>JAJHZJ010000090.1:5440315-6069482 GCA_023548195.1 Bettongia penicillata ogilbyi | reverse complement strand
GAGAAGTCAGTGAAACTTCATGAGAAATAGCTGATCTGGGTACCCACTTTAAAAGAGAGCCATGAGAGGAGCCACCCAATCAAAGGGAGGAAATGCAGGTCAGAAGGTGCCCTAGTGGAAGGGAGGGCCACGGCAGCTTCTGGAGCAGGAGAATTCCATGGTGACATGGGGAGCTACAGGAATATCTTTTGGCAGCTTTATGGAGGAGGGATTAGAAAGACGTAAGAGTAGAGACCTAACTGAAGTATTAACAGAATGAATAATGAGCATTGATTTGCTAAATTGTGGACATATTAAAGTGACAGGCAGATGTATTGAATGGAAGTAATTATATGGAGGGTCAATGGTGAAAGTGACGGTCACAAAATCAAAGTTGCCCTCACATTTCTGGCAAGGTATTTATCTGATGATTTGTCATACTGTGGATATTGATGGAGGAGTCCCTCCGGCTAATATCAGACGTGGGTTTGTAGTTGGGTATGAACTGTTAACATAGATAGATCACTGCCAGTTGTCACTACATGCTCTGAGTGGATGAAACCACCTAGGGATCAGTCTTGAATTAAATAATCGTTAGCCACCTTACAATAACAAATTAATAAACCCACCCACTTGCAAAATATGAAACCTGAGTGTCTACTCTAACTACTGGGTCAAAACAACCTGAAATTATGAATTTTCTCCTAGAAAACGTACTGTAAGTAATTATGTGAACTGAATCTAATTTCCTTCAAAGAAACAAGGTTATAATAGGGTTACATTACTGATCAAAGACCTGATTGATGCCCAGTGTTTCATGCACAAACCTGTATATGTCCTGCAACTGGCATGTTAGATCAACTACCTAATCCATTAGAAATTATCTTCTTATGTATTGTCTAGATGTTTACAAAATGCACATAGGTTAATTATGTAGTAGAACCTAGTCATAAATCTATTTTATTTCAAGCATCATAGTATGTAGAAACATAAGCATGAACATTCTGGTAGATTTTAATAACCAGTTCTCTGAAAAAGAAAGCAAGAAAAGAAATGAAAAAGAAGGAAAATAAAGAAAAAAAGGAAGGAAAGAAGAAAATAAGGAAAGAAAGAAAAAGATAATATAGGACATACTTTTAAGTTTAACCTGCATTATTAATATTTTCTCTATCACTTTCTAAAGTCTAGCCAGTGCTGTCTAACTCAAATGGAAATGATCCCTGCTAGCTCCAAATTCACTTAAAATCCATGAATTCATGTTATTTATGTTGTGTTTTTTTGTTAAACATTTTATTAAACATTTCCCAACTACATTTTAATGTGGTTCCCATTCAAATTTTGCAGGTCTGAGTTTGATATCTCAGGATCCACAAAAATGTGCATCAAGCCCTGCTTTTTCAGCATTTGATTTCAGAGGCATAAATGTTAACACTGACAATGCAGGAATTGGCTGTCCCAAACCTATCCTAGTGGGTACTAGCATACTGGAAGGGACTTCAGAAACTGTCTTGTCTACTCATTTTACAGAACAGCAAATGAGCACTCAGGAAGAAGAAAGATCACATGGCTAGGTACAGGAGTAGAAAGAATCCTATCTCTGGAGTCAAAGGACGTGGGTTCAAATTCAACCTAAGACACTTATCAAATGAGTGACCTGGGGTAAGTCAAATGAATTATCCGGACCTCAGTTTCCTCAACTGTAAAATGAAAGAGATGAGCAAGATGACTTCTGAAGTCTCAGCTCTAGGGCTATGATTCCATGGTCTCATGCAGCAGAGACATAATTCAAATTCATTGCTCTTCCCATTGCATATGTTTGAATATAACAGAATGTCATATACTAATCAGTAACTTGTCATGCCACCTTGTTATGTCTCTTGTATTCATTGTAAAACTGGTGGTTTGAATGAGAGATCTCTAGAAGTCCTTCCAGTTATAACCCTCTATGAGTCTATGTGATGCTTATCTTACTTTTCCCTAATTCTTGTCTTATGTAATTTCAGTGAATCAGAGGGAAGAAGCCCTAAACTCTTATGCAAGGTGGGGCAACTGGAGCTTTGTTCCAGAATGCTGAGATCCATTGAACAGTCATTTATTTCTTCCTCTGCAGAACTATTCTTAAGCTATGAGGTCCTTTGTCATCCTATACTGATTCTGGTCACTTGTTGAACCTTGATCCACCACCCCCGAAGTGCTATCATCGTGAGGTCCTTCCCTCATAATTCCTATGGATATGTGACTACATTCTTTGAAGGATAGGTTTCCTCCTTTCCCAGTATAACTACACCTATGGCAGGGACAACTAGGTGGTGCAGTGGATAGATCACCATTGCAGGAGTCAGGAGGACCTGAGTTCAAATCTCACCTCAGACACTTGACACTCACTAGCTGTGTGACCTTGGGCAAGTCACTTAACCCCAATTGCCTCATCCTGGGTCATCTCCAGTCATCCTGATGAATATCTGGTCACTGGATTCAGATGACTCTGGAGGAGAAGTGAGGCTGTTGACCTGCACAGCCCTCCCTCACTCAAAACAAAGTCAAGGGCAAGTCATGTCATTATTTCTCTGATAGCATGGTTTTTGACAACCAAGGATGAACACTTTATGACATGGTGGCACTCTGTACCACTTCCACCTCCTTCCTCCACCCCTCACCTATTTGACTGCTGTTTATGTCACTGGCCCCCTCTATCCCCTGCTTAATTATATTCCCCTGCAGGGTAAAAAATTTCTAGTTATGGCTCTGAGGCATATTATCAGGTGCAAGGAATCCTGAAGTTTCTAAGGCAGCAGCTTTCTACCTGTGTCTAGGAGAAGACTTGAAGCCCTGTATGTATGTGTGTGTGTGGTATGTGTGTGGTGTGTGCGTGTGTGCGTGTGTGTGCGTGCATGTTGTTAACCTTTTGAAAAAGTAATTTCAAGAATGCTGCCTTTGTTGCCTGTTTCTTGCCAATACTCCCATAGTCAATACGTGATGGACTGATGGGTTGGTTTTCTTGCTGTGTTTGAGTCCCGACTCCATTTTCTCAGAAGTGTCCTATTGTCACACCTTTGTATGTACCCACTTTCTAAGAGGAGTGTCAATTCTCTGAAAATGAGCTCTTCTTCATTCCTTTCTGGATGCTCCTGACTCTCCAGACTTCTTTTTACACTATTCCCCAGAAGTCCTTTCATGCTAGAAGATGTCTCTTTCTTTGTAGCTTTCTTACCCTGGGAGATCCCTTCATCCCTTTGGTCTCTTTCTTTGGCTAGTAATCCCTCCTAGAATCTCCATTTGGCGGAAAGTGTCCAGGCCAACCATATTCACTCCTGCATTCCTTTCTGGACCCCACTACTGACTCTCAGAACGTTTTTCTCCTTCATGCCTCTAGCCAAGTAAGATATCTACTCCCCTTTTTAGCATCCTTTTATGAGTTGCCTTCCCCCATTAGAATATAAGATCCTTGAGGTCAGGGACTTTCTTTCTTTTTCTTGTACTTAGTTTGTTGACTTGACTTCATCAAATTATGGTAAGACTAATTCACCTTCAATTCAAGTCCTGTAGACCTAAATAAAACAAAAATAGTATTTAAGAAAAAAATACTTTGAATCACTTTAAGTAAGACAATGCTGACCTTACCCAGCAAAGAGTAAAAAGAGAAAACTGAGTGAAATCTCTAATAGATCACCTAGATAACCCACACAGCAGCTGATGGTTCTCTGGAGCTATTCCAGCTAAAGGAAAGCAAAGCCAAATCACTGTCAGGCCTTCCTACAAATGATTGGATTTCCTGTCATAGAAAGAAAAACTGTTTAGGTATGCTCGTTTTGGCCAGAACTCTTCCTGAACTTTAACCTTCTGCTTTTCTCTTTTACCAACTTAAAAAAGATGCATGTATGTGTTTGTCCTTTGGTGCTGAAGAAGACCATGCCATCAGAGAAATAATGGCATGACTTGTACTTGAATTGTTTTTTTGGGGTTTTTTTGAGTGAGGGAAGGCTGTGCAGGTCATCAGCCTCACTTAACCTTCACTTACCAGCCATCTGAATCCAGTGACCAGATATTCATCAGGATGACTGGAGATGATCCAGGATGAGGCAATTGGGGTTAAGTGACTTGCCCAAGGTCACACAGCTAGTGATTGTCAAGTGTCTGAGGTGAGATTTGAACTCAGGTTCTTCTGACATCTGCACTGGTGATCTACCCACTGCACCACCTAGCTGCCCCAACTTAAAAAAGAAAACGTAGGGATAGAGATCTAGGTCCCTTCCATCCTTTCCAGTCATGTCTGACTCTTCCTGACTCCATTTGGAGTTTTCTTGGCAAAGTTGATGGAATGATTTTTCATTTCCTTTTCCAGATAAGGAAACAGAGGTTAACTGATTTGCCCAGGGTCCCACAGCTAGGAAGTGTCTGAGGCCAGATGTAAACTCAGGAAGATGAGTCTTCTTGAATGGAAGCCCAGTATTCTATCCACTCAACCACCTAGCTACTCTTTTCTCATAGAGATGAAATACCATCTAAATCATAGAACCTGTAAATGGTCTCACCTAACTGATAATAATTACATTAACAATTCATGTGTCTTCAGAGTACTCCCCCCCACAACAAAATGGTGAGTTTAGGTAATGTCAGTTTTACTTTCTCTATTTTATAGATGAGGAAACTGAGATCCGTAGAGCTGTATTGCCCTTTCCAGGGTTACGAAATTAGTAAATAAGCCATAGGGATTTGCAGATGGAAGTATCCTTAGGGATCATTCTGTACAATGGTTTCCTTTTATAGATAAGGATACAGCCCATCAGTGGTGAAGTGATTTGGCTGAGGTTGGTCACATAACTGCTAAGTATCTGCGCTTGTTGTTTGTCCATCATTTCTAAAGCAGGCCAACGATATCACAGGTAATGTCTCGACTTGTACATGAAATGGGAGGCAGAATTGCACAAAGTTATCAAGCTTACTCTTTCTTTCAGATTCATCCAGGTCCAGTAGCAAGATGACTGGTAATAGCCCAGGATAGAGTGGATGACCTTGGCATCTTTGATGCCTGATCAAGTTCTAAGTGCTCCACAGTGCCTACTTCAGTCTCCTTCATGGATATTAGAACAAATTGTTCTCATCTACTCCTTCTACGTGCTTCAGCAGGCATCCTGCAAACTCACTGGTCCCCCTCAACCTGGTTTAACTCATCTGCCAGGATGGTTTACTGGGGTGTGGCTGCTGCACGTGCTGCAGCTTCATGGAGCCACCAGTGAGTGCTGGGTGACTGGTGGACTCCTACTGAACAGCCCTGAAAAGGGCTCAGCAAGGCCTCACGCCAGAGTTAGTAGTCAGTCCTCCCCAAACCCCCCATATCCCCCCAGTGTCTGTGTTACCATGACTACATCAATGTAAGAAAAACACAAATATAAGCATGAGCCACAAACATAAAAAAAATAAAATTGAATGCTATGCTATGCAATTATCATGACCTGGGTCGGCCCCAGAGATGAAATAAGACAAGCTTCCATCCTTCTTTAGAGAGGCCTGAGGCCTGTCTCCATGCTATGATTTTAGGGGTTTGTAGGGAGATACTCTTCTCAATGAAAAATGAGGATGGTGACACTGGAGAATATAGAGATGGCAATGCCAACTGAGAGCTTAAATAAAGGCGCTCTGAGTGAGAGGTGACAAACTCTTTTTTTCAGCGCTGGAGGAAGCTGTACAGCTTTTCACAGTGACTCTTTTATACTCCTCACTAAGAAAATGAAATCCACAGCAATCAAAACATTTCTGTGACAGTGCTGAAATGGTTGAAGAGCGAAGGGAGCTGAAGCTATTTCTAATTCATTCTGGGAATGTGTAAGAGACAATACCTAGAAGCCCAGGTTCACTATTTCTGCAATATCAACAAGAGAAAGGTACCCACAAAAAGGAGAAAAATCCAACCAGAAAAGCTGAAATGAGCAGGAGTTTTGAGTGGGATGACTTTAAAAAGAAAAATAGAGAGAAAACCTAGGATTTAAGACTCTTGCATTCATGGATATATTTGAAGTATTTTAAAACAAATATCAGCTAGAGCATTGGTCTTTGAGTTAGGAAGACTGGGGTTTTCATCCTGACTCAGACATTTGCTAGTTTTGTGATCCCAAGTAAATTACTTAACTTCTATGTGCCTCAGTTTCCTGATCTATAAAATGAGAACGTTGGAATAAGAAGGACTTTAAAGTTGCTTTCAGCTGCAGAACCATGAAACTATTACATAAATGTATAATGAAGAGATAAACAAAGACACAGACTGCTTCCTGTCCTCTTTCAGTACTGTGTTGTGTAAGAGCCATTCTCCTGAGGGAGAACAGCCAGGTGGTGTCTCTCTCTGTGCTTGAGTTAGGAAAAAAGAAAGGGAAACGTGTAGTGAGAGGGCTTTCAAATAAATGGTTAACTGTGCTAGGAAGAGAGAAATTAGAATCCACAGGGACAGAGGGAAGGGGAGAACTGGAAAGCCTTCCTGAAGTAGCGTTTCATCACAGAGAGCTGACATTTGCCTATTGGACTGTTATCAGAGTTGCTTAGTCATTCCTGGGCCATTGTGCCTCAGAATTGAGAAAGAAGGGTTGATTCAGCTAGGTTGGATCCTGACAGTAAGCTCCCTCCCCACTGGCCAGACATTAGCATTTGCCTGACATCTGACTGATAGCTTCATTTTGCGCTGGTAAACAGGACACCTTAAGGCCAAGGTGACAGTGACCTCTGGCACAGAGGACTTGCTCGAATTTCCTTGGGGGATGCTGGGAGAGCTTTTCTCTTGCATTTTTCACTTGGGCATTTTCCTCTTCTTGCTCTTATTTCAGCTGAGGAGGGAAAAAAACCCAACAAACCTGACAGACCATTTACAGAAAGGGAATGGGGGTGGGATAACACAGTGGTGGCTGGGGAGAAAGGCAGGGGAGCAGGAAGAGAGGGAAGGAGAACTGGAGGGAGAGAGAGCAAAACAGGCAGAGAAAGAAAGAAGAACTCTGATTTATGCATATTCCCTTTGGGTTGTTTGCCACCGCAAACAGTAAAAGCCAACTCAAGGCTTCCCTGGAAACTCTACCAGCAACATCACAGTTATTAATAGGGCAGAACATTCAGGAGCCAAATTACTGATTTCTGACATTTAGTAAGGCTCTAGTGTGAAGTTGCCTGGAAACACCTGTTCTGCATACAATTAAACATAGATTCCTGGGGGTGGAGGATGTGGGGGATATAAGGAAGCACATGGCCAGAAATGTACCCATGTACATCAGTATGAATGTATCTGAACAGTAATAAGGACTCTAAATGGCGCAGCACATGTTAATAACCTTGTTGAGTTTCCATGCCACTTGCTGTCCCTGTTTGTGGAAGGATGCATGGGGCAGTCAGGGATCACAGCATTTATCTGAGAACCTAAAAATCATACATTTTAGTTCCCTTATTTTATAGATAAGGAAACTGATGCCCAAAGACAGAAAGTGACTTGCCCAAGGTCACACAGGTAATTAAATAATAGCACCAAGATTCATTGACTTCAAGCCCAGGACTTTTTTCATACCCCCACATGGGGGTAAGTGGAAGACATATATATATATACATACATGTATGTATACATACACACATACACATATAAATAAAATGTGTGTAGGTATATGTGTATATTACATACATATGTACATGGATGTATATACATATAATATAAATGGTGGTTCTTTTGGCCTTCATCCATCTATTCAGATCTAGATCTGTATGTGTGTATAGAAAGTATTGGCCTAAGTTAAAAAGTTATCTAGGATCTCTTCTGGAAACATTTCCCCAGAATTCTTATACTGGCAAACCAGGCTCCAAGAGAGTGGCTACTACTATTTTCAGGGTTCTAGAGATAATCCTGAAATACTGGGATTTCTAATGCTGTGATTCACAAGCCTCCATTCGTGTGCTTTTCAGTATAAATTAGCTTTTATAAAACATATTTTACTAAGATGAGAGAATAAGGGTAGTTGGCACAAAAATAATGCCCTCAAACCAGTAATAGTACACACCCTGGGATAGAACTTGTATACAAAGGTCCCTGAGGAGGGTAGGCTTACATTTAATAGGGAGGTATGCATTGAATGGCCAGAGAGTAAATCCATAACCCCTATCATCCTTTCTAGGATTTCTAGCATCCTTTTCTCCTTTTTTGGAGTTCTCATGAAGCTCATAGCAGGGTGTGGTATTGGGGAATGGATGATGACAGCTGGTTCCTAAAGGACAGAGTTTCTTTGCTGGATGAAGATATCTCTTTCTACCCTGCAATCTCAATGCTTACAAGGTCTCTGCTGAGGCATATACAGCTCAAGGCTGCTGTTTCATCACCACTTGACTCCTGGGACTACTGCTACCACCTCAAGTGGACTCAGCTACTTGTTTCCATTACCATGAGGTTATCTGATAGGATCTATTCGACTTACACAATTGCCTAAGGTGGGGGGAGAGAGAGAGAGAGAGAGAGAGAGAGAGTGACAGAGAGACAGAGAGAGACAGAGAGAGAGACAGAGAGAGAGACAGAGAGAGAGAGAGGGGCAGGCAAGAAAGGAAGGAAGGAAGGAAGGAAGGAAGGAAGGAAGGAAGGAAGGAAGGAAGGAAGGAAGGAAGAAATTCTATCTTCTTCCCCTCCCCCAAGCCCTAGAAAGTAGTTCAGGGGAGAGAGTTGGAAATTTGCCTTTTGATGCCCTGTCACTGGGCTGAATAGTTCTGAACTGGCTTACTTTTATTCATAGGTCTAGAGAAGTGAATGCTTTTTTTCAGCCAGTTACATTATTTCCTGTGTTGTCAGGTACATCTATCCAATGATGAAAACACATTATTTCTCCCAAATTAAGGCTAAGTTCATGAATCATTTTAGTCAAATAGCATTTACTAAGTGCCTTTTATGAGTCAGGCATCAGTGCTTCGCACAGTGTCTGGTATAGCACTGGCGTTCTAGTTAACTGACTGCTAAATGTTGGGGATTCAAAGAAAGGCAAAAGACAGCCAGACCCTACTCTCAAGGAACTTATAGTCTAATGGAAATAATATCTCACTTGCTCCTCACAACAACCCTTGGAAGAAGTTGCTATTATGTTTTCATTTTATAGATACGGCAACTGAGACTGAGATGGAGCAAATGACTTGCCCAGGGTCACATGTAGTAGGTGTCTAAGGAAGGGTTTGAACTCAGACCTTTCTGACTTCTGGTTCAGTGCTCTAGTCATTGTTCCACTTAGCTGCCTAATTTACGCTTCTGATTCACTGATTTATTCAATCTACCTGCCTGTTTTTTTTGCTTATATAAAATAAATGGAGGTGGCAACCTCTACCCTTACAGTTATAAAGGAGACCTAATTTTACAAAAATTATGAATTAAAAAAATCATAGCTGATATATTACTACCTCACTTTTAACATAGAAGAAGTGAATGGGTAAAATCAATAGTGACCATATCTGTCACACCTTCCCAGTCTTCTCACTTTACTTTCTTCCTTGTACTCTTCTTACCTAGTGGCACTGGGCTCCTGGCTGCTTCATAAGCAATCCACTCCATCTCTTAGCTCTGGGCATTTTCTCTGGTCATCCCCAGCCTGGAATGCTCTCCTCCTCACCTCTGCCTCCTCATTTCCTTTAACTCCCAGCTAAAATCCCACTTTCTGCAGGAAGCCTTACCCAACATCTCTTAATTCCAATACCTTTCCTCTCTTAGTTATTTCTTTTTTTTCCTGTAAATAGTTTATTTGTTCATATTTGTTAAGGCATCTAGTGCCAGGCTTGGAGTCAGAAGATTCATCTTCCTGAGTTCAAGTCCAGCCTCAGACACTTACTAGTTACATGACCCTGGGCAAGTCACTTAACCCTGCTTGCCTCAGTTTCCTCATCTGTAAAATGAACTGGAGAAGGAAATGGCAAACCACTCCAGTATCATTGCCAAGAAAACCCAAGTAGGATCACAAAGAGTCAGACGTGATTCAGCAACAACAACATTTTTCTTTATTTCTTGCCTCCCCTATCAGATTGTGAGTTCTGCAAGGGAATATCTTTTGCCTCTTTGAAGATCCTGGGTGCCTGGTGCATAATAGATTTATATATTAATAAATGCTTCTTGAATGACTCACAAAGTATGTAACTTTTGAATCCCTAGTCTCGTAGAGGAGGGAAGTATGTTTCTTCATCTCTATTGCACAATCAATCAACATGCACTTATTAAGTACCAACTATGTTCCACTATGGTAAGCAATTGAAATACAAAGTGAAAAGCAAAGAAGTCCCTGCCTTCCGAAATTATTCAGCTTTGCTAGGGAGAAGGAAGAAGAGTCCTAACATGGATGCATATAAGTAGATTTTTAAAATATATAAAAAGTAATTTGGAATAGGTACTAGCATCTTGAGGGATCCAGAACATCCTAATAAGGAAGGTAATACCTGAACAGAGAAAGGATGGTCAGAATTATGAGGTTGACATGAGGCAGGAGGGCATTCCTGTCTATGCAAAAGAACTGATAGAGGAGAGAAATATCTTGTGGCAGGGAAGGTAAACGGACCAGTGTATCTGGATTGTATCCTGTTTGAAGAGGAACAAATCTGGAAAGGCAGAAAGAGTTTGTGAATGGGTTTTAAAGGACCAACAGAGGAGTTTTTATTTTATCCTAAAGACAAGAGGGGAAACAATGGAGCTCTTTCTTCCCCTTTTCCTCCTCTTTCCTTTCATTTTACTAAATCCTGGGTCTCCCTGTTTCATCCATTTAGGAAGTTCAGGGGCTACTTACTGTCCAAACCCACTCTGATTGACACAGAAGCTTTGACCTGCTCCATTTCAGACCTGATCCAGTTCACTTAACATCCCCTCTATCCTTCTTTCCAGAACCTTCCCACGAACTCACAATAATAATGAACTTAGTGGGAATGGCCCCATCAGCTTAGCCTCTGCAATTCACAATCACAGAGCTCAAAAGATCTGCCAGTCCCAGCCTCTTAGGTAAATGGATGATAGGTGAGTACCTCTATGCTTTTTGAACAAAGGGGCCACATGGTCAGATCTATGCCTTAGGCATAGCATTTTGCCATCTGGGAGGTGGGTGGTCTTGAAGCAGGGAGCTCAATGAGGAGGATATTGCAATAACCTTCTAAGAGGTTATAAAGGCTTGAACTAGTGGGATGGTTAAGGGAGTGGGGGAGAAGGGGAAATTTATAAAAGATGTAGGATAGAATGGATGAAACAATTGACATTGACAACTGATAGAAAGCCACTTTGCTTTCATTTTTTTGCTACTACAAAAAAAGATGCTGCTACAAATATTTTAGAATATATGGGGCTTTTCTTCTCTTTCTGTCTTTGATCTTCTTTGAGTTTATGCCTAGTAGTAGGATATCTGGGTCATGATGTATAAACAGCAAAGTGACTTTTCTCACATAATTATAAATTGTTTTCCAGAGCAGCTGCACCAATTTACAGCTTTACCAACAATATATTTGGTGCCTTCCACAACTTCTCTGACACTATTTCTTTTATCATCTTTGCCAATATTATGGGTCTAAGGTGAATCCTTTGAGTTTGCTTTAATTTGCATTTTTGTTATCGTTTTTTTCTTTGAAAACATAATTTATTTATTTTTAACGTACTTTAAAAAAATTTGTCTTCCCAATTCTCTCCTCTCCAGCCCCTCCACACACACACACACACACACACACACACAATGAGAAGGCAAGCAATGTAACAATTATACATGTGAAGTAATGGAAAACATTTTCATATTAGCCATTTTGCAAAAAATAAAAGTAAGAAAAACAAACATCTACTTTAGTCTGCACTTAAAGTTCACGAGCTTCTCTGTGGAGGTAGATCGCGTTTTTTTGTCACAGGTCCTTCAGAATTGTCTTGGATCCTTGCATTGATCACAGTAACTAAGTCTTTCACAATTGATCATTATAACAATATTTCCTTTATTGTCTACAATGATCTTCTAGTTCTGCTCACTTCATTTTGTATAAGTTCATGTAACTCCAGGCTTTTTGAAAGCATCCTGATTGTTTTTTTCTTATAGCACAATAGTATGCCATCACAATCATCTACCACAACTTGTTTAGCCATCCCCCAACTGTTAGGCATCCCCTCAATTTCCAATTCATTGACACCACAAAAAAGATGCTATAAATATTAAAAATATGGTTAAGAGTTTACAGCACTTCTGCTGAAAACTGTTCATGTCTATTAGCCACCTATTTATCAAGGAATAGCTCTTGAACTTACATGATGTTATCAATCACAAATTATCTCCCCTCCCTATTTGTATGACCTTCAACAAGTCCTGTAATCCAAGACCAGTGGTCTTTTTTATCAACAGGACTGGGCTAGCTAGGTCCACAATGTAATCCCAAGGTGATGATGATGGGTAATCCACTTCACTTCTCTGGGATCCAGTAAAAAGGGGTAAAAAAGATAACACACTAACTTCTTAACAATCCTGACTGGGATGGTGATGAGAAAAGCTTTGAATGTTGTAGAAACAAGGGGCTATTTCAGTGATGCTGCTGTTGCTGTTATTATATATTTATATACTGTTTATTATATATAATGTATTATATATATAATACATATTGTTTATTATATATTATTAAATAGTAAGGGGAAATACAGAGATAAAAGAGACTAGACCCTTTACCCTCCAGTGAGTAAATATCTTCCTGGTCCCTCAAAGAAAGTATCTGATAAACTCAGTCCTGGTGTGGTGTTAGAAACTTAGTACACTGTTCTCCCAGAATTATTTACATTTTAGCAAAGGGTTGTCAGAAGAAGATAATGTAGTGGACCTAGTTAGCCCAGGGCTCTTGATTCCAAGACCAGTGGTCTTTTTTATTTTCCTACTGCTCCCTTTCTGTTCATTAAGATGTTAAGATGATAAAATTCTAGATTTAGAACTAGAAGGGACCTCAAAGGTATATTTAGTCCAACATTCTCATTTACTAATGAGGCAATAGAGGCCCAAAGAGGTTACAGGACTTGTTGAAGATCATACAGATAGGGAGGGGAGATAATTTGTGATTGATACCATTATGTAAGTTCAAGAGCTATAATCCTATGGAATGGAAGTCCAAAGATAAAATTTAGGGATCTTGACTCTTGGGCAGGATAGATATTTGTGGTAACTGTCACTCTGACTATAGGGAGGCTGACAAGTGTATACATATTAATACAGAGGAGTTTCCATGACTGCATAAATGTATACATAAGAATTTGGATAATAATAATACTCACAATAATAGTATTTATATAACTCTTAAAGGTTTGTAAGTTTTTCTCATTTGATTCTCAGAACAGCTCCATGTAAAGGCACTGTTATTACCCCCATTTTATAGATGAAGAAACTGAAGCTGAAAAAAGTATTGTAATATTTCCAGGGTCACATAGCTAGTATAATTCTGTTTTTTAATGTCAAACAGTTTCCAGTCTTTGGTTTCCCAGTAAAGTCTACTTTAGATAATCTCCAAGTGAATTATCTTCATTCTTTGTTAGTCCTGCCTCCTTGTCCATCAGCCTTGAGCCTCCCTGCCTCCTTCCTCACCTCACTCATGACACCCTTATCAACACTTCAGAGTCCCTGCTCTGTCTTCTTTCCCAGGCCTTGCCCAATTCCCCTCTGGCTTCAGCAGTGGAGGGAAGTAGTTAATAAACTGCTATTTATAATTACCGACATCTCCACCACCCTCTCTATTAACAGGAAAAATAGACTGTCATTATTTACCTTGGGACTTAGTGCCTGGCACATACTTTGTTTATTGAATGTCTGACTTCCCAGAATCTCAGAATTGAAAGAGACCTTGCTGCAGCCTTGTTCTAAACCAGAATCTAGCTCTTCTACAACATTTTTGAGCCATGATCGTGTTGGTGGTCCTTCATTTTTGAAGAGAACCAATGACATTAGCTTCTCCTTGAAAATGTTCAGTGGTGGGCAGCTAGTTGGCACAGTGGGCAGAGCACCAGCCTTCTGAGTTCTGGAGGAACAATCTGAGTTCAAATCCATTTTCAGACATTTGGCAGCTGTGTGAACTTGGGCAAGTCACTTAACCCCATTGCCTCCGATGGAAAAAAAGAAAGTGTTCAGTGATGGAAAGCTCACAACTTTCTCTTAGGATTGTTGTGAGAAAAATGCTTTGTACTTTGAAAGCTCTTTTTACAGGAATAAGGAAAGATTTATAATTTATTGTGGGAAACTCCATGCATCAATCAATACAAATTTTTAAGCAGATACTGTGCTGGATACCATGGATACAAATACAGAAGTGATGCACAGTCCTTGCCCTTAAGGGGCTTCATTTTATTAATTATTCTATTATTATACAGCATGTTCACTGATGAAGAAGGAGGAAACTAGTATTTCTTAAGTTTGTACTGGGTGCCAGACACTGAGCCAAAGGCTTTACAAATATCTCATTTGATCCTCTCCAATTCCATTTGAAGAAAGTGAGGCAGGCTGAAATTAAGCAATTTGCTCAGGATCACACAACTAGTAAGTGTCTGAAGTCAGATTGGAACTCAATTGTGTCTGACTCCAGGTCCAAAAGCCAGTGTGCCACCTACCTGCAGGAAATACAGAAAATAAACAAAATAAAGCTGGTGATTGGAGATAGCACTAAAAACTAGTGGAATCAGGAAATGACTCTTCAAAGTATTGCTCTCAAATCAACTCTTGAGAGTAGTTAGGGGTTCCAAGTAGCAGATATGAGGAGAGAAAGCCCTTCTGGCAGGAAAAGCACAGGGTTTGGAAACAGAATGTTATATGTGGGGAATAAAAAGTAGGTCAGTTTTTCTGGAGCAGAGGTTCTCAAAATTTTGTGGTCTCAAGACTCCTTTACACTTTTAAAAATTATTGAGGACATTCCTCCCCCTACCTCCCATCTCCCATCGCTTTTGTTGGCATGAGCTGTATTTGTTATGTGGTTTGTCCTTTCTTCTTGAAGAAGACCATGTCATCAGGGAGATGATGGGATGGCATGACTTGCAGTTGACTTTGATTTGAGTGAGGGAAGGCTGTGCAAAATCACCAGCCTCACTTTCTTCTCCAGAGCCATCTGGATCCACTGACCAGATATTCATCAGGATGACTGGAGATGGCCCAGGATGCAATGGGAGACCTTGGCCCTTTTAAGCTAAGGTCTTTTTAAGTCTCACTTTGAGGAGGCAATACCCATTCAGTGAATAGGCCTTTTTTAGAGTGAATCAAGACATGGCACGTTTAATCAAAAAAATAAAAAAAAAAAAATCCAACTGAAAGTGGAAGACTCCGCCAGCTTAGAGTGAATGTAAATAGAAACTCTTTCTCTTTTGAGCTACATTTACAGATATTTAGAATATTAGAAATTAAAATATCTTGGTGTTATTTTAAAAATAGTTTTGAACCCAAAGTTCCCCTTAAAAAGATCTTGGGAAGATGGTGGAGTAGAAAGATTCACATATGCTAACTCTGAACCCACAGCCCATAAAATACCTGTAAAGAAGAGCTCCCAACAAATTCTGGAGCAGTGGAAGCCACACAGCAACAGAGTGGAGGAGATTTCTGTTCCAGAGAGACCTGAAAAACCGACACCAAAGGTCCATCGTGCACTGGATCCAGAGCAGAGCCCAGGCCTGCCTTGGCCATGCAGCACCAAGAAGAGCAGATCCCACCAGGCTTCAGGTATGGAATCTCCAGCAGCCGCACAAATCCCTCCACCCACAGATGCCAAAGGTCAGTGAGAGAGCCTGTTTGACTGGCTGAAAGGGCAGTGGGGTGTCTCCATAACTCAGGCCCCCTCGGGAGGCAGCAGCAGAGGCAGCAGAGGACAGGAGCTCTCAAAGCAGGGAGGAGCTCGGATCCATTGTTGAAGATATTCTCATAAACCCCCTGAGGGAACTGAGCCCTGTGAGGCAGCCCTGCCCCCACCCAAGCAGCTCAACTTAATCTCACACTGAATAGCAGCCCCGCCTCTGCCAAAAGCCCTGAGGTGGGAAGCAGCATTTGAATCTCATACCCCAAGCACTAGCTGGGCAGATCTGAAGGCAAGGGGGCGGTGGAGAGGAATCTCAGAAGTCAAGTAACTGGCTGGGAAAATGCCCAGAAAAGGGAAAAAAAATAAGACGATAGAAGGTTACTTTATTGGTGAACAGATATCTCCTCCCTTCCTTTCTGATGAGGAAGAACAATGTTTACTGCAGGGAAAGAGATAGAAGTCAAGACTTCTATATCCCAAACATCCAAAATAAATATTCAGTGGGCTCAGGCCATGGAAGAGCTCAAAAAGGATTTTGAAAATCAAGTGAGAGAGGTGGAGGAAAAACTGGGAAGAGAAATGAGAGAGGTGCAAGGAAAGCAGGTCAACACCTTGCTAAAGGAGACCCAAAAAAATGCTGAAGAAAATAACACCTTGAAAAATAGGCTAACTCAATTGGCAAAGGAAGTTCAAAAAGTCAATGAGAAGAATGCTTTAAAAAGCAGAATTAGTCAAATGGAAAAGGAGGTTCAAAAGCTCACTGAAGAAAATAGTTCTTTCAAAATTAGAATGGAACAGATGGAGGCTAATAACTTTATGAGAAACTGAGAAACCACAAAACAAAACCAAAAGAATGAAAATATGGAAGATAATGTGAAATATCTCATTGGAAAAACCACTGACCTGGAAAATAGATCCAGGAGAGACAATTTAAAAATTATGGGACTACCTGAAAGCCATGACCAAAAAAAGAGCCTAGACATCATCTTTCATGAAATGATCAAGGAAAACTGCCCTGAGATTCTAAAACCAGAGGGCAAAATAAGTATTGAAGGAATCCACCGATCACTGCCTGAAAGAGATCCAAAAAGAGAAACTCCTAGGAACATTGTGGCCAAATTCCAGAGTTCCCAGGTCAAGGAGAAAATAATGCAAGCAGCTAGAAAGAAACAATTCAAGAATTGTGGAAATACAATCAGGATAACACAAGATCTAGCAACTTCTACATTATGGGATCAAAGGGCATGGAATATGATGTTCCAGAAGTCAAAGGAACTAGGACTGAAACCAAGAATCACCTACCCAGTATAATAAAACTGAGTATAATACTGATTAAAACTGAGTATAATACTTCAGGGGAAAAAATGATCTTTCAATGAAATTGAGGACTTTCAAGCATTCTTGAGGAAAAGACCAGAGCTGAAAAGAAAATTTGACTTTCAAACACAAGAATGAAAAGAAGCATGAAAAGGTAAACAGCAAAGAGAAGTCATAAGGGACTTACTAAAGTTGAACTGTTTACATTCCTACATGGAAAGACAATATTTGTAACTCTTGAAACTTTTCAGTATCTGAATTACTGGGTTACACACACACACACACACACACACACACACACACACACCTGTGCATGCACACACTGAGACAGAGAGCACAGAGTTAATTGAATAGGATTGGATCATATCTTTAAAAAATGAAGTTAAGTCATGAGGGAGAAATGTATTGGGAGGAGAGAGGGAGAAATGGAATGGGGCAAATTATCTCTCACAGAAGAGGCAGGTAGGAGACTTTTTAGTGGAAGGAAAAGGAAGGGAGCTGAGAGAAAAACATGAAGTTTATTCTCATCACATTCGACTAAAGGAAGGAATAAAATCCATACTCATTTTGGTAAGAAAACCTATCTTACAAAACAGGAAAGTGGGGGAGAAGGGGATAAGCAGGGTCGGGGGGATGATGGAAGGGAGGGCAATGGGAGGAGGGAGCAATTTGAAATCAACACTCTTGGGGAGGGACAGGATCAAAAGAGAGAATAGAAACAGTGGGGGGCAGGATAGGATGGATGGAAATATAGTCAGTCTTACACAATACGACTATTATGGAAGTCATTTGCAAAACTACACAGATAGGGCCTATATTGAATTGCCTGCCTTCCCAAAGGGAATGGGTGGGGAGGGAGGGATGGGGAGAAGTTGGAACTCAAAGCTTTAGGAACAACTGTTTAGTATTGTTCTTGCTACTAGGAATAAGAAATACAGGTAATGGGGAATAGAAAGTTATCTGGCCCTACAGGACAAAAATGAAGATGGGGACAAGGGAAGGGAAGGATGATAGAAGAGAGGGTATATTGGTGATAGGGGAAATTTGAATGCTTGGTGTATTGGGGTGAGGGGAGGGGACAAATGGGGAGAAAATTTGGAACCCAAATTTTTGTGAAAATGAATGTAAAAAGTTTAATAAATAACTTTAACTAAATTTAAAAAAAAAAAAAAAGAAAAGATCTTGGGTCCCCTATGAGTTCCCAGGTCACAATTTGAGAATTGCTAGTCTGGAGTACAGATTTGATGGATAGTAGTAATATATAATCATCTTAGAAAGACAGGTTAGGGATAGATTATAAAGGGATTTAAATATTAAACAGAAGTTTGCATTTTATCCGCAAGGCAATGTGGAACTACTGAAATTTCTTAAATAGGGAAATAACATGGTCAGGCCTGTGCTTAGGGAATATCAATTTGGCAGCTGTGTGGGGGACAGATTGGAGGAGGAAGAAACTAGATGCAGAGAAACCAATTAGGAGATTATTGCTATGGTCCAGGCAAGAGGTAATCAGGATGTGAGCCAGTGTGAGTGGTCTGTAACTACAGAGGGAGGGACAGATGCAAGAACTGGGGGCTGCAGAGAAGACAGGATGGGATTGAACATGGGGGAGGGGAGATGAGTGACAGTATGGCAAGAATTGTTATCATTCTTTGTATTTTCATAGGACTTTAAGGTTTTCAGATTGCTTTCCTGTATATTTTCTCATTGGACAGAAACCTATAAAACTCAAGTCTGACCCACTAATTTCCTCCTGCAGAATGGGAGACTTCCCATTTCCTACAATTGCTAAAATTACCATACTGGTATTTTCTGCCTTGAGGTGCTACTGAAACACAATGTACGGAAAGAGGACTTTACTAGGAAACACAAGATCTCTCCTCAATTATTAGCCAAATGACCTTCATCAAGATACTTGAGGTTTCTAGGCCTCAGTTTCCTCCTCTGATCAATGAGGGAGTTGAGTTAGATGGTCTCTAAAATGCCTCCAAGCTTTGACATTTAGTAGTCATGCTTCATGTAGCACAATCCCTTGCACACAGGAACTTATTAAATGTTCAGTTGAGTTGAATTTTTCAGTAGGTAATAAGGAGTTATGGAAGGTGATTAAGTAGAGGAGGTACAAGACTGGGCAATGCCATAGGGAGATGACTCAGGTAGTCCACAGAATGAAGATTGTAGAGAGGATGGAATAGAAGCAGAGAGACCAGTTCAGAAGCTATTATTGTCTGTCAAAGACTTGGGAGATTCTTAATCTTGTGTGTGCCCTGGATCTTCTAGATCAGGGGAGGGGAACATGCTGCCTTTTGGGGATATGTTCTGTGAAGTTTACGTTCAGTCAAAAGGCAGTACTTGAGGACCTAGAGGGGCACATGTGGCTTCAAGGCCACAGGTTCCCCACCTCTGCTCTAGACAGTCTGGTGAAGCCTATGGGTGCCTAAATGCATAAGATAAAATGCACATGATTTAAATTGGGTTAAATAAAGTGAATGGTATTGCAAAATAAATCAATTTTTTGGAAATACAATTCTCAAAATAATTTTTTAAATGCTATATTCATGATTATGCCCAAAGGCAATCAAACTGTGCATACCCAGCAATACCACTTCTAAGTTTGTAACCCAAAGAGATCATAAAAAAGGGAAAAGGACCCGCATGAACAAAAATATTTATAATAGCTCTTTTTGTAGTGGCAAAGAATTGAAAATTGTGGGTATGCTCATCAAATGGGGAATGGCTGAACAAGTTATAGTGTATCAATGTAATCGAATGCTATTATGCTATAAGAAATGACAAACAGGGAGGTCTCAGAAAAACCTGGAAAGATTTACCTGAACTGAGGCTGAGTAAAGAGAGCAGAACCAAGGAAATATTGTACATAGTAACAGCAACCTTGTGCATTGATCAACTATGGTTGACTTAATTCTTCTCTGCAATGCAATGATCTAAGACAATTCCAAAAGAGTCATGATGAAAAATGCTATTCACATCCAGAGAAAGAACTGAGGGAGTTTGAATGCAGATTAAAGCATACTATTTTTACTTTTTTTTCCTTTTGGTCTATTTCTTTTTTTACACCATGACTAACGTGGACATATGTTTTATATGATTGCACATATATAACCTATATAAGATAGGTAGAAATGGAGAAGGTAGGGGAAGACCCAGGTTTATGGAGAAAGATGAAGAGTTTTTATGGAATTGTGAAGCATAAAGACATCTAAAAAATTCATGTGTGGACATTAATAAGGGACTGTAAGTTAGCCTGTGATTATTGAAAAGGCCCAAGAGCCAATATTTTTTTCAAGTCTCTTCAGGCTCTAAACTTTTCAATTCCTATGGTCTTGCCCAGGCTCTTAATTTTAAGAAAAGGAAAAAAAGATACCTGAAGGGCAGGTACATAGTACAGTAGATAGAGCACTAGCCCTGGAGTCAAGAGAATCTGAGTTCCAGTGGCCTCAAATACTTATCAGCTGTATGACCCTGGGTAAGTCACTGAATGCCATAACTCCTTCCCCCTCAGAAGACACTTGAGGCCAAAGGGATACAGGATTTACCTAACACTTGCCCATGAAGTTTATTTTGGGCAGTTCTTTGATATCCATTTCCTTCTTAGTTCCAGTGAGCACTTAGATACTAGCCTACCATACCTCAATCTTCCAGGGTAGAAAATGTGTGAGAAATTTATTCATCCTAATGCTTTAGGGATGAAATGTGCTACCATTCATAAGTTTTTTTGTTTGTTTTTTTGCATTTTAAAGGACTGTTCTGCCTGACATATAGAGCTATTCAAATTCTTATTTTCTATCCTAATCTCACGTCTCCATGTACTCCAACCAAACCATATTAATCTCTGTCCCCTGAGCATGTCTTGTAATTTCTCACCTACGTGCCTTTGCTCACATTGTCTGCTATGTCTGGAATGTTTTTTTCCTTCTTTGTATGCTGAACTCCTACCCATTGAGACCATCTCAAATGTCATGTCCTTTATGAAGTCTTCTCTAACTGGTAAGTAATGGCTTTCACTCTGTTTTCATATAGTACTTTATTTCCCTTCTTTAATGTATTTTGTATTATCTAAATAGGTTTCAAGCCCTCTAATAGATCCTAAGCTCAATGGGATCTG
Source organism: Bettongia penicillata ogilbyi (assembly GCA_023548195.1). NCBI lineage: Eukaryota > Metazoa > Chordata > Mammalia > Diprotodontia > Potoroidae > Bettongia > Bettongia penicillata. The sequence continues at coordinate 6,048,322 of JAJHZJ010000090.1, read as the reverse complement.
GGTCTGTAATTTAACTAAACTTTGTCTTTCCCAGAACCCAAGTATAGTGATTTGAAAGCAGTAAGTGCTTAATAAATGTTTGCTATTATTATGTTAAAGAAGGTCATAGGAACAGGTCAATGCTTCACTCAGTTGGAATATATGCCTCGATTTCAGGTGTCAGAGGAATGGCTAATTTTGCATGGAGCAGCCTCCCTAGCACTTCCAAAATTACGTAATGCAGGCAACCACCTACAGTAGCTACGTTGTATAAAGGAGAGATGGTATAAACATGGTGTAGGGAAACAAAAGGGCAGCTATGCGGCACAGTGGATAGAGTGCCAGGCAGGAAGATTAATTTTACTGAGTTCAAACCTGACCTCAGACACATCCTAGCTGTGTGACCCTGGGCAAGTCACTTAACTTTTTTTGCCTCAGTTTCCTCATCTGTAAAATGAGCTAGTTGAGGAAATAGCAAACCACTCCAGTGTCTCTGCCAAGAAAACCCCAAATAGGATCAAAAAGAGTCAGAAATGACTGAAAAGGAAACCATAACCACAGCTTACATTTATATACCTCCTTAGCTTTTACAAAATTCTTTCCCTTCATCAACCCTGTGAAGTAGGTTGTCTGATTATTTTCACTTCCATTTTATAGATGAGCAAACTCAGGACAAGAGAAGTTAAGAAGAAACTTGCCCAGGGACACAAAAATTGTCAGAACAAGGACCCAACCCCAGGTTTTCTTGATTCCATGTCTGTTGAGTTGGGAACCTAGACTTGGTTCTCCTGGATCTCCTCAGTCTCCAGGAGGTGAGGTGAGTGAGCTTAGGCTGGTATGTGGGTTATCCTGAATAGTTTCCCACCATTTAAAACACCTGCTCAGGTAGCTTTTCTGTTTGCCAGAGTTGCCTCCTGGCCTCACCTATCTGGGGCGCCAGGGCTGCATCTCCGTAGTCTCATGACCCTTGTTTATTAGATTCGGCATCCTGTTTGCAACTGAAACCTGTCTGCAGAGAGTAACTCATTCTATCCATTTTCCTCTCTAAGGAAAAACAAGTCTCGTGAGGTCCCCCTGCCTTTCAGGAATGTGTGGGGCTGGCCCAGGGCTCACCTCAAAGTGAACTTCTAATAGACTGTCCATTGTGAGAGCCAGGGAGAAGAAAGGGGAGGCTCAGATGGTCCCTGTAACGTGGAGCCAAGTCTTGGTACACCCCCACGGTGGAGCCCCTGCCAGTCGCGAGCTCAGGAGTTTCTGTGCCAGCAGCCTTACATAAGAAGTGGTTTGGCGTTTCAAGTTAGAATCAGAGGATCTCAGGCTTGGACGGAGCTCAGACATCTTCGGATCAAAGCTCTGATGCTAAGAAAGGAATCTCTTCATCTGTGTCCTTGCCAGCCTGCTTCCTACAACCTGCCACCTGCAGTCGGGAGCATAGCAGGAAGGGATGGTTCTGCTCCGTAGTTCTCCACGTTCCTTGAACATGATAGACACTCCATCACCTAACTCCAGGCATTTCCACAGGCTGTTCCCCATGCTTGGGATAGCCTTCCTCCTCATCCCTGCCTCCTGGCTTCTTTCAAGTCAAGGCAAAAACCTTTCCCAGTCTCTCTTAATGCAAGTGTCTTCCCTCTGGGATTACCTTAAATATATGTGTGTGTGTGTGTGTGTGTCACACACACTCACACTTGACACTCACTAGCCGTGTGACCTTGAGCAAGTCACTTAACCCCAATTGCCTCATTCTGGGTCATCTCCAGTCATCCTGATGAATATCTGGTCACTGGATTCAGATGGCTCTGGAGAAGAAGTGAGGCTGGTGACCTGCACAGCCCTCCCTCACTCAAAACAAAGTCAAGTGCCAGTCATGTCATCATTTCTCTGATGGCATGGTCTTCTTCGGCAATGAAGGATGAACACGCACACATACACACACGCACATATGCCTAGAAAGAGAGAGAACAAGAGAGAGTTAGAGAGTTATACACACACACACACACACACACACAAACATATATGTATAGGTATATATGTAGAGTTGTTTTGAAGTTGTTTCTTCCATTACACTGCAAACTACGCCTGGAGAACAGGGACTGTTTCTTGCGTTTCTCTGAATCCCCAGTGTTTAAGCTGACATCTAGGTAAGTGAGGATAGAGCATTGGGCCTATATAATCACAAAGACTTGGCTTCAAATCCAGTCTTAGATGTGCATTAGTAGTGAGACCCTGGGCAGTGGCTTTTCTTTTGTCTGCTTCATCTGTAAAGTGGAATGATAATTGCACCTACATCCCAGGGTTGTTGTAAGGACAAGCAAAATAATATTTGTCCAGTGCTTTGTGAGCCTTAAAGTCATGTGAAATTATTATCATTATTGTTATTGCTAGTACCTGACACATAGTAGGTGCTTAATAAAAGCTAATTGATTTGGTTTTACTTTCATTCCTTCATTTAAGTCTCACAGCAACCCTGGGAGGTGGGTACTACGTGAGTTCCTATCCTCATTTTTAAAGATAAGGAAACTGAGGCACAGCAAAGTCATGTGACTTGGCAGTGTGACAGCTGGCATGTGTTAGCTGTAGCATTGTACTCAGATCTTCTAACTCCAAGTGCAGCACTTGTCCACTCTCCTAAGCTGCCTATCCATCTCTTTCTGTCTGTATACAAGGGGCAAGGGGACACACAAGGTAAAACACAACATAGGGATCCGGATAACCTTCCTCCAGTCCCTCAGTACTAGGTCTTACTCTGTCACTTACTAGCCTGGTGATCTTGGATAATAAATCATTATGTGTTTATGAACTTCAAGTTCTCATGCAGTTATGGCAAGCACATAGGAATCCAGATTTAGAGCTAGACAAGATGTTAGGAAAAAAGTCTTGTATATCCCCCTCTCAGTTTGCAGAAGAAGACACTGAGAGGCCCAAGGATGTTTTATGACTTGCTGAGGTCAGCCAAGATATGAACTCAGGACCTCAGACTTCAATGCCAGCGTTCTTTCTATTACACATCAGACCCATGAGGTCTGAAATATTCTAACTCTGAAACTGTAGAATTCTTATTTTATCTGCCAGTAGTTAATGATGTGACATTTGAGATGGTATGTATTTGCAGGATAAGTATACTTCTTAAATCAATCCTGTGTTAGCTCTGAAAGTCTTAGGCACCAAGACAATGAATGAATTTCTAACAGGAAACATATTCTAATCTTGTCTCCGTGGCTTGCATTTCTATGAGGCGTTGTCCCTGACAAATTCCCTCACCTCTTTGTAGATGTTTCCAGCTATAAATGATCAAGGCAGATACATGGATGTGCATGGGATAGTAAGTCCAGGATTTAAGCCAGAATGGGATCGCCATCTTTCCTTTTCATCTGGGTACAGGCAGGGAGTTTGTATAGAGTTAATATCATCTGACCCAGCCTGGAAGCTCATTCTTCAGAAGAATTGGCTCCAAGCTTGGGAAAATGCTCTTTGTCGCAGAGAGCAGAGGATGACAAATGGAAAGAAAGACTAAATGAAGGAGCTTCTTCCCTGTTGCCAGGGGTCCCCCATGGATACCGAGGCAGATTCCAACATGGCATGCATGCCACATTCAAATGACTGCATTCTATTTCTGGGCTCTGGTATAAATAATCAATAGCACAGTGCATCATAAATGATGCAGTGTATTCATACAGTATTATACATGGAAATACCATTCTGTAAAATATAGAAATGATGGGCTCTTGGCCAGGAATAGAGTGCACCTGGCAAAGGCTGGTAAGAATATATTTGACTGGAGCCTTGCAAATCTAATCAAAAGAACTTTAAACTGAAAAGGAAAAGGAGGACAAATGCTTATATCTATCCTAATTAGGTGCCCTAGCTGCAATGTACAAAGAGGAATGTCAGTAGAGATGTCCAGAAATTCATAGTAGACAAAAATATAAGAAAAGAGCCAGTAATTCAATCAATAGACCTAGACTTCTATCGAGAAATGCACAAGGTATTAGTGAACTAGCAGATTTCCAGTAAATACAGAGAAGTAAGAGCTTTTAGACAAGCACAGCTTCCCTAAGAAATTGCCCAGCAAGGTTTTAGAAGGCTGCCCAATAAAGCAATGACAAAGGAAACCAAATGGTGACAAGAAGCACCTCTATCCTGTATTGGCCCACACAAGAAGATGGCCAGAATCCTGCTGGTGCTCTGAGCAGGGGTCCATGAGGGAACTTAGAAGTCAGCATGGTCTTCTATAAAAAGCAGGTTTCAAGAACCTGTCATGGCTTGTTGGAACTGTTATAGGGTACAGAATCAATCAAGTATTTGTTGGGCAGGTAGGTGGTGCAGTGGATAGAATATCCAGACTTATAATCGAGAAGACCTGAGTTCAAATCTAGCTGCAGACACTTACTAGGTATGTGACCCTGTTTGCCTAAGTTTCCTCATCTGTAAAATGTGGGTAATAATAGCCCCTACATCCTAGGGGTATTGTGAGGACTAAATAAGATGCAGTTTTTTAAATTTTATTTTTTCCAAATTATCTTCCTCCCTCTAGCTCCATCCCACTCATTAAGAAAGCAAGAAATAAGATACCATGATACATGTGAAGTGATCAGAACAGATTTCTATATTAGCTGTGTTGCAAAAAAGCAAGAAAAATATAGAAAGTGAAAAACAATATACTTTAATCTGTACTCCAGATTCATGAGTATGAGGTGATAATGGTACAATGTTTGGCACAGTGCCCAGCACAAAGTAAGTGTTATTTCAAAGTTATTACTATTGTTATTTGTGCCAGACATTAGGTGTCTGTGTTAGGTACTGGGTATCAGAGAACAAAGAGTGAAACGTTTCTACTCACACTGAGCTTACATTATGAAGAAACAGTATGTATAAAAAACACATACAGCATTAATATAAAGTTAATGAATAGGACATATTTATGCAAAGAATTTAAATGGAAGATAGTTTGAGAGAAGGCACTAGCCTTTAAGGGGATTAAGAAAGGTTTCGTACATAAGATGGTATCTGAACTTCATCTTAAGGAGAAGGACTCGATGAGAAGAAGAAAGGGTATTCATTCCCACCCTGGGGAATGGCCAGTGCAAAGGCAGGGAGGTAGGAGATGGTGTGTTGTAAGGAGGGAAAGAGAGAAAGTCACTTTGGCTGGATCACAGGATCCTGAAGGAAGAGGAATGTCCAATGAAGCTGAGAAAGTAGATTGGATCTAGGTTGTGTAGGGCTTGCAAAACTAAGCAGTGTTTATAGTTTATTCTAGAAGAATAAGAAATCCTTGAATTTGAATCATATGGTCAGATTTGCATGCAAAGAAAATTACTTTGGCAGCAGAGTGTGGAATGAATTAGAGTGGTGAGAGACTGGAGGCAAGGAGACAAATTAGAAGTTGTTGAAATAATCTGTGGTCTAAAGTAATAACTGTGAGAGGAAGGAAACCTGCTGTCAATAGGTTACTCTTCAAGGAGGTAGAGATAGTTTCACCCCAGGTAGTGCGTCTGCTCCTGGTGCTGCAACCGTCCTGAATCCAGCATGGTTTGGCAGGGGACTGTCTCAGGAAGTGGACAAACATGACGTACAGGAAACTTGTGTTTGTTTCAGGGAACTTCCAGGAGGCTTGAAGCTACTATGATCTCTGATATTCAATGGATACCTCAAAATATCAAGAAGAGATGAAGCAAAGATATCCTATGGCAGTTGATATAGTGCTGGGTTTGCATTCAAGAAGACCTGAGTCCAAATTTGACCTTAAATGCTTCCTAGTCATATGACCCTGAGCAAATCACTTAACCTCTGTTTGCCTCAGTTTCCTCAACTATAAAATGAAGATGATTATAGCACCATTGAACAATTTGCATCAGTGGAACACTCCAACAGCCAGGGAGAGGCTGTGGATCAGGACAAGCAGAAGTTCCAGATTCACATCAGGATGCCCCCAGATCCATACAAGAACGTTATGATGGGAACATGTGCCAGTTGGCAGCTTTGTCACCTACTATTCAGTTCAAGGTCACAGATCTGGGCAGACTGAGAAGGAGACCTGAGCAAGGAGGAAGTTCAGAAGTAGTCATATGGGTCTGACTCCAGGTGCAGAGTCGGATCTGACTTCCATCATCTAGCCCAACCTTCAGAGGAATAGCTAAGTCAGGAGCCCCAGAACAAAGGGGAACATATAATTCAAATACTCTAAATCAGTAGAGTTTTCCAGATTGCTAATAGGGGTGGAATTCTGCAGAAATCTACTCTTGTACAGACCCAAACTCAGAAAAAAACTTGAAGAACTCAGACCAAGGGGCAGCAACTGACCCCTTTGGGAGCACTGAAAGCAAGTGAATCCCCATTTACCTCTAAGATCCTGGAGTAACACAAGCCTCAATAGTCCAAGAAAGCAGTAATAGACCCAACCAGACATTCCCTTAAGAAATGTGACAAAGCCCAGTCCTAACATCAAGTCTGAAGCCAGGAAGTAGGCTGGAATAATGCACAAATAAAAAAAAGAACCCCACCATAATGAGATAATTATGGTGGCAGGAATATTAAGACACACAAAAGAAGGGAATAACTCCCAAACATCTACAAGCAATGAAAAACACAGCTTGGGCACAAACTCAGCTGGAATTCTTAGAAAAGATAAAGCAAGAGTTAAAAAAAGTTTTTAAAATGTTTTTACAAGTATAATGAAAGCACTTGAGGAAAAACTGGAAAAGAAATGAGAGCTTTGGAAGAAAGAATTTGAAAGGGATTAGCAGCTTGGCACAAGAGGCACAAAACCTCATCCAAGTAACCAATTCCCTGAGAATTCAAATAGACCAAATAGAAGCCAATGACTTCATGAAGCAACAAGATATATTAAAACAAAGTTAAAAGACTGAAAAAATTGAAGAAATGTAAAATATAGCAAAAACAACCAGTCTGGAAAAAAATATCAAGAAGAAGCATTTAAAAAAATCATTAAACATGAAAACCATAACCAAAAAAGAGTCTAGACTTCAAATTTCAAGAAATTTTAAAATAAAACTATCCAGATCTCTTAGAACTAGAGGGCAAAGTGGAAATAAAAAGAATCCACTGGTCACCTCCTGAAAGAAACCCTAAAATGCAAACTCCCAGGAATATTATAGTCAAAATTCAGAGCTTCTACATCAAAGAAAAAAAATACCACCAGCAACTGGAGAGGAGAATTCAAGTCCTCAGGAACAACCATTACAAGGAGGAAAGAACTTGGAATATGATGTTCTAGAAGACAAAGGATTTGGGACTTACAGTCAAGAATAACTCATCCAGAAAAAAGTATAATGATACAGGGCAGGAAATGGACCTTCAATGAAAGGACTTTTAGACATTCTTGATGAAAAAGACCAAAGCTGCAGAAAAAACAGGAATAAGAGAAAAACAGAAAGGTAAACATGAATGAACAATGAAAAAGGAATCAACTGCTTAAATTCAAATTGAGGGAGATGTGTGTGTCCCTTTGAATCCTATCATCATCACAGTTCATAGAGGGACTCCAAATAGACAAAGCCTGGGATTGATTCTATTATGTCTTAATGAGCTTAAGATGGAAAGGGAAGGGAGGAAGAATACACTGAGGGGTGGGGAGGAGGGATAAGGAAAGGTCAGGAAACAATATCACCTCATCAGGGTACACAAGTAGACATCTTTATAAGCATGGAGGAAGAGATGGGGATCAGCTGACAACCTGAATGTCTCATCTGAACTGTGTCAAAAGAAAAAATAATGCGCACGCACACGCACATGCACACACAGAGCTGGCTACAGAAATACATTTTACTTCACAGGAGAAAGTAGGGGAGAAGAAAAGTAGGAGGGGGAAGCATAAGGTAATTAAGGGAGGGATTAGTCTTAAGCAAAATAAACTCTAAGGTTGTACATAAATATTTATAGTTCTTTTTGAGGTAGAGTCAACTGATAACTTAGTGGATAGAGAGCTGTTTCAGAAATTAGGAAGACCTGAGTTCAAATTCAGCCTCAGACTTTGAGGGCACTTACTAACTGTATGACCCTGGACAAATCAGTTGACATTGGTTTGCCTTGATTTCCATAACTATAAAATGGGATAATAATAGCATCTACCTCACAGGGCTGTTGTGAAGATGAGGGTATCATGTCTGTAATGAGATAATACCTGCAAAGCCTTTAAGGCAGCACCTGGCACATAGTAGGTACCATATAAATGCTTATTCCCTTTTCCCTCTCTAGCAAAGAGTGGGAGTCTGAGAAAGTGACCATAAATTGGGAATGGATGAAGATATTATGACATACAAATATGATGAAATACTATTGTGTTGAACTCCTATCAGCATAATGACCAATCAGAATTTCAGAAACCTAATGATCAAACATGTTACTTACTCACCCCCAATAGACAGGTGAAGGAATTAGAGGGAGACATTTTTTTTTTGGAATGGATAATATAGATATTTGCTTTGACTATACGTGTTTGTAATCACATTTGTTTTTCTTGTGCTCTCAATTGGGAGGGAGATTGATGGGGGGAGATAGATTGATTACTAAAACATTTAAATAAACCATTTTAAAAAAGAAGAAAAAAAAATCAGATGATAGTTAAAATACAAAGAATTCACTAATTCCAGAAAGGAAAAAAGAAATATTTTAAGAGAAAGCCCAAATTGGAAAAACACCCAGGAATGCCATAGCAAAGATTCAGAGTTTCTGGGAAAAAGAAAAACATAGCAAGTAGCCAGAAAGAAAAGGTCACATCCCAAGAAACCAGTCAGGATCATACATAACTCTGCTTGTACATGATACATTAAAAGACAAAAGAGCAGCTCTTACAGCCAAGAAGAACTTATCATGCAAAACGGGATCTAATCCAATAGAGGGCCTTGAAGCATTCCTGATTAAAAGACCAGAGCTGGGTAAAATACTTGAAACACAAACACAGGAGACAAGAGAAACACAGAAAAGTAAACACGTTTGGGCAATTTTAAAGGTCTTAATGAGGATCAAATACCATCTGATAGAGTGAGAAGAGACAAATGTGGCTTTAGAATCCCATTGTCTTACAAGGGTCACAAAAGGAGTAAGGAAAGATCAAAGTAGGGCCTGGAAGGATTCAGTTTTGTTTTGTTAGTTTTAAAAAGAAGAAAAGGAAGATAGAAAGGAATATGCTAGAAGAGAAATGAATAGGAAGTAATTTCTTATTTCTCATTGAAATATTGGTCAATAAAGAGTATAAAACATGGAGGGAAAATGGAGATAAGCATCTCATGAACATCATTGTTATCTGAAAGCAATGTACTAGAACACATGTGCACCCACATGCACACAAACACACACAAAGAATTTAGTGTAGAAATACATCAAATTCAACAGGGAAGTAGTGGGGAAAGATGGTGAGAAGACAAGTACATTGGAGTGAAGGTAGCTAGAAAGCCAGTGTTCATAAGCAAAACAAACTGTAACTATAAAGGCAAGATCCTAACAGAGGAAGGAAAAGGATTATTATACATGAAAACAAAACTGATAATTTAAATGAAATAAATTAGCTTTGCAAAAAAAAATAGATTACCCAGATAAATAGAACCAGAAAAGAGTATTAAAATAAAACAATTAAAAAAAAAAAGAAATTGAACAAACCCCAAAGAATTGAACTCACAAAGAAAAATCACAGGCCCAGGTGAATTTACAAATCAATTTATTAAACATTAAAAAAAATTAACACCTAACATTATATAAATTATTTTCAGAAAAGTTAAGACATCTTACCAAATTTTTTCTATGACAAATGAATGGTTAACACTCAAGGCGAGATAAAGAAGAGAAAGAAAGCTATTAATCATATGTCTAATAAATATCAATGCCCCAATAGTGAAAAAAATAACATCAAAGGAGCTATAGAAACATTTTTAAAAGATTATACATTGTGGACAGGTTAGATTCATTCCACGAAGGCCATCTGAACCACAACGGTGTCAAAGAAGGAAAATGAAAGTTATTGGAGAGGATTTGAGAAGATAGCCATATTACAGAGAGGAGAATGATAGGGAAGTGGATGGAGAGTGATTGTGATATAAAAATAAAAAGGAGAAAAGAAATAAAAGAGTATCAATGAAACATTAAAATAATGGAAGGATATTCAGAAGGCAACATAGAAAAGCAGGGAAATCTTTTTCCTATAGTTCTAAGTTTAATATATATGTATTTTTAAAAACCTATATATAATTGAACTTTATAATTGAACACAACTTTTACACAATTTTTTTCCATTCTTTAAATATTGAAACATTTTTTTTCTGTTGAGGTTTAAGTTCATATTAAAAGAAGGAATCAAAAAATAAAAATAAAAAAGGATAACCTGGAGCTGCTTGTGTACATTTAATCTCATGGCTTTCACTGAGACTTGGTGGGATAAGAACCATGAAAGGAATATGGTTTTGAAGGAGAAAAGGAACAGGATAAATAAAAGGGAGGGTGGCATTGAATTTCATATCAAGAAGATATACTCTTATATGGAAATAAACCAACTTCGAGGAAGCATGTAGTTTATTTTGTTTAAATTTATTTCAAGCATTGTATAAGGACTGCAGAGATGCTACAAATAGGTGTATAAAGACTGGAAAGGAAGTTAGCAGATCTGCACATTCATTAAGTGCCTTCTGTGTGCTAGGTACTATGCTGAGTGCAGGGGACACCAAGAAGTCCCTGCTCTCAAGTAGCTCATACTCTAAGAATGGTGGTGGGGGAGGAGATGAGAAAATAGCTACACACTCAACATATAAAAAGGCTAAACTGGAAATTATCTCAGAGAGAAGGCACTAACAAGAAAGAACACAGAATATCAGAGTTAGAAGAAATGTTAGAATAGAGCACAAAAGAAGGGATTCTAGAACATAAAATATCAGAGATGAGAAGAACCTTAGAACATAAAGTATCATAAACAGTCAATAAACATTTATTAAGCACCTACTGTGTACAAGGCACTGTACTAAAACCTGAGAAAAATAAGAAAATAAGAAAAAAGTAAAAGTCCCTGCCTTCAAGGAGCTTACAATTTAAGGAAGATAAGCTACAAAAAGAAGCTGAAAGGGAGGAGGAAAGGTGTTTGGTTGAGGTTTGATGGAACTCCAGGGAGTACAAGCTGGTGGGAAAGGAAGAAATGGCTGCCCTGGGAACTCTTTTTAAATGATTTCTCTGGGAGGAGTTCTCTGCTCTCCTCTCTAGCTCTTCAGTCAGAAGGACAGAAGGTACTGAGGGCACTGACAGAGGTGTCAGTACCAAAGCTGAAGAAATCTTGAAGGACAAAGAGCTTCCTAGTGATGAGGTTATTTGGGAGCAAGATCATGGTGGAGTCCAGTACAAAGGAGTGCAGCTGGTGGCAGTTGAACGAGCAATGATTCCCAATCTTTTTGATCTCAGGAATCCCTTTACACTCTTAATAATGAGAACTCCAAAGAGTTTTTTTTGTTCATGTGGGTTATAGCCATCAGTAGTTACCATAATAGAAATTAAAACTAATAAAATTTTAAAATATTTATTGTCATTTAAATAACAATAATAAGCCAACACATATTAAAATGAGCAACCTGTTTTATTGAAAATAACTACTTTCCAAAAAACATGGATGAGAAGGGTGTTTGTTTTACACATTTTTTTCAAATCTCTTTCGACAGGTGGAATCTCATTTCTGCTTCTCCACTCAATCTGTTGTGATAATTTTTTTTGAAGTATATAAAGAAAACCTGGCCTTACATAGAGGTATAGTTGGGAAGGGGAGGAGCATTTTAACAGGAAAATAATGTCAATATTACTGTGAGAATAGTTTTGTACCCTCTGAAAGACTCTTGGGATCACACTCTGAGAACCTGTTGGTTGAGAGGGACCTACAAAGATCATAGATCTGAAGCTAGCAAGGATTTCAGAGACTATCTAGTTCAAATTCCTTCTTTGACAGCATAAGAAACTGAGGCTGGGAAGGAAGAAAATCATCTATCTGCATAGTGCAACTGGTAAACTACAACACCTGAATGTGAGCTCAGGCCTTCCAGTTCCTAGTCCAGGACTTTATGATGTCCTTAATCTATGAAAAAGCTCAACATATCATTCACAATTCAATCCATCTTGCTTCTGAGTAGAAATTTAATGGAGGATACTATAGGATATACTCTAGCTATGTTATTTAAAATGACAACAAACATTCATTGATCAGCCTTGCAAAACCTTTGTATCCCTCCTTAAAATAATGACTTCAAATGCATAAAAAATACAAAGACAACTGCATTAAAATATAATTATCAAATTATTTTTTAAAATGGTAAGTTAAGAACCTCAGTTCTAAAGTATATAACAGGAATGACAACTTTTTTTTTTTTTACAATGATAATTATCATCTGCTTACAGAACTGTCCTAACCTAGGGAACCCATAATTCCATACCATAGAATATGCTGATATGGTTGTGAGCCATTAAATAAGATAGAGCACTGGACTTGGTTTGAACTTAGTCATTTGCTAACTGCGTGGTCCTGGGAAAATTACTTAAAGTCTCTGGGCCTCAGTGTCATCTGTAAAATGGGGGCAATAATGGAATACAGGGTTGCTGTGAAAATCAAGGGAGGTGATATATGTAAAGTGCTTTGCCAGCCTTATAGATGTGAGTTGCTAGCATGAAAGAGTTTGGGAGGATCCCTTGGGAGCATATACGAACGTGTGTGTGTGTATGTATGTGTGTGTGTGTGTGTGTGTGTGTGGTCAGTTAGGTGGTGTCAAGGGTAAGAACCTTGAACTTCAGTCATGAAGATCTGTATTCAAATTCCATCTCAGACATCAGCTATGTGACTTCAGGCAAGTCACTTAACCTCTATCAATTTTCTTGTCCTCCTCTGAAAAATGGGGATAATAGCACCTCTCTTTACAGGATGGTTATGAGGACTGAATGAGATCACACACACACACACATACACACAATAATACTTTATAAATCTTAAAGTACTGTATAAATACTAGCTATTCTTCACTGTATCTGTGTTTCATAACCTAAAGCTTTGTTATAGGTTTGCTGGAAAGTATTTTAGTTCCCTTTGAATGAGAAAGACCATCAAGCCTTCCCATGGTGTTGTTTTTAAATATATTCCTTTTGAAGGTCACTTTTTCTAGCTATGAAACCATACAGGGTTGCGGGGTGGGTGGTAAGGAAAAGTGCTTTTTTTTTAAAGCAACACTTAAGTTCTTTTAGTAAAAAAAAAAAAAAAAAGACAAAAAATCCCTAACAACAACACAGTGTCTAAATGTTTCCCAGGCAGTTTGTGTGAAGTAACAAAAAAGCCAGCCTTGAAATACCCAGAGAAGACAGTAGGCCTCTTGTATTTGATGGAATTACTGGAAACACCTCTTCCTGTAACAGGAAAAAAAAGGTTTTAAATATGTAGATTATATATACACATATATAATGTGTATATACATATATGCATGCGTATACCCACATACATACAGGTTTGCATGTGCATGTATGAAAGTGCTCCTTTTTTTTACCCCCTGTGGCAGCAATGTGTTGAAAAAAGTCTTAACAAAAGCAGCACCTATTATTCAATTCTCTTGACACCATTTACCCCATGGTTAATCATTTCCAGTTTATACAGTAACAGTGGCACATCTTCTTTGGCCAGGAAGGGCTGACTGTTTTTTGGCCAGAATCTTTCCTTGTCCTCAGTCTCTCTAACACGCTGTCTTACTGCAGCTGGCTCCCTTCCCCCAGAACCTCCTCCCTATCAGGGCTCTTCTTGGGGGCCTTCTAAACAGTGACTTAGTGTTTGCAAAGTGGGGAGGAGAGAAAAATAAGAGAAAGTTGTTTCACCCAGGGGTGATTTTTATGGGGCTGAGTTTGTCAAGGCCTCCAGCTTGGGAGATGAAGATAATTCTGTCCCTGTTTCCTGGGAAATGAATGATAAAAGGCATCTTGTCCATGGCTATTTGTTGATACCTTGACACAGTGACTCCATCCATTCTCCCTCCCATCCTACCCCCTTTCTTCCCAGATGCACACATTCTCAGGCACAGGTTTGGCACTTTGAAAATGCAAAATATTAGTGAAGGAGAATGCCAACAATGAAAGGGAAGGTCTGATAAGTGATTGGGCATCTCTATTGGAAATGGTTTCAGTGGAGGCAATTCTCATTTCTATAGCACTTGAAAATGGATGTGATACTTTCCTTATAACAATACTGTGAGGGGGTAGGACAAATATTGCTATTCACATTCCCAGATGAGTGAATTGAGAACTCTGAAAAAAAATATTTCTGCCTAAATTTCTAGGTGATATGATTGATTAAGCACTGGGGGCTGAAGTACCCTCCATGACCCCCCAGGAACAGGATTTTGGGCTTGATGAGACCTTCAAGATCATCTAGTCTCTCTTTTCAGATGAGAAAAAGGAGGCTTAGAGAGTTAAAGGAATTTGCTAGTGGCCAGTCCAGTGTCCAAGCTGGGATTCAGATCCAGGTCACCAGACTCCAAAACTCTTTCAGTTCAGCTACTCCCACTGGATTGATTTTCTTCACTTAACAACACTGAACAATGACATTTCAGGCTTTGGCACAAGCCAGGCTCACATAATTAGAGGGTACATCCTCAGTAGCACATACCCTAGATTACATCCAATAGCCCATCAATCATACAGTATCACCAACCCAGACTCTGGGGCCTGGGCTCTTAGGAGGTTCAGTTTGTCAAAGATAACCCTTTCTTCCCTTGGCTTAAAGCTAGTCTGTTTATTTAAACTCCCTGGACATTTGCAAATCAAACTAGAAACTTTCAGAAAAAGAGCCTTTTGTGCAGGGTGGTGATGTGGGGCTGGTGGGTAGGCCTACCTGCATTTCCCGTTTACATGCAGGCTGTGGGAAGTCCCCATGAGAACTACTCTCAGACCATGCATGTCATTTTCTTCTTCTTTCTATAGCAAGTTATGGACTAGGAGGGAAAAGGGTAACTCCTATGGCTGCACGGGAAAAATAACAAGTCAGGGCTATTAGATGAATTGGAAAAAAACTAACATAGTAAAAAATATCATCTTGGGTTTATATTAGAGTTTCTTGAGTTCTTTGTGATATGACCCTGAGGGCTGTCAAGGAGAGATGGACTCCGCTAGTCATCCAAATCCTCAAGTATTTCTGTTCTTGACTCCTAGGAGAGTTATTTCTGCTCCTGGACTGATGCAAATGGACTTCACTGACAGGCAAGGCTTCTTATCCTTATGGAAAGAGGAATGGAAGCCACTGGCATCTAGCATGGACCTGGGCAGGAGCATTGCCAAGTGGGGGGAGATTGCACATCTTTATGAAGGTCTTTTGATAATTATAATGGAATCAGCCCCTGGACTTGGTTGTAGCCATGGTCCTGGGGGCACTGATTTTTCTACTGATTTACCAAGTAGCCTTGTATTTATCTGGTATCTATCTTCTCTATTCATATTATTTATGAACATGTAGCAACCCCCAGGAGAATGTAAGCTTCCTGAGGTTAAGGACTATGTCACTTTTATACTTGTATCCTCGATGCTTAGCACACAGTAGGTGCTTAATAAATGTTTATTGATTGATTTATTACTCTTCAAGACCTTTCTCTGTCTCTTTTCCCATGTCCTTATCTGCCTTACTGATATCCTAGGTTTGTCAGGACCAAGTAAGATAATAGTCAAAATAACAAGTTACACTTATGCTTGCAATAGTTCTTTAAGATTAGTTTCCAAGTGCTTTAGAAACCAGTTACTTGCTCCAGTAGTATCAGGAGTGGTTATTATTTAGCTCTTTTCTGAGCAATGTGGGCCCAACGCAAAAATACTCCTACATCCTGATACAACCATATTCTGAAGGTACTGACCAGTCCACCATCTCTCCCTCGGTTAGTCCAAACCAGCAGCCTTACTTACAAGACCCAGAAAGGAGCCCCAAAAGGAAATGTGGAATGATTTCCAAGACAGATCATAGCCTCCTGATTCAGTGCATCCTCCCAGGCCCAACCACAGGGTGTGCTGGGATAAAGTTCCTCATCAGGTGCAAATGAGGAACATAAACCAAAGCACCTGATAGGAAACTTGGAGTGAGTTTCCCAACCATACCAGTGGTATCAGAAATTATGAAACTAAGTTAAATCACTGGGAGTGAGGGGAGGGAGGGGGAAAAGAGGAGCTTGGGGTAATTGAGGAAGGCTATAGGCTGCATGGAGAAGGTAAGGTTTGATCTGGGGTTTCAATGATAAACAGCATTTGGTAGGTGAGAGATACCTCAGTTTCCATGTCTCTAAAATGGGAATATACCTTTTGTACTCTTTACCTCACAGGTTGTTGTGAAAACAGTGCTTTGCAAACCTTATTTAAAAGCACTAGAAACATGACCTGTTCTTATCGCACCAAAAACAATTTTAAAAATAACTAGGCAAACTTCTTATCCTGTTGGCACTCCTCAGATATCACTAATGCATGCAGCAAGCATGTGACAAATCTGTCTGCTTTACTTCCTCAAGTGGCCTTTCATTCCTTTCCTATCAACTCCTTCCCTACTGCAAAGATTCCTGATCTTTTAGAGCTAATTCTTTAATCACAGACAATGTGATTCAGGGGAAAGAATATTGATTGGCTCCTGGAACTGTGGCTTCACATCACACCTCTGACACTTATTTGCTGTTTAATGTTGGCTGATAGGTCATTTAACCTCCTTGGGTCTCAGTTTCCTCTTCTATATGAGGAAGTTAGACTAAATGACTCTGAGGTACTTTCTGTGATCAAAGGAGATAACATCTGTAGAGTGCCTAGCACAGTTGTCTGGTACGTGGTAGGCATCACATAAAAGCTTATTCCCTTTCCCCACCTCTCACCCCTGCCTTCCATTTCTATACCTATGTGTCAAAGGAGAGAATTTTCCAGCTATTCCATGAGTCCACCTAAGAATAGACAGCCAGCGCAAGAAGAAAATGAGGACCCTTCATTCCCAACACAATTCTGTTTTGATGAAAGCAACCTCTGAGATATCTAAGAGATTTTTTCTGTGGTTCCTTATTTTTGGCCTAATATTTGGCTGAGCAAATTACCAAAGATCTAGAGAATTAAGGAAAGAGAACCTTGGTAGAAAGGAGGCACTCAAGCCAACTATGCAGTCATTAGAAGGTTTACACCTCCCTTTTTTTTATAGCCCTACCCTCACCCCACACTTTTTACTTATACTCAGTAGAACATTGAGACATATTTTTCAAGGGCACTGAATTTGGAATGAGAAAACTTCTTCTAAGTATTGCTTATGTGATTTTGGACAAATCACTTTCACTCACCTGAAAAATAAAATTACATCAGATAATCTCTAGAGTAATTTCTAGCTCTAAATCCTGAATGAAGAAGGTGATATGTACCCTCTGTCTGAGTAATTCAGAGGTATGAGTTAAAACACACAATTGGATGTTTAAGAAAAAATATGAGCATCTTAAACTTACCTTCTTTATGTAAGCCTTGATCAGTTTCAGTGGCTACCTGATAACCAAAAGGTTCTGGGTAAATATTGGGGCTCTCCCTACTCCTCTATCTCCATCCAAGGAGGTAAAACTCAAGAATGTCAGTACCAGATATTCCTGAAGGTTAGATGCTAGATGACTCATATCTTAAGTCTGGCTCAATTTTTCCTATTCAAGTGACCCTTGTGAATAGTTGTATGGCATTTCCCCATAGGGTGACCCTAAGCTCCCGCTACAAATTCTCAGACTCACAAGGCATCCAACATAGAACAGGTTTATTTGCACAATATGGGTAAATCACTCCCCCCATGTATGCTTTACTTTTCTCTCCTTTTAAAATGAGATGATCAGTCTATATGATTTTTAAGGTTTCTTTCAGTTTTAAAGCTATAATTCCATAATACCAAAGTACTACTATAAAGGACCAAATGGAGAAGCACAAAGGAAAGAGAAAATAATTCACTCGGGATGGGGAGGAACATTGGAAAAATAGAATTGAAAAGAGGAACTGAAGGAGACAAATACCTCCTCACAGCGCTTTGGGATAAATATCATACACACATGCGCACACACACACACACAGTATAACTCAAAATGACTCTCAATTCTATTGCTCAAGTTTTACAAAGCACATGCCACACCATAACCTTTGATGTATGCAGTGCAGTGCTTATTATCGCCATTTTGTAGATGAGGAAACAGGTTTACAGACATTTGGCTACTTGTCCATGGTCACATAGAGAGTGTCAGAGCTGGGATTCAGACCCAAGCATCCTAACTACAAATTCACAGGAAGTAATTACTGTAGCTAGGAAATGAGGTGGCACAATGAATGCTGGTCTGGAATCAGGAAGACCTGAGTTCACTTGTGGCTTCTCATACTTACTAGGTATGTGACCATGGACAAGTCACTGAACCTCTGCTTGTCTCGGTCTCCTCATCTGTCAAATAATAGTATCGAAGGTTATTGTTAGGATCAAATGAGGTATTTGTTTATAAATATAAATTTATAAAATGTTATAAAGCAGTTAGCAGAATGCCTGCCACATAGTAGGCACTATATAAAGGTGAGTTACTTTTATTATTATCAATAGAAATGAATGAAAATGAATCATAAAATAAAAATATTAGAATGTTAGAGATGGAAGAACAATCAAAGACAAGCTAGTCCAGGAGTGGGGAACCAGTGGCCTTGAGGCCACATGTGGCCCTCTATGTCCTCAGGCTCAGCCCTTTGACTGAATCCAACTTCACAGGTTAAATTCCCTTAATAAAATAATTTTTTCTTTAAAACTTGGACTGAGTCAAAAGGCTACACTCAAGGACCTAGAAGGCCTCATGGCCTTGAAGTCTCAGGTTCCTCATCCCAATCTAGTACAATCATGCCAGAGATGGAATCCCCTCTCTGGTATCCATGAGAAGTTATAAAGCCATCATCATCATCCCTCTCATTTTCACCATCATCATAGTATTTATATGGCACTTTATAAATATTATCTCATATTTTCCTCACAACAACCCTAGGATGTATGTGTTAGTATTATCCTCCGTTTTAAAATAAAGGAACTAAGGCAGGTAGAGATCTATTGAAGTCCTCCAATGATGGGGACATTCATTACCTATGGAAGCATCCCCTTCCATTTGGGGTCTGCTTTAATTATCAAGAATTTTTTTTAATCACGTTGAGCTGTAATCTTCTTCCCTCCAACTTTTTTTGTCTTCTAGTTCGGTCCTTTGAGGACAAGTGTAACAAATCTGTTCCCTCTTCTCTCTGACAGCTTTCCACTGCTTGAGGTTTGCTCCCATCTTCCCCTATGTCAATATCCATGGTTCCTTTTATGACTCCTTGCCTGTTATTCCAGAAAGATAAGAAGGCAACAGGTATAAATTCCTGAAAGAAAATCTCTAGAAATACAAAAGACATAGTCAAAGTTGCATCCAGGGTTTCTTCAGATTCCCAGCTTCTTTAGGGCGCATGAAGCTCCTAATGTGTCAGGTGCAATGACATGTGCTTTGGGTTATTTTGTTTAATAGAATGGATGGGGCTTGTAAGCACTCATCCATAATTTCTCCCCTAATACGTATGCCCCATGACATACATCAAGGGAATAGCTGGCCTTCTGTGCATTCTGTAGCCATGTAGCAAAGGACCTGTTCTAATTAGTCCTGTCGTTCTACCTCCACAATATGTTTCACATACATATTCTCCTCTCTGGTGCCACTGCCATCCTTCTAGGGCAGTCACCGTTCTTCCTACCCTTTTAGTAGTCTCCTAATATGCCTTCCTCTCTAGTATATCTTTCATACCTAGGTCCTTAACTAGAGCAAGGCAAGTGGGACTCTGCCCCACAGTGCCAATATTATGGGAAATGTATTTCCTCTCTGGATAACTGAATTTTCTGGGATGGACACCTTTCTTCCATCTCACCTCATCTTCTTCCATTAGCCAACCCTGTTACTTCCAGGGATCAACAGTTGAGATCCCTCTCTCCTGAGGTCCCTTCTCCCTGACCCTGAGGGTTATGGGTCAGACTCTAGGGAGTATGGGTCACCTCCTCTCACAAATGGCTGCACCCATGATTGGACAGTCGTCTGTGTTGCTCTGTACCCCCTTCCCCCCCAACTTAACTAGGCATGCAAGAATTCCTAGTTTTGACCCTGTTCATAACACTGCCTGACTTATGCACAGGTTGCTCATGTCACCCTTCTGACCAGAAATATTTAATTGGTCTCTATTGTCTACTGAGTAAAGTTCAGGCTTCTTTTCTTGGCAATCAAGGTCTTCCATGATCTAGTGCTACCCTTCTGTACTAGCCTTCTTTGTATACAAGCTAGTGCAGTAAAGGATAGCTGGACTTAATGTCAGTAGCAATCCAGGTTTGAACCTCACTCTTGATACTTAACACTTGTATCCCCATGGACAAGTCACTTAACCTTTCTGAGCTCCAGTTTCCACAGTTAAGAAGTAGAAATAATAATACCTATAGTACCTACCCCATATGTTTGTTGTGATGGTCAAAAGGGAAACAGTCTGGAATGAGCACTGAGTCTAGAGATAGAGGAACAAAATTCGAATCCCATCTCTAATTCTTCCTCAAGCTGATAAGACTCACAAAGATGATAAAAGAAGGACCATTGTTGGATATGCTGCGGGAAGACTGGCACACTAATACACTGTTGGGTATTATTGTGCATTGTGTGGAACTATTATTTGGTTCAGCCATTCTGGAAAGCAGTTTAGAACTATGACCCCAAAGTCATGACACTCCACTCATTCTTTGACCTTGCAATACTCCTATTAAACCTATGCCCAAAAAGGTAAAAGAAAAAAAGATCCATGTCATTTTGCAGCTCTTTTTGTAGTAGAAAAATGACTGGAAGCTAAGGGCATACTCATCTACTATTGAACGGCTTAACAAATGATAGTATATGAATGTAATGGATGAATTGAATTGAGTTTTTTAATTGAAATGATCTATTGAATATTTAAAAGATGTGCTCACTGAGCAGGATCAATAAATTTTTATGCCTATAAAACATTTAAACTCCTTTGTTAAAAAAGATAAAATATACTACTACTTATAATATTTCATTGCATTCATTCATTTCTGAAACCATCTAAAGAAACTCAAATATTACAAATTTAATTAATTCATTCAATATTCGTCAAATGATTACCAAATGCTTACTTTACTTAGACCAGGAGTGGGGAATCTGCAGCCTTGAAGCCATATGTGGCCCTCTAGGTCCTCCACTGTGGCCCTTTTACTGAATCCAAACATCACAAAAGTGAAGGCCACATGTGACCTCAAGACTGCAGGTTCCCTACCTCTGGTCCTAGACCATGGTTCTAGGCACCGGAGAATAAACAAAGATTAAAAACAACACAACTTCTGACCTCAATGAATTTACAATCTAGTAGAAGATACAAAAATTTAAGTAAAAAGATTCATTGACAGAGCTGGAAGGGACTTCAGAGATCATCCAGTATAAATCCTTACTCAGATTACAAATCTTGTCTATATCCTCAAAAAGCTAACTTCTGATGGAAGCCCTCTAGTGAAGAATCTATTAGTTTCCAAGGCAGTTTACTTCCATCTTGAACAGTTCTAATAGAAAAGTGATAGATTTAAGTGCTAAGAGAAAAACATCTTTGGAGATGGCCAATGTATAGATTCATTTTAAATGACTATGCATGTTTGTTACAATGGTTTTTATTGGGAAGTTTTAATATAGTGATGCTGAGAGAGAGGAGGAGGGTGGGAGAGAGAGGGCTGTTGAAACATTCTTTTTAAATGCATAGAAGAGAACAGAAGACATTCAGAAGGAAGCATAGATAAGCAGGAGAGTTTTGAAAGTAATGTGTGAAATTTTGTTCATACGTACATTCAAATACACTTATATCCTCTTTTTTGTATTTTACTGTGTGTGCAGAAAGGCCCATCTTTTTTGGTGCATTCAGAACAAAGAAATTTTTAAAAGAAATGAGCTTGATGAGCTTGGAAAAATATGACTAGACTTGCATGAAATAATGAGGCAAAATGAGCAAAGCCAAGAGAACTGTATACAGTAACAGCAATGTTGTTTTAAGAACAACTTTAAGGGAATAAATCATTTTGACTATGATAAATATCCAAATTTTTAACTACAAAGGACATATGAAGGAAGATGCTATCTGCTTCCAGAGAAAGAACTGACAAATAAACATGTGTATAGAATGATTAGATATGATAGATACATGTATGTGTGTGCGTATGTATGTATGTAATGGTAGCCATCTCTAGGGGGGAGAGAAAAAAGGAAAAAAGAAATTTACATGATCATTTATTTTTACATTTATAATTTCATTATATATTTCAAAGGAATAGCAAGTTGTACATAATACATTTGCAGTCTTATGTGCAATCTTTTTTTTAAAAAAAAATACTATGTTATGGAAATGCTTGTCTTTTTCATAAATTTAAAATTTTTTTAAGAAGAAAGAAATGAAGGCTATTGCAGTAATCCCAGAGGCAATGAAAACCTGAACTAGTGTAGTGGTCATGTGAATAGAGAAGATGGAACATATATGTATATGTATGTGTGCATATTTATGTATGTGTATAAATCAACATATACCTGTGTCATTTAAATTTTTATTTTTAATTTATGGAATAAAACAAGCTTTTTCATAACATAATATAATAAAAAGGTGATTATACATGAAACTGCAAATCTACTATGTACAACTTGCTTTCTTTTAAATACATAATTGTTATCATGTAGATTTATTTTTTCTTTTCCCCTTCCCCCACCCTAGAGATGACTGTCATTACACATATATGTATATGTCATTACATATATGTATACATATGTAAAATCATTGTGTATATATACTTCTACTTATCAGTTCTTTTTCATAAATTTTCAAATGTATTCAGATCTTTAAATTAAGGTAATTGGTAACTTTGGAGAGAACAGTTTCAGTTGAATGATCAAATTGGAAGACAGATTACACAGAGGGTTTATAAAAGAGAGAGAGAAGAGGAAACAGAATTAACTAACATAAGCAGATTTTTTTTTGAGAAGGAAGAGCAGATATAGAATGGCTAATGGAAATGTTGAAATCTAGTGAGGGTTTTTTGTTTGGTTCTATTTTAGGGATCAAGGATACATGGCTGTGTTTGTAGACCAGTACATTGAGAAAGGCTAAGATCAGAGAGTACAGATGATTAAGGAGAATTTTATTTTTTTTTTGCAGAAGATGGCGAGGCATGGTTTTAAGAGGATAGATCGAAGTGTTGACCATTGTAACATCAAGGGAGAAAGTAGGCATACATAGGTATCAAAAACAAGGAACATGTATTTCCTGTGTATGGCCAGGGCACACAGTGGAGAGTCAACTCACGTGTCTGATGCTGTCCAGCCGTTCTAGTCTTTGGTGATGTCAGCAAGCTGCTCTCACTGGGCATAATCGCTGCTGAGACTTTTGTCTCTGTTAGATACATTGCCCTCTAGGTCCTTGTGAACTGCTGTACACATAATCTCAGCTTCTGGTTTACAGTACCTGCTGTGCATTGCTCCCTACTGTTAACATGGGGGTCGTCCTGTCCAGGTTGCTCAAGCTGTCTCAGCTCCATTTTCCTAGGACATAGGCTCTAAAATCCCTCCCTGATAAGGAAAAACTGACATTTTTTTTGGTTCTAGTAACAACACCCAAATAACCAAAGGCAGCTAAAGCACCTACTAGCTAGGATTAAAGCTTTTCTATTCCACCAATGAGTCTAGGTGAATATCAAAGCCTACATCACAGATAACTCTGGTTTAGCATGCAAATGAATCTGATGCAGAACAAAAAAATAAACTTCTATGACAGTCTTTCTTCTTTGCTCACCTAGCCCATTTCTATATTTATTATGCATATCTGTCTGTAGCATGTCTTGCAGCTTTATTTTGGACTTTTTGAAAAACCAAAATTGACCTGCATTGTGACTGTTATTGTATTATTATAATTAAATGCATGGCAGCAGAAAGGATAAGGGGAGGGAAATAGGGTTTCTAGTTAAAGAACTTTTCAGCGTAAAGCAAAGACTCTGTAATATATTTTTGGTGTTGTCATCTATTTTATTGAGGTTTATTTAAAGTGTTGGTTTCCAATCCTTTTGTTTTTTTTTTTCTGTCATGGATCCCTTTGGCAGTCTGGTGAAGTCTATGGAACCCTTCTCAGAAGGTTTTTCAAAATGCAAAAATAAAATTTATCAGATTACTAAGGAATCCAATCATACTTAAGTGTAACTATCAAAATATTTTTTTAAAAAATCTAAACCAAAATTCATGAATGCTGGGTTAAGAACTTTTGATTTAAAGGGAAGTAAGCCTGTAACTGGTGTGTGTGTGTGTGTGTGTGTGTTGTACAAAGTATAATTTCAATCAGTTTTTCCTTCACAATTGTTAAAGAGGTCCCACAGTGCAATTTCCCTCCATTCTGGGTTTGCTGCCACCAAAGTCAGGGAGAGGCATGCCGAGCTGGCGCTGGCCTACCAGGTGCACATGCCACAGTAAGGGTGGTGTGGAGTACTTGAGAGGAACAGATGGAGAAGGATCCAGGATCAAGCATTAAGGAAAGAGATTCAGCTGTACAGCAGAGAGGTATGAAACTGATAACTCCCATAGTTTCCATGGCCCCTCCCGATCTAAAATAGCCAGGGCCCTTTCATTAATCAGTGGGTCCCATCCCCCTCTTTCAAGCCTCCACTGGCAAGTACACATTTGGCTGTCAGAGAGGCAGGTGGTTCCGGCTTTGGTCTAGTGGCCAATCAACTCGTCTTCATCAGATTTACCACAGTCTCCTCCGTCTTTCACTTTGGCTTCTTGCTACCAGGACCAAAACTAGTAGGAAAAAATATGATCTTATCAGAGCTTATGCTTCATGCTTAAATGGGAGAGATAAAGAATGCATTCCAGAGAGACAGAGTTGGGAGTGGAAGGCTGGGATCTCTCCTGCTTGTTCTGAAGCAAAATGGATCTCTGAGTGGCTTCAAGGTGAAATGGAGTGCTGGGTTTTCATAAAATGCGCACCCTGATTCTGATAAATGCCCACTCCTCTTTCAAACCTATTATAGTTGTGTGTGTGTGCGTGCACACACACAAATAAGTATATGTGTACTGTACATGCACAACACAGTAACAGCAATACTGTATAATGATCTACCGTGAATAACTTAGCTATTCTCCGCAATACAATGATCCAAGACAATTCTTAAGGATTTTGATGAAAGATGCTCTCCATCTCCAGGGAAAGAACTGGTGGAACCTGAATGCAGATTGAAGATCCTTTTTCTTAACTTTTTTTATTATGGGGTTTTTTTTGGTTGATGTTTTCTTTCACAGCATAACTTACATGAGAATGTGTTTTGTATGACTACATAAGTATACTCTATCTCAAATTGCTTGACTTTTCCATGAGGGGAGAGGAAGGAGAGAATTTGGAACTTAAAATTTAAAAAAAAGTGTTAAAATTTTTTTACATGAAATTGGGAGAAAATAAAATATTAAAATAAAAGATATACACCCATAATACTTATTTGTGTATGTGTCTATATAGCACTGCAGAAGCAACACTTCAAATTGTGGTGCTGGAAAAGATTTTTGACAGTCTTTTGCACAGGAAGGAGGTCAAATAAATCATTACTTAAAAAAATCAATTCAGATTATTAACTGGAAAATCAAATACCGAAGCTGAAGGTTAAATGCTTCGGCCACGTAACAAGATGACAAAACTCGTTGGAAAAGTCCCTGCTGTTGGGAAATTAAAGACTAAAGGAAAAGGGGACAGCAGAGGATAAGATGGAGAGATAACATCATGAAAACAGGGAACATGAGCTTGGATAAACTTTAAGAGATAAGGGAGGATAGAAGAGCCTGGCATGCTATGGGCCATGGGGTGACTAAGAGTCAGGCTTGACTGAAAGACTCATCAACAACAGCTTATTCCCTCCTAGATTCTGAGTTCTTTTGAGATCAGAGAATATGTGTTAGTTATCTGTCTCCCTTTGTGGTTTTCACACAATACTTCAATACCTTTAAGATCTGTGATTTCATCCCTCCCATGCCAATCACAGACACACTTTGCTTCAGTGGACAGTTTGCGTTGCTGTGGTCTAAAACTTCCTTAGTTGCCCATCATCCTTCTCATGATGAGGCTGGCTTTTTGATGCTAGACATAAAGCCAGCCCATTGCAAGGTTGTCACCAAAGCCTTTCTAGCTTGGTAAGACCTATTGTGTCTTGCTGACCTAACTTTGAAGACCCAGAGTCATCTCCCTACCACAGGTCATATTAAGTAGGTAGTCATTAAGTGTTTGTTGTAAAGCAGTGGTGGGGTAGAGGAGAGTGGTTTGAGGGCCACCCAAGGGGTGAGCAACTGCTGTGGAACCAGTGGGTGGGATGTGCCAACCTACTCTGACCATTGACTCTGGCACTCAGACAATGAAGGTCACTGGTTGAAGGGGTCCTACGTGGGACTGCACAGTTCTCAATACAGGGTCCTCAAAAGAACAGAACTATGCTACAGTCCACGGTGAAAATCCCAACATAGATCCAAGGTACAAATAGAGGATTTAGAAAAGTTCTGCTTCCTTTGAACTCCAAGGAACATGATGTCCTTCCCAAGATAAGCTGCTCACCTGAAATGTCATCATCATGCTGTTTGACTCAGCTTTGGATACCCATCATCTTCCCAGCTCCTTTAGCTTCTTCTCCCTGCTGAGTGGAGGCTGGAGGGTGGAGGATTAAATTTCCAAAATCTTCCTTTAGAAATGGCCAAGATCTAACCTCTCCAGATAATTCTCTACTTTCCATCTGCAGCTGTGCTAGTTTTAAACTTCAAGGAACATTATGCCCACCCCCCCACATCCTGTTTTGCCCTTTTTTTCCAGCTTCCTTTTGTGTGTTATCTTCCCCCATTAGATTATAAGCTTCCTGAGGGCAAAAACTGTCTTATTTTCATCCCTGGTGCTTAGCACATAAGTGTGCAATAAATGTTTGTTGATTTGAATTTGGTGTGGGAAGAACTGTGTTCAAATTGCAGCATTAGTCTCTCTATGTGTATTTGTCTTATCTTCCCTTTACTTCTATGACCCTCAGTTTTCTCATGTGGCTAATGACACTTTTTCCTATCTACCTAACTAGGTTGTTGAGAGCAAAGTTGCACAGCCCTCCCTCACTCAAAACAAAGTCAAGTGCAAGTCATATCATCGTTTCTCTGATGGCATAGTGTTCTTTGGCAATGAAGGACAAACACACACACATTTTTACAAAGCACTTAAAACCACTCAAGAAATGTTAGTCATTATTTGTTGAATAAATGAATGATCAGTCTTCAGAGACTCTGACTACAGTGTTATAATCAAGTGGGGGCACACGGGGGCATTGCCTCATTGGAAGGTAGCCACAGCCCAGCTTCTCCCCCACTCCCCACCTTCAACTTAAGTAAGGGGTTGATTAGAGGAGTTCTTTGATCCATTAAAAAAAATTATTCCAAACACACACACACACACACACACATACACACACACACACACACACACTATTTCCACGTATGTTAGAACATAAAAAAGATTGTCTAAGCCATGATTTTCCATTTCATAATGCTGTTTAATTTCATAATACATTTTACATGTTACTTTCAAAACTGCTGTTTGTGTTTTTTTCTCAACTTCTATCTGTTCTCTTCTGTGCATTTTAAAATGTTACAGTGCCTCTTTCCTGCCCCACCCCCATCATTATTACCGATCGTTGCATCACTATTACTCAGGATTCTCTAAAATAATTTTTTCATCATTTATTATGATTCAATCACATTCTATGACATTCATGTGCCACAATTTGTTCAACTGGCTAAGAGGTAATCAATCTAAAGCACCATCTTTGATTCTAGTTCCTTGCTTTCTCCCTCCTCTCTTCCCTTTACTTCCCTCCTCCCACCTTTCAGGATCAAGAATTTTATTCTGTTTGCAATTATATCCTCCTCAGTATTGATATTATCCTCCTTAAAACAACCTCCCCATCACCCTCATTTCCTGTTGAGTTTGATGTATTTCTATGCCCAAATCTTTGTATGTTTGTATATGTGTATGTATATGTATATGTCAGATCCTTCTCTGAACTCTTCATAGAAGAGTGAGATTCATCTAGTGTCCTCTTTTCCTACCCCATACTTTTTTCTCTTTCTCTTCTTCAAATTCTCAGAACAGAGCCACTCAATCCATCTCCTAGGACTTTTATTTTTTCTTACTTAACTTCCTCAATAACCTTTGAAAACAATAAACTTCTGGAGACAATTCATTCTTTTCCCCCTGTTAGAATGTTAGCACTAACTCATTCAGCTCCTTAAAATTAATTACTCAGTCAAATTTACCTAAGTTATTTTTTCATCTCTTGTGTTTCCATTTCAAAGTTCCTACACAGAAATATTTTTTTCATCATAAATGCTTGAAAGCCCTCTCTTCTATGAAAGGTCCAATTGTTTGCCTGTAGGATTATAATCAGGTTTGCAGAGTAAGTCATCCTTGGTTGCAAGCCTATCTCTTTTGCCTTTTGGAATATTATATTCCAAGATCACCTCTTAGTCATAGTAGAAACTGCCAGGTCTTGTGTGATTGACTGTGGTTCCTTGTTACTTGAATTCCTTCTTTCCTGATGCTTGCGGTATTTTTCCTTTGATATGGGAGTTCTGGATTTTGGCTATGACATTCTTTTGAGGTTCCTTTCATGAAATGATTGATGGATTCTTTCTATTTTATTTATGTGTTTGGTTAGTGAGACTAAGTCCCCTTATTTCACCCATGTGAATGTGTATTCAGGCTACTGGCTTATTAGAATGGAAACTTTGACCTGTTCCCTTTATGACCTGGTCCAGGTCATCCATCTTTAGGGAGCCTGGTACTTGATTCTTTTGAGCTTAGCACTATAGTTATGAACATGGCATGGACATCCCTTTGATTTTAGCTCTACTGTAGCTCTAAACTCTAAAATTCAAGAAATTCACCAGCCTCAGCTTACCCAAAAGAAGGAATTCCAGGCATATTCCAGCATACCAGGAAATCCTTTCTATTTTTTACTTTGCTTTCTTTCTGGTTCTAATCAATCTGAGTAGTTTTCATTTATGTTTTCTTGAAATATCATGTCCAGGCTTTTTTTTTATTTTACTGAATTTTAATCCATAATAGTTTGTGGTATTTCATAACATGGAGCTCCATGACAACATAGGTAAAATAGTGGTGTTAAAAAAATGAGTTTCAATTTGTGGTAAAAATTTGGGATCATTAAAGGACATTAGCCTGAAGACCATCCAGTCTCTTCTCTTCCTCCTATTTAAACTAAGGCATAAAGCAAACAAATAAACACAAAATGAAGTAGGTTGAACTTCTGTCAAAGTTGGAAAATATATCTATCAAGGTTGGATCTCCAGAACTTTGCAAAGCATTTAAAAGCAGTCAACTTCCTCTCTTTCTCTACTTCCTTCCATA
The DNA here is from genome assembly GCA_023548195.1 of Bettongia penicillata ogilbyi. Classification (NCBI taxonomy): domain Eukaryota; kingdom Metazoa; phylum Chordata; class Mammalia; order Diprotodontia; family Potoroidae; genus Bettongia; species Bettongia penicillata. The sequence goes on along the minus strand of JAJHZJ010000090.1, from coordinate 6,018,871 downwards.
TTTCCACCAAGATCCTTCCCTCCCTTCTAGCTTTCCCTGATGTTCTTACCTCACCCCTTCCATCCTTCTCCTTTAAGCCAACCAGCTTTTTTTCCTTCCCCTATAATTCTGTCTCCATGTATATATTTGGGGATAAACTAGGAATGAGATTGATTTATCCATCCTTCCCTTCCTCTCCCAGATCCATTTGTCTGAATAGGCTAATTTTTCTAGGCTTTCCAGCTTGACTGCTCCATTGTGATAACTGCGATTGCCATCATAGGCTCATCATCCTCAGAACCCCCTCGAGTTGCCAGGCACAGAATGATGGCTCTGGGGCCCATTGGGAGTCCATTACTCAAGTCATTTCGTGGACAGGATTATTCACATTCAGGCAACTGATATTTACAGCCACAGCTGCTGAAACAGTGTTTGCAAATTTGTGCTGATGTGATTAGCTTGGTTTAGTCATCATCGCTGAGAAGAGCAGGGTCTGGACACCAGAATTACATTCTGCTCCATGTGACTATTTAATGTCTTTTTGAAGAGATATTATGTTAATACGTCACATGAGAATCTAAGATATAGGAACATTCCAAGGCTGGTGACAGACCATATGGTATACCAAGAGCTTTCCCCATCCTGTTTCTTCCTCTCTCCTTCCCCCTCCCCCCACTCATGCACACACTTTACAATATTAGGACGTTGAAATCGTGGTATAGTAGAAAAAATACAGAAAGAGCTAGAGAACTGGCTTCAGTCTTGAGTTCTGCTACTTGCTGTGTGTAACCTTGAACAATTTGTTTTTCTTCCCTGGACCTTAATATCCTCATCTATATAAGGGACCCATTAGAACAGATGAATTCTAAGGCCCCCTCTGGTTCTAAGTCCCATGAACTGGAGGCTCTAAGAGTTGGAATGACTTGTCCAAGTTCACATAGAGAGTAAGCCATAGAGTCAGGAACAAAATCTAGTTCTTGTGTATGGAAGAGCACTGAGTTTGGAGGAGGACAGCAGGGTTTAAATTCCATCCCTGCCATTTCTGTGACCTTGGACAAACTGCTTAGCCTCTCCAGGTCTCATCTCTCATCTCAGCCTGGCTGGATAGAAAAGGTGTTGTGTCTGTAGTCAGAAGGTATGGTTTTGAAAATGGAGGTGACGATGGGAGGAGGGATTTTGAATAGATGATCCCTGAGATTCCTTCCATCATTAACCCTAGAATCCAACCACTGTCTCCTGACTCCACATCCGATGCCCTTTTCATTGTACATTGTCCAAGGAGTCTGAGATTCAAAAAGTTATATGTAATTACTTGTATTCTCTCTTTTGGTCCCAAGAGGTCACTGTCTCCACCCTCCTACTGGTAGAGAGGAGAAACATCCTCATTCAGGCTTGTATATGTTCTTGCTGGGGAGAATTTGAGGGAGATTTTAAATAATTACAAAGTATATATTTGTTATAGAGTCATAGATATATTAGATCTGGTAGAAAACTTTTAAAAAATCATCTATTCTAACAAGAGGTTAAGTGATTTGCCCAAGATCCCTCAGGAACTAAAAGTCTGAGTTGGGATTTGAACACAGCTCTTTTGACTCCAAACCCAGTGCTCTTCCTATACTATTGGAAGAGAGAAGTTGGAGGGCAGTTAAAATCTTTTCTAAGTGATTATAGTGATTTCCCATTGGAAGTAACTGGAGCTTAGCAGATGGAGCTGAGAGGAATCATGACAGACACACTGGAGCTTGGGGAAAAGGCAGGAAGTACTGAGAATTGGGTCATATAGATGCACTGAGAGGATAGAAGCTGGCTCCATAGCAGACTCACTTTAACTTCAGCTCCAGTGAGACAGATAGTCAATTACACACTAAGCTCCCTGGTCTGGCTGGTCTTATTCCATTCTACCCACTCAGTCTTGTTTCCCACTGCTTCCTCCCCAGCATATACCTGCCCTCTAGTCAAGCCCTCACTACACCTGCCCTGCTGCCCTGCCCCACCCTGGCTATCCCTTCCTCTCTCTCTATGTTCATGCTACTCCACCTATCGTTCCTTTCCCCCACCTCCTTCTAAAGTGTTGAACTTAGAAGGAACTTGGATTCATATCTAACCTTGTTCTACCATTTTTTAGGATCTTAGATTTAGATCTAGGGGAGACCTTAGAGATCATATGGTCCACCCCAGCCCGCATTTCCATTTTATGGATGATAAAATTATGGCCTGGGGAGATAACGTGATTTGTCCGAAGTCACCTAGGCCATATCTGGAATTCAAAACCAGATCCTGAAACCTGTGCTCCTTCTGTCCTATGACATTTCCACCACTCTAGTGTAGACCCTCATCACCTAACATCTGGGCCCTCCAACCTCAGGACCCTTCTAATTGCACACTACAAAGACCTAGGTTCTATTCCTGACTGTACTGCTTGTTCTCTATGTGAACTTAGGTCATTTCAACTCTTGGGATTTAGATTCAGAAGGGGTCTTATAATTCATCCAGGGGTGGGGAACCTGAGGCCTCAGGGTCACATGTGGCCCTCTAGGTCCTCACGTACTGCCCTTTGATGGAAACCAAACTTCAAGGGACTGTGATTCCACATACCTGCAAGTTTAAAGTGGTGCATTTAAGGACCTAGAGGGCCACGAGGCCTCAGGTTCCTAGTCCAACCAGTTAATCATACAAATGAGAAAATTAAGACCCAGGGAAGAAAAACAGATTGCTCTAGGTCACACAATCTCTTCCCACTCCAACTCATCCTCTATTCAGCTGCCAAAGAGATTTTCCCAAAATGCAAATCTGATCATGTTACCCCTATTTGATAAATGCTAGCAGTTTCCTATGGCTTCCAGAAGCAAATACAAAATACTATTTGGAATTCAAAGTCCTTTATTACTTAGCGCTCTCCTACCTTTCCAGTCTTCCTACATCTTATTCCTTGACACATATTCTTTGGATCCAGTGACACTGACCTCCTGGCTGTTCCACCATATAATAAATTTCATCTCTTGGTTTGAGGCATTCTCTCTGCCCACCCTCCATGCCTGAAACACCCTTCCTCCTCTGCTCTGATTACTGACTTCACTGGCTTCCTTTAGGTTCCAGCTAAAATCACACTTTCTACAGGAAGCCTTCCTCAACCCCTCCTAAGTCCAGAGCCTCCTCTATGTTCATTATCTCCTATATGGCTTGTTTTGTGTACACTTGTCTTCCTGTTGTCTCCCCCATTAGATTGTGGAGAAGGTAGAGCCTGCCTTTGCCTCTTCTTATATCCTCAGCCTGTAGTACTGTTACCTAGCATATAGAATATAGCACATAATAAATGTTGATCTTCTGACTCCAGACCTAGCACCTTTTCCTTTGGGCTGTGATCAAATGGTGATCAAGCCACCTTTCGGAGCCTCTGATCCTGAGTCTCAGTTTCCTGATCTGTAAAAAATAAAAATAATAATATGTACTATATACTTCTCAGAATTTCTGAGTCAAGTGCTTTATAAACACATATTGTAAGTGTGAGTTATTGTTATCTGTCTTCTAAACTCCATCCTCTTCCTTGACTACTTGAAATCAACATCACACTTTGGGGAGAATGTCAGGGTATGTTAAATTATTGAACGATGTAAGTGTGTTTGTGTGTGTGTGTGTGAGACAATCAAGAATGAGTTTCTCTGAATTCCCTTTGCTCCTAGTTAGTACCACTCACTTCATTCATGTGCATTTCCCTATTTAAATAGTGTCAGAGTATTGGGATGCCAGGGAAAGAGGAACAGCTGTAGACTGGAGACTATGGGAGAACAAACAGCTGCCAGTTATGCCCCTCTAGGCAGGGATTCGCTAGAGCCAGATCCAACTGTTAAATTTTCAGTGTGAGGATTTATACCTCCCAAATCAGCAAAAGTTAAGTCAGAGCTTGGTTTGTTGTTGTGTTGATTATCTAGACTTAAGGAAGCGAATGGAGAAAATGTTAATAGTGCAGATTGAAAGAGTGTATTGTGTGTGGGTATGTGTGGGTGTGTATACTTACACACCCACACATTGGAGAGCTGGTTGTTAAACATTTTCCCCTACTTGCAGGCATCAGGAAGTAGCCTCAGAGCTAGTATCAATTACTTAGTACAGCTCCTGGCTCACAGTAGGTGCTTAATAAATGTTTATTTACTGATTGAGTAGTGTCTGCCATGGACTATATTTGTAAATTGACCTGAGATGTTGAAGGAGGGAGCTGAGACAGAGATGGAGCATGGAGTGAAGTGTGCTACAAAAGTATGAGTCAGTGTTCATGTTGAGGACTTAAGAGATGTGACGCTAAAAGTGGAAAAAGATCAACGATGTGAGGGAATGTCCAGTTGGCAAGAGAGGATTAATGGAGAAGATCCAAAAGGAAAAAGAGACATTTCAGGGCAAATTCAGAGCTGTCCAGTCCAGCTGTGCATAAAGCCCTGATCCAAGAGGAACTAACTCTATGCAGGGGAGTCTGGGCCTTAGAGTTTTACCTCCTCTCACCTTTCCCCAGTCCCCAAACAAATGCCACATGTATACAAACACTGAAGAGGAATGATCACAAAATCATGGCCACATTTGGTCTCATATCAGTCTCATATCACTTGTCTGAATTGGTTATTTTCTGAGCTTTCTCTCACCCATTTAGAGAGGAGAATGCTGTAGGGAACTGTCAAGTGTCACAAAGCAAAGTGTCTAAGGTCACAAAGCAAAAATTATCAGCACTGAGATATGAACTTAACCGGAGATAGTGGAAAGAGCGGTGGCTCTGGAGTCGGAGAACCTGAGTTCAGATACTGCTTCTGATGTTCACTTCTTTTGTGATTTTGAGCAAATATAGTCCAGGAGCCTCAGTTTACTTAAGTGAAAAATGAGAATATTGGACAAGATGGCTTCTGATCTCTGATCCTGTGCCTTGAGGAAAAAAGGATAACCTAGAACATGGAGAATAGGTGACCAGGAATGGTAATTGTGTGACACTAAGCTCCATGAGGGCAGGCACTGTGTCGTAATCTTCAGAACTTACCCTCATCAACATCTCATCAGGCTGGGTGATCAGTAAAACTGGAGTTTATACAAAAGTTTCTTGCCTCTTTCCACTATCTTTGTTGCCTCACCATTTTTTTTTTTTTACCACTTTCTTGTAAAGCTCCTACTTAGTTCTGTAAGTTAGTCTCAGTATTGTGTAACATACCACAAAGTTCTGTCAGAGTATGGAAGGGACGATTTGGCACATAAGCATGACCCCAATGGTCTTTAGGAGTGTACATGATGCTGGAGTCACCATGTGGTTTTCACAAAATAGAGGCAATCCCTTACATATCAAATGAGTTGCAAACCAAAAATTCGCCAAAAACATTGGACTGGAAGTCAGGATATATGGGCTTAAATCTAGACTCTGGCCTCTACTAGCTAAGATAAAACTACTGACACTAGGTGGTATAGTGGATAGAGCGTTGGGTTTGGAATCAGGAAGACTCATCTTTATGTGTTCAAATCTGACCTCAGACACTTATTATCTATGTTACCCTGGACGCGTCACTTAGTGACTCAGTTTCTTTATCTGTAAAATGAACTGGAAAAGAAAATGGCAATCCATTACAGTATTTTTGCCAAGAAATCTTCAAATGGGGTCAGGAAGAGTTAGACACAACTGAAACAATTCAATAAAAATCTCCTCTGAAGTGTTGTGTAAGATTAATCTTAGAACTTGATACCTTTTCTTTCACCCTCCTACCTCGCATTATGGTACCCATGTGCGTGAGCCAGCTGAGTTCTAGCCACATCTCAGGCAGAGCTTTCCAACAGATGGGCCAAAAAGTGGAGTGAGCTCAGTATTCTGTCTGAACCCACCTACTCTGAGGGTCATGGCATTAGCTTTCAGATTTAAGAAACTAGTTGTAAAAGTCCTTGGTAAGATCACAAACTCCCCCTTTTTATACTATTCCGGATGATTTTCATCCTTCTCTTTTATTTTCTCAGTGTCACTAATTTTTCTTAGCAGGGCATTGATTTATCTGCATTGGAACTTACACATGCACACACACACACACACACACACACACACGCCATTAATCAGCATTTATTGACAATCAAATGTGACTCCCAACTGAGTTGCAGGTAAGGTGGGAAGAACGCCAGACTTAGAGTCAGGAGACCTGGGTTCAAATCCCTGCTTCAAAACTATAAAACAATGTGAACTACTGCAAAGTCATATAATGCTTCAACGTCTCAGTTTCCTCATCTGTCTAATGAGGATAAAACTGTTATGCTACCTAATTCATATGGCTATTGTGAGGTTAAGTGTTTTCTTTAACCCCTATGACACTTTTGAAATATGAATTATGCCAGTAGTTATGATTTGGAATCACTCTCCCAGGGTAAAGCCTGCTTTATTTAGAAGCGCTCCTAGGGGCCAGGCAGGTGGCTTTCCCTAATGCTTTTGGCTCAAGCCCTGTTCTAGTGTTCTTACCTCAGTGTTGGCCCCCAGTATTTAATACTTCAGTTCCATTCAATCATTTGATATCAATTAATTTTTATAAAGGAATATTTACTTCACAGGTACAGCAATAGCAGAAGTCCAAATATTTCTTTTCCCAACACTTGATGGGAGTGGGGCATTTTTGCCTTATATCACAATAAGGCTGGGGAGAGTGGGTTCAGACTTGGGGCATTTTCTGCAAAGCATTCACCACCCCCACCACCCCCACTCCTCATCCCACAACCTCACCCTAAAATACGGCATGAGCAATTAGTTAATGAGTCTGTATGTCTGCCACTGCTGGACTGGGATGAATAGGTTGCTCAGGACTTTGCTGCTCAATTTAGCCGGACCAATACTGGACTGATCTGCCATGCAAGGATGCTGGCTGACTTAGGTTCCTGTAACGGGAGGCTCAGTAGTCTGTTGCATCACTTGCTTGCTCAATCAGACTGCTCTCCCCCATATCCTGCCTTGTGGTTCTTACAGATGGTGGGCTGGAAAGCCCCTCCCAGAGGAAAGGACAAAATTTCCATTTTAGTCACACAGTATCTTTCTAAAATGGTGTTTCTTTTTTCTCTCTATGGAAGTAGAAGAGGGAGAGGAAGTCTTTCATCTCCTTAGCACAGAGCTTAAATCAGGCTGGAGAAAGGGAGAGATACTCCAGGTTGGGGTGGGGGAGGCTTTTAGTGAATAGGAAGTGTAATGTAAAGAATAAAAGCTCAGCTTTGGTTTGAGTCAGGAGACAGTTCAGATTTTAGTCCTGCACCCTACTAACTGAGTGAGCCTCTTAACCCTACTGAAGCTCAGTTTCCTTTTCTGTAAAATGAGGGAGTTGAACTCAAACATCATTCAAACTTCTTCCAACTCAAAACAGTATGATCCAAATCAATCCAAAAAGCATTTATTAAGTGAGGAGACAAAATAAAAACTTGGGCCAGTCCTCAAAAAGCTTCTGTAAAGGGGTGGGAGGGGAGCAGCAGCCTACCAAGACATGCATGGATAAAATCACATACTCCTGCAAAGCATTTGTGAAACAGCTTACAAGATGGTAGAATGTTGTAGCCCCCATGGTCAAGGATAAAGAGAAGGGGCCAGGGTTGTATGGCCCAAGAACCTGCTATGGACTGCATCAGTAGGATACTAGCTGTATTGTTCAGTGTGTCTTTGCCAACCACTGACATCAAATCATTAAGAAGTTAAATAAAGGCCTGCTCATTAAGGAAACTTATCTTTCTCTCTCCATATCTGTCCCCGTTATTCCTAAATTTAATCTGCCCATGAACTAATTGCTAGTTCAGACAGACACACACTGTTTTCTTATCTCCAGAACCTTCACCCCGACATTTTTTCACCCTGGCTTCTCTCTTTCTTCCTGCCCTCAGCCTTCTCCTCCCTGCCGACCTCCTAGAGCCCTGCTCCTTTTCAAGTCAGCTGCCAGAAGCCAGGGGACGGTCTTCTTTTTGCTAATCAAGATGCCCTTCGCCTCCCAGAAGGGGACCCAGAGGACTGAGCCCATTTTCCAGCTGCTTCCTCCTCTCCCATGGAAGCCAGGCCCAGCCCTATCCAATGAAAGGGCCCTTTCTCTTCTGATACAAGGACAGTACAGACTTGGCTCTCATGAATATGATGAGATCGAGTTTCAGTTCCCAACAGGTTGGCTTTGTGCTGGGCTCCAAATTTGTGTCAATTCAGTTTTTCTAAGTCACTCTGTGACCTCTCCTCAGCCTAGATTTAAGCTGCCTCTCAGCCTCTTCCTTGGAGGACCAAACTATGGCGTCATGACCCCAAAAGCTTGCCCTGCAAGTAGACTTGAGCCTGGGAAGGAACATGAGAGACTACGGTTGTATGCAAGCTAGTGCAGAAGTAGCTGTCTCTTCCATAGCCCTGGGTGGAGAAACTACGTCTCAACTTCAGGAGAGTAAGAAGGGAAACTATTCACTCAAGAAATCACGAGTGTGCTGTTAAGGTGGTTGGCTCACAGCTAAAACTCTGCATATAGGTGGGGCAAAGAGGTAACTGAAATTCATTGTTTCCCCCTCTCCCAACCTATCCACCAAGTCAAACCACCACTACCTCTTCCTTTCAGATCCCAGGTATACAACCCAGGACTTTAAAATCAGTGACCTTGGGAATGGCCATTACCCTTTCTTCCCCAGAACACTGGTTCTACTTCTAGTCTATGCCTTGCAGCCATCATTGATGAGAGATCTCCGTCGAAGGAGGTCACCTTCGTCATCACCACCAACACCAGTATCTGACTTAACTACTACCAGTGGGCAGCTAAGCTTGAGGACCCTCAGAGTGGCAGCAATCCCAGACCTCTAGTGATGCAGGTCCAGCCCTGACAGTCATTATCTTGGAAAGGGGCCTGGTTGGGTGCTACAGATACTCAAGCCTCAGAAAGGGAAGTCCTTGGCACTATTAAGTGGTTCAGTAGTGGAAACTGATAATACCAGTGGAAATGACAGTAAAGAAGAGGCATCAGCTTCTGTTTTGCTACCGCACTCCCAGAGCCATTGGACCTTTCCACTATATTTGCAGCTAAAACCTTCTTATGTTTTCTCTCCCTGTTAGAATGAGTTTCTTGAGAGCAGATCCTGCCTTATTTTTCTATTTGTGTCTCCAAGCACTTAATATGGTTTGTACATAGTAAGAGCTTAATGAATGCTTTCTTTATGATAATATTAAGGATATTTATATTTATAATTTATACACCACATTACAGATCACAAAGAGTTTAACAAATATTATTTCATTTGTGAGGTAGGTACTATTCTTATCCCCATTTTGTAGATGAGGAAACTGAGGCTAGATTTGAACTAAATTTTCCTGATTATAAGTTTAACGTTCTATCAACTGGGCCACATTCATCCATTCTTTTCCACTACAATTCCTACTCAGTGGATGGTCAGCACGGTGTCCTGATAAAAAGCACTTGGCCACAAAATGTGCAACATTCCAGCTCTACCATTAATTACCTTTGGGCAAGTCATTCTGGGTTGTCATTTAGATCTGGAAATAGGGCTTTAGAGATAATCTCTAAAGTAAAGAGACAGCCACATAATGCAGTTGATAGAGCATTGGAATTGTAGTCAAGAAGACTTGAGTTCAAATTTGACCTCTGACACCAGCTGTGTGACCTTGGGAAAGTCACTTAACTACTCTGTGCCTCAGTCTTCTCAACTGTGAAGTAGCACCTGTCTTCTGAGGTTGTTATGAGGATCACACGAGATAACATTTGTAAAGCATTTTGCAAACCTTAAAGTACTACATAAATTACAAGCTTTCACTATCTAGCCCAGTCCCCTTCACTTTGAGATGAGAAAACTGAGAACCAGAGAGGGGAAGCAACTTGGCCAAGACTACATAGGTAGCAAGTAGCAGTCAGAATTTGAATTCAAGACCTCTGACTCCAAATTCAGTTCTCTTTCTACTGAGCTGTTTCCTTTTATTTCTGAATCTTAGCCTCTTCTCCTTGAAAATGATGGTTTGGAAATTTTCCCTAAAAAAGAGGTAAGAAGAAGCACCTGTTTTCAGAGGTAGAGGATTAGAGCTATGAAATGTTACCCATAATACAAGACTTCACAGATGTGTTAGTTTTGCTGAATTGTTTTTCAAAATTTCTCTTAAATTTTTTTATCTATGGGCAAGGGAAGAAGACAGATATATTAACAAATGAAAGTTGTGTAAAAAAATCAGTTAAAAATTCAAAAGAGATGGGGTTGGTTTAGATAATGTCTGAGGTTCTTCCTAGAATCAGTTATTCACTTATATTTACCTGTAGCCTGTGACTTGAGAACCATTATCTCACCCATCAAATTTCATTCTGGTCTGAAATTTTATCATTAGAGCAGTCCCATAGGTCTCAAAATTGTTTCGTAGAGGCCTTATTGATGTATAAATACCATATCTCCCTTTCCCAGTCCCCTCCCCTACAAAGGTTATATCATAATTTGCTGTCTACTAAAAGTCTTAAGGGGGATTATGACATCTTACTAGGATCAGGTATCTCTGAGAATGAGAGATAAGCTTGATGCTTGGAAAGGGAAGGAGAAGGGAGAGGGTTGTGGGAAGGAAACCTAAGAGAAATTTCATTATTGTAAATATTTTCCAGGTCTAACTCTCCCTTTACCCAAAATTCAATTTCCTATCTACAGTGGCATTGGGAATGGGTAACTTTCTCCCAGAATTCCAAACCTGAGCTAATCATTGAAGGGCCTCAATGACCTGGTCTCAACCTCATCCCATGTTTACTTCTCTTCACATGTTCCGTATCCTGGTCAATGGACTACTTTTTATTCCTTATTCTCCTCCTGTCCTCTGATTATCTCCATGCCTTTCCTTACATTGACTCCTATGTTTCAAATCTTCTCACATTTATGGAAATTTCTCTCTTCCTTGAAGCCTTGGTTTAGATGTCTCCTCCTCCATCAAGTATTCACTGATCCACTTTCCCTACCTAGTTACAGTTTACTGGATCATAGAATGATGAAAGTTGGAAAGGTCCTTGGAAGCTTTCTAGTCAACTGTCTCATTTTGTAGGGAAGGAATCTGTGACACAAAGATGTTAAGACACTTACTGACAGTCAGACAAATAATAAGTAACAGAGGAGGTTTTGAACTCAGATCCTCCAAGCATAAAGAAACTCTAGATATGAATCTAGCCCTGCCACCTACTTACCTTTGTTACTTTGAACAAATCCCATAAACTCTCTGGGGCTCAGTTTCCTCACTTGTAAAAAGAGAGAATTGGACTAGAAGTCCTTTAAAGTCTTTTCTAGCCCTTAATCTATGATACTATGATCTGATTCCAATACTCCTTCCACTTCCCCAGAGTTAAAAATGTTCCTTCATCACATTTCTCAGAGCACTTTGCCTAAATCTCATTTGCCTTTTTGTTGCTTTCCTTGCAACATAGTCATTTGTATACTTTTCCTTCTCTGTTCAGTACTTCCCCTTCCCTCCCCCAACCTTGTAAACTCCTTAAAAGCAAGGTCTATATCCTTTATAGTTCTCTCTCCCCACACACATCATAGGACCATATGTAGGGGAGATGCTTATTAAATGGCATAAACTTTCCTCCATGACACGGGTCAGCAGTGTCCTAGGACCAGGGAGCTGCAGATCCATGAGTCTGTTTGTGGAGGGGGGAGACCCCTTGGTTAGAACTGAGGCTGCTGCAGGGGATTAATTAAGAACAAAGAGATGGGTCTTTATCTGGCCATTTTCTGGGGAAGTGTGGCATTGGATAATGAAAGCTGTTCCATGATTTAGGACGTTTGTGAGGGAGGTTTTGTTGATTAAAATGTCAGGAGGGAACCTCATTTTTCTAAATGCCTGGTAGAACTCTTACAAATGGAGGTTCCTCTTAGCAGTGGCTGTCTCCTTGGGATGAAGACACTCAGACTGGGGCTCAGGAGGGCAGAGTTGACTACTATCACTTTCCTTGGGATATTGTTCCTGCAGGAAAGGGACCTCAGACTCTAATAGGAATCTAACATGACCCAGGCAGAACCACATTACTCATCTTTCCGTGGTACAATGTCCTCACTTACAGCATTCTGAGAGCATCCAGTCTGTCTTCTCCTGTCGACTTAATGACTTGTGAACAGTGTCCTGCAGGTTGAATCTAAAAACTAAATCGAATGGACTCTGGGGGAGAAAATGACAATATCCTGTTATCTAATTAGAAAGCCAGAGCAGTGAATGGGTCCTGAGGAGAACTGGTTATGAATTTAGATGAGGGAACCATCTGGATATCTCTCAGAATTTAGTGAAAAAAAAAACAGGCCTCACCTTTGTCTGTGAAGAGCCCTGACCTATACGGGGCAGGCAAGGGAAGCTCCTGTAATGCCCAGACCCTGGTAGCAGACTTCCTGGGCAGATGGACCGCCCCCCTGGAAAAGCACATGTGAGTGTTAAGGCCATTCACTTAAACCAATGCTGTGTTGCTCTTGGGGGAAGCTAGTCATGGTAGTAACCCCCTCTGTCACTTACCTTTGTTGTTCATGGGCAAAAGAATCAAGATTTGCAGTTTTTCTCTCTGGTAAAGTGGTCTGTGTTCATCTTTGCCCCATTGAGAAGGATGCCTCCTTTTGGTGAAATGGTAATTAGATGGGACTTTCCCTGGGCCTATTCACTCAGTTGACCAAGGTCTTTACCCTTATCAGATCTGATTCATTTTGTATAGTGAAGAATTGTTGAATAAGTGACTATAGATTATATCCCTACCGCCTCACCATCTGTCTTAAAGAGCATATGAATATTGCTGGTTATTTAGGGGTTTAGAACTAGATAATCTCTAAGATCCCTTTCAGAACTAACATTCTCTATTTTGTGGTTCCTTTCATGTCTATCAGTCTATTTAGGGGCAGCTAGGTGGTGCAGTGGATAGAGCACTAGTGCAGGAGTCAGGAGGACCTCAGTTCAAATTTCACCTCAGACACTTGACACTCACTAGCCGTGTGACCTTGAGCAAGTCACTTAACCCCAATTGCCTCATCCTGGGTCATCTCCAGTTGTCCTGATGAATATCTAGTCACTGGATTCAGATGGCCCTGGAGGAGAAGTGAGGCTGGTGACCTGCACAGCCCTCCCTCACTCAAAACAAAGTCAAGTGCAAGTCATGTCATCATTTCTCTGATGGCATGGTCTTCTTCGGCAGTGAAGGATGAACACATACACATCAGTCTATATTCAAATCAATGTCCAACTCTGGTGGTCTGTGTTTTGTGTTGTAAGTTTCCATCTAGTGCCAACATTCTATGTTCTAATAATGTTCCTCCTAGGTATGATATTCTGGGTTCTTAGGTCCTTCTCACCTCTAATATTCTATAATGTAGGTTCTAGGATCACATCTACTTTTGACATTCCATATTCTAATGTATCTGGTAGCTTTGATATTCCCTGTTCTAAAGTACCTTCCAATCTAAATTGCCTATGATTTTATAGAGGACAGAGACAAGTGTAGGATATGTGGGACCTTTGTAAGATAAATGTGCCCATATAGGTTGTCTAAACATACAGACATGGCTTATAGTTTCCATGGATAAATATCTTTGGAATTTGTCTTGCCTGTCTCCAAGGGAGCCTGACATTTCTACCTTGGGGGAATAGGAAAAGGATCATGGATTAGGATTGCTCCTTCCCTCACTTTCCCTCCAGTCTCCAAGTAGGGTATTAGGCTAGAATGATATCCATTTGTTCCCCTCTGATCCCTCTATTCTAGGGGCATGATCTTTTGGGGTTCCAAAGGAAAACAACTTATATGGCAGTTTTTGTCCCTGAGATGGGGGATGGCCCCTACCTTCACTAGTATATCTGTTTCTGAGTATACAAAACCCCATCACAAATAGTGAATAGCAAGTAAACCCATTAACCCAAGCAAAACAGTAGAAAGAAGTTAAAGAAGTTCTACAGGTTAGAACTAATACCAGAAAATACACAATAACAAATAATCTCTTCTGGAAGTAAGAAGAGACCTCACCTCAAAGCAAGAGAAAGGACCTGATCTCACTCAAGAAGGTCCATTTTGCAATTTTTAGGAAAGTGAGCTTGAAATCAGGAATATGTTGTGGAACTGTCATCTCCAACATATCTGTCTTCTCTGTCTTCATGTATGACTCTTCCTGAGAGTCTCTGTGCTTAGCAAAGTGCCTGGCACATAGTAGGCACTTAGCAAATGTTATTGTTTCTGGAACCACATGTTCTCTCCCAAGAAGCTGCAGCACCCACACTGACCATTATGGTGGTTCTAGTACCACCTTAACGTTCTCTCTGCCTACCGTCTCCTTCTTCATACCCAGCATACAAAGTGCCTCAATCTTGCTTAGAAATCTGGTTACACGCACACGTGTAGTTAGGGAAAAGAGACATCCATATGTGAAAAATTAAACCCCAACAGTATAAGTGGCATGCTAGTGACATAGATAAGCTGTGCTAGGGACCCAGTCAGTGGAGATAATGACCTCTGGGGGCTGCCAGGGTTAGAGAAGGCTTCATGACATTATCAGGAAGCAGACATTATGTAGTCAGGTTTTTGTTTTTTATTTTTTTACTGGGAATGTAGACTTACTCTCAGTAGCTATGTGACCCTTGGCAAGTCACTTAACCTCTGTGTGCCTCAGTTTACTCAATTGCCTCAACAGGAATAATAATAGCACTTATATTGTAGGGTTGAGATCAAATGAGATAATATCTGTAGCACAGTGCCTACAACATAAGCACTTCATAAATGCCTACATATACATATATATGTATATATATATATATATATAATATAGCTCACATTACTAAAACATTTTAAGATTTGCAAAGAACTTTGTTTATAATAATTAGTTCAAGGGAGTGAAGGAGTCAGCCTGGACCAGCAGAGCTATTTGTTAAATTTTCAGTATGAGAATTCACAACTTAGAAATTGTCAAATGCTATAAATCAGGGTTCGATTTATCATTTTCTTAATTGTCTAGACTTTTAATAGACTATTGTCTAGACTATTAATAATGCAGGTTAAACTTTAAAGTGTACTTTTCCCCCTGGAGAGCCTACTCCTAAACATTCACTTCTGGTTAGGTTGTTAATTATACAATCATACACTGAGTGTGCTTGTGCTCATCTTGGACATGAGGAAATTGAACCTCAGAGAGTCAGCTGACTTGCTCAGGTTAGATGGTGTAGCAGTTGGGATTTGAAGTAAGGGATCTTGACTATCCATTCAATGGCCTTTCTGTTACATGATGCAAAGCAATCAGTACAACCCTTGCCAATCTCAGATAGCCAACAATTCTACTGTATTTCCTCTGGTGTTGTTGTTCCTTGGTTTCCTCTTTCTCTAATTTCTGACTCTGAGTCAACACTCATATCTATTGTTCATCATCAGTAACTCTAATAAGCAGTGCTTTGACTTCTTGGAGGCGGTGGAGTCAGACAGACGCTGGCCATAGAAATTGCTACATCTCTGGAGAAGTCCACTTATAAACCATTATCCTAGAAATCTTTATTTCTTTACATAACTTATAGCCTAGCTTTTTCCCTTCCCAAACTTTGGGCTGAATTGGACGGAGTTTGATCATAGAGGCTGACTCCCCAAAATGATAATTCTCTTTTTTTTAGCTTATTGTCACCATCTAGAATTGCTCTATGAAAACATAGTTTACTCAGGGTATAGTTTTTCCATGCAGTTTTCTCCACATGTAGGTCAAAGGAATCTCCTGCTCCTATATAGGCACTCGAAGTCGTATATGTAAATTGGATAGCTTTTATTTCTTGATGACAGAAATGTAGAAGTTTTAAATGATTCACAGGAGCCTATAGACAGATTTTATACACACATGTAAGTATATACATACATATGTGTATATATACACATATATGTACATAGATATATGTGTACATTATGTGTATATATGTGTAAATGTGTATATATGCATATATATGCAAATATATGGAGAGAGAGATTTTCAGGGAGAGAGAGAGAAAGAGAGAGAGAGAGAATCTTTTAGCTTGATTTTATAGACTTCAAAGGTGGGTACCTCTTCCAAGAGTTTGAACCCCCTAAGTCTCCATCAGTCAATCATCAGGAGTTCCTAGTGTTTAATCATCAAGGCATTAGTGGGCATGTTTACATTCCATGAGGAAGGGTCCTGTAGTTGCTTCCAGGCAAAGGTTCACACCTTATAATCTTGTCAGATTGATTGAGGGAATGGATCAACTTGATCAGTTTATCAACTTGAACTCTGATGATCCCTCTTTACATTAATCAACCCCACTTATATGCTTAATGGTGCCACTACTGCTCCCACCTCAAGACTCTAAGCCTTGGAATCATCTTTGGTTCTTCCTTCTCCTACCTCTCGACAAACCATCCTGTTGATACCACCTCTACAACATCTCTTGCATCTAGCCATTCATCTTTAACATTTAATTCAATTCTTGTTTGGGTTTTCTTTTCTTTTCACCTTTATTACTACAATAGTCTACTCACTGATCTACGGCCTCTATTTTCTCTCATTTTCAATTCATTTTCCATGTTCTTTCCCAAGTGACATCCCAATGCATTACTCTAAATGTACTAGTCTTCTATTTAAAACCCAAGTGGTTCCTGATCCTGAATTCCAAGGCCCACCACAACTGAATTCCCACCTACCTGTCCAGGCTCTATGCATACTACTTCCTAGCCACCTAGAGGCCTGGAGTTGAGTGAATCTGAGTTTAAATCTAGTCCTGAGAAAGTAACTGCCTCTCTCTGCCTCTATTTTGTCAACTGTAGCATGGGGACAATAATAACACCTCCCCCAAGTTGTTGTAAAGATCAAATGAGATAATATTTGTAAAGTGTTTAGCACAGTGTCTGGCATAGTTGGTACTTTATAAATTCTTATTTTCTTCCTCCCTCCCTTTCTCCTTCCCTCATTCCTTTCTTCTCTCCCATCCTTCCTTCCTTCCTTCCTTCCTTCCTTCCTTCCTTCCTTCCTTCCTTCCTTCCTTCCTTCCTTCCTTCCTTCCTTCCTTCCTTCCTTCCTTCCTTCCTTCTTTCTTCACAATCTACATGTCAGTCAAACTGCCCTCTCTCGCTTTTGTTGTTTATACTATTACCTGAATAGCTTCTCCTTCTCCCAGTCTCTATCAGTTGAAATCCTTCTATTCTGCCAAGTTTCAACTCTAATTGAACATCTAAGCTTTTCTTGACCACCCTCTCATTGAAATCATTCTTTTCTTTTTTAGATTTCTCATAACTGTTTCCTAGGTTTCCTCTTTGCACTTTCCTCACTCTGATTCATAATATAGTTCTTTGTGGACTTTTTCTTCCTCCCGGTAGAGTATAAGCTCCTTGAGAACAAGGTCTATTATATAGCCACATTTCCCTCACCAAGGCCTAGCACAAAGTTTTGCATATAGTGTAGCACAGATGCTTCAAAATGTTGTTTTTGACCTAATTCTTAGAATCCAAAATACTTAGAAGGAGAAATAGAGGAAACAACAATTTGAGTGGCTCTTCTAGAGCAATATACTTTGAGAGCTCTTTAAGAAATTCAGCTAAGAATAGAAGAGGAAAAGGTAGCAAGATAGCACAAATGTCTGTGTGTGCAAGGGATCATGGGGGAAAAGATTTGGAATAATGGGGAACTGGGGTGAAAAAGAAGTAAAACCAAGAAGCTTCTCTAGGTGGTTGGAAAATAAGAATTGTCTTCAAGCATTTGAAGGACTTTTGTTTTGAAGAGGGAGTAGAATTGTTCTGTGTAGACTGAGAAAACCAAACTTGGAATAATAAGGCAAAGTTGCAGAAAGAAACATTTTGGCCCAATGTAGGAAAAGTTTTCTAACAATTGGGGAATTTAACCTTAGAAGGTAAGGGATAACTTATAAGGCAGTGGGATCCCTGTCAACAGAGGTCTTCACATGAAGGCTGGATGAAAGTTCCCATGACACATCCAATTCAACTGGCATTTCTGTTGTAGTACAAATTGAATTAGTATTAATGGCAACTTTTCTGACTGAGATGCTATAATATTAATCTAACATTTATGTTCTCTCCTACCACTGCTACTCAAAAATATATACTGTATGTGACATCCCATATACAGAAATAAGCACATCTGCAAAAAGTTCTATTGATTAGCCTATGTAGGTATGACCCATGTTATAGACCTTGTTTGTTTCTAGCTATTCTGTAGGTTTGGGATTAGAATGAAATTAGATATTTGTAAACCATCTAATAGTTGACCAAAGGAAATTTGCTTCTGGAAAACAATTTGAAATCATGCCCAAAAGGCTATAAAACTGTTTATACCCTTTGACTTGGAAATATGTTGCTAGGTCTGTATCCCAAAGACATCAAAAAAAAGGAAAAGGACCTAAATTTACAAACATTTTTATATCAGCTCTTTTTGTGGTAGCGAAGAGTTGGAAATTGAGGGGATGCCCATCAATTGAGAAATGATACAAGCTGTGGTATATGATTGTGATGGAATTCTATTGTGCTACAAGACATGGTGAGCAGGATGGTTTTAAAAAAACCTGGGAAGGCTTACATGAAATGATGCAAAGTGAAGCGAGAAGAACCAGAAGAATATTGTACGTAGCAACAACAATATTGTGTGATGATCAACTGTGAATGACTTATCTATTCTGATCAATACAATGATCCAAGGCAACTCTAAAGGACTTATGATGAAAAATATCATCCAGAGAGAACTGATAAAATCTGAGTGCAAATTGAGCATATTTTTTTCACTTTATTTTTCTTGCTTTTTTGCAGCATAGATAATATGGAAATAGGTTCTGCATGATTTCATGTGTATAATTGATATCATATTTCTTCCTTCTCAGGGAGTGGGAGGGAGGGAGAGAATTCAGAACTCAAAATTAAAACAAAAAGTTAAAATAAGTAATAATTTTCTAAAATGAAATTTGCTTAGCCATTCCCTGAAATGAAGGATATTCAGCAAGGACACAGCACTGGTTCAGGTACACATTCCATATGAAAATGTGTCTAGTCAGCAGCGTGAGTTGGATCATATAGGTATAGTGACTCTCATGAGAGTGGTATGTGTGCAAAGTAGGTCCTTGTGGACTGATCTTTGTTATTTTCCTAGGTGATCAAGATGCCAGGTAATTGTCTCAAACTTTAGCCCCCTAAATCAATCAAATCTTGGGGATAACTTCTCTACTTCTTTAAGGGAAAATTAGCTCAGCCTGTACAACAGGGACTTAGGAGAACTAGCTCAACCTATATGTATTTTAATAGGTATTGTTCCTCCATACCCTTCCCCTTGGTGACAAGGTAGGAAAGGTCTTCTAGAGAACATTCCTCAACTTAGATGTGTCCTTAGGGACATTAGTGGACAAACTTACAAACTTACCCCAGGATGCATGAAGCCTGATATAGCTAGCACTGGAGGAAGAGCCTAGCGCACATGGAAAACAAATATAGGAGGAAAAAAAGGCAAGCAATGAGACAGTGAGTGAAGGTGTGACAAAGAAGTGTAGTATCAGGATGACTGAATATAGAGGAGAATGAAGAGTAGGAATCTCACCCTTCATTTCTCTGCCTCAGAAGAGTTGCATCCCAGATATGTCAGGTGGTGGTTGATGTTGGGGACAGATCAGTGAATCTCAATATGTGAAATACTGAGGATGAGTAGATGGGGCATCAGGGACTCTAGGGTCATATGGCAGAGTCTGACACTCCCTGCACAGTAAGATAACTTAGAAGTTATCAACCTCTTGCATAAAACCTTTCCCAGTGCAAGTTTTTGCACTGGGAAAATCAAGAATTGTCCTATACTATTACGCATTCAGTGTTCCCTAGCCCACTGACTAGAACATCTCCCTTGTGAGGAGCCCCCATTGGGGAAGAAATATCAGAACTCTGCACCTTGAAAGGATTCTTCTGGGGTTTTTGCCTCTCAATTCCATGTAATGGTGGGTAAAGACTCTTTCTTACTTTTATCCAGCAACTCAGATTGCCACCAAATCATCAATGAGGTCCCCTTTCTTCCAGGTAAATATAGATTCACTATAGCTACATAGAGACAGTTTTACTCTACCCATGTTGTTAGAAAGCACCATACCTCCCAACAATACCATTCCTTTCCCAATACTTTGCTAATTCATTTTCAGTTTTGGGATGAAATGAAACACTTGTAAATCACTTAACAGTTAACAAGAGTAAGTTTAATTTAGGTATTGAATAGCAAGGACATTCGACAAGGATACTTTGACACTTAGCTTGGTTTGACCAGTCTTCCCTTGTCTCTACATGGAAACACTCAGGTCAGTAGGATGTGGTATGGCGACTTATGGGTCTCAGGACTTCTGAAAAGCCTAAAATGTTTATCTCCTCTGGGTGGGATTTTTTAATGTCTAGGAAGCTGTGACAGTATGGTCAGAGGTCATGAAGTTCCATCAAAAGAGATACAGCTTTAACCTTTTCTCCCTGGACCAACCAATTTCTGAGACAGCTTTGTAGCTTTCTGGGAGAAATCCAACCCAGACTTTATGCGAGAAGTGGTTAGGCCATGTGAACTCTATTCGGAATCTTCTGAGTTTTCTCCGTCTCTTCATTTCCTAAACTTGACCAACCTGGTTAGACCCTGCATTTTCTTATGTCCCATTATCATCTGCTATCACTACCTCCACTCTAGCCCTATAGGCTGCTGATCAATTGCTTGCTTATCAATCCTATGTTTTAGGAGACACAACCAAAGCTCCCTATTACAAGTGATTGTTGCCCTCACTCACAGACAGAAACCTTCCACAATCAAGAGAGATCCTATTTGTACTGACAGCCATGTTTACTGGATTAGTCACTACTTTCCTGATCTCATGCTGGAATTTCATCAGTTGATCCACCAAATGCTGTATGATAATGTGGTAGAGGAGGCCCAGAGCTAAAGTCTGATGGTATTTGGGTGGGGTTCCACCTACAAGGCAGGATCTTAGAATGAAGAATGATAATAGAGCATGGCAGGTGCTGTCTCTCTCTCTCTCTCTCTCTGTGTGTGTGTGTGTGTGTGTGTGTGTGTGTGTTGGGGGTAGGTCACATAGATCCTGCCTACCAAATCTGTCACTTTGAGGAATGTCACCCCTTCCCTGGCAAACTCTCATTACAGAAGCAGCTGTAGGACTCTTTTTTTTTTTCCTGAGGACAAATATGTATAACTTTCTACCTTTTCCTTCCTAAAAACAGCAAAAAATGGTCCCAAAAGGGATCTAATTTATTTACCTGGCTTAGCAAAAAGTACATCTTCTTTCTATGAGCTCCCTAAGTCTATGCAAATTTGTCACAGAAGAAACTTTATTTTATTCCCCAGTAGACTGCACTTGCCCTAACCACTGTTCTTATAATGCTTTAGCTTGCTCTTAAGATTTTTTTCCTACAATATTCCAAGTTCCTTGGTAATGGAAGTTTCTTCACCATCTGCACTGCTCCTAGTATTAGAATAAACTGAAGGTTCTTTTAGTGCTGGGGCAAATTTCCAAGCAGGGCTCAACACATTTTATGGCATGCCTTTTGGGTTAGAATTGTCACCCAGTCCAGTTCTCATCAACAGCATCTATTTCGCTAAGTCCATCAGTCACTGTTTTACTTTCAGGCACTTAAAACCTAAGAGTTCTGTCTCTAGTTTCATTTTGCTGTCACCGGCAACCTGGTCTTTTTGGGACCCTTAACAATAATCAGGGAATACTTACCTTAGAAATATCTTTATCCTCCTTGTCAGTATCATTTATCACCTACCAGAGGTCTGAGGAAGTCATGGACTTTATATGAATTCTCATTAATTTTGCTTTTATTGAATTTGACCCCATGTTCTAGTCTGTCATTAACTAGCCCTCTCAACTTTGTATCACCTGCAAATATGATAAACTTTATCTAGATCATACACACATACTTATACACACACATGTATAATGTGCATGTGCACGTATAAACCCACATATATGTGTATATGTTTTATATATGCATATATTCATATACACATATCTACACATACATACACATAAATACACATACACATGCATACATACACACATATACACATAGATATGTATATGTGTATATATATTTTTACATATATGCATCTTCTACCATAGGGTTAAGCAGAGATCTCTGAAGCAGTCCACCAGATATCTCCATACAAATGGACATAAAATTATTAGTGACTATCTGATTTTACTGTCACCTACTCTATCTGTCCCACAACCATAACATGTGAAACTTTATAAAAATGCTTTGTCAAAACTTAGGTAAATTATACCCAAAACATTCCCTGGACTATCCAGATTAGAAACCCTCCACAAAGAGGAAATAAATGTATTCTCTAATAATCTATTCTTTTTATCCTGTCATGTTATTCTTAGAGATCTGTGATCCTTAAGTTGTTTCTATGTATCCTGTCTTCAAGATGTTTTACTAGAAAGTAAGCGTATTTTCTTTTAATGTTACTTATTCATTTTTTACTTTTCTTCTTCTACAATGTCCTTCATTTCTGTGTGTTTGCATTCCCAATCTATTGTTCATTTTTTTTTTTGGTGAAGCATGCCATTGCATATTCTAGTTTTTCTATTTCACCTATTATTTTTACTGTCATAATTTTGCTCTCATAATTCTCCTTCTTCTTTTGAGCTGCTGAGGAACAGCATGTTGTGATTCTATGTTTTCTTCAAGTTCCACAGTCTCCTGTCTCCAAAAGTATTGGATCATTTTCCTTTGTTTTGTAGTATTTATTATTCATAGATGCCTGAACTTGTTTACTAGATCTGGACAATATTTCCTTCAGTCATTACTATTTTCCCTGTTATCAAATTCAGGTTTTTCCCCCTTATTTTCCATTGTCATTCACTTTTTGACTCCCTCTCTTTTGTGGTTTTCTTGGGAACTTGATCTCAAAGTATTTCAGTTTCTTTCCACGCTGGGCAATTCATGGTTAAAAATCAGCCTAGGGGGTTGCTAGGTGGCACAATGGATAGAGCACTGGCCCTGGAGTCAGAAGGACCTGAGTTCAAATCTAGTCTCAGGTACTTATTAACTGTGTAACCCTGAGCAGGTTACTTAAGTCCAAATTGCCTCCAAATCCCCCTCCCCCCCAGAAAATAACAACCACAACAAAAAACAACAACCTAGATCTCTGACCCAGGGGAATTTGGGGTAGTCAGAACTGGCCTTGGTTAGTTGCTAGGCTCTTTCCTTCATACTTAATTGAGTTCCATGACTGCAGTTTGGGGCTTTATAGAACTGGTGCTACAGGGCTGTGGTCTGTAGTAGCTTTTCTCCTGAATGGATACAGCCATACTATCTGTCTGTCTGTCGTGGCCAGGACAAATTTCCACATCATGGAGCTGAGGTTTTGTTGTAAGCTTATGTCTTTGGTTCTGCTAGTGAAGACTCATTTTTGGTAGTGTGGGAGGTGGGAGAAGGGTACTGGGTAAGTTCAGGATCAATGAGTGTCAGTTCATTGGTTTGGGGATTTTTTTAAAACCTTCTTTTGGATTCTGGGTGTCTTAGACCATGGAGACAGATGAAACTGCTTCATTTTTGGCTCATAATTTCTATTTTGGAGAGATTTGGGAATGTTATGGGGAGGAGAGAAAGTATCTACTCTTCCATCTTGTTGCTCACATGACCTGGAAGTCTGACCATTTAAAATTAGTTTTTATTGATAGATTTTGTTTTTATATGACTTCATTTCCTATTGCATCCCTTCCCCACCCCCAACTCCCCCTCTCCCAGACAGCTAACCCTTATGAAAAAAGAGAGAGGGGGAGAAAATAAAACAATTGAGTAAAACTCATCAGCATATCACAGAAGTCTGACATACCCATAGTCCTTTTACTTCTACAAAGAAGCTTGAAATGAACTCTCTCTTCTGTGGAGCCAGCTTCATCACCAGAAGCCACAAGGGCTTGTTATGAGCACTGTTTCCTTTTTGTAGATATTCACTTTTCAGCTCTTCCATACAATTTTCGTAGAAGTCTTGGTCAATCTCCTTGACCTAGAATTTTCAGGTTCTGTTCACCCTCTTCTCTGAAAATTGGGCCAAGGTTTGCCCTTGATTTCCTGTTGTTCATCATCTTTCAGATATCACTGGAAGTAGCCAGGCAAACACATATACCAGTTCTTTCTTTTCTAAGTATTTTTTCTTGATTATAATATACATATATATGTATATATTCATGCAAATGTAGTATATGTGTATATATACATATATGTACATGCATACAATATCCACACATGCATATATGTATATATGCATATATTAATGCACACATATGCATGCATGTATACATACGCACATAATGCATACATGCATGTGTGTATGCATGCATGATGTTTTGGCAAGTTTTGTCAAACTGGAAAGGATTTAACAGGTTTTTTTTATGAGGACCAGCACCTCTGATGTGAAGGTCTGCAGAACCCTTTCCAGGGTTGATTATCCACCTTTGATGTCTACTCAGCATTTAACTCTCACCTGTGGCTCCAAGAAGCTGTAGCATGCTCAGTGCCTGCATTCTGGTAAAACCGTCTTGACACAGGGGCTAAACTAGGGTGAGGGTGACCCATAAGCCTCAAACCCATTGGTGAGTTGGGGGAATGTCTACCCCAAGCATGTGAAGACTTCCCCCAGCAGAATAAGCGGATGAGAATAATTTGTTTCAAAGGCCATGAAGACAGTAAAAGCAGATGTTATGGAGCGCTTAGAGCTTGGTCAAACTTTGACGATGCCAAGGTCATCTAGTACATCCCAGGCTGTCACCAGTCATCTTGACATTTATCTTGCACTAGTCTGATCACTCTGGAAGAGAGAGTTATCCTGATGACTTTGTACAGCTCTGCTTCACTTAAAATCAGTTCATGTACTGAGTGGCTTTTAATAGGACTTTAATACGACCCCATGATGTTACTGGTTCTCATCAAAAATGGAGGATGAGCAACAATTGTTGCTGTTATTGTTATTTTTCTCCCTCCCTCCTCTTAGTCAGTAACAAACTTCTCCTTTAGATTTCACACCATTCTTTGTTTGCAGCTCCCTAATGTATTTAGCATGTAATAATTTCCTGTTTACCTGCCATACACTCCAACTAGACTATAAGTCCTTTGAGGTCAGGGATCTTGCTTATTTAAACATTGAATCCCCCAGTGCCTAGCACAATAGTTTGTACACAGTACAGGCTTAACAAATATTTGTCGACTGTCTGTCTGATTGACAGGACTGACTGACTGTCTGACAATGCATGAATGAATGAGTGAATAAATGAATGAATGAATGAATGCTCTGGAGGCCATGATGGGTATGTAAAATGCTCAAGCCAGTGACTTCCCCATCTTGGATTCTCTGGCACAGAGAATGGTTCCTTCTGGGAGACTTTTCAGCTTCATGCTTGGCCAGTCATAGAGGTCCTCCCTGTTCGTCCCCAGCACTTGATGGCCCTTCACTTCCTTCTCTGCCTGGCTTGCCTAGCTTCATGCACAGGAAGGTCTTAAAGAAAGAAGCTGTGGTTAGGAGCTGCCTGCCCACTAGGCCCTAGTTTTCCAGGTTGTGGATCTACTTCTGGACAGATTGTTTGTCCATATGAAGCAATTCCCATCCCACCCACATTCCCATTTCCTGATGAGCCAGCGTGTTAATTTTGTACGCCACGGTTCTCTGCTCACAGGCATCTGCTGGCAAAACGGCTGCCTTCCCTTCTGTCAAGCTAGCTTGTGTTACGGGCCCCCCAGCTCTCATTGTAAGCTCCGTTTGCCTTGCCAGTCCTCTGTTTCCCAGTCAGGTTGGCATGCTTTCTCTCCCTCCCTATCTTATTAACAGGGAAACCTCTGTGCATCATCACTTTAATTAAATAAAGAAAACATTGACTTAATCGAGATGTCTTCAAACAGCTCCTTGGCACCCTTTCAGGAAACAAAGACTGTCTGGGTGGCACTTGGGGCTGATCACTCAAGGAGAAGCTTCTCTTTAGGTCTATGTTCATCTAAATACCCAGTGAGTTTGTGAGCTGGCCAGGCCCCTGGACAATGGAGCTAAATAATGACCAACTACAGAAAGGGAAGAGGGAGAAGGACAGAGGAAGGGGAGAGAGATGAAAGTCAGGTGTGAGAGCAGCCGTCTTTGTTCTTCATCTGTCATCATCCTCTCTCTCCTGGTCATCTGAGTGCCAGTTTACTGTCGGCCCTCTTAGAGTTGTAGTAGCTGTAGCTAGTGTGTATTAAGCATATTCACAAATGCACATACACATTCCTACCTGACAAAAAAGGAGGAGGAAAAAAAACCCTGCAAGGAACAATTGCCCTTTTCATCTTTCTTGAAAGATGTTTCCATTTATTTCTCTCAGAAAGATGGGGAAGACTTATTCTTGTTTGATGAAACATCCAATCTAGAGGGGCCAAAGGAGTTGGATTAAATGATTGCTACAGGCCCATGGAGCTCTAAATCCCATGACCCTGGGAAGTTCCTCTGATTATTTTATAGAAGATACAGATGTTCAGAATAGAGAAGGGACTTGCTCAAATCTATACATGGTAGAGCCGAGTCTAGGACTTAAGACTCCATTTGTTGTTCGACAAACATTTAATAAATTTCTACCATCCAACTGTCAATCTACAAGCATTTATTAAGCCCCTATGATGCACCCATTGGGCTAGGAACTGTGGTTACAAAGGCAAAAATGAAAAAGTCCCTGACCTCAGGGAACTTATATACTATTGGAGAGTATAGCATGTACCTAAGTGTATACCAAGTATAAGGACAAGACTTGTGATTTCACTGGTATAGGGGACTCTTGTGAGAAAATTCCCTTTACTAATTCAGATCAGGGTCTTCTCTGCAACCTAAAGTCTGAGAGCTGCCTTAGAGCATTGAGAGGTTAAACGATTTGCCCTGGGTCACATTGTCAGTATTGTTAGTGCTGAGACTTGAATCCAGTTCTTTCTGACTCAGGAGCCAATTCTATCCACCATGCCACATTACCTCTTATATAGAAAATACATACGAAATTAGCACAAGGCAAATTTTTGAAGCAGGGAGAGATAACGTGAAAGGAAAGGTGGGGTGAGCATAAAGAGAGTTTACTTGTTGAAGATGTAGCTTGGGAAGACTTTTGATGAACACAAGGCATTCTGGGGGCAGAGCTGAGGTAGGAATGTTTTTCAGGCAAGGGCAAAACCCAAAGTAGACAAAGAGACCAGAGGTGGAGTGTCATGTGTGGGAAATGGAGAGAAGGCTGATTTAGATGAACTGGGAAGGAGAACTATGGACAAAAACCGAGGGAACTTAGGTTGGTGCCAGGTTTGAAAAGTTTTGAAAGTGAAACAGAAAAGCTTATATTTGATTCTAGAGGCAAAGGGGAACTCTCAGTGTTTACTGAGAAGCAGTGACACAGTCAAACATGCACTTAAGGAAAATCCCTTTGACAACTGCGTGGAAGTAAGAAAACAAGCATTTATTAAGTGCCAATTATGTTCCAGACACCTTACAAATATTTTCCCATTTGACCTTCACAACAACCCTGGGAGGTAACTATTATCACCATTTTACAGTTGAGGAAATTGAGGGGAAGTCACTTGTCCAGGGTCACGTGAATGTGTGAGGTTTGATTTTAATTCAGATCTTCCTGACGTCAGACCCAGTTCTCTATCCATTGTGCCACACAACTGTATGGAGGATGGACAGATTGGAAAGCAAAGAGACTTGAGGCAGGGAGACCAATTAAGAGACCAGGGCAATAGTCTAAGCAAAAGATGAGGATGGCCTGAGATAAGGTGGTGGCTGTTTGAGTAGAACAAAGGGGAAGGATGGGAGATATATTCCTAAAGCACAATCCAGTGGTCTCTTCACTCACCCTACCCCATCAAGTACCTGTCATCCTTAAAGCATGAGGTTGGAAGGAATCACTTCTTGGACCCTAGGTTTTCCCTTTTGTAAGAATGGGGTGGGGGTGAAGGCAGGATTGGTTGGTTAGGAGATCTCTAAAAGGGCTCTTAACTCTGATAGTCTCTGCTTTTATAGATCTTTCCCATTGCAGTCATCCATGGTTATTTACATCTCCCCCACCCCCCAGGTCTGGGATTCTGGTTTGACCCGTGTTGAAAATGTGCCTGTGTGGTGGAAAGGGAGGGAGGGAGATGGGGGAGAAGTAAAGTATGATATTCCATACTCTCATTTAGGGGAGTCAGTGTGACACTATGAAGAGAATGCTGGATCAGAGAACTTGAGTTTGACCCTCAGCTCTGCCACTGAATCACTTGGCGATCCCTGGGCAAGTGATTCTCTGGGTCCCTCTTTCCTCCTGTGCAAGATGAATTAGAGGCCTCAGAGGTCCATTTCCATTCTATAGCTATGATCCCACCTTTGGCACTTAGCTCCCTCTTTCCCAAAAGGGCCTAAGTGTGTTTTTTATTCCTTTTCCTCATTTGCTACTCTGGTAGGTAAATCAGGTGGCTGTATCTGCTTATAAGTAGGGAAAACCAAGTCCTGAGAAGTAACTAGTTCCCCTTGTGTCAGTGACAAAGGTCAAGAGTTCCAGCACTCCCAGGACTTGGACTTCCCTGTGGGCCAGTCAGTATGACTAAACATTTATTGAGAGCTGAGGGTTGTGTTTGTTTAAACTGCCTGGATCACCACACATCTGAAATCTCTATTCTGCACTGGTTTGTTTCCTCTTCTAGGGGGAGGGCATCCAGGGAGAGAGCCACGTGGAGGCTGGCGGGGAGTGGTCAGAAACAGAAGGCGATAGCACATGGGAGGGTGGGTGACCACTCTTGGCTCTCATCCTGGTTGACTAAGTTTCTTGAGTTTAGACACTTAAACCTTTTTGAGCTTCCTGTTTCACATGGAGCTAATAAAGTTTTTCTCTACTCAAAGAAAACTGCTATATATATAAATATGGATCGTCTAGACAATCTGGAGCTGATTATTTGTTTTGCAAAAGGATTCAGTCACTGCAGGATTCCTCTAAAGGCACTATTTCCCTAGGGCATATTTATTATCTTTCTGTTTACTAAGAATGTGAGGCAACAGTACATAGAAAAAAGAACTCTAGACTTGAAGCAGAAAACCAGGATTGTATTACTGACTCTTGCCTTACTGGTGATGTGATGTCAGACAGGTTGTTCCCCCTTCCTGGATTTCAGTTTTGTCCTCTGTCAGATGAAAGGGTCAAAAGATGATTTCTATGAGCCTTTGAGGAGCTGACATCCTGTGACTTACATAATTTCTAGGAAGCATCTATTATAGAAAGTCAGGCAAAACAGACATCACGTCCTGTTAGCAGTTACTGCAAGGAAAGTGCTTTGAAATCCTCAGAAGAAAGATCTACAGTCCGTTCCCCATCCCTGTTTCCTTCCCTATCCATAGGCCGGAGCACTGGAGTGGACATGTAGCGTTTATTCTCATGAGATTCTCAGAGAGTAGCTTATAACTGCATTTGAGAGAAGAATGATGGAGGTAGGGTAAAACCCTCCCTGGCATCTCATTCACTTGTCCTGTAAACATTGAAACAGTCAGACAATCTGGATTTAACTTCCAGTTCAACTCTCTAATGACTTTTGCAACTATAGGCAAGCCAACTGATTTCAAAGGCTTCATAGAATCTAGAGCTGGCAAGTGTTTTTATGATCTCTGCATTTTAAAGATGTGGAGAAACTGAGGCCCAGAGAAGGGAAATGACCTATTCTAGGTCACATGGTAGTCTCTCAGGGCCTCATTTTCTCCCTCTGTGCAAAATGAAGAGGTTGATCCAAATGATCTCTAACATTACTTCTACTCTCAGGTTTATGACAAATACTTATTAAGGACCCACTCTCAACACAAAGTCAAATTCTCTGTCCTCTGCTTTGGGGCTGAATGCTCCAATGGGTCTAGGTTTATCTTAATGGCCTATGGTGACTATCTTGACCCAGACCAGGGCTCACTCACATTGTATTTCCCTGGGTGGGCAGAGGGGTGAGGCAGATGCTGGGACAGATGGGGTCGGTCGCAGGCTTTGCATAGCCTAATGACTTTCCTTCCCAGGGCCCTCAGGCAGGTCACCAAATGAGCCCAGCCCCCAACATCAAGGATAATTACAGGATAAGGCTAATAAATCAGCCTGGAGAAACGCCTGCACTTCAGCTCTGAGACTGTGGAGGAGGTGGGGGCCAGAGAAGGGCGAAAGGGAAACTGGGGAGAGAGAGTGAGACAGCTCCCAGGGAGACTGTGGTGTCAGTGCTCAGCTGACATTAAAACAAATACCCTCTAGACAAAGGGTCGGCTGTGCCTTTGGTATTTGTAATTAAGTTTCTGGGCATCTCATGAGTCACCAGGGTGGTGGGGCTGTGCCACTGAAGCCTGGGCCGTGGGTGAAATCCAAGACAGGGAAGACTAGATACAGAGAAAGCCGCCTGGCAGATTTTTCTGGGAACTGGATGAATGTTGGAGGCAAGGCAAGATAATGAAATTTCACTCTGGACCAAGAGTCAGAAGACACAAGTACTAGGCCAAGTTTTGCCACTAACCTGCTGTAGAGCCCCTAGAAAATTATCTCACCTGACTGGGCCCCAGTAAAATGGGACAGCAATATTGTTTCTACTTCACAGGGTCTCTAACCTATATCATAGCTCTGTTAGCAAAGTGAAATGAGATCATAGGTTTAGGAACAGAAGGGAGTTCAAAGGACATTTAGCCAAGCTCCTTTATTTTACAGAGTAAGGAACTGGAGACCAGAGGGAGGAAATGACTTGCTCAAGGTGACTCATCTAGGGAACAAGTGATAGTGCTTCTATTTAAGCCTGGGTCCTCTGACCCTTGGGTTCTGACTCTTTCCTTCCCCTATGCAGTATTGCCTCCTAAATTGTGGAGAGTGTTTTAAAAAAACAAAACAAAACAAATGAGATGTGTTATGACCTGGTAGGCAGGTCATTGGACTTGGAGTCAGAATGACCCTAGTTCAAATCCTTCCTCACACAGTACTATTTACTTCTATCATGTGTCCCTTGGCAATCACTTAACTTCTTGTGCCTCAGTTTCTCATCTATAATGCGAAAGGGATGAGACAGCCTCTTGGGACAGCCTCCTCCTTCTAGCTCCAAGTCTATGGTAATATGGTTTACAAATATGAAGCAGTATTATTTGTAAATTTTGCTTTTTGCCTAATTAGCTATGTGACCTTGGACAAATCATTTCATCTCTCTCTGAGGCTTCCTTTTCTGCAAAGATCAGAATGCTTATCAGACTCCCCTTTTCCCAGGGTTGTTGTGAGCAAAGTACTCTGGGAATCTTAAATTGCTTTGTAAGTGTGAATAATTATTATTATAAGGAAATGGAAGCCTAGCTTCATCTTTGCAATGAGAAGAGAGATATAATATAACTAGAATGAGAGCTAACTCTGAAATCAATAGACCTGAGTTCGAATCTCACCCTTGCCACTGGCTGTGTGAGGCTGGGTGAGCCCCTCCATCTCTACTGAGGAGGGGTCAGACTAGATGGACCTAATTTCCTGCCAATTCTTTTGTAGCAGAATGAGCCAAAGGTTCAGTGTGGTAGTGTCCACCAGGACTAACCTTTTCTCCAGAGTTCTAGAGGAGCTGTAGCATAATAAAAGGCTAAGTCTACTTATAACTATTTCTAAAGCGTCAGGTCAGAAACACAGGAGGGTGAGTGACCATTCTTGACTCTTATCCTGGTTGACTAGGTTACCTTGGCTAAGACACCTAAACTTTCTGGGCTTCATATTTCATGGGGAGCTAATAAAATTTCCTTCTACTTAAAGGAAACTGCCATATAGTAAAAAAAAAAAATGCAAATTTTCCAGACAATCTGGAGCTGATAAAGACATTTCTAAACATGCATGACCTAATTTCTAGAAAGTCAGCTGTGAAATCAGCAAGGCTTGGGTTTGAGTGCTGTCTATGAAACAGTATTGGCCGTGTCACTATGCGTAACCACTGTATAACTACTCAGTGTTCTGGCCAACTTTCTAAGACTAGATGATGCAGATGAATTTGTGAGCTGCATCACAGGTAGAGGGAGTTGGCGTTATGGAAGTTCCCTATACCAGTGAAATCACAGGTCCAGAAAATTCTTACTTTCTTTTCTTTCTACTTGCATTCTATATCCCTGTCTCACTCTTCTAATACTATTTAACCATAGAATTTAGAACCAGAAATGACTGTACATTTTTTGGTATAATCGTTTAATTTTAACAGAGGAAACTGAGGTTTAGAGGCAGGGGTAAGCTGGTAAATGTCTAACAGCTAGCTCTGTTAAAAAAACAGAGCTAAAACACTCAAATGAATGTAAGACACCCTCTTAAGTTTAATCTGCATTTTCATTAACATTTTCTCCATCACTTTCTTAAGTCTAGACAATTTAAAACAACTAGTAAATCTAGCCCTGATTTGTAATATTTGCTGATTTCTGATGCGTATGTGCTCACAGTCAAAATTTAATATTTGGCTTAGGGGCTAGTGCTAAGTGGCTCCATTCTGACCTGCTCAAGATCATATAGGTACTAAGAGGCATACCTGGGATTTGAACCTGGGTCTTTGGGCTCCAGTTTCACCCACCAAACTTCATTCTTTGCTTGTCCTCTTGTCTTTGTTCTCTGATCATCAAAATGGCTCAGCAGAAAAGAGCTTCTTGCACCTAAAGAAGCTGGTGCTAAGAGTGTAAGAATGTGTGTGTTTGCACACGTGTGTGCCTAAGCATGTATGTAAGCTCTTTCTGTACTGCCTTCTCTTTCCCAATCAAAAACTAAAACCTTATGTGGGGGAAGGGCTTGAGAAGTGGATTAAATGACAACTGAGCAGCCTCAGTTCCAGCCTTTGGCCAGAGAATTGGCATTTCAGGTTGGATTTGTGGCTTCAGAATGAGCCCTTAGGTCTGACTGCAAGGCAGACACTGACCCTGCTCCCTGTGTCATCTGCTGTTCCATGGCAGTAATCCCCAGGCCAGACTTGGCCAGACTAGTTGCAACATCTGGGAGTCTGCTTACTACTGGGCTTACTGTGCGTCTGCATGACTTTATGTATTCGTAGAACTTTCCAGTTCTGATCTAAAACCTTGTGTGTATTGACTAGAGCAAGAGCTAAGGGATCTTTTATGTTAAAAAAAAAACCAAAACAACAAAAAAACACTCCAACTTTTCTAGCTTTCATGAACAAAGAGACAGTATGGTACAGTGGATAGAATCAGAGAGTCAGGGAGACATGGGTGAAAATCCTGTCTCAGATATTCACTAGTTTCAGCACCCTGGACAAGTCATTTAATCTCTGAGACTCAGTTTCCTCATCTGCAAAGTGAGGAAAGTAAGAGTTATCTCACAGGCTAATTGTAAGGATGAAACAAGTTGACATATGTGAAGTATTCTGCAAACCTAGAAATGTCATATAAATATCCATCCATCAGTCATGAAGTTTATCAAGTACTTACTTTGTGCCAGGCACTGTGCAAAGGGCTGGGAATAAAAAGTAAAAAGACAAAAACACAAAAATAGCAGCTGCCTTCAAGGAGATTATGTACAATGGAGGTGACTATATATAAATAACTAGGTACTACAGGATATTAATGAATGATAAAGAATGGTAACCCTTTAGTGGCTGAAGGAAACTATCTCCTGCAGAGAAAGGGCATAGTTTGAGTTGACACTTGAAAGAAACCAGAGATATCAAGAGTCAGAATAGAAAAAGGAGAATGTTCCAGGCACTGTAAGTAGCCAAAGACATGGAGATTGGAAATGGGGTGTCATATGTGCTAGGAACAACAATTAGGTCAGTATCATTGGATCATATGGCATGTAGAGGAGCAGAGACCATGAGATGACTGGACAGGAAAGAAAGGACCAGGTTGTGAAGAACCTGAAACTCCAGATAAAAAAAGCTTTTAATTTTGATCTTGCAAGTAATAGGGAACCATTGAAGTTTATTGAACAGGGGTGTGATATAGTCAGAGTTAGGCTTTGGAAGGCACCTTGGCCATTGCAGGGAGGATGGATTGGAGAGAAGAGTTTTGAGGTGTGAAGACTAATTAGAAAACTGTTATAATAATTCAGACAAGAACTGATGATGCCTGAACAAAGGTCATTATTATTTTCATTACCAATAACCCTCTTGAAAGAAAAGCTATTTGGACCTAGAATTGAGCAATCAGAATTATAATACTGTGAGGATTCAGGGGGCCCAAGATCTCCGTGGAATGAGTACTCCCTCCACCAGCTCATCTGCACCTTCTCCCATGAATCTTATCTATATTGTTCCGAGTCATTCAATTCACTGGAGGCTTTTTTCCTGGTTCTTTTAATATTTCATACATTTCAGTGTAGCACTGGGGCTGTCCATCTGCTCTCCCTCACTCTTCTGATGTGACCAGTGGCTCAATCCATTTTTCTGGACATATGTGTGTAGCCATTATGGTTTCTTTACCCTATTTCTTGACCATGCCATTGTTGGCAATGTGCTGCAGCCAACTCACACTATGCCTCTTCTCTTTGCCATGGGGGTTATCTATAATTGTGGTGGCTTTTTTTTGAGATCATAGTGTTACCTGATTTTTAACCATTTCACATAAAATATGGGTAACAAAATGGTGGTTATGGTGGGGTTTTTTGGAGGGTGGAGGGCAACCTGGAGTCACTGAAAGCTCTTTGTAGGTTCCTAAATATAAACCAATCTGTTCTATTCCTTCTTTTAAATTCTGGTCTTAGTTCATTTTTCATCGTTAGTGCCTGTCCAAGAATTTTATGTATTTGTGTATGTGTGGTGTGTCTATACATATGACACATGTGCATATATGTATATACACATAAACATACATATATGCAAATATGCATAAACATATATATATATACAAGTACACATATACATAGAGAGGACAGATAGTTGGAGATCCATCCATCCACCCATTCATCTATCTATCTGTCTATCTATCTATTTATCTGTCATCATCTATCTACTGATGAGAAGCAGCATGGCACAGTGGACAGAGTCAGGATTCAAGTCAGGAAAACCTGAGTTCAAGTGTCATTGCATCTTCTAATTTAATATAAGTGCCTTGAGAGCAGGGGCTATTTCACCTTTGTCTTAGTTCACCAATGACTAACATAAAATAGGCACTTAATTCTTGTTGTTTGATTGATTGACATATAATAAATAGCTGTATGACCATCAATAAGTCACTCAACTTTAAAGTTATGGATGAATTGACATCTACATTATTGGTAGAAAAGTTCCATATCAGGAGTTCCTCACACCAAGGAAATTGCAGATTCAAATAACAAAGGAATCCTACTAACTCATGTGCTGCCCATCAAACTTTGAGGCATAGTTGGGGCACTATGTAAAAAATCATTAGTATGTCAGAAATTTATAATCCAGTTGAGGAGACTAGATAGATAAATGAAAATATGACTAGTGTAATGGGAGGAACTGCCAGTGAGAACTCTTTCCTTGGAGCATGTTCAGATTTGTACTTCCTGGTGGGTAATATTCCCTGCTTGCTCCAATTCAATGTATGGAGATTTGGTGAGTTGGGGAGGAATGGTGTCTCTGGACAAGGAGTCTTCTGATTATCTAAGGAGCCAGAAGGTGGAAGGATTTTCAAAGTGAGTTTGTATACAACAGAGTCAATATGTCCCTTCCTTTGAACTAATGCTATATAGAAGCTATGTTAGGTATGAGTCCACTCTCTCCAGAAACTGAGGTAGTATAGGAGAGAGTATGTACTGAGGTATGGGATGGGAGTAGGGGTGTTATGTTTGAACTTCTTTCTAAATCTTTGAAGTAAATATCCCTTAAAATTAAAAGCTAATCACATTAGTTGGTTAAATGGAACTAGGGTACTACTCACTTACTGATTACAGAATCAGATGTTCCAACCACGCAGGAGAACTCCTAGAACTCTGGATGGAAGATACAGCTGACTTAGCTCTGTGAGAGCAAGGATAGAGAGTACTCACTCCATGGGAATTGAAGCAATAACTGCAGTCAGTTTCAGGTGAAGGAGGGGCCATGGCTGTCTTACCATCTCTTCCTGGCCACCATTTGTCCATGACCACTTAGGGCCTCTATTTCTTTTGTGTCTCTTTTTCTCCTGATCT
Organism: Bettongia penicillata ogilbyi; assembly: GCA_023548195.1. NCBI lineage: Eukaryota > Metazoa > Chordata > Mammalia > Diprotodontia > Potoroidae > Bettongia > Bettongia penicillata. The sequence continues at coordinate 5,982,852 of JAJHZJ010000090.1, read as the reverse complement.
CAGGTGAATGAGTCTTCCAAGAGGAGAGTGCCAAGCTAGCCAATGAGATCAAGATATCATCAAAGTCTCCTTTGAACTCTCACCAGCAACTGCAGCCAGTTAACAGCATCAACAGAGTTCATTGTGGACCTAGCAGAGCAGCTGAACAACCTGCCTGACATCACCAAGAAGCAGATTGACCTGTCAACCAAGATACCATGCCCAGAAAGGAATCAGTCTAGTTGAATGATGAAGTGACTGGTCCAATGCCAATGGCAGAAGGCCCTGAAGCAAACTTGGTAGGGACTCTAACACGGAAGTAAAAGACTCCCAGGGTCAGGTGTTGCAAGGTGCTTTTCCACCCCTAAGAGCCTTTCTTTATACTTTATATAAGTCTGAACTCCGTTTTTCTTGGGGATCTTGCGTGTATATGGGAGGAGGTTGTGGTTCCTGGTTTGAGGCAATTGTTTCCTAACTTTTGTCTTTGCTCAGTTTTACCCTTTGTAAAAACTAGAGTTCTACTGGTTGATTGGTATTAAAGAACTCATCAGATCGGGGGGTCCCATCTCAGGGTTACCCCTGAGAACTCTAAGAGGAGAAGTAATCATTGCTCCAGAATGTTATTAGGCCCACCCTGAGCAATTTTGTATTGGTTCTGGCCTCTTCACTCTCAAGGCTGGGATTGCTTGGGTCCAGAGTCTCCCCACTCTAAAAAGAACATGCCTTCAGTGTCCAAAGAAGAATCTTGTCATAATGATGATACAATGAAAATGACATCAAATTAGGAGTCAGTGGACCTGGGTTCTAATTCTGGATCTGTTCCTTCTTATCTGTGTGACTTTGATCAACTCACTTCTTTCTAGGTTTCATTTACCTTCTTTATAAAACAAAAGCATTAGCCTGGAGGATTTCTAAGAATACTTAGCAGTGGTTATTCTTTATTCTAGATGAAACTGAGGGTCAGGCAGTGCAGTGCTGGAAGTGCATCACCTCTCCTCACCCCAGAGCCTCAGACATCCATGAATTTGCAGCTAAATGTCTTCTGGTCAGTTGACTTTATGTGTGAGTGAGCAAAAACTTCTCCCAAAGCCTTTTGCTCCAGGCTGCCTAGAGCTGTGAATGTGCTGGGCTTTGGGGCCTAGCAGGCGGCGCCAGATAATTACAAAGAGAGGGTTTCTATTTCCAGCTGACCTTTCCTCAGAGACGTGATACCGGCCCCTAAATGTGGGCCAGGCTGGCCCATAATAGTGCTGCAGGGGAGTCTCATGAGCCAGCAATACTTCAAGGAAAGGTTTCTCTAAGTGTGGAGGGGAATCTTTATTGGCTTAAGTAGCACACTGGGAAGAGGCCTTTTAGAATAATTCATTCATTCGTTCAACAAGCTTTATTAAGTCCATATCCTATGCCAAGTATTGTGCTGAGTACTGAGTATACAAAAATAAAAATGAATGAGCTGACTCCAAATTCTGATATTTACTACCTGTATTATTGTGAGCAAAATATTCTTATGGCCCTGAGCTTTTTCCTTCATTTTTAAAATGAAGGGGGTATATTATATGATCATTAAGGTCCTTTCCATTTCTAAAGCCTATGATCCTATAAAAAGGAGTCTTCCTAGTCTTCCTCCCATGATTTTTTCTTCATTTTTAAAATGAAGGGGGTAGATTCTATGATCATTAAGGTCCTTTCCATTTCTAAAGCCTATGATCCTAAAAAAAATAAAGAAATCTTCCTAGTCATCTTCTTATCCTCCCTTCTTCCCCATCAAAATTAGAAAGTCCTTTGAAAAATGGCAAGAAAGATATTACATAGACATCCTCCAATCATGCCATTCCCCTTCTCCAAAGCCTTCCCTGTCACTTACACAATAAATTCCTTATCCTATCATTCAGAGTTATCTACAATATATCCCTAACTTTTCTGTTTTTCCTTTAAAAATATTTTACTGATATTTGCTGTCATTCCCCCAAAGCTTAACCTTCTCTTGTAAGAAATTTTTCTTTCAATAAAAAGTCACAATTATATAAAACAAACTGAAACATTTTAAATGTCTGAAGCATATACCTCATTTCCTGTCTGTAGTTCACCATGTTTCTACTGAGAGAAGGGAGGTATGTTTTGTCACGGAGTCAAGATTGCTCATTGTATTGATCTGAGTACCAGTGTCTTTTAATTCAATGTATCTTTCCAGTTTTACCTCTCCTGGATACCTATTTGTCCAGACAAACCAGACTTCTCATTGTAGACACACTTTTTATTTTCCCACTCCTATGCCTTTTCTCATGCAGTTTTCCCTGGAACATCCTCATAAATCCTTCCAAGATTCCCAAAGTCAAATACTACTTTTCTGTATCCTTTGTTAACCCTTAGTCTTATAGAATGTAAACTTGGAAACCATTTTACAGATGATGAAACTGAGGTCCAGAAAGGAAAAGTAACTTGCCCAGGGTCAAAGGTAGCAAAGAGAAGATTCAAATCTGTCTTCTAAATCCCAATTCAGAAATCTTATTACTGCATCATAGTGTGCTTCCTATAATCTTCCTATGTATAATAAAAAACCAAAATACCAAAAATCTTACTTCTTTTTTCCTAGAGACCTCAACCTTCTTAGAAAACTGTTGCAAGTTAAATCAAGACAGCCTTTATGTTTTCCCCTAGTCTTCTTTTCCCCAGAAAGCCAAGTGATTCACGTATAACATGGACTCATGGCCTGTTAAGATTCTGGTTTTCTTCCTAAGTACTTTGTTTTAGATCAATGTCCACCTTTCATGGAGCCTGGAGCTGAATACAATATTCCATGATGAGGTCTGGTAAGGACTGAGTACAAGGGAATGACCACCTCCCTATTCTTGGAAATGATGTCTCTCTTAATGCAGCTCATGGCATTGGCTTTTTCGACAGTCACATCTCACCTCCCATGGACTCTTATTAAGCTTGCAGTACACTAAAACTCCCTTTGTAACAGCTTTTCATCCAGAGTGGATCATTATCTAAGAGCTTTATTCTAAGGTGCCTGAAAGGAAAACAGAGGAAGAGAGTTACAAAAAGCTCACTGTTCTTCATTTAACCTACAGGAGGTTTGGTCAAAGGTCCTAGATGTCACCATCAGAAGTTGACCTCTAGCTGAGCTCAACCTCCAGGACCTGCTATTATGGTGCCCTTAGAACAGTCTTAAAGAAATTCTGAACCTTATTTTCCTCAGTTGTAAAATGAAAGTCGGCTAGGTGGTGCAGTAGATAAAGCACACAGTCTGGAGTCAGGGAGATTCCTCTTCCTGAGTTCAAATCTGTCCTAAGACACTTATTAGCAAGTTACATAATCCTGTTGGCCTCAAATTTTCTCATCTGTGAAATGGGCTGGAGAAGGCAATGGCAAACCACTCAAGTATCTCTGCCAAGAAGATATGCATAGGGGGTCATGAGGAGTCACATACTGCTGAACAACATCAAAATGAAGACAGTTGGACTAGATGATCTCTGTTTCCATCTAGCTGTAAATCAATGATGTTATGATTTTATGATTAATAAAATACAAAATCATTTAAAAGCATCTTTGTTCTGTAACCATTTTTTGTCATTAGACAGAGAGACCTATAATTTCATTGTAAGGAAATTCTTGGATGAGAAAATTCTCTCTATCAATGCAGGTTGGCATCTACTCTGCATTGTCTAATCTTACAGAGTTGACTAGAGAACTGAGAGGTTATGTCACTTGCAAAGGTCACACAACCATGAAAAGTTTGTGGCAGAATTTGGGCTCAAGTCTCTCTGGCTCAGGTGTCTCAAGGCCAGGTTGCTATCCAGGATACCGAGTCACTTCTTTCTTTACTATCATTTATTTTAGTTAGTCAACGGATCCTAACTTTAGGATGATAAATCTATGTCTAAAAAGAACCTCAGATGCCATTTCATCCATTTCACAAAAGAGGAAACTGAGGCCCAAAGAGGTGAGATGACTTGCAACATGTAACACAGAGAATATCAGAGGTGGGATTTGATCCCAGGTCTTCTGATTCCAAATCCATGGCCTTTTCTACTCTACCCAGATGCCTTCTTTGCTTTTTACCTCAGTGGATCCAGGATAGGTATACTCCAATAGTTATTGATCTTTCTATCTTCGGCATCCTTTATTCCTGGTGACCTAATAATGTATGCAAAAATAATGATGGAGATGAAGAATGACTTCCCATCTCACGCCCTTTACTCATTTTGTCCTGCCATTCCACTGAGCCAGATGACCTCTGGGGATCCTTTCAATTTGAAGAGAAAGAAGAATTTTGGAATCTCCCTTAGTAGTTTCAGATATAGGAATATTCCTTCTGCTGTGGAAAGTCAGATATTTATCACATGGAGGCCCATGAATTTTTTTTCATATTAAAATGTGTCATACTCCAAAAGGTTGGAGATTTCTGAGCTAGGTAATCAAGATTTCGTCTAGCTCTAAATTTTGTTATTTCAAGTGGTTGAGGTCCTCTCTCTTTCATGAAACCTTCTTTGATTCCCCAAACCCCCACCCCAACCTCCCAAGGTTTTCTCCCTCTCAAATTATCTTGTATTTTGCTTACACTGATACATGTTGTATCATCCCTCCCTTCTCTGCCCAGGACAATATAAGCTCTTCAGTGACAAAGACTATTTGGTCATTTCCTTGATGGCCCCAGTTCTTCCAGTATCGTTGTATGGCTGTGAGTCATAGGACATAAATATCACTGAAGAATTGAAAACGAACCCAAAAGGCAATGGAAAGGTGCACAGTGAGCATGCAGTACCACACGATGAACGAGGAATTATCAAATCGAGTCAAAGATGTCAACAAAGAAATGTCTAAGTGAAAAAGAAGATAGGATGATTGCATGGCTTATGTGAAGCATAATTGATAGATAGCCTAGGAGCTCTACAAGTACCCTGGCAATGTCAAGAGAAATCAAGGATAATCTCTGACACATTGGGCATGTACCCTATAATCAATTTATGGGAAGCCATGGACACAAGTTTCCCAGAGTGGACAGGCATAGATAAGTTATCATGGGTAATATTGGAAGGGATTTGTTCAGTCATTTTAGTCACATCCAATTCTTCATGGCTCTGTTTGCAGTTTTCTTGGCAAAGATACCATGGTGGATTGCCATTTCCTTCTCCAGCTCATTTTACAGATGAGGAAACCAAGGCAAACAAGGGTAAATGATTTCCCTGGGGTCACACAGCTAGTTAGTGTCTGAGGCTGGATTTGAACTCAGGAAGGTGAGTCGTCCTGGCTCCAGGCCATGTTCCAGGCTCTATCTACTGTGTCATCTAACTGCTCAAACCAAAAAAAATCACAGATCCCTTCGATTAAATCCCCAGTGCTTAATATCATTCCTTGCAGTAGGTATGTAATAAACGTGTTGGATTAAACTGAATTCCTTCTTTGGCCTGGACCATGTCCTTTTTCATTCAGATATGAACTTTGATTCCATCCTTACTGTATCCCTCTGGGTATCTCTCTCCTCTAGCTCCTCTTATCCCTTTGAAAAGCAATGAATGCAGCTCTCTACCTACAGTGGGCACCATAGACATGTCAACTGGCTATCACCGCAGGGGAAGAAAAACAACCACCATAAATGGATTGGAAGTTGACTCTGCAAAGTTACCAAGGCAACATCAGCTGCCTCTGACTTCATGGAAAGATAAGAGGAAACACACAGATCCAACCTGTGGTCTGACTCCAGCAAATGAAAAACAGAAGACTTCCTGGGCTCATTGCGCTGACCTGACCTTGTAGATACGTCCTCCCTCTGGGATGAACACTCTGGAAACCTCCTGCTGCTAGCTATTAAACTCCTAAGGCCAACTATCTCAGGAAGATGCTCTGCAGTTACCGTTCTGGAAGGTGAAAGCACCAGATTCCCCCATAGGCAGTTAAAGGCCTCTTACGTGAAAGGTCTATTAGCTTTCATTCTTGCTATAGCCTGATCACTGTCTTAGCAACCATGAAATATTGAAAATGACAAGAGGAAGGCCTTTCACATGTTGGGTGAAACCTTTATATAAAGGATTTCCTGAAATACATGAAAAAAGATTACATAGAGAAGGGAGTGGTAGAGGGAATGGCCCCCTGGATGAGATCCCAGACCATCAATACTTCAGAGCTTATAAAGGGTCATCAATGAGTATAACTCTGGCCCAAGGCTTATTGGGGTGAGGATAGACAGCTACCTTGACTTAAAATGACCAATCTAGGTGTGTTTCCATGGTTGTCATCACCAAGAAGTACTTTCACAACAGACTTGCGGAAGGAGTTCTAGGCTTAGAGTCAGTCAATTCTCCATCTGAGGCTTATTAACTGCATGATCACCGGAAGGTCATTTAATATCTTGAAGACTATTTTCTCATCTGTAAAATGGAGTGATAATATTAGCAGTACCTGCTTTATAAAGCTATTATCAATTGATAGATTAGTGTTCCAGTGCCTAATATATTTTAGGCACTGTTCTAGATGCTAGGAAATACAAACATAAAAATAAGACAGTTCTTGCCTTCAAGGAGCTTGCATTCTCCTAAAGAGGTGCTCTACTTTTACAAATAAATATTACAAAAGGAAAGATAAATGCAAATACTGTGTTAACGATTGAGCAGATTAGAAAGGTGACTCTTGAACTGACCCTTGAAAGGACATAGGGATTTCAGGTGATGAAGTTGAGAAGAGAGAGCATTCCAGGAATGGGGGACAGCCTATACAAAGGCATGGAGACAGAGGATAGACTATGGTTTATAGGCAAACATAAGTAGACCACTTTGACTAGAGGGTAGAGTGTGTGTGGAGAATCACATGAAGTTAGTATGAAAAGGTGGGCTGGAACCAGACTGTGAAGGCTTTGAATGACAATCAGAAGAGTTTCTATTTTATCCTATATGACAGAAACTTCCTGAGCTGAGGAGTGATATCTTCAGTCATGCTTTAGGAATATTCATTTGATATCTATGTAGAAGACAACTGGAAAGGGGAAAGAATGGTTAGAGGGAGACCAAGTAGGAGCTATTGAAATAGTCTAATAGAATGTGTGCAGGATCTGGAGTCAGAAGACCTGGGCTAAATTCTGCTTAGGATCTTGACCATGTGATTTTGGCCGAGTCACTTCAGGTGGCTAAGTTCCCTCCTGTTTAAAATGAAGGAGTTTGTCTAGACATTCTCTGTGGATTATTTTAGCTTTATCTCTATGATTCTAAGTGGGATGAAGAAGACAGATGTAAGAGATGCTAAGAGGGGAGAAATGATGAGATTTGGCTCCCCTCTTTTGGGTGGCAATCAGGGTTAAATGACTTGTACAGGGTGACACAGCTAGTAAGTATCTTGAGGCCAAATATGAACACAGGTCCTTCTGACTTCGGGGCCAATGCTCTATCCACTGAGCCACAGAGATATCCCAATGAGATTCGGCACTTTCACATGGGTCCACTCATCATCTCAAGTTATGATCTTATATCCTTTGGACGGAATGGACCTCCCTCTTCCTGAATACTCTCTTCTCTCTCAGTTTTTATGACATTATTATATTCTTTTCATCCTTCCCTGAGCAGTCCTTCTTAGTCTTCTTTTTAAGATTATCATCCACATCCTGTTTTATAAGATGGGTGTATACCAACATGTTGTCCTGTGTCTTCTCCTCTTCTTTCTTTGTGCTCCATTTCAATGATCATTTTAACTTCCATGGATTCAGTTAGCAACTCTATACAAGTGACTCTTAACTTTATCCAGTCAGCCCCCATCCCTCTTCCAAGCTCCAATCCTGTATCTCTAAGTACATTTTCATCAGCTCCTATAATTCAACAAATACTTATTAATCACCTACTATGTGCCAGTTATTGTGCTAAGTACTGTCCAACAGAGTGAGAACTGTCATTGGATTGAGTAATAAAGAAACAGCAGTGAGAAAAACTCCAAAGAGGAGAGGGTCATTAGTCCATTAGTAGGGACAGAAGCCAGATTACAATGGGGTAAAGAGTGAGTGGAGGAGGAGAAAGTGAAGACAACAGATATGGAGTTCAGCTTGAGAAAGGAGGATAGATGCAAGATTATAGCTTGAGGGAATGGTAGGCTCAAATAAAAATTCTTTCAGGATGAGGGAGAGCTGGGCATAATGCAGACAGGAGGAGAGGATTCAGGGGATAAGTAGAGGTTGAAATGTAGGAAGGGAGAGGAGAAGACCAAATGGGAACAAATGAGATAATGTAAAATCTGTTGCTAAAGTTAAATCACTATATGAAGTCAGTGATTATAATTTTCAGCTTTGACAAGTTGGCTGTTTTAGACATAACGTCTCGCAGACTAATTATAGTATCTCAGAGCTGGAAGGAGCTCGGAGGTCATCCAGTCCAATCCATATCTGAAGAGCAATGCCCTCCATAATATTTCGATTAAGTGGACAGTCAACCTCTGCCTAAATACCCGCAGTGACTAATAACCCAATCCCAAAGCTTTTGTTTTTAAACTTGGGCAAAAATTATACTTATGCCTTTGTGGGAACAAAGTAAGAATGGGCCTACATTGTTGTGTTTAAAATACTTTTGAATAACTTTTTAAAAATGAATTTGATCTAGAAGAATGGAAAACTACAGTATCATAAGAAATTACAAATATAAGAAAATCAGAGAAAGATGGGAAGCCTTGTATAAACTTACATAAAAGGAAGTAAGCAGAACCAGGAAGATATGCAAATAATGATGGGCCTATTAGCTATGTGATCTTGACCAGATAATTTCCCCTCTTTAGATCTCAGTTTCCTTCTCTGAAAAATGAGGGGGCTTGATGAGGTTAAGAGGCTAAGCTCTTTCAGTTTAAAATCCTCTAAGTCATAGAATAATAGATCTTGAGGGCAGCTAGGTGGTGCAGTGGGTAGAATAACAGGCCTGGAATCAGGAAGATGTGAGTTCAGATCTAGCCTTGGAAACTTAGCTAGCTGTGTGACCCTGAGTGAGTCACTTCACCCTGTGTGCCTCAGTTTCTTTTTCTGTAAAATGAACTGGAGAAGAAAATGGCAAACTACTCCAATATCTTTACCAAGAAAACCCCAAATGGGATCCCAAAGAGTCTGACACAGCAGGACAACAGCATAATAGAGCTAGAAGAAACCTCAAAAGTCCTGTAGTATAATACCTTCATTTTACAGAAAAGGAAACTGGGACCTAGCAAAGTGCAGGGACTTGCCCCAGGCCTCACAGGTAGTCATGGATAATGGGGATGTTTGCAAAGCTCTCTAAGGCAGGACTTGGTTGCAAGGTCTCTCAGCCCAGAATCTGGCTTCCTTCCTTGGAAGCAAGCTGCTTCCACTGAAGAAAGAGCATCTTCCATGGTGAGTGAGTAAGGAGGTCGCCCGCAGCCTGCCTCATCCAACATCCCACCCACACAGCGTGAGAGCAGAAGCTGAGCTGTGAAAGAGAAGCTTCCCTGGGTGCAGCAGGGCTGCTGCTAACTAGCCAGGACGTGAGCATCTCCGAGGTTGTGGAATATGCAGCATAATTAGTGTTTACTGCTTGAGGAATCTAAAGCAGATGATGTGGCCATGCATGATTTATACTGCCTGGAGATGGCTTTGTCGGAAGCCGGCCTGTGACGTGGGTGGTTCTTTATGCACCTCCCTTAGCACAAGGCAGGAGCTTAATGAGGTTATTCAGATCTTTGCAGCCCTGTTTTTCTTCACAGGTGTAGTCATTGTCAGGCCTTCATTAAAATGTCTTTCAAACAGGACTTAGGCCCCCAACTCAGAGAGAAGGAAAAAAGATGGGGGTGGGGTTCTCTTGACAAAAGAAGTCTTTCCCAAGGAGAAATGCTGAAGCAGGAGTCTTGACTTTGTCGACATAAAAATGAAGAGATGCCTGCCACAGGGAAGCAGAATGGTGGACTTAAGAGTTGAGAAGATGTGGGTTGGACTCCAGTCTCTGACATTTATTAGCTGGATGGCCTTGGAAAAATTACTTCGCCTCTCTGGGCCTCCTGTGGGGATAGTAATCGTGGTAGCATGTACCTCACAGGTGTAATGTGAGGCTTAGATGAGATCATGTCTGTGAAAAACTTCAAAGCATTATAAAAATGGTAGTTGTTCTGGTGGTCAAGGGGTTAAACTGGTTGGGTTCCTGAAGCGGGAGAGGTTAAGCCCCAGTGAGAACCAGTGTGGGAAGTGTAGTGAGGCAGATGAGGCACTGGATTTGGAATCAGGAGACCTGGGCTCAAATTTGGCTCTACCCCCAAGAGATTACTTTATCTCTCCAAGTTTCAATTGCCTCATTGAGGATTAGGTGATAGATTTTATCATCTCCGAGGTCCTTTCTGGCTCTAAATCTGACAATATTGTATAAAGCTCGGTAACATGCTTTGTGGCACAAGGGAAACTAAAGGATTTGCTTTCCATAAATTTGTCCTGTTCTTTTCCCAGTCCTTGTTTAGTAGGAAATGTGGAAATGGCCCAGGGAATATTGATTATCTAGAGTGAGAGTAGGCTGGCTTGAAGAAGACAGGGCTCTTATTGCAATGGAGGGAAAAGCAGACTTGGAAAATGGATGATAATAAATATTTATGGCTATAGCTAAGAGATGAAGGGAAGTTGGGCTCTGGAGGAAGTAGACTGAAGTGTACCCACACTCAGCACATATCCCACAAAAGGTCATTCAGGGGCATATCTAAAATATATGTTTTACACTTATCATTTATAGAGTGCAGTGGAAGAAAACTGATTTAAGATGTAGAAGCAGCTAGATGGTTCAGTGGATAGACTGCTGGCCCTGGAGTCAGGAGGAATTTCATTCAAATGTGACCTCAGATGCTTACTAGCTGCGAGACCCTGGGCATGTCACTTAACCTCGATTGCTGCCAAAAAAAAAAAAAAGAGTTAAGGATGTAATACTGACTCCTATCTGTATGACCTTGAACAAGTCACATCTGACCCTCAGTTTGATCATTGGTTAAAATAAAGGGGTTAGATTAGATGACTTCAAAGGATACTGCCAGATCTTTCTAGATCCTTTTTCTGTTTTGTTAGCTATCTTAATAAGTCCTTCCCTGGACCAGATTGGGGCGGGAGGTGAGAAGGGTAGAAAAGAAAGCAAGTTTCGGGGTATCATTCTGGAAAGGGGCTGTATTGCCCAATGCATGGACTAAACTGGAAAGGCCCTCATGCGTCAACAGCTCTGAGAAATTGGCGTCAATTGGTGGTTGAAATTTCCAACCATGGGCAGGGAGGGCGTGGTTACCGGCAGGTTTAGCTGTGGGTTCATACTCCCTTGGAAGGTAAGCTCCGATCAGGCTCATGCTAGGTCCTTCATTTTGAGGAAAGGCCCAGACCAATCATTGCTCATTTTCTGGGCTTGGCCCCCATGCCTCAGCTTTCTCCTCAATAGGCTCCTGTGGGCCCCTTCTACCATTGGCGAGTTCTTCCCAGGACCTTCATTGAGGTGAAGGGCCCAGTCCAGCCACCATCTCCCCACTTCCAACACTCACACACCCCAATCATGCCTCCTTTTCTCCCTTCTCTTCAGCTCCCCATTTATGTATTGTCACCTGTTAAAATGTAAACCATTTGAGGAGAGGGCTGTCTTTCTTCTTGTTTATTTATATTTGTACCTGAAGCTTAGTACAGTGTGAGGCACATAGTACTGACTCAATGCTTGTTGGTTGCTTGCTTCGTAGTTGTACTGTTGGTCCTTTTTTAAGAGTTCTAATGACATCAAGTGATGTGTTGCCTTGTAAATGAATTGGATTGAAGTGAGGTAGCTTTGCATAAAATCATCAACCGCACTGTCTCTCCCAGAATTATCAAAGGCCAGTGGTAGGACAAAAGTCCTGAGGATGTAGCAGTGGATGACTTTGGGGTCTTTGATGTCTGACCGAGTGCTCCACAGTGCCTTCAGAGCCTTCCTGGCCATTGGAACAAGTTGTTTTCATCCACCCATTCCACAGGAGGAAGTCTTCATATGCTTGACTTAGACATCCCCTAACTCACTGACAGGTGTGAGGCCTGATGGTTTCTCTCAACCAGGTGAGATAGTTTTACCATGGTGTGTTTGCTGCACACATTACAGTCTTGTGGAACCGCAGGTGAGAGTTGGGTGACAGGTGGACACCAAAGATGGATGAGCAGCCCTCACACCAGGGGTGCTGGTCCTCCATGAACACCCCACACATCTCCTTGCTTGATAGACATCCAGGAAGAAGAAAATGGGGGAAAAAGGAGAGATAGGATATGTTGTTGCACAGTTACAGGAAAACACTCTCATGCTCTAACTATACCTTATCTGTTAAGGAGACTGAGACACTGAGGGGCTGAGGAGAGAAAAATGCAAGGGAACCCATTCTGACAGAGACTCCTTCCCCATCTCTTGCCTTTGTGTACTAATGCCCCCTCTGAGCATTTGATTTATTGGATGCCAATGCCTGGAATGCCTTCCTACTTCATCTTTGTCTATTGGATTTTACTCGTTTTTTAAAGCTTATCATCTCAAATGTCTTCTCCTCCTTTCCCTCATACCCTTGGCTAGCAATGTCTTTTCCCCAGTATCTTACATAATCCATTGTTTTACTTCTCTCTCATGCTTTAATATGTATTACAGCTCTTAGTGTTTTATATTTTATCTGCTTCCGAGATTGCAAGTTCATTAGGGAGAAGAATCATGTCTTATTTAAAAGTTGTACATCTCTGAGCACCCAGCACTGTGCTCAGCACAAAGTAGGTACTTAAATAAGTGTTTGCTGATTGGTTGAGAGTCCTGTGTTACACTCTTGGTCTGTGTATTGAACAACTTGCAAGATAGCAGGACCCGTAGTCTGGTTACTAGTACCCTAAGCATGTACGAGTATAGAGTAAGCAATAATGAAAGTGGAGATATTTCTAGTTTGATTCCAGATCACCATGATAAAGCAAATATTGTAATAAAGTGAATCATATGAATTTTTTGCTTTCCAGTGCATATATAAGTTATATTTACATTATACTGTGGTCTATTAAATGTGCAATAGTATATTTTAAAAACCAATGCATATACCTTAATTTAAAAATATTTTTTGGCTAAAAATAATGCTAAACATCAGCCGAACCTTCCCTGAGTCATCATCTTTTTGCTGGTGGAGGGTCTCGCCTAGATGTTGATGGACGCTGACTGATCTTGGTAGTGATTGCTGAAGACTGGGGTGGCTGTGGCAATTTCTTACGATAAGACAGCAATGAAGTTTGCCACATCAACTGATTCTTCCTTTCTCTTGAACACTTAGAGATCATTGTAGGGTTATTAACTGACCTTTCAATATTGTGGCCTCTCAAGGAATATGGAGGCCCCCAAATAGGGAGAGAAACAGAAAAGACTAGACAGTCTTATATGGGCAGGGTTTGTGGTGCCCTAAAACAATTACAATAACATTAAAGATCCCTCATGACAGATCACCAAAACAAATATAATAATATTGTTAAAAGTATAAACCTTTGTTTTAAGGGATGTGTAGAAAGATTTAACAGAGGTAATTATAAAATACATTATATGATAAGTATGGTGGAGAGGTACAGACAGGTGTACCTTAGGTGCATCACCTGAGATGATGCCTAAAGCGGGGAGTTAACACTGATAGGCGATCAGTGAAAGCTACATGACAGAGATGGCATTTGAGTTGGGTTTTAAAAGATGGATAAGAAATCAATAGGTCAAGAGGGAAAGAGAGAACATTCCAGATATAGGTGACAATACAAACAAAGGCTTAATCAGGATAGCACAGGGTTTACTTGGGAAAGAAAGAGGATTCCTCTGACATTAACAGCTCTTCACAACCCATCCTCTTTCTACCTCTCCAGTCTAATTACACATTGCTTCCCTCCATGCTTTGGATGTCAGCCACGTTGACCTGTTCGCTATTCCTCACACCCAGTGCTCCATGTTCTATGTGTGTCTTTTTACTGGCTGCACCCATGTCTCTACCTCCTGGAATATCTGGTTTCCTGTAAGACACACTGTTCCAATACTACCACTGGTATTTCTGGTTCTCTCAATTGTTAATGCTTTTCTCTCCAAGCTTTTCATTATGTTTGATTTTCATATGTTTTGTATAAGTCTATACATGTACATGTTGTTTGCTACATTAGAACATAAGCTTGTTGAGGGGTGTGACCATTTTGCTTTGGGTGTTGTATTCCCAGTGCTTGCATGTTGTCCTGAAACATAGTAAATAATAAATGCAGAGCAATTGATTGGCAGTATAGTTTGCCTGGAAGTATAGAATACTTGAAGAGGTATAGAACTCCTGAAGGGGAATAGTATGAGAAGAAGTTAGAATAGTGGCATGGTGAGATGGCGGTGGACTTAGAATGTGGGACAAAGAAATCTGAACTTTATTCAGGAAGTAATAGGGAGCTACTGAAGATTTTTGAGCAGAGGAATGGCCTGATCAAATCTATGTATCAAAGTGATTAATTTGGCATCAATGTAAAGGATATAGATGAAGGGATATGGGGGAGCAGAGATAAGGCCATTTAGAAATCTATGGCAATAATCTAGATTGATGATAATGGCCTGGACTATGGTGGTGACAGTGAGAATGGAGAGAAATTGTCCAACTAGAGAGATATTCCAAAGGTGGAATCTACCGGAGTCTGTGAAGGGAGAGAGTTTCCTTATGGGAAAGATGTGCAGAATAGGAATGAAAGAAGGCATGCTACAGTAGTCATTCCCTAGCGTTGGCCTGTAGTCCCCCAAAATAGAATGCTACTCCTATCCCCATGCCCTCTAGATTCACCTTGGTTTTACCCTCTGTCCAGCTTTGCTCATTAGTAAAGGCGTCCACCCTATAATTAGACTCCAGTCTGAGTAAAGAGAAATTGAGCTGTCAACCTCATGGCCTTTTCAGCTGCAATTTACCAGTTGATGGGATCACACTGTCTCCACTCAGATCACTGGCACCCTCTGAATCTCTTTCATCTCAGCACTCAGAAAGCTTTGCCTCTGCCCTCTAATATGATCTGAAAAAGCCTTTGCTCACTCAGAGTTGACCCTCAACCCTACGTCTGCCGATGCAATTCCTTCTTGACTTACAATATCCCTTTCTACCTCTTCTGGGTAGGCAGCTAATGGTATTAAATTTTGCACACATGCCACAATGGGTGGGGAGAATGCTGCTGGCTTAAACCTGGCTCATTTGTGTTGGAGGAGAGGAAAAAATCTCATCATTATCTTGTATACATGTATACCTACCATGTATACATAAGTTAGGAGCCTGTTGAGAAAAGGGAATAAAATTTAGAGGGATTTACAGAAGAGGCAGCATTTGAAAAAAAAATAAAAGGATAGGTTCAAAAGGGCATTATGGGAAAGCGGGGGGCATTGTAGGCATAGATAAAAGTCTGAATATAGTGAGCACCTTCTAAGTAAGAACATAGAGACAATCAAGTCCAGGGTGTTTGAGAGGGGGCAAAGTGGGGAAAGAGCTTTGGAAAAGGAGGCAGAATCTAGTCCTACTAGTTCTATGACTGTAGATAAATCACTTCACCTCTCTCTAGGTCTTATTTTTTTTCTCAGACAAATGAAGGCTTGAGACAATATGGCCTCCCAGTTTACTCCCTGATTCAACTTTGTGTTCTAAATTCTAATGTCCCTTTCAGTTGTGAAATTCTACATTCTATATTCTAGAATTCCCATCAGCCCTAGCATTCTATGGCTCTACGCTGTACTCAAAATAAAGACATTTCTACTTAGAAGAGCATAAGAATGAATCACAGGAGCAAGATTTTATTTTGTATAGTTTGTCTGGAAGTATAAAATACTTGAAGGGGTATAGAATTCCTGGGAAGCCCTTAATTTTTTTCTTATATTAAAGGAAAAAAGAATCCTAGTCCATGCTACCCCTGGCAAGATGGTGGCTCAGCAGTCAGAGGGAAGGGTTGTGATTTTGTGGACTACCCAAGTTGATCAATAATGAATAGGAACAGGAGTTAAAAGAACTGAATTTCCAAATTTTATTTTCAGTTGTACCCTGACCTACTGTGAGACTCAGGACTACTGCTTAACATCACTGTACCTTGGATGTTTTTTGTTTTTAGAAAGGAATAACAAAAATCTGTTTTTTAGGGATATTGGGAGAATGCATTGAAAAGGAAAAATATATAAGGACATTGGAAAAAAGGTGCTGGTCTGTTGTTTTTAGGTTGGAATCATTTGTCTAGAATTTTTTCTGTCTCACTGGAAAAATATGAATATGTCATATACCATGGAGAGAGAGTTACTTCCCTCCATGCATGTTAATTTGGATTCAGATTCTAGGACAATGGAACCTCTCTAGAACCTGTTGGTGTGTGCTGACAGAGGGTGCCTTTTCCAGGGTCAGAGGGCCTCAGCTTTAGAGCTGACAAAGACCTAAGACATTATTTAGTTCAACACTTTCAGTTTAGAGAGGAGGTAACTAAGGCCCAGAGTCAGGAGGTGATTTGTCCAAGGTAACACAGAGGGTAAGTGGTAGGTATGGAACTCAGGCTCAGTACTCTTGATTCCAAACCCAATGTACTATCAGTTATACCATTCTGTCTCTCTCTTATCAAGAGAATTGCCCTAGAAAACAATGAGGCACATATTCTATTTAAAGAGAAAGATATATCTATGAGTACATTCATGGTAAAAGCATTTGGAGTCAAGAAACCTAGGTTTGAGATCAGGCTCTGACACTAACTAGCTGTATGACTTTGAGTAAGTTTTGTTGCTTCTCTGGGCTTCAGTATCCTCATCTACACATTGCAGATAATAATTCTTGTGCGACTTTTCTCATAGGATTGTTGGGAGGAAAGTATTTTATAAAGCACAAGGCTTTCTGTCAAGGTATCTATTATTAATAATGACAAGAGGGGACTATATTATGTTTTTTGGTACTAGAAGATGCAACTTTGCCCTTTCCCAAAAGGATCCATGGATATGACTCAATCAACGAACATTAAATACCTACTGTGTGCCAAGTACTCTGCTAAGTTCTGGGGTTTCAAAACCAAAAGTGAACTGGTTTCTGCCTTTAAGTAACTTATTCCTTACTGAGTACATATTGAAGGAGACAATATTTGTGCACACAAGTTAATCAAAAATACATATGAAATAAATTTAAGGTAATTTTGTTGTGGGGAGGAAGCGGGGACATGGGTGTCAGGAAAGGCCTCATGTAGGAGCTGGCAGTCAAGACAAATTTGGCACCTTTGTTGTTATTAGAGGCAGCTAGCTGGTGCAATGGATAGAGCACTGAGCTTAGAGTTGGGAGACTTGAATTCAAACTCAGCCTCTGACACTGACTGTGTGACTCTGGGGAAGTTACTTTATGTTGGTTTCCTCAACTGTAAAATGGGGATAATAACAGCACCTACTGTCAGGGTTGTTGTGAGGAGCAATGAGATAATATTTGTAATTGGCAAATTGTAGGCACTATATAAATGCTCATTGCCTTCCCCTTTTCCACTCTTGCCCTTACTTCCTTCAGAGTCCAGAAATAATGTTGTTTTTTAAATGTTCTTCAATAGCAGTCTCTTTACTCTTGTTTTCTCTTTTCCACTACTAAAATATTCCTAGATTAAAGGGAGAGGAAAGTTCATATTTTTACATAATGTTCATAAGTTCATTGAATTTTACAAATATTTCTTGAGCACCAACTCTGTGAAAAACACTGTCCTAGATAAATGAGAAGAATAAGATATAACTCTTGTTTTCACATAACTTATGCTCTGATGAGGGAAATAAGATAAGGATGAGGACTAGATCTGTGATTTTATTTCTTTTTTATTTTAGTCTCTTTTTTCCTTAATAGTGTTTTATTTTTTTCCAGTTACATGCAAAGATAGTTTTCAACATTCATCCTGGTAAAATTTTGAGTTCTAAACTTTTCTCCCTCCCTTTCTTCCCTCCCACCTCCCAAGATAGCAAATAATCTGACATAGGTTATACATATACAATTATGCCAAATATATTTCTACATTAGTCATGTTGTGAAAAAGAATCAGAAAAAAAGGGAAAAACCATGAGAAAGAAAAAAAAAACCAAAAAGTCAAAATAGTGTGCTTCAATCTGCATTCAGACTCCATAGTTCTTTCTCTGGATGTGGTTAACATTTCCCATCATGAATCTTTTGGCATGTCTTAGGTAATTGTATTGCTGAAAAGAACTAAGTTTATCAAAGTTAGTTATCACACCATGTTACTGTTACTGTATGCAATGTTCTCCTGGTTCTGTTCACTTCACTTAGTATCAGTTTGTATAAGTTCCAGATTTTTCTAAAATCTACCTGCTCATCATTTCTTATAGAAAAATAGTATTGAATTAACATTCATATAGCACAAGTTGTTTAGCTGTTCCCCAATTGATGGACATCCCTTTGATTTCCAGTTCTTTGCAACCACAAAAAGAAGTACTATAAATATTTTTGTACATGTAGGTCCTTTTCTCTTTTTTAGTGATCTCTTTGGGATGCAGACCTAGTAATGGTATTGCTGGATCAAAGGGTATGCACAGTTTTTAGCCCTTTGGGCATCATTCCAAATTGCTCTCCAGAATGGTTGGATCAGTTCATAACTCCACCAACAATGCATCCAGTTTTCCTACATCTTCTCAAATATTCATCATTTTCCTTTTTTGTCATATTGACCAATTTGATATGTGTGGGGTGGTACCTCAGAGTTATTTTAATTTGCATTTCTCTAATCAGTAGTGATTTAGAGCATTTTTTCATATACCATAGATAGCTTTAATTTCTTTATCACAGAACCCCTTTGATGGAGATATTAGAGTTGGAAAAGCTCTATATATGGCACCCAGAAAGACCTAGGTTTACATGCCTTCTCTACTACTATCTATTTATCTGACTATGGGCAAATCACTTTCCCTTTTAGGGCCTGTTTCAATAGTGATTTAGAGCACTTTTTTTATATGACTATAGATGGTTTTTATTTCTTCCTCTGAAAACTGCCTGTTCATATCTTTTGACCATTTATCAGTTGGGAAATGACTTGTATTCCTATAAATTGGACTCAATTCTCTACATGTTTAAGAAATGAGGCCTTTATTAGAAACGCTGGCTGTAAAAATTGTTTCCCAGCTTTTTGCTTTTCTTCTAATCTTGGCTGCATTGGTTTTGTTTGCACAAAACCCTTTTAATCTAACACAATAAAAATTATCCTTTTTGCATTTCATAATGTTCTCTATCTCTTGTTTGGTCATAAATTCTTCCCTTTTCCATTGATTTTACAAGTAAGCTATTTTTTGCTCCGATAATTTGCTATGGTATCATCCCCTCTATCTAAATCATATGCTCATTTCAGCCTCATCTTGGTATAGGATGTAAGATCTTGGTCTATGCCTAGTTTCTGCCGTACTGTTTTCTAGTTTTCCCACCAGTTTTTGTCAAATAATGAGTTCTTATCCCAGAAACTGGAGACGTCAGGTTTGTCAGACAAATAGTCATTTGCTACTGTGCCTTGTGTACCTAATCTATTCCACCAATCCACCATTCTATTTTTTAGCCAGTACCATGTGATTTTATTTCTCTAGGGTGTGACATTTAAAAACGTTTGAGACATTATTTCTGTGTCATTTAATCATTTTATTAATAATGACAGCATTTTAATAATAGGATAGTCATTTAGCTTCTGTCTGTTAGACCAAAGATAATAATGGCAGCTTATATGCCCATTGGAAGAGGGGTTTCCGTCCTCCTCTCCCTCCCAGGTTGCAATCAACTTTGATTGGTTAACAATTAATTAGAGATTCCCCAGTTGATAAATGGTCAAAGGATATGAACAGGCAGTTTTCAGAGGAAGAAATTTAATGTGCATACCCTTTGACCCAGCAATACCACTTCTAGGACTGTATCCCCAAGAGATCATAAAAATGGGAAAGAGTCCCACATGTACAAAAATATTTATAGCAGGACTCTTTGTGGTAGCCAAAAACTGGAAATCAAGGAGATGCTCATCAATTGGGGAATGGCTGAATAAATTATGGTATATGAATGTAATGGAATACTATAATGCTGTAAGAAATGATGAACAGGTAGACTTCAGAGAGACCTGGAAAGACTTATATGATCTGATGCTGAGTGAAAGGAGCAGAATCAGGCGAACTTTGTGCACAGCAACAACCACAGTGTGTGAGGATTTTTTCTGGTAGACTTAGAACTTCATTGCAATGCAAGGACTTAAAAAATTCCCAATGGTCTTTTAAGGCAAAAAACCTTCCACATCCAGAAAAAGAACTATGGAATTCAATCTCAGAATGGAGCAGATCATTTTCTTTTTTATTCATTTTAGTTTGTTTTGTGATTTCCGCTATTCATTTTAATTCTTCTATGCAACATGACTATGGTGAAAATGTATTTAATAGGAATCTATGTGTAGAACCTATATAAAATTGTATGCCATCTCGTGGAAGGAGCGGGGAAGTAGAGGGGAAGGAAGGGGAGGGAGGGAAAAAAATCTAAGTTATATGGCAGTGATTGTAGAGCACTGAAAATAAATAAAATAATAAAAAAAACAATTAATGAGAGAATGAGTATTACAAGGAGAGGCTGAGCCTGTTCAAATGAACTTTGATTATGTCATTTACTTCTAAGTTACACCCAGCCTTGGAAATCTATTCCAAGAATTTATCCCCCATCCAAAACTGAGTAGAGAACAATGGCTTCACCACTGGATCTGCATAGATGAGAAGGCTAACTCCACCTTCAGAGATTGGAAGTCTCCAAATGTGGATAAAAGAAAAAGGGGGAAATCTGAATCTCCCCAAATCATTGGTTGTTAATACTAACTTCTCTCAAGGGAACTCCCAGATAAAAATTCCTACTACCCCGTTTCAGGTTAATGCATTCTTCTGCATCTTGTATTCTTGGGTTGTTACCTAGAGTGCTGACCTGATACTGATTACCTTGCCCAAGGTCACACAGCTAGTTGATATCGGGGGAAGCTTGAACCCAATTTTTCCTGGCTTCAAGTTTGATTCTTTATCCATGGCATCATGCATTTGTTTCAATACTTTTATGGGTCAGCACTCTGATCAGTGCTGTTACTGCTTCTTCTGATACAGAGACTCCTCCATGATGCCTCATTCTGGTGGACCACTGGCCTTCTTGCTTGTACAGAAGTGTCAATAAGGCCCTGTGGAATAATCACAGATAACTAAGTGACTTTGGTGATAAAAGTCGGCTGACTCTGTGTCTTTTCAATGGGTTTTGGAATTTGTTACTGTTTGCAAGAAAGCAGATGACCCTGGGTCAAGGCAAGCATGGATACTAGGGGTGATGGGGAAGCTGTCCTTTAAGAATTCCTTGGAGTCCAAGGAGTATGATGCCAAATTGAAGAATCTGAACCTGATTACCATCTGGTCTAGTCTGTACCTGACCAAGAATCCTTCCTAGTATTAGGTTTTCTGGTGAAGACCTCCAGTGGGAGAAATCTCACTACTGCTCAAGGCAGACCATTCTACTTTTGGATACATAGATCGGGTCATTGAAGCATTTGTCTTTACACCAAACCTAAATGAACCCTTCCACAGTTCTTATTCATTGCTCTTTATTCTGCCCTCTGAGACTAAACAGAACAATTCTAATCCCATCTATGTGGTAAAATACTTAAAGACAGCTATTGTATCCTCCCAAAATCTTCTTTCCAAGGGGAATATCTCTATCTCTTTCAACAAAGCCTCAGTTACATCTAGGGGCAGCTGGGTGGTGTAAAGGATAGAACACCAGTGCAGGAGTCAGGAGGACCTGAATTTAGATCTCACCTCACACACTTGACACTCACTAGCTGTGAGACCTTGGGCAAGTCACTTAACCCCAACTGCCTCATCCTGGGTCATCTCCAGTCATCCTGATGAACATCTGGTCACTGGATTCAGATGGCCCTGGAGGAGAAGTGAGGCTGGTGGCCTGCACAGACCTCCCTCACTCACAAAACAAAACAAAGTCAAGTGCAAGCCATGTCATTATTTCTTTGATGGCATAGTCTTCTTCGGCAACATACACAGTTGTTCCATCTATAAAATGGTACCTACCTCATGGTAGGTGATGACCAAATGAGATGACATCAATTTGTGTGCTTTGAAAGCATGTTAGATAAATACTATTATTAGTATTGTAATTATATGGCACATTTGCTGATCCTTTTACTGTCCTGGTCACCTTCTGGATATGCTCCAACTTACCTATGTTTTTCCTAAAGTGTGATACCCCACCTGGACACAGTACTACTCTCAATGTAGCCTGATGCAACAGAGTATAGAGAAACTATTATATTGCCTCCCTTGCTCTGGATATTGTTGCTCTTAAGGTAGCCTGAGAGCCCAGATGCTTTTTTTTTTATAGCCATAATGCACAGTTGACTCCTGCTGAACTTGCACTTCCATCTTTAAAACCCAAGATTGTTTCCATGGCAACTGTGGTCTAGCCATGTTTTCCTAATTCCTGTATTTGTGAAACTGATTTTCTTTTAAATTCAGGTATATAACTTTATGTCTATTACATCTCATTTTAGTTGATTTGGCTTACTGCTTTATCTGTCAAGATCTTTTTGGCTGTAGACTCTGTCATCTGAAGTTCTAGGTACCCCTCCATGCTCCATGCTGTCTACAAAGCTGACAAGCATGTATTTATGCCTTCATCCAAGCCATTAATAAAAATGGAGACTGGCTGAGAGTTAAGGACAGATCCCTAATGCACAGTAGTGACCCCTCATTAGTGGGGCCTCCAAACTGATATCAGTCCTTGCTGATGTCATCAAATGCATTTTGACTTGAATTGTATTATACTAGTCTTGGGGTCCAGTCATTCCACCACCTTCATCTCTTTGCATTCCAGGTGGCCACTATCTCTCCATTTTATCCTGAGCATATATGAGGAACTTTGTAAAATAATTGCTGAAATCTAAATATATTATATCTGTGGCATTCCTCTAATTTATCAGTCTAACTTTCTTTCTTTTATTAAAAATAGGACTTGTGATTTTATTGGTATAGGAAGCTCTGGGTGGAAAATTCTTTACCAGCATAGATCAGTCCAGTCTCTACAACTGATAGTGTAGGACGTTGCTTAGGTCACTGAAAGATAAAGTGTCTGGCCAGGGTTCCATAGAAAGTGTGTGTGGCAAAGTGGGATTGGAATCCATCTCTTTCTGAACCCCAGACCAGCTCCTTGTTCACTGTGCCGTGCTGCTTCTCAGTCTGGTTACCCTGTCAAAACAGGGATGTGAAGTTAGTCTGGAATTTATGCTTGATAAAGCCATGTTGGCTTTTAGCAATCATTTCCTCTCTAAGTGCTTACAAACTACACCTTTAATAAGATGCTATAAACTTCAGCTAGAAATATGAGTCAGGTGCATTGGTCTGCTGGTTTATAGTGTACAGAGTCTGCCATCTTCCTGTGTGTGTGTGTGTATGTGTGTGTGTGTGTGTGTGTGTGTGTGTGAGAGAGAGAGAGAGAGAGAGAGAGAGAGAGAGAGAGAGAGAGAGAGAGAGAGAGAGAGAGAGAGAGAGAGAGAATAACATCAGAATCTCAGGAATCTGACAGTTTTTTTCATGCTTAACTAGAAGGTAGTTCTTCTGGGCCACATGATTTGGACTCATTCAGGGCAGCATGGTGCTGTCAGATTTTTTCCTCTGTTTTCTTGGATTTTCACTCCGTTAACTCTTCTTTTTCTCTCCTTCCCATGCAGACAACCCTGTCCTCAGAAGAGAAAACAAATTCAATAGGAAGTGAATAGTGTAGCCTTCCTGAAGTCTACTGTCCTCTAGTATTTCCCAAATCACTGTCCTTTGCCTGCTTTGCTCTTCCTCTCATCCCTAAAATCCCTCCAGAAAAAAGACCAAGGTTCTCCACTGCATCCAGGACTAGTTCCTGATCTATATCTGGCCATTGGACCCAGATGGCTCCACAGGATAAAGAGAGGCTGGTGACTTTGCGCAGCCCTGCCTCACTTAAATCCAATTCATTTGCAAGTCACAGCATTGGCTTTCTGAAGTCATGGTCCTCTTCAAGAACAGAGAACAAACAAACCACAACATTTATCATCAATTTTAGCTCAAGTGTATTTGACTCACTTCTTAAAGGGCTAATCACTCTTTTGAAGTCACCCTCCATGATTTGCTTCCTCCTTTTTCTACATGTGCCACTAATAGCTATAACTTCTGGCAAGTCACTTTCCATCTGTTAGCTTCAATTCTCAATGACCTTATCTGCAAAACGAGGGGATTGGACAAGGTAGTATCTTAGTTTCCTTTCAAATACAATGCTACTAATAACAATTTGGATTTTTAAGCATTTTAAACATTAAATATTATTTAACATTTTCCTCTCAACGACCCTATGAGATAAGGAGTTCAAGTTGGTATATCCCCTTTCTTCAGGCAAGAAAGTTGAGGTTCATAGAAGTAAAATGACTAAATTACAATTATCAGGTCAGGAAGTGTCAGAGTCAAGATTCTAAGGCAGGTCTTCTGACTCAAAGTCCAGGACTCCTTCCATTATTCCAGCCCATCACTCCATGTTCGATATTCTTGGTAGTATGTGAGCTAGGGAGTCTTGAAGGCTGTGCACAAGGGAACTGGGTGATTAGCTTGTGATTAGGCCATCTGGATATGCATGACAGTAGGAGGCTGCTCAAATAACTGATCATTCCAAGAATATTAGAACCAGCTGTGTAACCTTGGACATAACCTCAGACACAACCTCTTTTTTTCTCTTTGGGGTTATCAATAATTTTTAATAGTGTAAAACAGCTCCAAGACCAAATAGTTTGTAGTGTACCCGCTTCATTTTGAAGAGGAAAGAAACTGAGTCCCAGGTTAAATACCTTGCCAAAGGTCACAGAGGCAATAAATGAGCATAGCATTGAAATCTAGGCTCTCTGATTCCAATTTCAATGTTTTGATTTGTTTCCTACTGTACTTACTGCCTCTCAGGGGCAGTTTCTATTTTTAAAAAAAATTATTTTTAGTTTTCAACATTCACTTTTATAAGATTTTGAGTTCTAAATCCCACCCCTTTCCAAAGAGGGCATGCACTCTGATATAGGCTCTACACGTACAGTAGTATTAAACATATTTCCACATTAGTCATGTTGTGAAGGGCATAACCTCTTTAGACCTCAGTTTCCTCATCTGTAAAATGAGGGGGGGTTGCACTAGGTGACCTCTAACATAATTTGCAACTCTATACTTGTAGGTAGCACTTACGTAGCGTCTCCCATGTGCCAGGCACTGTGCTAAATGCTTAAAAAAAGCTATCTCATTTGATCCTCACAATATCCCCATTTTACAAGTGAACGATAACGATAATGCTAACAACAGCTAACACTTACATAGCCCTTACTCTGTGCCAGGTACTGTGCTAAATGCCTTGTAATGGCTATTTCGCTTGAATTAACTCTGGAAAGTAGGTGCTATTATTACCCCATTTTACAAAGAATAGCTAACAATTACATAGATCTTACTATGTGCCAGACATTGATCTAAACACTTTGTAATTATTGTTTCATTTGAAACAAAGAAGATAGTATTGTTATCCCTGTTTTAAAGATGAGGAAACTGAGGCTAACAGAGGTGATGTGACTTGCCCAGGGTCACACAGTTAATATGTGTTTGAGGCTAAATTTGAGCTCAAGTCTTCCTGATTCCAGCCCTGGTGCTCTATCCACTGTGCCACTTCACTGCCTCCTTCTCATTGTCTTAAAATAAAGATCAGGCAGGGAAAGGGAACTCAAGCATAAACAGTGAGTTTATCCTGCCCTGCATTGTCCTTGATATTTCTGACTAGCTCTCCAGCTGGTACATGCAAAGGTTTGTAACTAATTCATGGAAGGTCATAAGAAATATTCTTCCCTGTTTCCACTATTTTGTCCCTACCAGATTACATTTCAATTGATATCCCAACGTATTCTATAGTTCAGAATGTCACATCTCCTCTGTTTTCTCCTTAGATGGCTACCCTGGGACACTTGGTTATGGGATCCTGGGAAAGTGTGAATTCATGTGCTCACTGTTCTATCTATAGCTGAAAGGGAAGTCAGAGTCCACAGAGAGTAAGCTCCTTGTTTCATAGAGGAGAAAACTTAGATCCAGGGAAACAAAAGGACACATTGAACATCATACAGGTACTAAGAATCAGATGTAGGATTTGAACCCAGGGCCTCTGGCTCTAGACCCAGTGTTTTCCCACTATACCAGATTGCTGAGTAGAGGCATAGGGGTAGGATATGTGAAAGAGTTGGTGGGTGGGGGTGGAGGTGTGGACTTTCATTTACTCATTTGGAGTTTGGTTTTATTCAAACTAGAATGGGCACATAAGCTGGGGGAGATGATGCATGAATCCCTGACAAAGGAAATCTCATAAAAAAAATGAGCAACAAATATTTTTGAGTACCTATCATGTATTCAGATGTGTTCCAGTCACCAATGAGAGGCTTCTCAGGCAGTCCCAGGAAAAGTGGGTTCCAATCCCAGCTCTGCCATTTATAGATGCCTGACCTTTGGCAAGTCAATTCAGTTTCCTGAGCCTCAGTTTCCACATCTATAAAGTGAGATTTGAATATCTTTGATATAACAATCTTTTTGGGAGGATCAGATGAAATCATGTATGTAAAACACTTACATATTAAAGTACTATGAAAATGCCAACCACTATTATTATGCCCTCAAGGATTTACAGTCTAGATAGAGAAGAAAACCTGATTCAGTTGGTGAACAAGGCAGCATTTAATGAAGTAAATGTACGTGGTTGTTCATTAATTTCAGTATTGTCTGACTGTGATCTCATTTAGGATTTTCTTGGTACACAACTGATGTGATTTGTTATTTCCTTCTTAAGCTCATTTAGCAGGTGAGGAAACTGAGGCACATAGAGTTAAGGGACTTTCACAGGGTCACCCAGCTAGTAGGTATCTGAGGTCCGATTTGTCCTCAGAAAGATGCATCTTCTTGACTCCAGGGCTGGTGCTCTATCCACCACACCACATAGCTGCCCTTGAGCTAAATAGTATAGATTCTTAAAGAATAAGACTCCCTTGAGCAGTTTCATTGAACAGTATGTTATAGGGAAGGTCTGAGTCCAAAATCACCTTCCCTCTCTCAACCCAAAGCCCCTAGCTCACATCAGGGAAGTGGAATTATTTGATAATCCTTACACTAGCTGTCTCATAGTTACTGTGTGAAAAGCGCTACAGGAATGTGAACTGTTATTGTTATCAATAAAAATTTGTACAAAAGGAATTAGAAAAGGGAGATGTCACTGTCTCACTGAAATCCTCAGCTAAGAACATGGGAGACTGGGTTCTGTAACTGACATGGTGGCTCACTCCTAGCTGGTCCTAGACGGGCTACCTCAACTTCTCATGCCTCTTGTTGTCTTGGGTTTAAAAAAATCAGCTAATCCCTGTTTTTCATCTGCTATGGATATTGTAAGATTATAGATGAAGAGACTGAAAAGTAGGCAGCCTAATGTGGTAGATTAGAATGCAGGCAGCCCTATATGCTAAGAAAGGCTGGCAAGCCTCGTGACCTCCTCAGTCAGTATGTCCTACCAAGCTCTCTGGAGCCTCACCACATCCATGGTTTACTTTGGTGCCTTTGAAGTCAGAACAGAACAGGAAGGGAGAGTGAACAGGGACTTGAGTTGCCAGGTTTGGGTCCTGGTTTCCTGGCATATTTTAATTTAACTGATCAAGCTTTCTTGGATTTTTCTACATCATTCAGAGAAAACTAACTCCAAGAAAAATGATGGCTCATCTCTCTCTCCTCTCTGTCTCTGTCTCTCGCTGTATCTCTGTCTCTGTCTCATCCCAGCAGGGATTAGATTTCAGGCTAATAATTACCCACATTTCTAAAGCATTCTGAGGTTAATGGGAGGGGGTTGTGTCTCACAACAGTCAGATCAGGTTGGTAGTCTAAGTATCATTATCTCCATTTAACAGATGAGGAAATTGAGGCCCTCCAAAAGTTTTATGACTTGCCCATTATTACATAGACTTTTAGTGTTTGTTAGAGCTAAGTTTCAAATCTCTTCAATGCCTCCTTATGTCAAGTACAGCATGCTTTTTATTACCGCAGACTGCCTCTTAAGAGTTAATCCTAGTAGCAGGAGCCTTCTCTTTACTGCTATCCCAGATAGGGCCATTTCAGCAAAGCCTTCCCAGGGCTTGGCTGGACTTCACCTTACCCCTGGTGTTAAATTTGCTTTGTCAGCTTGGTTCTCAGTCCCATTCTCCCTCCATGGCAACTCCAGGAAAGGGCCCACAGCCAAACCCCCTCTAGCTTGCCTTTGCAAACCCTTCATTGCCACAGCTATATTTGAACTGTCAGGGGCCTGCTTTGTCTTATGTGTATCAGCTTCCCATGCTGTATTTAAGCTCCCAGTTGGAATTGAGTCTCTCAGTGGAACAAAAGCAAAATCTATCTCATATGAGATCATCTCCTTGGGACAGAGCAAAACAGCTAATCTCCTCACTGCTCAGCCAGGGCATAAACAAATGGAGTCATGCTACCACATGCAATCAAGGTGTCTTTGAGCAATGTGACCTTCCATTCCTAGGCTTTCCGAATGAATGTGGCACTGTTAGAAACCAAAGCTGTGTCTCTCATCAGCTTTCACAAGCTGGAAATATCATCAGAGGAACAAACATTCCAAAGGGCTTTTTTAAAGGGCAATTCAGTAAGGCAAATAGTAGAAGTATTATTAACCGCATCTGACAAAGAAGAAAACTGAGGCCCTAAAAAGGAAATTGATTTGCCTGTGGTCACATACCTAGATAGTAGAAGAGTAGGCATGTAAACCTAGGTCTTTCTGGGTGCCACATACAGAGTTTTCTCAACGCTGATATCTCCATCAAAGGGGTTCTGAGATGAAGAAATTAAAGCTATCTATAATCATATGAAACACTGCTCTAAATTACTATTAGAGAAATGCAAATTAAAATAACTCTGAGGTACCACCTCAGATTGAACAATATGACAAAAAAGGAAAATTATGAATGTTGGAAAAGATGTAGGGAAATCTGATGCCTTGTTGGTGGAGTTGTGAACTGATCCAACCAATCTGGAGAGCCATTTGGAACTACATCCAAAGGGCAACCAAAGTGTGCATACCCTTTTGATCTAGCAATATCACTACTAGATCTGTATCCTAAAGAGACTATAAAAAATGGGAAGGACCCACATGTACAAAAATATTTATAGCAGCTCTTCTTGTAATTGGAAATCAAGGGAATGCCCTACAATTGGAAAATGGCTGAACAACTTGTGGTATATGAATGTAATTCAGTACTATTGTTCTACAAGAAATGATGAGTGGTCAGATTTCAGAAAAACCTGGACACAACATGAACTGATGCTGAGTGACGTGAGCAGAACCAGAAGAACATTTTACACAGTAACAGCATGTGTGTGATGACCAACTTTGATAGACCTAGCTCTTCTTAACAATACAATGATCCAACACAATTCCAAGGGACTCATGATAGAAAATGCCAACCACATTCAGAGAAAGAACTATGGAGTCTGAATGCTGATCAAAGTATACTATTTTCACTTTTTTTTCTCATCATTTTTCCCTTTTGTTCTGACTCTTCTTTCACAACATGGCTAATGTGAAATCTGTTTAATAGAATTGTACATGTATAGCCTATATCAGATTGCAGGCTGTCCTAGGGAGGGGGGGTGGGGAGGGAAGGAGAAAAAAATCTGCATGTAATTAAAAAATAAAACACTATTAAGTGGTGGGAAAAGACATTCTGCAGATGTCCTTGATGCCTATTCATCCCTACAAGGACTGCAGCAATGGGCAGTGGTTCTAGAGTGAGAAAACCTGGGTTCAAATCCTAGCTCTGCTACTTACTTGGTAAATATTCTGCTTTGGGCAAGTTGCTTCCTCTGTCTAGGCTTCAGTTTCCTCATCTGTAAAATAAAGGGGGGTTGGACATTACCAAGATTCTTTCAACTTCTAAATCTTATGATCCTATGATGTGAGGAAATAAGATAGTATCAGCTGATTTACTCAGCAGATCTCAAGGGCATTATTGTATTTGAAGGCAGTCATTAAGGGAAAGGTCTTTCCTGTTGTTTGATTATCCTGAATCAGCTGGTATTAGAAGCTGAGAGGCAGAGAGAGAGAGAAAGAGACACAGAGACAGAGACACAGAGAGAGATGGAGAGACACTGAGGCAGACAGAAATAGAGAGGAGAGAAAGAGAAAAAGAAAATAAGAGAGAAAAAGAAAGAGGAAGAGAGAAAAGGAGAGGAAGGAAGAAAAAACAAAAAGAAAGCAAAGAGAGAGAGGAAAATAAAGAAAGGAAGGAAAGAAGAAAGTAGGAGGGACAAAAAGAAAGAAAAAATAGAAGAAAAAAAGAACACAGAGAGAGAAATACAATAATTTTCTGGACTGTGAAAGGGGGCATTGAGTCTTGCATAAATAGAGAAATTTAGATAAGTGGCATTTATATGGGGCTTAAAGGTTTGCAAAGATGCATTACATTTATTATCTCATTTGATCCTGTCAGGTAAGTGCTATCATTCCTATTTCACAGATAAGGAAACTGACGCTGGCAGAGGCTAAGGGAATTGCCCAGGATTCTTCAATTAGTAAGTGGCTGATACAGGATTTGAATTTGGGCTTTCCTAATTCCAAGTGCAGCATTCTCTGCACCGTGCCCTTTGACTATCTCCAGGTGGGTAACCTGCTAAATGGTATTCTGGAACACACAAGTAAATGTTCATTCTCATGGAATTTCAGAGATAGAAAAGACCTCAGAGGATATCTAATCCAGCTTCCTGCCCAATGTAAGAATCCTTTCTACAATATTCCTAATCAATATTTTTATAGACTCTACATGTGGATTTCAACCAAGAGGGAAGCTCTCTTCTTCCAAAGAGCTGATTCCACTTTGAGCTTTTGTAAGGAAATTTTTCTTTATGTTAAGTCAAAACTTGACTCCTTATAACTTCTTACAGATATTTAGATGATAACAATAACAATTCACATTTCTGAAGTCCTTTAATGATGGCAAAGCATTTTCCACAAACAACCTTGAGGTGGGTACTACAATCTTTACACCCTGCCTCCCTATTCATTTTATAGAGATATGTGAAGGAGTAAGTATATATGTATACACATACACACATATCTACACACACACACACACACACACACACACACATATATCACCCACTATGTGACAGATAATGTGCTAATATTTTCTTTTTTAACAATATTATCTCATTTGATCTTCACAACAACTCTGTGAGATAGACGCTATTATTATCTCCATTTTACAGTTGAGGAAACTGAGGCAAACGGAGGTTAAATATTTTGCCCAGGGTCACAAAGCTAGTCTGCTTGGCTCTAGATCCAGCATTCTATCCACTAATTGCCTCCATAAGTATAAGGAGGTTGCCTGCTTAAAAAATCAGAGAGGAATCCACCAATAAATATTAATTAAGAGTTTACATGGGAGGCAGACCCAAGATGGTGAACTAATGGTAAAAGAAGCACAAAAATCCACTGAAGAAAAGAATTCCTTAAAGAGCAGAATTGGTCAAATGAAAAAAGAGATAAAAAAGTTAACTGAAAAAAATAATTCCTTAAAAATTAGAATTGGGCAAGTGGAAGTTAATAATTCCATGAGACATCAAGAAGCAATAAAATAAAATCAAAAGAATGAAAAAGTTAAAGTTTGAAATACATTATTTGAAAAACAACTGACCTGGAAAATAGAACAGGGAGAGGTAATTTAAGAATGATTGAACTACCTGAAAACCATAATCAAAAAAAGAGCCTACATGTTATATTTCAAGAAATTATTAAGGAAAACTGCCCTGATATGCCAGAATCAGAGGGTAAAACAGAAATGGAAAGAATCTACCAATAACTTTCTAAAAGATATTCCAAAATGAAAACTCCAAGGAATATTATGGTCAGATTGTAGAGCTTTCAAGTCAAGAAGAAAATGTTGCAAGAAGTCAGAAACAGCAATTACAAGAACTTAAATATTGTAGAAACAGTCAGGATAGTACAAGATTTAGTGTCTGCATTAAATGATAAAGGCCTTGGAATATATCATTCCGAAGAGCAAAGGAGTGGTGATCATAGCCAAAAATCACGTACCGGCAAAACTGAGTGTAATTCTTCAGGGAAGAAAAATAGACATTTAAATGATAGTGAGAACTTTCAATCATTCCTGACGAAAAGACCAAGGCTGGACAGAAAATCTGATTTTCAAACACAAGATTCAAAAGAAGCATAAAAAGATAAACAGGAAAGAGAAGTTAAATGAGTTACAGTAGGGAGATTGAGGGACCTCAACTTTCCCCTCTCAAAACTACATTAATTTAATCACAAAACCAACAAGAAGTGAGATGAATAGAATTTTAGAAAAAATTGATAGACCTTTGGAGAAAATTGAATAGAAATAGAAAAAATGTACTTTTTTCTCAGTTTTCCATGATACCTATGCAAAAATTGACCTTGTATTAGGTCACAAAAACCTCACAACCAAATGCAGAAAGGTGGGAAATATTAAATGCATGCCTTTTAGGTCATTATGCAATAAAATTCCATTCAATAAAGGACCATGGAAATATAGATTAAAAATTAATTGGAACTAAATAATCTAATCCTAAAAAATATATGGGTCAGAGAACAAATCATAAAAGTAATCAATAATAAAGACAATGACAACAATGAGACAACATATCAAAATTTAGAGGATATGGCCAAAGCAATACTTGGGAGAAATTTTATATCTTTAAATGCTTACATTATTAAAATAGAGGAAAAGCAGATCAATGAATTGAGTATGTAGCTAAAAAAACTAGAAAAAGAACAAATTAAAAACCTCCAATTAAACACCAAGTTGGATATCCTGATAATCAAAGGAGAGATGAATAAAATTGAAAATAAGAAAACCAATGGACTAATAAATAAATCAAGGAGAGGTTTTATGGGGGAAAATCCAATAAAATAGATAAACCATTGGTTAATTTGATTTAAAAAGGAGAAAGAAGAAAATCAAATTACCAGTATCAAAAATGAAAAGGGTAAATTGAACACCAATGGATATTTTTATGTATATATTATATATATATATATATATATATAGCTTTTTAAAAATCTCTTTGGTATACAGACCTACAGTGATATTGCTGGGTTAAAGGTTATGTACCATTTTATAGCCCTTTGCGTAAAAATATTTATGGTAGTTCTGTGGTGGCAAAGAATTGGAAATTAAAAGGATGTGCATCAATTGGGGAATGGCTGAACAAATTGCAATATATGATTGTAATGAAATACTTTTGTGCTGTAAGAATGATGAGCAGGACGCTTTCAGAAAAACCTGAAGATAGTTACATGAACCAATACAAAGTGAAGTGAGCAGAAGCAGGAGAACACTGTACACAGTAACAGCAATATTGCATGATGATCAACTGTGAATGACTTAACTATTTTCAGCAATACAATCATGCAAGATAATTCTAAAGGACTTAAGATGAAAAAATGCTATTCACCTCCAGAGAAAAAACTGATGGAGTGTGAATGTAGATCAAAACATACTATTTTTTACTTTATTTTTTTGTATGTGGGGTTGTTTTTTGTTCTGCATTTCCTTTCGCAACATGACTAATATGGAAATGTTTGCTTTTTTGTACTTGTAAAACATTTCAAATTGCTTGCCTAATCAAGGGGATGAGGAGGGAAGAAGGGAGACAATTCAGAACGCAAAAATGTTTTAAATGAATGCTAAAAATTGTTTTTATCTGTAATTGGAAAAATTAATATATTTTAAAAAGTATTTTTAAGAGTCTATTATATGGGGGGAGGAGCCAAGATGGCAGAGTAGAAAGATTCACATATGCTAGCTCCGAACCCACAGCCCATAAATTACCTGCAAAGAGGAACTCCCAACAAATTCTGGAGCAGTGGAAGCCACACAGCAACAGAGTGGAGGAGATTTCTGTTCCAGAGAGCCCTGAAAAACTGACCCCAAAGGTCCATGGTGCACCGGACCAGGAGCAGAGCCCAGCCCTGCCTTGGCCACACAGCACTGAGAGGACCACATCTGAGCAGTCTTCAGGGATGGGATTGCCAGCAGCTCTGAAGGTCCCTCAACCCACAGGCGCTACAGGTCAGTGAGAGACCCTACCTGGCCAGCCAAGAGGGGAGTGGGGTGTTTCTGTAACTCAGGCCCCCTGGGAGGAAGCAGTGGGGTGGAGGGCGGGGGACACAGTGGATAGGGGCTCCCAAAGCAGACAGCACCTCAGATCCATTACTGAAGGTCTCTGCATAAACCCCTGGGGGAACTGAGCCTGGACTGTGGCCCTGCCCCCACCTGAGAACCTGAACTTAATCCCACTGAATAGCAGCCAGCCCACAGCTGAAAGCCCTGAGGCTAGGGAGCAGCATTTGAACCTCAGACCCCAAGCACTAGTGAGGCGGGGGTAGAGAGGAATCTCAGAAGTCAAGTAACTGGCTGAGAAAATGCCCAGAAAAGGGAAAAAAAAATAAGACCATAGAAGGTTACCTTCTTGGTGAACAGATATTTCCTCCTTTCCTTTTGGATGAGGAGGAACAATGCTTACCATCAGGGAAAGACATAGAAGTCAAGGCCTCTGTATCCCAAACATCTGAAATAGATATCCAATGGGCTCAGGCCATGGAAGAGCTCAAAAAGGATTTTGAAAATCAAGTTAGACAGGTGGAGGAAAAACTGGGAAGAGAAATGAGAGATGCAAGAAAAGCATGAAAAACGGGTCAATACCTTGCTAAAGGAGACCCAAAAAAATGCTGAAGAAAATAACACCTTGAAAAATAGGCTCACTCAGTTGGAAAAAGAGTTTCAAAAAGCCAATGAGGAGAAGGATGCTTTCAAAAGGAGAATTAGCCAAATGGAAAAAGAGGTTCAAAAGCTCACTAAGAGAATAGTTCTCTCAAAATTAGAATGGAACAGATGGAGGCTAATGACTTTCCGAGAAACCAAGAAATCACCAAACAAAACCAAAAGAATGAAAAAATGGAAGAGAACGTGAAATATCTCATGGGAAAAACAACTGACCTGGAAAATAGATCCAGGAGAGACAATTTAAAAATTATGGGACTACCTGAAAGCCATGATCAAAAAAAAGAGCCTAGACATCATCTTTCATGAAATTATCAAGGAAAACTGCCCTGATATTCTAGAACCAGAGGGCAAAATAAATATTCAAGGAATCCACTGATCACTGCCTGAAAGAGATCCAAAAAGAGAAACTCCTAGGAACATTATGGTCAAATTCCAAAATTCCCAGGTCAAGGAGAAAATATTGCAAGCAGCTAGAAAGAAACAATTCCATTATTGTGGAAATATAATCAGGATAACACAAGATCTAGCAGCTTCTACATTAAGGGATCAAAGGGCATGGAATAGGATATTCCAGAAGTCAAAGGAACTAGGACTAAAACCAAGAATTACCTAGCCAGCAAAACTGAGTATAATACTTCAGGGGGGACAAAAATTGTCTTTCAATGAAATAGAGGACTTTCAAGCATTCTTGATGAAAAGACCAGAGCTGAAAAGAAAATTTGACTTTCAAACACAAGAATGAGAAGAAGCATGAAAAAGTCAACAAAGAGAAGTCATAAGGGACTTACCAAAGGTGAACTCTTTACATTCCTATATGGAAAGACAATATTTGTAACTCTCAAAACTTTTCAGTATCTGGGTAGTTGGTGGGATTATGCACACACATACACATACACACACACACATCCACATATGCACATGCATACACGCACACATACACACATGCATGTACACAGAGACAGAGAGCACAGAGTGAATTGAATAGGATGGGACCATATCTTAAAAGAAATTAAGGTAAACGATGACAGAGAAATATATTGGGAGGAGAAAGGGTGAAATGGAATGGGGCAAATTATCTCTCATAGAAGATGCAAGCAGGAGACTTTATAGTGGAGGGATAAAGAGGAGAGCTGAGAGAAAAACATGAAGTTTACTCCCATCACATACGACTAAAGGAAGGAATAAAATGTACACTCATTTTGGTATGAAAACCAATCTTACAATACAGGAAAGTGGGGGAGAAGGGGATAAGCAGGGTGGGGGGGATGATGGAAGGGAGGGCAATGGGAGGAGGAAGCAATTTGAAGTCAACACTCAGGGAAGGACAGGATCAAAAGAGAGAATAGAAACAGTGGGGGGCAGGATAGGATGGATGGAAATATAGTCGTCTTACACAATACAACTATTATGGAAGTCATTTGCAAAACTACACAGATATGGCCTATATTGAATTGCCTGCCTTCCCAAAGGGAATGGGTGGGGAGGGAGGGATGGGGAGAAGTTGGAACTCAAAATTTTAGGAACAACTGTTGAGTATTGTTCCTGCTACTAGGAAATAAAAAATACAGGTAATGGGGAATAGAAAGTTATCTGGCCCTACAGGACAAAAGAGAAGATGGGATCAAGGGAAGGGAGGGATGATAGAAGAGAGGGCAGATTGGTGATAGGGGAAATTAGAATGCTCGGTGTATTGGGGTGAGGGGAGGGGAGAAATGGGGAGAAAATTTGGAACCCAAAATTTTGTGAAAATGAATGTAAAAAGTTTAATAAATAAATTTATGAAAAAAGAGTCTATTATATGCCAGGCATTGTGATGAGTGCTGAGAATACAAAAACAGGCAAAAGACGGTTCTTACCCTCAAGGAACTTACGATCTAATGGAGGAGACAACATGAGAACAAATATTAAAAAAGCAGCCTTAATAGAGTGAAGGCACTAGATTTGAGAGGGATTGGAGAAGAATTCTGGGAGAGACTTAAAGAAAGTATAGTGTATTGTAAGGAACATTGCTCAGAGTTTTTGGCTTCAAATCCCAACCCTGCTGCCTGCTTCTTATGACCTTGAGTAAGTCCTTTCCCCTCTCTGGGCATAGCTTCTCTGATCTGCAAAATGGAAGGATTCATGGGATTTAGTACATTTAGTACAAGGGATCATATAGATCATATAATACAACTTCCATTTTTAGCTTGGATTATATCATCTCTAAGATTCTTTTAAATTAGGATCCTATGACATTCACCAATCACTTCTCTCTGGACCTCAGTTTTCTTCTCTGTAAAGTAATCTATAAGATTGTGAAAATCTCTTATGGCTCTAAGATTTTATGATCGCCCAATGTCACAGAGCTAATAAACAATAGTTTCAGGACTAGCTACCACCAAGTTTTCCTCATTTCCAGTTCTGCAATGACATTAGAAGGCCCAAAGAAGGATAGGACCTTTTCAGATTTGCCCCAAATGCCAGGCTCTGGCCCCATGTGAAAGATGATATAATGGACAGGACATTGGTTCTTATTTCAGAGGCTATAGGTTCAAATCCTCCTTGATGATCATTCACTGTGGCCTTGAATAACATCAATATACTTCAGTGTTGGAATCTGTAAAATGGGAGGGAGGAGGTTTGAACTGGATAGCCTCTGAGGGTCCCTTCTAGCTTTGGAAGTTAGGTTCCTAAAACAATATGGTGTTCCTTGGTTTTAGGATTTAATCTTTATTGGGAACTTAGATGTCATCTAGTCCAACCCATTCATTTTACAAATGGGGTTAGAAGTGTGTTGCCCAGGGATACACAGGTATCAACAATACACAGGAAAGAGGCAGAGTCAGGACTTGAATCCAGATCTTTTAACTCCACATCCAATGTACTTTTTATGACACTATACTGTGGAATATCACAACTTTAGCCAGCTGGAAGATCAAAGGAGATGTCCTGTAAAAATTGCCATCAGCAAAAAAATCACAAGCCCCAATGGTCAGGGACAGGAATGAATGACAGCCCCCTGCTTTGAAAGGCAAAAAAGACAGGGCTCATGTTTCCCTAGGAGTCAGATGCTATTGAGTAGGACATTGTTTAGCTATTTACAGGAACCTGAAACCTTGTCACTGCCCTCTGCTTCCTTTCCTCTGCCCTCTCTGCAGTCTCCTGGGGCTAACCAATCAGAAACAGCAGTAGGAGGGGAAGGAGGTACCTTCTTGCCTTCAATCCTCAGTAATTTAATCAGGGGAAACAATTTCATGAACAATAGTTACTGGAGTGACAGCCGGAAAAAAACAGCAAACAGCTGATCAGCCATCTCATCTCGATGTGGGATTGCTCCTAGGGGGAGGCAGTGAGTTTCAGGGGAAAGGACACTGGTTTTGGAGACAGAGGATGTGGGTTCTAGTTGCAGCTCTGCCTCTTACTAACTGTATCACATTAGATAAGTCACTTTCTTTCTTTGAAAAATCAGATTCCTCATCTTTTTAAATTAAAGGGTGTCAGAGGCAAAGTGATGCTGCAGAGAGGGCAATGGATTTGGAATCGCAAAGACTTGGATTAGAATCTTGTTTAAGATACTTACCAACTGGGTGTCTTTGAGTAAATTATTTTCACTTTTCTGGGCCTTAGTTTCCTCATCTGTAAAATGAAGTGGTTGGATGCCATGACTTCTAAAGTGTCTTCCAACTCAAAATCTTCTGTCCTGTGATTTCTCTGACTAGATGACCTCTAAGGTTCCTTCCAACTTTGAATTCCAGTGGTAGGACCCTGATCATATTTAACCCAGTGAACCTCAGTTTTCCTCATCTACAAAGTAGGAACAATAATACTTTCATATGAACCTCATAAAGTTGTGAGAAAATGCATATTATAATGTTGATATGTTATATAAAAATAAATTGATAGTAATTCTGTAAAACCTCTCTGTGCTTCAATTTTCTCATATGGAAGATGGAGATAATAACACCTCTCTATCCTACAGAGTTATTGGGAAGATAAAATGAGACAGTGATTGTAAAGTGCTTTAGAATGTAAGCCTTTTGAGATCAGAGACTATCTCCTTTTTGTCTCTGTATACCCACTACTTAGTAGACAGTCTGGCACATATCGAGTTAACAATCAATTCTTGCAGTTAAATTGGCTGATTTGCAAAACCATAAAATGTTATATAAATCTCAGCCATAATAATGATTATTATGGCCATCAAGAATGATAGCATCTACACTGTCCTGAGTTTTCTGTTTCTACTGATGAGGAATGACTTGTCTCAGTCTCTTCTGTTCATATGTAAGTTACCCAGCATCCTTGAAGCCTCAATTTCCTCTTCTGTAAAATGAGGAGATTGACTAGATTATCTCCAACATCCCTTCATGCTCTAATAGTTTTTGCATTTAGGAGATGGGCCTGTAATATCCTGGCTGAAAGGCACTTAAGAAAAACAGCTGATGCTATTTCTGATGGAGGTGGAATCATGGAGGACAATGTTGAGAGACTCCATCCACATGGAGAGGTCCTCAAAGACTGATTGCTTTAACTGCCTTGCTTTTGACCCCTTGAGACAGCAAAGCTAGCCTGAAACCCTCCAGACAGACTCTCTGGAGTGATTCCCAACATTTTCTTCTTTTTTGATAACATTTCCAATCAGAGTCAAGCAGGAGAGGAGCAGTAATAAAGTAGGAACAGGAAGTACCATAGCCAACAAAATTATCCATGGATATTTTGAAAATCAAAAAAAGAAAAAGGAAGGCACAGCTGAAGTTCTAACCAAAGAAAAATGTGCACAAATAATCCTTCCACTTTTTCTAAGGTTTTAGGATTCAGAAAGGCCTCCCTGCATAGCAGCCCATGAAGTAGAAAGTACAAGCAATAACGTCTCAATTTTCAGAGGAGAAAATTGATCAATGAATAAGTATTTATTATGTACCCAGTATGTTCTAGGTCCTGTATTTGGCACTGAGGATACACATATAATGAAGGAAATAGTCCCTCAAGAGTGATGAGAACTTACATCCTAATGGGGGAGATAATATGTACACATGAAAATATACACAAAATACATTCTAAATCACTATCCATTAGAAAAAGGAAAATTAAGCTCTGACATGACAAAAAGAGAAGGATGAATGCTAGTGGGAATGTGGAAACATAGGTATACTAATGCTCTGGTGGTGGAATTGTGAATAGTTCAGGCATTCTGTAGAACAGCTTGGAACTATGCCCAAAGGGTTATAAAACTATGCGTGTCCTTTGACCTAGCAATGCAACTACTAGGTCAATATCCTAAAGAGATCAAAGAAAAAGGAAGACATGTACACATGTACAAAAACTTATGGCAGTTCTTTGTGTGGTGACAAAGTACTGGAAATTGAGGGAATCCCATCAGCTGAGGAACAGCTGAGCCAGTTGTCTTAGGACATAGTAGGATGGAATATTATTGATGAGTGCAAAACCTTAGAAGATTTACATGAATTGATACAAAGTAAAGTGAACAGAACCAAAAAAACCATTGTACACAGTAACAGCAACGTTGTATTTTGATCAATTGTGAAGGACTTAGCTCTTCTCAGCAATCCAATGACTCAAGATAATTCCGAAGGACTTGATGAAAAGATGCCCTCTACCTCCAGAAAGAGAACTGATTGAGTCTGAATGCAGATCAAAGCATACTTTCTTAAATTCTTTATTTTTCTTGAGGATTTTTGGGAGACTGTGTTTTCTTTCGCCATATGACTAACATGGAAATATATCTTTCATGATTGCACATCTTCTGCTGCATCAGTCTTTTGAAGGAAAAGGAAGAGAAAAATTGGTGGGGAGTGGGACTTCTTTCTTTTACTGTGCAGATTCAGCTTCCATCTGGAGCTATATCCTTTTCCTGCCTAAGATCTAGTCTTTGTAGGCAAGAGGAGTATGAATAAAGTGGGGCCTTTCTTCTGACCATCTAACCATCTGTCCTCTATTCCAGCTTCTAGCTTCCACTGGGAAGAGGAGTGGTGCCCTCCACTCAATGATGAAGATTTTCATACTTGGTTTTATCCTTCATAGCCAAGTAACTTTGAACTCCTGTAGATCATCATCCAAACCTCATTTCCCAGTCCCACCACCAGGTTCCTTATTGCCACTACCCCCAACCCTCCCACCCCAAAGTTTCAACCAAATGCCACTAAGCCTTTTCTCTGTGCTCTCTGGAATGCCTGTTCCATGGATAACTTCCCTTTATCTTAAATCTTTTCCCTTTCAGCTCCTTCCATCTACTATTAATAAAGCCTGGATCTCCCCTGATGACATAGCCTCCCTGACCACTCTGTCCAGTATTGGCTGTACCTTCACTCATTCTTCTTGGCTCACTGTTCAAGGTGAGGGAATTAAGATACTCCTTAGTCCCTATCCCATTTTCAAGTTCTCCCCCTGTCTCAAACATTCAGTGACCTCTTTGAGGCTCATGCTATTCATATCTACCACCCAGTAAAAATACTGGTAGTTACGTCCTACAGACTCTCAGATCACTGCCCTTCCTTCTTCAATGCACTTGACATCTGGATCACACTTTTTTCTTTCTCCCCAATGCCTACCCTCATACTAGGGGATTTCAATATATATATATATATATATATATAGTGACTCTCCACCAAATACCAAATAAATTATTCCTTTACCTCATCTCAGTCATTCATAAAGATGAACATAACCTTGATCATGCCATCATCCACAGATGTACCACCTCCATGTTCAAGAATTCTGAAATTCCCTTGTCTAATCTTAATCTGTTGGATTTTTACCTCTCTCTCTCAGCTTTCCCTTATAAAATCCTACTCTTCATCTCCACTGGTTTTCAATCACTTGAGGCATCAATTCTCTCCTCGGTCACTCCCAGTTCTCTCCCTTACACTAGTCACTTCCCTTTTCCCTATTTTGATGCCTTGGTGAAAAAAATTAGCTCTTTATTAACCTCTCTGAAATTCCTGGCCCCCTTATCATATCACCAGTTATGCCCAG
The DNA here is from genome assembly GCA_023548195.1 of Bettongia penicillata ogilbyi. Taxonomy (NCBI): domain Eukaryota; kingdom Metazoa; phylum Chordata; class Mammalia; order Diprotodontia; family Potoroidae; genus Bettongia; species Bettongia penicillata. The sequence goes on along the minus strand of JAJHZJ010000090.1, from coordinate 5,941,064 downwards.
ACAAATCTTAGCTTTGAGTCCACTGACACTGACAAAGATGGAGAAAATCATACAACCATTCTTACTGAGTCTATTAAAAATCTATATTATATGATCTCAACTGGGCTCTCACTGCTGTTAGGTAATCCTCCTACACCTCTCACTATTGCACTCTTCACAGGAGCTCCTTTAAGTCTTTCATCCCTCCTTGAACTGCCCATGGCTGTCCTTCCCTCCACTGTCTCAGCTGCGAACTTTGCCCCATATGTTACAGAAAATTCAAATAATTCAACCATAAATTCTTGTTCCCCCCTGTTTCTCATCTCCCACTCAAATGCCTTCTGCTTTGTATCTCCTTTACCCTCAGGCTCACATAATGAAATGGTCTTACTCCTTACCAAGGCTAATCCCTCTTCTTGTTCAAGTGATCACATTCTATCCTATCTCCTCCAACAGACTGTCCCCTCCATTATCCCTGCTCTTTCACTTATTTTCAAACTCCTGTCTACTAGCTTCTTCCCTACCACTTACAAACTTGCCCATGTCTCTCCCATCCCGAGACAAACACTTGATCCTTCCATGCCCACTTAGGATGATTCTATATCTCTTCTACCCTTTGTAGTTAAACTCCTCACAAAGACCCTCTACAATAGATTCTTCCACTTTCCTGTCACTCACTCTTCTTAACTTCTTACAATCTAGCCTCTGACTTATCATTCCACTGAAACGACTTTCTCCAAAGTTACTAATGATCTCTTAGTTACCAAAATGAATGGACTTTTGCAATCTTTATTTTCTTTGACCTCTCTTCATCCTTTGACACTGTTGATTAACCTTTTCTCCTTCTCTCTTCTCTGTAGGTTTTTGAAACACCATGCTCTCTGATTCTCTTCCTATCTCCCTGACAGCTCCTACTCTTTCTTCTTTGTTAGATACTCTTTCAGAACATACATTCTAACAGTAGGTGTCCTACAGACTTCTGTCCTGGGTCCTCTTCTCCCTCTATACTACTTTGTTTGATGATCTCATCAACTCTTCTGGATTTGATTACCATCTTTGCACTGGTGAAATCTACCTTTCCTTCCTCAACATCTCTGCTAATCTCACATCTCCAACTTCCTTTCACACATCTCTAACTGGATGTCCAATAGACATCTGAAACTCACTATGTCCAAAATGAAACTCATGTTTCTTCCGAAGCCTTTTCCCACTTCTACCTTTCCTATTACTTCACAGCAAAACACTATCCTCCTAATCCCTCAGGCTCACATCCTAGGAGTAATCCTTGACTCCTCATTATTGTCTCACCCAATCCAATCTGTTCCTAAGCCTATCAGTTTCACCTTTGCCACATCTCTTGAATTAGTCCTCCTCTCTTCTGATTTTGTCACCCACCTTATGCATGCCCTCATCATCTCATGCCTAGATTATTATAATAACCTACTTTTGAGTCTGCCTGACTCAAGTCTCTCTTTACTCCAATCCATCCTCCATTCAGCCACTAAAGTGATTTTCTTAAAAGTACAATTCCTATCATGTTACTAACATACTCAGTAAATTCCAGTGGTTCCCTATTATCTCCAGGACCAAATACAAAATTCTCTAGCCCCCAGTTACCTTTTCATATTTATGATACTTTATTCCCCAATACATGCTCTTTGATCTAGTGACACTGGCTTACTTGCTGTTCTACTAACAAGACATTCTATTTCTCAGCTCCAAGTATTTTCTCTGGTTGTCCCTTATACCTGGAATTCTCTCCTCTTCTCTGCCTACTGACCACTCTGGTTTCCTTTAATTCTCAGCTAAAATTCCATACTTTAAAAGAAACCTTTCCCAACCCCTCTTAATTCTGGTGCCTTCCCTCTGTTAATTATTTTCTATTTTTTCTGTAGATAGATTGCTTTTAATGTATTGGTTTGCATGTTGCCTCCACCATTAGATTGTAAGCTCTTAGAGGGAAGGGATTTTCTTCTGCCTCTTTTTGTATCCCCAGCACTTAACGTAGCACCTGACACATAGAAAACACTTAATGAATGTTTATTGATTAATAAATAGCAAGTTGGACAATTTAGTTAGAGTATAGAATCGATTAAGTGGAATAATGTGAAACCAATCTGGAAAGATAGGTTGGAGTCAAATTGTGAAGGGCTTCAAATACCAAACAGAGAAATTTGTATTTTATCTTAGAGTGAGTAGGAGCCATAGAGGATTCTTGGTCAAGTAAAGTGACATGATCAGATGTGTGCTTTAGAAATATAAATTTGACAGCAAGATGGTGGTAGATTGGAGGAAGGAAAAGATTAGAAGGAAGGAAACCAATTAAGTTGCCAGCATAATATTTTATGTGATAGATGATGAAGTAGTGATAGCTCTATGAGCAGAGAAAGGAACAGATATTTGATGTTGTGGAAGTAGAATTGAAAGGACTTGGCAACTCATTGGTTATGTCAGATGAGGAAGATGACTCCTAAGGGTGTGAACTTAGATAGTTTTGGGAGTCTGATAATGTCTAGACAATAAGAGCAGAGGCAAGGAGGACTGGGAGGTAGCATGTGGAGAAGATAATGAGTTGTTTTGGATGTGTCGAGTTTGAAGGGTCTCTGAACATTCAAGTGGAGCTGTCCAGCATCAAATGGTGAGGAAGGAGCTGAAGTTCAAAAGAAAGATGAGGGCTGGATATGTAGACTTTGATTCTAGCTGCTTAGAAAAGAGAGAGAAGTAGACAAAGACACAGTGAGATAGAGAAATTGAAGAGAATACTAAACAGAGCCTGGGACAGGCTCATAAATAGGGAGTGGTATATGGATAATGATCCAGCCGGAGGAATTGTCAAATAATTTGGAAGAGAATCAAGAGAATGTAGTATCAATGAAAATTTAATGAAGAGAAAATGACCAGAAAAAGAAGATATTTTTCCCCTCACAGTAACCCAATCAACCTCACAGTGTTTCTTCTTTTTCAGAGGAGGCAACTGAGGTTTGGAAAGTTTATTAACCTAAGGTCATAATTGGTCATTATTAGAGATGGTACTAAGTGTTTTGACTTCAAGACTCAGTTAAGTTGGACTATGTTTAATTTTTAAAATTTATTTTAATTTTTTTTATTTTTAGGATGGTGAGGAGTTGGGACCTTCCACAGAATTATAGAATCCTAGAATTTCAGAGCTAGAAGGAACTTTGTAGGTCATATAGGTAAATATACACTTCAGCAGGAATCCCCTGCACAATTCCCCAAAATATTCATTCAGCTTGTCTACTTGATGACCCTTCAAGGGGGACTCACTACTTCATGAAATAGTCCATTCTGCTTTTGGATGACTTCATAGGTACTTTTCATTAAGAACAGCATTAAAGCCACTTCTCTCTGAGCCTAGTTTCTTCTTCTATAAAATAACAGGATTGGTACAAAGATGAAAAGTTAATTAATCCCTGGCCTCAGGGGGCTTACAACTTTCTAGTGGAGATATTACAAGACAGAGATAGTAATATTTAAATAGAGCTTTATGGTTTGCAAACTGCTTTTCTTGCATCTCTGTGAAGTTGGTAGTATGAGTATAATCTTTCCCTTTTTTATAGTAGAAGAAATTGAGATTGTGAGAGATTAAGCAACTTCCTTTTATATATACATGTCCTATGTAGATAGAAAGTGTCCAAGCCAGATTTGAACTCAGGTATCCTGAATACAAAGTACATGATTCATCTGATACAAGGCAGAATATGGTAAAGACAAAAGAGGCACTGAGACAAAATGTTCTGAGCCATGGGAGGAAGACCTTCAACAGAATGCTTGAAGGAAGACTTGATGGAGGAGGTAGTATCTGAGTTTGCCCTTGAAGGAAGAATGAATTGTGCCCAGTGGTGATGAGGAGGGAGGTCACTCCAAGCATAAGGGAAAGCTTATGAGAATGAGGCAGTTTGGTACAATGGGAGGAAGACTCAACTTGCAACCAAGAGATCAGGGTTCATGTCCTTCCTCTGATACTTAGATAGCTATGTGATCCTATCCCTATCCCTAATACAGATTTGGTAAGTATTTGTTGACTCTGATATAGCGCTGGCAAAAGTAATAGAACCTGGGCTCAGGAAGATCTGGGTTCAAATTCTCTCTCTGACTCCTTAGTGTGTGTGACCCTGGGCAAGCTGGCAGCTTCTCTGAGTTTATTTCCTTATCTATAAGATGGAAACAATTATACCTCTAGTTCCTCACAGGGTTGTTGTGGGAACCAAATAAGTTAATGCATGTAAAAAGCTTTCAAGCCTTAAAGGAGAGTATGTAAATGTAAACTATTATTAATTCTCAGAGGCTCACAGACCCCAGATTGGTATACAGGAATAGTAAGTAATCTAGTTGACTAGAATGCAAAGTATTTGAAGGAGGAATAATGTGAGGTATGGTTGGAAAATAGTTGGGGCAAAGTCATGGAGAACTTTAAATGTCAGGTTAGGGGGCTGACCTTTTATTCTAAAAGAAATAAAGATCCAGACAAGGCTTAGGGTGAGGTAGTGGTGATATGGTCAGAACTATGCATTAAGAAAATTAATTTGGTAACTCTGTGATGGATGGACTAGAGAGAGGAAAGAAGACTGGAAGCAGGGAGACCACTAGGAAGGCATTACAAGGGCCTATATTGGGATAGTGGCCATGTGAAATAAAAGAAGGTTAGGAGTAAGAAAGTTACTGCGGAGGCAAAATTAAGAGGATTTGGCAACTGATTAGAAATGCAGTGGGGGGGGGAGTGGTAAGGAAGAAGGAAAAGTCAAAGATAACTAAGGGGACTATAATGATAGATAATATTCAATAGAAATAGGGAAGATGGGAAAAGGGGAGGATTACAGGATGGGGGAAGGTAGTGACTGTTCCAGTGTGGGACATTTGGTCTATGAAATGCTGAAAGAACATCCATGTGGTTATATCCAACTGGCAGTTAGATTTGGGTAACTGGAGTTCTGAGAAGAAACTGGGGTGAGAAATGGAGATTTGGGAATCATAAAGCATTCACTGTGCCACACTGGATGAGACTGATTTAAAAAGTCCCAGACAGAGTCAGACAGAGCAAAAAGGTGATTATTGAATCCATGGGAGTAGATGAGCTCATCAAGAGAAGGAACATACAGACAGAAGAGACTAGGACCAAGGACAGAGCCTTCCTCCCCACCCCATTTAATTTAAAAAAAATCCTATTAGAATGAAAAAGCTCATCTAAGAAATTTTTTCTCAGCATGAAATAAATGTTCAAAATGTGCATTTGACTTCACTATCCACTTAGCTTTTGGAATTAAAAGTAGACCTGCTTGGGATCTTGTCAAAGAAAACATAGGTATATATATATATATATATATATATATATATATATATATATATATATATATATATATATATATATATATATATATATATACACATACATACACACACACACAAAACATACATACATACATGCATAGATACATAAATAACCCTAGGTGTATATATATATATAGACACATATCTACATATATTTTTATGTTATATATATTATATATATGTTTTATGTGTGGAGATATATGTGTGTGTATATATACACAATGTGTATATGTTTTGTACATATAATTTACATATGATATATAATTATATACATTTATATGGTATATGTGATATATATGTATTCATTGTATATATATGTACACACACACATTTTAGATGACATGCAAGGTTGCTCAGCTTTTCTATTCCTATGAACTTCCCCCAAACAGCAAGAATCAGAAGTGTGGCCACAGGTCAGATGACCAAAACTGCCATTTGACTGGGTAAGCATCTGGATATTGCTGTGGCCAGCTCACACATTTTCAGACAAGAACGTCTAGAAAGCCAAAGTTTGACCTCTGAATATGACTGAGCTGACTTTGCTCAGACGGTGAGTGCCATCATAGTGTAATCGGATCTCCAGAGGACAAGGCTTCTTCCAGAAGTGCTATGACAGCAATACGAGCCTCTAGCAGGCAAGTCCCAGGGTGAGGAAGAATGACAGCTTGAGACTGTGTGTGCGGTGAGTGTGTGTGTGTGTGTGTGTGTGTGTCTGTCTGTCTGTCTGTCTCTGTCTCTGGCTTTCTCTTTCTGTCTCCTCTTTCTCCTTTGTTTTTAATGTCTCTCTGCATTTCTCTTTCTCTGAACTTTTCTGTCCTTATCTTCCTCTCCCCTTCCCTTCTATTTCTCTCCCCATCTTTCTACAACCCCTTTTAATTCTGAGCTCCACTGTATTTCCTGTCTATTCTCAGGGCTTCCACCAACCCTTGGCAGAGAGAGAAATTACCTTATTATGTTGTCATTTGAGGGAGGTGGGACCTCCTGAACGAGGAAGGCATTTGGGAATTCCCTAATCCATCTCTCTCGTTTTTTATTTGTTTGTTTAGGAATGAAGAAAATGAGGACACAAAAGGGTAAATGACTTAGCCATGGTCACTTAGATAGTATGAAGCAGAGCTGATTTAAACAAAGACTTTACAACTCCAGATGCAATGCATTTGTCCCTACATGAACTGGAACAGAGTACTTGAAGCAGCAGGTGCTGAATAAATTCTTGATGATGATTGTTTGATTGAGAATCCATGATCAAGTCATAGTTTATTCACCTTTCTCATCTTTCCTTTATCCACTCTGGCTAAGCCACTACACACTGAAGTCAGCATTGCTAAAAACCTCTGGGGTTAATTAGGGCCTTGGGAATGTACAGGGCCGTGAGTATATTTGAATTCTATATACATGCTATTTACTAGCTAAACCAAAGAAGACTCAAAAAGCCCATGAGGGGCTAACTGAAGCAGAACCAGCTGAATTATTTATGGACACCAAAGGGCTGCCATGTTCTTTCTATTGTTAACAGCTATGACTTTTATGCATTTTCCACATTCTAATTTCTACTGGTCAGAAATGCCTTTTGTAGGTTACTATGTAATGGGAAAAGCACTTAATTTGTAGTTGTAACACATGATTTTTGAATCCTAGATCTGTAATTGCTTAGCTATGTAAAGCAACCTCTTTGGTCCTCAGTTTCCTCATTGATTAAAAAAGGGGGGGGTGCTTTCCAATATGATGCTTAGCCTGTTAGTATCTTAGTCAGGGTGAAAAGGGAGGAAAAGAGACCAATATGAAGAGGAAGGGAAACTGAACCTTCTTTCCTGTACTGTTGATTGGTTGCTATGATCCTCCATTAAAGTCCTGCCTCAGTATGTTCATGGAGGTAACTTTGGCTTGAAGGCTGTGTGAGAAGAGAGGAAGTTCTGAAAACTCTCACAGGCCTCACAAGGACCTATTGTGGATCAAATCAAAGAATCACACAGAATCTTAGAGTCAGAGGCTATTTCTGAAGCAATCTAAAGCAGGAGTGGAGAACCTAAGGTCTCGAGGCCACATGTGGCCCTCTAGGTCCGCAAGTGTGGCCCTTTGACTGAATCCAAACTTCACAGAACACATCCTTTTGGGTTTGGATTCAGTCAAAGAGCCACACTTGAGGACCTAGAGGGTCATATGTGATCTCAAGATCACAATTTCTCTACCCCTGCTCTAGATCATTCTGAAGTGCAATTCACCAAACAATTATTAAACTCTTACTATGTGCCAGGTAGTACTATATGAGAAGTAAGGGATACAAAGAGAGGCACATATTTTCTGTCTTCAGTACATTACATTAGACTACACAGAAGTGCACTTCAACCATGCACAAGTAATACAGACAAGGTCATTTAAAGAGAGAAAATACTAATAACAAAGATATCAAGGAAGGTCTCATGTAGAAAGCGACACTTGAGTCAAGCTCTGAAAAAAGATGAGGAAGTATATTCCAGGCACTGGGGGGTTGAGATGGCTTGTGTGAGTGTATGAAGACAGGAGATGGAGTGTCAATTCTGAGGCAAAACCTAGTTGCTCTGTTTGCCTGGAAAAGGATGCAAGTAAGCCTGGAAAAGTAGGTGGAAATCAAATTGTGTTTCATCCTAGAGGCAATAGGGATCCATTGAAGGTTTTAGAGCAGGGTCGTGACATGATTAGATTATGTGCCTAAGAAAGATCATTTTGGCAGTTGTATGAATGAAAGATTTGAAAGGAAAGAAAAGGAAGCAGGGATGCTAATTAGGAGGCTTTGATATAGAGTAAACTAGGTAAGAGAATAAGAGCCCTAGACAATGATAATGGCTATGTATATAAGTAGAGAGAAACAAACATATGTGAGAGATATTATAGAAATGTAATAGGTAAGATTTGACATCTAATTGCATTTTGGTAGTGAGAGAGAGGGAAGAGGCAAGGATGATCCCAAGATTCTAGGAATATGATGCCCTCAATAGAACTAGAGGAGTTCAGAGGAAGAACAGTTTGGAGAAGAGAGCATGTAAAATAACAGAGTTCCATTTTAAACATATTGAGGTTGAGATGCCTTCATACATGCCTTATGGTCCAATAGGCCATTTATTGGTGACCAGAGCTCTGGAGAAAGATTAGGACTGCAGGGATAGATCTGGGAGATATCTGTGCTAGCTTAATGTAATTGAGCCCATGAGAGTGAAAGAGATCACCATAGGAGGAAGTACAGAGAGAGAAGAGGAAAGGACATAGGGTAGAGCCCTGGGAACTATCATTGCTCAGGGAACCTAGTAAATATGATTGAGAGTGGTCAGGCAAAATGGAGAACTAAGACAGAACAGTTATGAAAGCCAAGAAATGAGAGTATCCAAGGAAATGGGGGGGCAGGTTGGTCAGTAGGCATCAAAAGGTTCAGAGAAGGCAACAAGTTTGAGTATGTTTGTGGAAAAGAGTCAGTACATAGAAGGAAATGGAAAATCAGGGAGAGAGAAGGAGGTAATAATTCATGGGACAAGCTCCTGGAGGTGAGGGGATATGAATAAAAGGGTTGGCTTTGGCAGGGAGAAAGAATACCCCTTCATCATAGACAAAAATACAGGAGAGGATGATAAAAATATAGTTTTTAGGTATAGAGAAGGGGAGATGAAAGAACTTATGACAGGTGACCTCTTTTCTCAATAAAGTAGAAGTGAAGATATTTGCTGAGAGAAAAGGTGGTGGGAGCTTGAAGAAAGAAGATAAGATTTGGAGCAACTGCTGGAGGAATAAGGTAGAAAATCTATGAAGTAAAAAAAAAAGTTTTACTGTATAGCAATGTGCTTAATTAAGTTTAAACAGAATTTATAGCAGACCCAATCAATATAGTTATGTGGCTTCCTTCCTTCAGTAACATTCAGCAGCTTGAGAGTAGGAGAGGAGAAGGCAGATTGTGGGTGTTGTCTAGGGCTGATGATTAAAGGGTCTGAATGGTGGTAGGATGAGGGTATAATGAAATTAAGGATGAACTGAACCCTAATTTAGCATAACTAAATTAGTTAACTATAAGGTAAAAGTTGTAACGAGAAGATGGGGGTTGGGGAAGGAACAAGTATTTATTGAACATCTTCTATGTGCCAGGAGCTATGCTACGGGCTTCACAAATATTTTCCTGTTTGATATTTACAACCACTATGAGAGGGAGGTATAATAATTATTCCTATTCTGCAACTGAGGAAACTGAGGCAAACAACAGTGTTAAGGAATTTGTCCAGGGACACACAACTAGTAAGTTTCTGAGTTTGGATTTGAACTCAGGCCTTCTTAACTCCAGGACCAGCATTTGATCCACTGCTGCCTGTAGGCTGGGTGATGCATTGGGAAAACATGAAAGGATGGAAGGACTGGAAGTTGTGATAGGGACAAAGAATAGATTTAGGAGGAAGCAGAAAGAGAGAGGAAGAGGCAGGAGATAATAGCAGGAAAAGTGCATTTCAGAATTCAAGATCATAGAGTTAACATGGTTATGGTTTAGGGTAAGTTATAAATTATGACCATCCCTGTGAGCTGCTGAAATTGACTAGACCTATAAAACATGTGACCCAAGACCAGGCATCAACACACACACACACACACACACATACACACACACACATACTCACATATATCAAGTCCCAAGCATGAAGATAGAGATTGTGTTGAAAACTAAGACTGTCAGCCTTGAGAACCTGGAGAGCAGAACAGTGATATCATATGTTATACATATGATTTAAGTAAATAGAATGAACCTCAAAGATAGAGAAGTTTCGGAGTGAAAATTGGTTGGGGTCTTCACCTTCCAAGGTCCTATAGTGAAGGATATTGGCATTGATGCAAGTGCTCCAGACTACAGAGTTGGTGAGTCTCAGTGTCAGGAATCTCTGTCCAAAGTTCTAGATCCTCAGGGACTGAATTCATAGTACCAGAATCTTAAGATGATTGGGGATGAGGTGAATCTTGAAGCTATCTCACACATGGAACATGCACTTGGCTCTGTGTCATGGCCTACGTTCTGGACCCTATCCCCTTTGGCATCAGGTCTTCTATTTAAGTTCTTGTCAGGGGTGCCTTAGTCTTCGCCTGAGGGGCAAGCCTTTCCAGATATGGCCATGGGCTAAACACCAGTATAATATATAGTTCAGAGAAATTAGCTAACGCAGGGTTGACCATCCTGTGATGGTGTTGTTTTGGATAAAGGAACTCGTGGAACCATCCACTAAGGTATGGAATACTTTGTCCTGAATTATTAAAGGGAGGGACAAAATTACTGGGTTTTGAAGTTTCTGAGTACTATTATGTAACCACAGAAATATATATTCATAGAATCACCTATGACTTTCAAGAATCCATTGACTTCTCTGGCCTTCAATTTGCTTGAATTTAAAATAATCAGGTTGGACTACAGCAAGGATGCTTAATCTTTTTGTGTGTGTTATTGACCCTTTTATCAATCTGATGAAGCCTATGGACCCCTTTATAAAATAATGTTTTTAAATGTATAAAACAAAAAATGTAGGAATATAAATAAAATGCAGTTATCAAACGTAACAGAAAACAAAATACAGTTATCAAAAAGAATTTTCAAGAAAGGTCACAGATTTCAGGGTTGTAACTACTGGACCATATTTTTTGTATATTCTCATATTCTATGATTCTTTGTAGAAATTTTATCAATTAGCAGAGTATATCCACTTTGACCACTCTCAAATTTTAATAAATAACAGTAATTCACATTTCTACTTGAGCTTTAAGGTTTCAAATATGCCTTTTTGCACATCCTAAGCAAAGTCCTGCTCTTATGCCTCATCATGTGATAGTGGAAAGGTACTGGTCCTCAAAGGCCTTGACAGTTCAGCATAGGTTCCAGCAAGTTCTATCATGTGGTAAAGACTTTGAATATGAAGGAAGAAAGCAGGTTGGATCACCTTCAGAATACTGCAGAGTTCTGTTAATGATCCTAGATTTCTTCCAGAAATAAAGGCTCACTTTTGGGGAGGCAGTTTGGGACACTGATTTGGGAATCAGAGAATCTGAGTTCATATCCTTCTCCTGATTGTCATCATCCATCTGACTGAGCAGGTCACATTGGGATTCCTGATTTGTAACATGATGGCATTATGCTAAATGACCTCTGAGGTTCCTTCTATCTCTAAATCTACGAGGCTATGAATCTTTCAACATTGATATTCTACTATGGGTTTTTTTTGTCTGATTTTAGGACATGGAATAGAATAGTCTGTAAAGAATGGAAAATGAATATCACACAGAGGGAAATGGAGAGGCACATGATGAGGATGAGTAGGCTGTAGCATATTGCCAATGTGGAACTTTGAAGGGCCAGAGTATAAGATGTTATCAGGGAAATGTATGGTAGAAATAGGAGACAGACTGTTTTGTTGGTCAAGGCAAGAACATCAAGGGCAACAAAGGTCAAGGCTCTCTGAAGTTAAATAGAATTGGAAGGTGCCTCAGAGACCAGCTAACCTAACATGACTAAAGAGTCATGTTACAGATAGGGAAACTGAGGTCCAGAAAGAACAACTTCTTAGGATAATAGAAATCAGAGTTAGAAAAATACGTAAAGGGTATCTAATCTAACACCTCTCATTTTAGAGATGAGGCCCAGTGAGATTGAGCAATCTGTCTAAGGTCACAAAGATAATAAGGACCGGAAACAGAATTTGAATCCAGATCCTCTGACTCTAAGGCCAAGGTTCTTTCTATTATACCATGTTGCTTCTTAAGTGATTTGTTAAAGGGCACACAGTTACAGGAAAAGGAAAGGCTCAAGCCTAGATCTCCTGGTTCTTTATTCTAATAGTGCTGTGTCTTGCTAATGTCACAGTAGAGTCACCATTCTGTTTGACCTCCCCTTGTTGTTGTATCTACTCTATCATTTCAGTCATGCCTGCCTCTTCATGACCACATTTAGGAGTTTCTTGTCAAAGACACTGGAGTGGTTTGCTATTTTCTTCTCCAGTTCATTTCATAGATGAGAAACTGAGGCAATAAGGGTTAAATGACTAGTCCAGGATTACACAGTTAATAAGTGTCTGAGACTGGATTTGAACTCAGTTCCTCTGACTCCAGGGGCCAGTGTTCTATCCACTATGACACCCAATTGTCCTAAAACATATACAATTGATTATATGCTTGAGCAATTATATATACTCTAGTAGCCCTACCACCATAGTAGATAGGATAATAGGTAGCTAGGTGGTACAGAAGCAAGAGCAGTGGGTCTGGAGTCCAGAAGAGAAGTTCAAATCCAGCCTCTAATACTTCCAAGTGACTTGACCTTGGTTAGGTCATTGAACCTCTGTCTTTTTCAGTTTCTTTTTCTATAAAATAGGGATAATACTTATGTCTCAGGGTTTTGTGGTGATCAAATGTATCTAGCACATAGTAAGTGCTTAATAAATGCTTATTTCCTTCTTTCCCCCTATTAAGTCAAAAAAATGGTTCATTCCTTGCTTATTGTCTGTTTTTTTAAATGCGAAAATAGCTGATCAAGGCATCTAAATACCATGGTGATTGTCTCTATAGAAATAAATAGATTATACTCTGTACACCCACATATGTCAGTAGGAGTCTTGAATGTAGCTGAGACAATAGAAAAGAGGCACAGTTATCCTTGTTTTGGTAAAGAAGGATGCATTTTCCAAAATGAATCTTCTTTTTTTCTTCTTTCCAATTCAATGTTGTGCAATTTTCTTTAAACTGGGTTAATTTCCCAAGAGTCAGATTAAAAGGGCAAATAGAAGAGAGGTTGTTATCAAGAGATAACAAAAGACAAATGCTAAATTCAATTCAACCAAAAAACATTTAGTTTCTGTGCTAGAAGCTGGAATATAAAGATGAAAAGCTAAACTGAGTTCAGAAGTTGGTAAACATGTACTAAAGAGCCTGCTATGTGCAAGGCTCCATTTTAGCTCTGGAGGTACAAGGGCTGAAAAGTCCTTGTCCTCAAGGAATTTCCAGTTTAGAAATAAAGGGATAAGAAATCTATACAAATAAGAAAATGATGTGTGTGAGAGAGATTAAATAAAAGATGCCTCAGATGTTCAAAGAAGGTGGGCTCCTATGTAGTTTTGGGGATCAGGGAAAACTACATCAGTGAGGGGGTGGGCCTGGAAGGAAGGGAGGGGATCAGTAGGTGGAGATGGAGCAGTGCAGTACATTCCAGACATAAGGGGTGGGGTAGCTTTGTATAGGAGGGATATTATGTACAAATGTTTGGAGATGGTAGATAACAGCACCAGATCAAAGAAAAGTGCATAGTCCATCAGCTATGTGTACAAAGTAAGGGAGAAGTACCATGAATAAATTAGCAAAGGAAGGTTGGAGTCAGATTATGTAAGGTCTTGAATGCCACACTAAAGATGTTGGTCTTTAGAAAGATATGGCATAAGAGGTAATAATACAGCCTAGCTCTTCCCCATGACTACATCAAAAAAAAAAAAAAAAAATGAGAAAGAGCATCAAGCTAAGCAGCCCCTGGGAAATCCAAGGTAAAACCATGGTGGGTCATTTTTTGGTCTAGGTCAGGAGAGGGAACCATTCACAATCCTTCCTGTATGGGGACTAGTGGACAGTGAAGAAGTGCCAGGTAGAGCCATCCAGCACAGGGACTGGGTTGAAGGTTATGGTGTATAACAGAGAAAGGAGCACGGTAGCTGGTGTGATGATGGGACCTAAAGTTGTAGCCTGAGTAGGGCACAGAAATAGAACTCTGACTGAGGAGTGGGATTGTGAATCCAGCATGGACTGAGAATGGGACCTATAGCTATGGACTAGAGAAAGGAACAAGAGCATAGATCCAGAGGTGATGGAGCCTGAGGCTGTGTACTGAGTGGGGAGCAGGAATGGTCATGGAACTCTTCTAGCAAGCACTCCAAGTCTGCATTTGTGTCACCCAGACCCAAACTAGAGGGTCAAGATTGAAAAGGAGAAGAAAGCTTAGCCAGTGTAGGAATAATGGCCTGGGGAAAAAAACCTAAGGGTTAGGATAGAGGGTTGTGGTTAGGATAAACAGGTTTGGGGATTGCAAGGCAGGTGGATTATAACCAAAAACAGAAATTTCACAAACATGGGAGTGTACATGGGAGTGATGGCAAAATCAAGGTTTTGACTACCTCTGTGTAGCTGAAGTAGGGTAGAAGAGGTCTTTGGAAATGAGTAGGTTGAAGATGTAGAGGTTAGGTTACACACTGACATCCTCTAGCATGAGGGCAACCATTGGGAAGGTGGGAAAATCTGTGAGCCAGGCATTGACTCATTTCAAAAGAAGAAGAGTGTCCTGGAATTCTGTAGACATTGGATACCAGAATCCTGATTAGGTGATAAATGTGGATTGAATAAACCTCCAAGGAGGAGAGGTTACTGAGGGAGAGAGAAAGCCTGCAAGTGGCAATGGGATGGAAGGAAAATTACAATTCTCCAACCAGAGGTATGAGTAAAAATGCAGCCAGTGTTAGAAAGGGTGGCCAGGGAGGCTGTGTCATCAGGAGGGAGCCAGGTCCCAATGAGTATAAGAGGACGGGTGGAGTAAGAAAGAAAATAGTTTAAGATGAAAGCTAGTTATTGGTTGTAGAGCAGGTATTCCAGAGGCCACAGTGGAAGGACTTTGGAGTAGAACACTGATGGAGTTGAGTTGAGGAGGATGGGAATAAACAGGCTATTTGGGGTTCAGGATCCCTGGGAGAGGAAGGGAATGTCAGGTATATTCATAACACAGTATGTTAGTCATTGAGGAATAGGTTCAGGCAGGTTACTGTTGTCCATGGGGGTTCCGACTAGGGGTGGAGTTATCCCAGGGCTTCAGGCAGCAGTATACAGCAGGAAAGAGGACAGAAGGGGAAGGATCTTGCCATGTTGTAGAATTTGCTGTGGGTGGCTAGAAAGAGTACCCGGAGCAAGAAAGAATGGCTGGTCAGGGAGGCACAGAATGGGTACTGAGTAGCATTTGAACCACATTTTCATTTGAACTAGTCGGATTCAGAACCACTGAAAAAAAAGATAATGATCTGGGACTTTATATTTTAAGGAATGAAGAGTCACTCAGCAGGAGAGGGGCATAATTAGAACTGGGCATTATTAGGAAGATTACTTTGTCAGGTTATGTGAAGGATGAATCAGAAAGGGGAGAGGCTGAAGGCAGGGAGGCTACTTGGGAGGCCATTATGAATCTATTCATGCCATGATGAGAACTTAAAGGAAGATGATATCAGCGGAAGTATAATGAGGAAGATAAGAATGGGAAGTAAATAAGACGCATTCTGAAGAAAGTAACCTGCTGTGAGAAATTGTCAAAGCCTATTGGTATTTTAACATAGAGTAGAGGGAAAGCCATTGGACTAGGAGACCAGGATTTGAATCCTGGGGATCACCACTGATGAATGAGTGTCCTAGAAGGTCACTCAGATTTCTCCAGATAAAAGATTCTAGGATGCTGTCTTAGAGGTCGAAGTTTATGAAACCTAGTGACGATTAGCCCTCATTGACGCACTAATGATAGCACAGAACTAAACTTGTTTTGTTGCTTCCAGGAAGAATAATGTCCTTGCTTTCTGAATTAAATACAAATTTTTAAAAATCTTGCATTTGAAAGCATGGAATAAATAGGCTTGATAGTCATATTTATCTAAAATGCAATAGCAATGCAGTCCCTTTAAAGGGAACCATCATAAGGTGTCTTTAGCAATGCCTTCATGATTGACGAAAAATATAAGAGATGGAGGCCAGATGGCTCAATAAGTGAGAGGTGAACAGGATGCTTGCCAGCTCAATGGAGGCTGGACAGCTGGGCCACCTGGCTCAACA
Organism: Bettongia penicillata ogilbyi; assembly: GCA_023548195.1. Classification (NCBI taxonomy): domain Eukaryota; kingdom Metazoa; phylum Chordata; class Mammalia; order Diprotodontia; family Potoroidae; genus Bettongia; species Bettongia penicillata. Next base: position 5,924,912 of record JAJHZJ010000090.1, on the reverse strand, counting down.
GCTCTGTTCTTGGGTGTACTGTGGAGAGATGACTCTGGCCTCGCCCAAGGATGTGAGACAGAGTCCTTAGTGTGGGCGTCTTCAGCCTTTGTTGGCAAGAGAGGCTTCATGGGTCTTGCCTTGCTCTAGAGACTGTTTACCTAATGAAGGATCCCCAGGAGACTGAAAAGCATTTGATGTGGTTTTAACTAAGAGAGCACTTTGTCTGACTCTTTCCTTTGCTTCCATAATGATCTATTTTGCATTATACAAGACTTATTTTTGGAGTGCTATCCTCAGATTGTAGGATGGAAGAATCATAGAGCTGAAGCTAGAAGGGAACTTGGAGGTCTCGGGCATTTCACTTCCTGCCTTCCCTCCTTTTTAAGATGAGCAAGTGAAGCCCAGAGAGGTGAAGAAAGCTGTCCAAGGTCACATAAGTAGTAATGAGCGGAGATAGAATTTGAACTCAGCTTCTTGGATTCCAGGGCTAGTGCTGGATTTAGAGCCAGAAGGCCTGGGTTCAAATCCTGTGTAACTTTGGGCAAATCACTCCACACCACCCTGTCACCTTATGTTTAAAAGGAGGGATTTGGACTATATAGCTTCTTTTTTTTCCCTGTTTTTTTTTTAATATAAATTTATTTATTTAACTTTTTACATTCATTTTCACAAAATTTTGGGTTCCAAATTTTCTCCCCTTTTATCCCTTCCCCCCACCCCAATACACCAAGCATTCTAATTTTCCCTATCACCAATCTGTCCTCTCTTCTATCATCCCTCCCTTTTCTTGTCCCCATCTTCTATTTTGTCCTCTAGGGCAGGTGACTTTCTATTCCCCATTAACTGTATTTCTTATTTCCTAGTAGCAAGAACAATACTCAACAGTTGTTCCTAAAACTTTGAGTTCCAACTTCTCCCCATCCCTCCCTCCCCACCCATTCCCTTTGGGAAGGCAGGCAATTCAATATAGGCCCTATCTGTGTAGTTTTGCAAATGACTTCAATAATAGTCATGTTGTGTAGGACTAACTATATTTCCCTCCATCCTATCCTGCCCCCCATTGCTTCTATTCTGTCTTTTGATCCTGTCCCTCCCCGAGTGTTGACTTCAAAGTGCTCCCTCCTCCCATTGCCCTCCCTACCATCATCCCCCCACCTTGCTTATCTCCTTCTCCCCCACTTTCCTGTATTGTAAGATAGGTTTTCATACCAAAATGAGTGTGCATTTTACTCCTTCCTTTAGTCGAATGTGATGAGGGTAAACTTCATGTTTTTGTCTCAGCTCTCCTCTTTTTCCCTCCACTAAAAAGTCTCCTGCTTGCCTCTTGAATGAGATATAATTTACCCCATTCCATTTCACCCTCTCTCCTCCCACTACATTTCTCTCTCACCATTTACCTTAATTTCTTTTAAGATATGGTCCCATCCTATTCAATTCACTCTGTGTTCCCTGTCTCTGGATGTGCATACACATGTGTATGTGTGTGTGCATGCACGTGTGTACGTGTGTGTGCGTGCGTGTGTGTGTGTATGTGTGTGTGTGGTCCCACCAACTACCCAGATACTGAAAAGTTTTAAGAGTTACAAATATTGTCTTTCCATGTAGGAATGTAAACAGTTCACTTTTGGTAAGTCCCTTATGACTTCTCTTTGCTGTTTACTTTTTCATGCTTCTTCTCATTCTTGTGTTTGAAAGTCAAATTTTCTTTTCACCTCTGGTCTTTTCATCAAGAATGCTTGAAAGTCCTCTGTTTCATTGAAAGACCATATTTTCCCCTGAAGTATTATACTCAGTTTTGCTGGGTAGGTGATTCTTGGTTTGAGTCCTAGTTCCTTTGACTTCTGGAATATCCTATTCCACGCCCTTCAATTCCTTAATGTAGAAGCTGCTAGATCTTGTGTTATCCTGATTGTATTTCCACAATACTGGAATTGTTTCTTTCTAGCTGCTTGCAATATTTTCTCCTTGACCTGGGAATTCTGGAACTTGGCCACAATGTTCCTAGGAGTTTCTCTTTTTGGATCTCTTTCAGGAGGCAATTGATGGATTCCTTCAATACTTATTTTGCCCTCTGTTTCTAGAATCTCAGGGCAGTTTTCCTTGATAATTTCATGAAAGATGATGTTTAGGCTCTATTTTTGATCATGGCTTTCAGGTAGTCCCATAATTTTTAAATTGTCTCTCCTGGATCTATTTTCCAGGTCAGTTGTTTTTCCCATGAGATACTTCACATTCTCTTCCATTTTTTCATTCTTTTGGTTTTGTTTTGTGATTTCTTGGTTTCTCATAAAGTCATTAGCCTCCATCTATTCCATTCTAATTTTGAGAGAACTATTCTCTTAGTGAGCTTTTGAACCTCTTTTTCCATTTGGCTAATTCTGCTTTTGAAAGCATTCTTCTCCTCATTGGCTTTTTGAGCCTCCTTTTCCAATTGAGTGAGCCTATTTTTCAAGGTGTTATTTTCTTCAGCATTTTTTTGGGTCTCCTTTAGCAAGGTATTGACCCATTTTTCATGCTTTTCTTGCATCTCTCTCATTTCTCTTCCCAGTTTTTCCTCCACCTGTCTAACTTGATTTTCAAAATCCTTTTTGAGCTCTTCCCTGAGCCCACCGGACATCCACCTGGGATGTTTGGGATACAGAGGCCCCGACCTCCACGTCTTTCCCTGATGGTAAGAAGTGTTCCTCATCATCAGAATTGAAAGGCGGGAACATCTGTACTCCATCAAAGTCGCTTTCCATAGTCTTATTTTTCTTCCCTTTTCTGGGCATTTTCCCAGCCAATTTCTTGACTTCTGAGATTCCTGTCCACCCCCACCTAGATCTGCCCTGTTAGTGCTTGGGGTCTGAGATTCAAATGGGCTTTCCATGGCAGGCATGGCTGCTATTCAATGTGAGCTTGAGTTCTGGTGCTCAGGTGGGGGCAGGGCCACCTCCCAGGCTCAGTTCCCTCAGGGGGTTTATGCAGAGACCTTTGGTAATGGCCCTGAACTTCTGCCTGCTGCTCCGGGAGTCCCAGGCTGCCACTGCTGCCTCTGCCACTGCCTCTGCCGCTGCCTCCTGAGGGGGCCCGAGTCGCGGAGACACCCAGCTCCCCTCTTGGCCAGCCCAGACGTCTCTCTCACTGACCTGGAGTGCCTGTGGGTGGAGGGACCTTCGCGGCCGCTGAAGATTCCGTCCCTGAAGCCTGCTCGAATCTGCTCCTCTGGGGCCACGCGGCTAGGGCAGCACAGGGTTGGACTCCACTGTCCGGAGTGCGACGGACCCCTGGGGACGGCTCTCCAGGGCTCTCTGGAACGGAAATCTTTTCCACTGTGTTTCTGCATGCCTTGCAGTGCTCCAGAATTTGTGGGGAGTTCTTTTTGCAGGAAATATATGGGCTGTGGGTTCGGAGCAAGCATACGTGAGTCTTTCTACTCCACCATCTTGGCTCCTCCTATATAGCTTCTAAAGTTCTTTCCATTTCTATTACACTGAATCTGAAGAATTTCAGCTAATTTACTCTCCCCTAGACTGTGTCCCTTGACCCATATGGTTTAGGATCTTTTTGAGGACAAGAAGGCCTTTTATTATTTCATGAATTGTTCCCTTGGCATCAATTCCTGCAAATCTTTCCAATTTCTTTGAAACTATCCCTTTTGTCATTTTATTACATTCATAATTCATTCAGCAATGCCCTCATTGATGGATACCCCTGTATATTCCAGTTCTTTGCCACCATAGAAAGAGCTGCTATGTTCTTGTACATATATACCCATGTGAGATGAAATTATGGAGTAGGAAAGTGTTTTTGGTGCCTCTTTATTCTGTACTTTGTCCTGCCCTTGCCCCACTTTAGTAGTGAAACTGGATCTATGCAATGTAGATGTCTTTTCTGAGCTTTAGAGCTGATCATCTGTTGTGCCAGGTCAAAATGTTCTAATTTTGAGGTAATTTGAATCTTTCTTATATATGTGTTTGGTTTTCTTGTGAGTTTCTTCCTTGGAAGAGTGAGGATAAAATTCAATATCTAGTAAGAGTTGGGCTTAATGTATTTAGGGAAAAAAATACCTAAAACACTTTGGGGGAAAGAATTGTGTTGTTCTTGTCTTTGTATCTCAACATGTACTACAGTAGTTGCACATAGTAGGGATTAGGAAATGTTTGTTGAATTGAAGATATGAAGATTCATATGAAGATATGAAGAATTGAAGATATCAATGTTGGAGTATCAACAAATTGACAGCTTGTCAATCAGGAAGCTTCCTAATTGACAGAGGGTAACCCAAGATTGGCTTAATGGTCCAATGAGTTTGTGTCCCAGAAAACCTAGATAGAATTGATTTGAGTGCGTCCTGAAAGGGTGACATTTGGGTTGAGGCTATACCGAGAGAAGAACAGCTATGACTCTCAACTAAGGGAAATTCAGGATAGCCACACTAAGCCTGGGGAAATTTTGGTTTAGGATTGCTGAGAAAGCTTAGAACTACCTAAACTTTTTATATTTTCTCTAAATTAACAATAGACAGGCAGTATAACATATTGACTAGAGGACAAGTTTTGGAATCAAGGAAATATGGATTTAAGACAACCTCTGACACATTACTGGCCAGGTGACCTTGGGCCAATCACTTAACCTCTTAGTGTGCCTCTGAGTGCCTCTCAGCAGAACACCTGCTAAATTGCTTTGGTTTCCTCACTAGGAGTTTTAAATTGCTGTGTGACCCTCCATAGGTTAGATTAATCTCTGAACCTCACTTTCCTCATCAGTAAAATTGGAACCATAATACTTACACTTATTACCTCACAGAGTTGTTGTAAAGAAACTGCTTTGTTAAACCTTAAAATATAATAAAAATATAAATGATTATTACTTACTCCCCTAACTTTAGCTTTTAAAATTGTAGAGGAGAGATAATTTGATATCCACAGATATGGAGGTTATATCTTTTTTCTCCCCATTACTCTTTTCCAGTCCTGCAACCTCAACTCTGTCACTGTTCCTGGAAAGTGTAAATCAATCTGCTCCCCTAAAGTTTTCATCAACCTTTCCTGGTCATCACTTCCTGAATTGAGAACAGGAGTTATCTTTGGTTTTCTATTTGTATCCACTATGTTTAGCACACAGTAAGTGCATAATAAATGTTTTTTTAAATTCATTCATGTTTTCTAATTGCATTATATACTATAGTCATCAAAGGCCTAGAGAACTCGTGCGGTTTAAGGTGGTTTCAGAGAATGTCGATTTGCTTCCCTCATTCACCCCTGCTCTCAGCACCCACACATTGTCCCTACCCTTCCCAGTCATCAATCCCGAGCTTAGAGGGCTCCTAGCCCTCTTGCTGAGATTTAGGCAGAGACCAGAGCAGGCCTATGGGCCCTACAATACTCTTTAAACTTGGTCCATCTGCCAAGCTTGGTAGGTTGGTTAGAGGCCACCTTTCCCAGCTCCACTCATTCCACTTTACTTTGGTGGGGCTTAAAGGGCTCAGTTCCAATTTGACCTCCCTCAAAGTCTTCACATCTCTTCCCTGTGAAATAAAATCTATTGGATTGGGGTGGAAAGGGGAAAAGGCAGGTGGGAATTTATTATTTGGGAGGCTCTTAAACATGCTAGAAGTTGATTGGGGGAGAATGTTAAAACACTTGTTCTATCAGAGACGCAGCCCAATCTGTTTTAGGAAGGCTTTACTATCATATACATGCCTGGACCAGAAAGCTGATCTTTTGCCACTGCAATATAGGCAAAAAGCATAACTTCCTTGACTCTCATAGGTCAGCGTGGCAAAGGAGGCACACCTACATCAGGGATGGTTTCTGGGAATCCCAAGGGTTGCCATTATGCTATTCCCATCCCCAGGAGACCCACCTATGTTGGTTGCTCTTTGCAAGCATTCAAGTCTGTCACATAGCTCTGGAATGTGTATTAAAGTACCAGGCTCTGTTTTTCCTTCTCCTTAAGTCTCCCCTCTATGGGCAGAATAGTCTAGGTCATTGTATTTTGGGTGGCCATAGAATCATAGATTCTGAAAGAAACCTTCTAAACCAGAGTCTTCATTTTATAGATGAGACAATTATAAGTAGTGACTTTTCTAAGGTCACTTAAATAGTATTCCTCAGAAGCAAGATTTGAACTCAGATTGTCCCCCTTTTCAAAACTGTGCTCCTTCCACTGTACTACATGGAAATGTTGCTTGTCCACTTGTTTTGTTTTGGGACAGGGATAGGTGAGGAGGGGGAATGTTTACTTGGAAATCATTGTGATCCAAAAATAAAATGTATTACTATTTAAAAAAAAGTTAAAGGAATCAATCTTCCCAGTGCTTTATATTCCCATATACCCATAATGGGAGTGCAATGCTGTTCACCTATGAGAGGCTTAACACTTTTAATGCTGAGTAAGTTCTGTGTTCTCTATAGCTACTGGGGAGTCAGCAGCTTTCTGTCCCCTGCTCTGATTCTCTCTACCAACAATGCCAACTCATCAAGTGGCATGTGGATTTGTGGGACTGCTCCATCTAAATTAGATCTGAGTCCTGATGCACTGACTAATTCTGCCTCCTTTTGAAACGGCTGCATGTCAGTTAGCACTAGCCATGTGACATTGGTACAATGGTGTTGACTTTATAGAAAACCAGACATACATACTTAAATGTTGAATACAGCTCCTTTTTACCATGAGATTGGCAGCAATAAGCAAATGATATTTCTTAATAATCAGAGGACAGGATGTATAACAAAATAATAAGAGATCCACCAAATGCCCATCTGCAATCCTGATATCTGGAAATTCCCCCCAGAAAACAGGATAGAACAGGACCCAGGAGTTCTAGGTGTAACAGTAGATTAGGCTAGGAGACTTCCACCCTAATGAGTATACACAACATGCTTAGCCTGCATGCATTCCTCGCATGAACTCTGGACCATGTGCAGGAAAGACTACTTCTGGTCTGCTAGCCACATGCTTAAGAAATAGGCTTTTTATTGACTGTTGAGCCAGAACTGAATGTGTATTTAAAAAATAATAACTGGTCACAGAGAGAGTGCATGTGTGTGAATGAGTGTGTGCATGTGTGTGTATTTCTTTCCTGCCCAGTTTTATGAAAATGAAGAAGCAAAAACTGCTGTAAGCCTTTGGGTGGAGGGGGTTGGGGGTGGGAACAGTCAGAGACAGAGACTGGTAGAGACAGAGAAGAGAGTTAACACCAAATCCTTTCCCTATCAGGGTCAATATGAACCTACAATTATATATAACCTTGCTCTGTTGTGTCTGTGCTTTCCTACCTTAGGAATACTGGAAATGGAACAGACTAGGTTGTGATCTTGTGAGCTCTGAAAGATCAAAACAGCAAGCTGTTATAGGTCCATGATTAAAGTCCATGACAGTGCTTTCAGGTATCCAAGTTCAGTGAAAAACAGACCCCAAAGGGAGATATAACTAGCTAGCTTTGCTCTGGATAACCAACTTGTCAAAGTTAGTGGGAGTTGGGATAAGGAACCCTAATCTTTAAAAAGACTAGATAGGCAAAATACAGTTTTTGCACAGGCAAAGGCATAGAACGTTGTCATTTCTGCAGTATGTTTGACTCATACTACTTGTAGGATCAATTACCAGGTACAGAAACAGAAATTTTGAGTCAAAATTTTAGATCAGACCAGGATATAGAATTTACAACTTGGTATGAACTCAGAATCAGAAAAGTAGTCCTTTCCTCTCACTTAGTCTTCTTGCTTGCTTGCTGCAAGGGTCTTTGACCACTCCTGACCTGTTGAACGCATTCAACCATAGCCAATCTCAGCAAAAAAAAAAAAAATTACTGCTGTAGTGGGTCCCTGTGTCTCTTACCCATCCTTAAGCACATTCCCTCTCTCTTCCTTCTTCCTTTTTCATCACCACCCAAATCCCACCAACTTAGAGCAACAGGATGGAGGAGGCAGGCAGAATGAGAAGAGGCTACTCTTTACTGTAGGCTGCAGTCGGCCCACAGTTTTAAAATCACCACACCTATGACTATTAGCTAATGTCTGGGTACTTTCCATACATTTTGGATAGAATCTGAATATCCCTCTACAAGCCCACTTAGGCTCACCTAATTATGCTTGCATACTGACTTTGGGCCTGTTGGTTTCTCTTTGGGCACTCTCTTTTCTCAGGAAGATTTCTAAGAACTCAGAACAAAGTTCGTTAGATATTTACTTTTGCCAGAGGTTGGACATTTCAGTTCCGAAAATGTTGATATGTTTTTATTGAGATTAACAGAGGATCAAGAGCCTCTAATCTTTCCAATTAGATAGACAGAGATCGCCTTCCCTGACCCGGCTCTAGAACACACCTCCAACAACAAAGAATCAACCCTAAAGGTCCAGACCTGGACAACATTCCTTCCACACATCATTCACTCTCTAGTATAGATTCTTGTTCTGTGCACCCTTAACTTGCTCTCTCTCTCTCTCTCTCTCTCTCTCTCTCTCTCTCTTCTCTCTCTCTTTCTCTGTCTCTCTCTCTCTCATCACTATCTTCTCTCTCCTTTTCCTTTCTTTTCTCTTCTTTTTCTTCTCTTCTGTCTCTCTTCTTCCTCCTCCTCTTCTTCTTCTCCTTCTCTCTCTGTCCCCCTCCCTCCCTCTTTTTCTCTCTCTCCTCCCTCCTCCCTCTCTCCCCACTCTCAGCTCACTCTCAGCTCTCTCACTACTCTTTTACTCTCCATCACAAACTCAGGCTCTACTCGACTCATTCCATACCCTTTCCACACTGTATCCCTGACACACCCACACACCATATCTTACCATCACACTTGATCACCAGCATCAAATAATGATATTGACTCTCTCTTATAGCCCTGGGGTAAAATTAGTGATTGCAGATATCTGAGCAAATGCTGTACGTTCCCCGAACAGCTGTCTTTCCTGCACTGGGATTCTCAGTTTTAACAGAAAGAGATAATCATTACTGTCTTTTAGAATCATATCAGGATCATAAGAATAAATAAGCCAGAATTTGGGAAATTCTGTGAAGGCCCCCAAAATTAGATCTGAAATTTATATATTGGTGTTTTGAACTACGTGTCTTTGGACATAATCCTGGCTTCAACAAAGACTAACCACCAAGTGTTGTGGTCAATTATTCTGCTCTGACCACAAAAATGTGTCATAGCATCACAGATGTTTTGAGCTAGAAGGGACCCCACAGGTCCCTTAGCTTGATCCCTTCATTTAATTATGGAGAAAGTGGAGGTGAAGAGAGGGGAAGTAACTAGCCTAGTAGAATATAAACACCCTGAGAGCAAAGAATCTTTGGGTTAGTTGTCTGTCTCTAGTCATAAGAACACAGCATCGTGCTCGTAGAACTTAGTGTTAACTTGGATTGTCAAATTGCCCAGAGTCAGTTCATAAGAAACAGATCCAAGTCTGTACTACAGGACTACTGATGTCCAATCCTTTGTTCTTTCCATGAAATCACATTGTTTGTCGCTCAACACATACTGACATAAGAAAAAAAGTTTTGGTTCATACTAAATCAGGTAGTTGTTTGTAAAGTCTTTAACAGGAATAAATAGTCCTAGAAAAAATTAATTTGGGAATAACTATGTAGTGAATATTTTGTCTTCTTGTGAGTACTCAAAGGAGATGGGAATGGCAGAAAGCACCAATTTTCAAATTAAACCAAGGACCAAGAGAGGCAGCTTTGCATCATGGGTAAAGTGATTAGCTATAGAATCAAGAAGACCTTGGTTTGAGTTCTGCTTCTGATGAATAGTAGCTATGTGAATCTGGGAAAGTCTCTTAATCCCCAGGGAACTCTCTAACATTTGAATTATCTAAAACTGTGCTAGATTTGCAACCAGAGAAACTGGGTTTGAATCTCAGTTCTGCCACTTAGGACCTGGGCAAGTCACTTAACATCTCTGGATTTTGATTCCGTACCTGTAAAATGGAAGGATTAGACTAAATGACTTCTAGATGACCTTCTAGTTCTATTTCTATGATTCTAAGCTTTAGAAGAAACATAGGTATGCCTAAAGTGTGGGCTGAAGCATAATAGAGGAGGGTTATTTCAACATTGAGAATTCTTTACACAAATTAAATCACACATTCAATCAATCAGCAAACAATTTGAAGTGCCTACCTAATATTAAAATGCATGAAAGACAGATATTGTGGCAGGTGCTAGGGGCAGATACAAATCCCTAAGTCCATACCCTCAAACAACTTACGTTCTATGGGCCAGCACCAACTAAACCCCAAGCTTTTATTAAGCCCTTGCTCCATGTGGTGGCTTTTGTTGAACATTTGTCACAAGTCACTGACCCTACGTCTTGCTAGACTTTCAGGTAACTAGCAATAGCAACAGCGTCCATGTGATAAGATATGAGGTTAATTAGAACTTCAATGGATCAAAAAAAAAGTAAGAAAAGGGCTGTTTTTAAGGCAAAATGAGGGTCAGCAAATTTAATTCCAACATCCTTGACCTCTTCTTTCTATGTCCTTTCCTTTCTCTCAGTGCTTTAGCTAAATTGTACAACCAGTTCCTGATTTAGTCTTGTTTTCTTCCCTCCATATATACTGATATAGGAGAGAGTAAGTTCCAGGCAGGATTCTAAGAGACAAAGGATAGGAGGGAGTATATTCCAGGCATGGGAGACAGATTAAGATTCAAGGATGGGAGGTAGTGGGGGATGTGTGAGGAAAAGCAAGACCAACTTCATTAGAATCAGGGATGGGGAACCTGCAGCCCTGGGGCCATGTGGTCTTTGGGTGCAGCCTTTTGACTGAGTCCAAGTTTTATAGAACCAATCCTTTTATTAAGAGGATTTGCTCAATGAAGTTTGGATTCAGTCAAGGACCACACTTGAGACCTAAAGGGAGACTAATTGGAAAGTTATTACAATAGTCCAAATGAAAAGTGACATGAACATGAACTGACATGGTGCCTGCATGAGGAATGAGAAGGGGATATTGTGCAGGTAGAAAAGATAAGCTTTGGAAACTAATTGGATATGTAGGGGAAGGAAAGAAAGTGGTTAAGGATAATGCCTAAGTTACAAACTTGGAAGACTGAAGATAATGGTACCTTCTTCACTAATATGAAAGTACAGAAGAGGGTAAAGTTTGGGGGCAAAGAGAATACATTCTGTTTTGAATATGTTTTTGCCTTTCTAATAGCACAGTGCCTGGTACATATTAAATGCTTAGTAAATGCTTGTTTTCTGACTGATCTGAGAAGGAAAGATGCTTGGGGGGGGCCGCAGAAAGGAATGACTGTTGTTTGTCATATCATGGTCAAGGTCATCTACTCTGCTCACAGCCCAGGAAATAGTCCTTTTCTTTGGACATAAGTTATCATGATTCTTAGAAACCTTAACAGAAAAATGCTGTTAAAGGGGTTATGAAACAAACACCTTTCCTCTCAAGGTTAAATCCAACAGAAATAAAACCTCCTGAATGATCTGATGAATCACTTCCCTCAGCTCTTTAGTACCCTAGAGCTATGACTAAGCCAGAAGACTGAGTTGAGGAGAGAAATCTTTTTCTCATGGCCTTACTCTGAGTCAGACTCCTGAGCAGGCAGGGATGATTCATACACACACACACACACACACACACACACACACACACACACACACACACACACACATACTGCTTCTGCTCTGGTCTCTGAAGCCTGCCAACTTTCCACTATTTCTTTATTCCCAGGAGGAGTAAAATGGTGACTTGTTCATCCAGGAGCTTGATTCATTGTACTCAAACAGAGGCAAAATCATTCACACAAATCCCTTGTTTCAGGGCACTGAGGTATGAAATGGAAGCCAAAAAAGCTAATTCAAAATTAGTCTGCACTTATGCATAGTGCCCAGAAGGAGAAAATGGATGGAGAGTCTCCCTGTCTTCTGTCTACCCTAAGCAGAACACCTTTAGAATATTGTGCTCTGTTCTGAGGAAGGATGCTGACAAACTACAGTGTGACCAGAAGGGTGGAGATTAGAATAATAATTAGACTGGAGGCAGTGCCAGGTGAAGGAAGTGGGAATATTTAATCTGGAGAAGATGAGGGTGGGCACCATCTTCAAGTAAAACCTTTGTTTCTATTTATAGCACAATTACCTTACATAAGTAATTGAAGAACTCTCCTGGGAATGCAGAGGGAAGAAGGATTGGACTTAACCTCAGAGGATAAAATTAGGAAAAATGGAGGGAAGTAACAGGGACAGATTTGGGCAAAACATCAGGAAAAACTTCCTAATGACCAAAGCTGTCCAAAAGTGGAGAGAATGGCCTCTGGAGGAATTAAGTGTCCCATCACAGGAGGTATTCAATTAGAAGCTGGGTGATCCCTTGCTGGAGATGTTGTGGAGAGGGCTCCTGGTAAGGTCCAAATTGGGCTAGGTGCCCTCTGAGGTCTCATCCAACTCAGAGGCTTTGCGCTTCTGTGACTGAGTCTGGGATGGTACAGATAACAAAAAGAAGACTTGAGAAAGCAATGTGGAGACCAATAATGGATTTCTAAGTGAATACAGTTGGTTTTTGATTGTGTTAACTGAGGATGAGGAATGATGCAGATAATTCAAAGAAATGAGTAATATAAACATCATCTATTTTTGGATTTTGAATGCATTATTATTCTCTCAGGAACAGATTTACCTTCCTAATTCTATGCTGGCCTCTGAAGGACAGCATAGGTCAATAATGGAATACACTTACATACACACACACACACACACACACACACACACACACACACACACTGAACTGAGGTCCTGGACTAAAATAGGTATGATTTTGTGACTATCTATGCTTTACCATCCATGTGTGGCTATCCTACACACAGGTAAGTAACAGTTGACTCAGCTGATGTTGTTTAGGCCACTGTTTCTCAAAGTGCTTTCTGGTATTCAATCACTCAATCAGCAAATATTCATCAAACACCTGGTATGTGCTAGACACTGTACTTGGTACTGAGGATAAAAAAGATCGAAATTATATAGTCCCTGCTCTCAAGGAGCTTATAATCTGTTGGTTCAGGTTGGAAGGGGGCACATATGCACATATAAGAATATGCCAAATAAATATAAGATAATTATGAGTGAGGAAGGGGCAGCTGGAGATATTAGAAAAGTCTTACCATAAAATACAGTTTTGGGAGGAGCAAAGACGGCAGAGTAGAAAGATACATATATACTAGCTCCTAACCCACAGCCCATAAAATACCTGTAAAGAAGAACTGCCAACAAATTCTGGGGCAGTAGAAGCCACAGAACAATGGAGAGGAGGAGATTTCTGTTCCAGAGAGGCCTGAAAAACCGATACCAAATGTCTGTCATGCACCAGACCCAGAGCAGAGCCCAGCCCTGCCTTGGCCATGCGGCACTGAGAGGAGCAGATCTGAGCAGGCTTCAGGGGCAGAATCTCCAGCAACAGCGCAGATCCCTCCAACCACATGCTCCAAAGGTCAGTGAGAGAGTCTTTTTAGGTTGCTGAGAGAGGAGCAGGGTGTCTCCAAAACTCAGGCCCCCTCAGGAGGCAGCAGCAGAAGCAGCAGTGGAGGTGGCAGCAGACAGGAGCTCCCAAAGCAGACAAGAGCTCGGATCCATTGTTGAAGGTCTCATAAACCCCCTGAGGGAACAGAGCCCAGTGCGGCAGCCCTGCCCGAGCACCTGAACTTAACCTCACACTGAATAGCAGCCCCCACCTTGCCAAAGGCCCTGAGGCTGGGGAGCAGCATTTGAATCTCAGCCCCCAAGCACTAGCTGGGCAGATCTGGAGGTGAAGTGGGTGTGGAGAGGAATCTCAGAAGTCAAATAACTGGCTGGGAAAATGCCCAAAAAAAGGGAAAAAAAATAAGACCACAGAAAGTTACTTTATTGGTGAACAGATATCTCCTCCCTTCCTTTCAGATGAGGAAGAACAATGCTTACCATCAGGAAAAGACATAGAAGTCAAGGCCTCTGTATCCCAAACATCCAAAATAAATATTCAATGGGCTCAGGCCATAGAAGAGCTCAAAAAGGATTTTGAAAATCAAATTAGAGAGGTAGAGGAAAAACTGGGAAGAGAAATGAGAGAGATGGAAAGAAAGCATGAAAAGCAGGTCAACATCTTGCTAAAGGAGACCTAAAAAAATACTGAAGAAAATAACACCTTGAAAAATAGGCTCACTCAATTGGCAAAAGAGGTTCAAAAAGCCAATGAGGAGAAGAATGCTTTGAAAAGCAGCATTAGCTAAATGGAAAAGGAGGTTCAAAAGCTCACTGAAGAAAATAGCTCTTTAAAAATTAGAATGGAACAGATGGAGGCTAATGACTTTCTGAGAAACCAAGAAATCACCAAACAAAACCAAAAGAATGAAAAAATGGAAGAGAATGTGAAATATCTCACTGGGAAAACAATTGACCTGGAAAATAGATCCAGAAGAGACAATTTAAAAATTATGGGACTACCTGAAAGCCATGATCACAAATAGAGCCTAGACATCATCTTTCATGAAATTATCAAGGAAAACTGCCCTGATATTCTAGAACCAGAGGGCAAAATAAATATTCAAGGAATCCTCTGATCACTACCCAAAAGAGATCCAAAAAGAGAAACTCCTAGGAATGTTGTGGCCAAATTACAGAGTTCCCAGGTCAAGGAGCAAATATTGCAAGCAGCTAGAAAGAAACTATTCAAGTATTGTGGGAATACAATCAGGATAACACAAGATCTAATGTAATTCTACATTAAGGGAATCTAAGATCATGGAATATGAAATTCCAGAAGTCAAAGGAACTGGGACTAAAACCAAGAATCACCTACCCAGCAAAACTGAGTGTAATACTTCAGGGGAAAAACTGGTCTTTCAATGAAATAGAGGACTTTCAAGCATTTTTGATGAAAAGACCAGAGCTGAAAAGAAAATTTGACTTTCAAACATAAGAATGAAGAGAAGCATGAAAAGGTAAACAGTAAAGAGAAATCATAAGGGACTTACTAAAGTTGAACTGTTTGCATTCCTACATGGAAAGACAAAATTTGTAACTCTTGAAACTTTTCAGTATCTGGGTAGTTGGTGGGGTCACACATTACACACACACACACACACACACACACACACACACACACACACACACACACAGCCAGAGAGCACAGAGTGAATTGAATAGGATGGGATCATATCCTTAAAAAGTGAAGTTAAGTCGTGAGAGAGAAATGTATTGGGAGGAGAGAGGGAGAAATGGAATGGGGCAAATTATCTCTCATAGAAGAGGCAGGCAGGAGACTTTTTAGTGGAGGGATAAAGAGGGGAGGGGAGAGAAAAACATGAAGTTCACTCTCATCACACTAGACTAAAGGAAGGAATAAAATGCACACTCATTTTGGTATGAAAACTTATCTTACAATACAGGAAAGTGGGGGAGAAGGGGATCAGTAGGGTGGGGGGGATAATGGAAGGAAGGGTAATAGGAGGAGGGAGCAATTTGAAATCAACACTCTTGGGGAGGGACAGGATCAAAAGAGAGAATAGAAGCAATGGGGGGGAAGGATAGGATGGAGGGAAATATAGTTAGTCTTACACAACATGACTCTTATCGAAGTCATTTGCAAAACTACACAGATATGGCCTGTATTGAATTGCCTGCCTTCCCAAAGGGAATGGGTGGGGAGGGAGGGATGGGGAGAAGTTGGAACTCAAAGTTTTAGGAACTACTGTCGAGTATTGTTCTTGATACTAGGAAATAAAAAATACAGGTAATGGGGAATAGAAAGTTACCTGGCCCTACAGGACAAAAGAGAAGATGGGGACAAGGGAAGGGAGGGATGATAGAAGAGAGGGCAGATTGGTGATAGGGGAAATTAGAATGCTTGGTGTATTGTGGTGGAGGAAGGGGACAAATGGGGAGAAAATTTGGAACCCAAAATTTTGTGAAAATGAATATTAAAAAGTTAAATAAATTAAAATACAGTTCTGGGAGGAATTTGGAAGAAAACTAGGAATTTATTGAAGTAGAAGTGAAGAGGGAATACATTCCAGTTTGATAGGGAAATGACTTTGCAAAGGTCCAGAGATAGTGATTAGAGAGTTATGGGATGGACAAAAAAGTCAGTCTCGGCAGATTGTGGAGTACAGAATAGGGAATATGGTATAACAAGACTGGAAAGGTAAATTGGAGTCAGGTTGTACAGAGCTTTAGCAAACAAAGGAATGTATATATAATCATAAAGGTGATCCAGAGCCAATGGAGTTGATTGAACAGGGAAATTCCGTAAACAGAGTTGCTCCTTAGGAATATTATGCCAGCTATGTGGGGAATAGACTATGACTATGTGGGGCATAGACTACAGAGGGGAGATGACTTAGGAAGATGAATTCGTAGGTTTTTTATAATAGTCTAGGCAAGAAGTGATGAGGGCCAGAATTAAAATGGTAGATATGTGACTAGAGAGAAGGCAAGGGATGTTATGGATGTAGAAATGACAAGATTTGGCATCTGATTGAATAGTTCAGGTGAGTAAGAGTGAGGAGCTGAGGAGAATAGCAGAGCTGTGAAGTCAAGTGACTAGAAGAATGTTGGTGCCCTCGATAGATAGGAAGGTTGAGAACAGGAGAAGGTTTTAGGTGAAAGATATTATATTCTGATTTAGATATGCTTAGAGGACAAGTACCTAAGTAGACACTGATTGAAATGTCCAAATCACAATTGGTGATTCAGAACTAGAGCTTAGGAGAATGAATATCCAATGTGAATGAGTTTTTGAAAAATAATTAAAGTTATTTTTTATTTCTGAAATATTATGCCCTTCAATATAGTCCTCCTCCAATGTTTCATCATGATGGGGAAGTAGTCCTAGGATCTCTCTCGATAATAACTCTAGCCTCTCTATTCACTGAATCAGCCATGCTACATTGAAGTAGAATTCTCTCAGGCCTCACACTTCACAGATTAAGAACCAATTGAGGAAGCATGCACACACACACATACATACATATACAAGTATACACACATACACATACATGAACAATACACACAGATATGGGAAAACATTCAAGGAAGAGAGGAGTTTTGATGGACAAGACCCCTAACAGTCAGGGAGAGACCTGCTTATGGACTCAAGAGTAAGCTAGTCCTGACAACTGAGAATTGAACTGTGTACATTAAAACGCTGTTGGTGGAACTATAAAACAGTCTAGCCATTTTGGAAAGCAATTTAGAATTATGCAAAAAAGTGACTAAAATATTGATAGAAGATTCCATTACTAAACTTAAACATCAAAGAAGCCATCAATAAGAAGAAAGTCCATATATACTCTAAAATATTTATAGTAATTTTTTTTTGTGATAGCCAAAAATTGGAAACAAATTCAAAACCCATCATTTGGGAAATGGGTAAACAACTCATGATACATGAATGTTACTGTGCTATAAGAAATGATGTGTGTGATGAATACAGAGAAACATAGAAAGATCTATATGAATTGATGCAAAATGAAGTAAGCAGAGTCATGAAAATAATATACACAGTAAATACAGCAATGTAAATGGAAAGAACAATGTTGCTCCAAAAAAAGTTAATGTAACAAAATTATAAATACCAAGTAAGACTCAAATGAAGAGATATAAGAGGATGTCTCCAACCCACCCCTTTGTAGATGGAGACCCATGGGCATTACACACTGCAGGTGTTTTCAGACTTTTTAATGTATTAATCAATTGTGCTTATGTTTTTCCTCTTTAAAAAGTTATATTTATTATATGGGATGGCTCTCTGGAAGGGGATGAGAAAGGGATATTTGGAATAACTATGAATATGTAAGAAATAAAAGATATCAACAAAAACTTATTTTCAAAATGCTCTAAATCACCATTGATTAGAGAAATACAAATCAAAACAATTCTGAGGTACCACATGACACCTATCAGATTGGCTAACATGACAAAACAGGAAAATTATAAATGCTAGAGAAGATGTGGGAAAATTGGAACATAATATGCAGTTGTGAACCTATCCAACCATTCTGGAGAGGAATTTGGAACTATGCCCAAAGGGCTATAAAAATTGTGTACCCTTTGATCCAGAAATACCAGTTCTAGGTATATATACCAAAGAGACCATACAGATAGGGAAAGGACCCACATGTACACAAATTCCTATAACAGTTCTTTTTGTGGTAGCAAAGAATTGTAAATTGAGGGGATGTCCATCAGTGGGGGAATGGCTGAACAAGTTGTGGTAAATGAATGTAATGGAATACTATTGTGCTCTAAGAAATGATGAGCAGGCAGATTTCAGGAAAAAAACTGGAAAGAATTGAATGGACATGCTGAATGAAGTAAGCAGAACCAGGAGACCATAGTAACAGCCACATTGTGAGATGACTAACTGTAATAGACTTATCTCTTCTTAGCAGTGAGAGAGTCTAAGACAACTCCAAAGAACTCATGATAGCAAATGTTATCTATATCCAGAAAAAGAACTATAGAGTCTGAATGCAGATCGAAGCATCTATTTGCTTTCCTTTTCTTTTGTTCTTTTGTTTTATTTCTTCTTTCTTGTGGTTTTCCCATTGGTTGGAATTCTTCTTTACAATATGATGTGAAAATAGGTTTAATATGAATGGATATGTAAAACCTATATCAAATTACATATCATCTTGGGATGTGAGAGGGGGAGAGATGGGGAGAAAATTTGGAACTCAAAATGTTATTGAAGTGAATGTTAAATACTAAAAACAAAGAAATTTTCTTTAAAAAGGACTTATTTTCAGAAGGAGGAAAACAAAATTCACCTGCAGGAAGAAGCAAACCCTTAGAATTCATATGAACTACCCACTCAGCAGAATAGAGACACTAAATTCAAGGAGAGCTGTGTGAGGAGTCTTCAAAAAGAGAAAAGACTTCTAAGCCCTGCACAATTGGGAATTATGGGTTGTCTTTAATACACATATACATATTCTACTAGTATACCCTATTCTCTATGTATAGTTCCTATTTTTACTATGCTCTCTTAGAAAATATCTCTGCTAATAGTCAGTTGTGTTTACTGGCTGATTATTAATGGAAGGCACCCTGATGGGGGTTCATGAGCTGTAGTAGGAGTGTAGGGTTACCTGTAAACACTGAAGTAGCAGTCACCCTCTGGAGAAGGAAAGTTGGAGTATGACTACAAGTTGAGGGAATAGAACAGAGAGGGGATTGTTTGTGTTATCTCTTTGGATTCCTTCAATAGCCTTGTGATATACGTGCTTTTATTCTCATGAGAAATTGAGGTTCAGATATACTATGCTTTACCCAGAGTCACACAGGTAATGTGTTTGAAAGAAATTATTTTTACCCACACATAAGGGAATACAGAAAATAGGTTAGTGACAGTCGAATCAGATTCTTGAGTTCAGATCCTGTATCTGATGTTTGTTGCCTATGTAATGTTGGACAAATCACTTGTCATCCCTGGACCTTAGTTTTTTTATCTGTAAAATAGAAGTTGGATGGCCCCAAAGGTATTTTCTTATCATAAAATTCTGTGATTATAAGGTGACTTTGGGTTCCTGAAGTGCATGTTAGTCAAGTCAGCTCTAGCAGATCATGTCAAGTTGAAAAGGTTTCAGGTCCAGGGCACAGACTAGCTGAGTGTGGAGTTGCTTGGGGAATAGAATATTTTGACCACAACATTTTATGATGACTAACTACTAGAGTATGGAGAAGCTGTCATATGCATCAAAGGAGGCGGAAGGGGGAAAATAGACCAATAAAATCATAGAATCTTTAAGTATTACAAGGAGAATCCTGATTATTTATGCTTTATCCTTACTGAAGGTGGAATAGGAAGAAATAGGTGAACCTTCTCTTTGGCAGGCTAGAGTCAATGAAATCTGAATCAGTGAACATAATTTTATTTCTTTTTTTGGTAGCTTTTTAAATACCCACACATATGTGTATATATATATGTATGTATATATGTACATACACACACATATGTACATATGTATCACCTACATTCCCAGGATTTTTTCTCTTCCACTCCATAAAAATCATGCCTTATAATAAAAACTAAATAAAAGAAAAAAAGAAAAGAATTCAAACTAATACATCACCCAAGTCCAATGTTCCACCCCCAAAGATCTACATGTTGATAAAGAAGGGAAGAAGATGTATTCTCATATCTCTTCTTTGTAGCCAAGCTTGATCATTGTACATTGAAAGTATTCAATTTCTTTCTTTTATAATTAAGTTGTTATTGTTATCTTTGATTTTTTATATCACCTGTTTCCCTATTCAGGCCTCCTTTTCCCCCTTTCTTGAAGAACCATCTTTTATTTTTTTAATTAAATTTTTCTTCAATAATCAAGAATTTATTTTTTCTCCTTCTCCCCTCTCCTCCCCAACCCAGAAAAAAAGAAGGAATAAAAAAACCTTTTCAACAAAAAAAACGCAGTTTAGCAAAATAAATTCCTGTGTTGGTCAGGTCAAAAATATGTCTCTTTCTGCATATTAGTCCATCACTTTTCTATCAAAAAGTGGGTAGCTCTGGATCCCTAGTTAATTACTGCACTGATCAGAGCTCTTAAGTCTCAAAATTTTTCACTTTTTACAGTGTTGATGTTGTAACATAAATTATTCTCCTGGTTTGATCCACTTCACTCTGCATCAGTTCATAAGACTCTTCCCAAGATTTTAGAGATCTCTTTCTTCATTTCTTTTAGCACAGTAGTATTTCATTACATTTACATGCCATATTTTATTCTGTCATTTCCCAATTGATGGGTATCCCCTTAGTTTCCAATTCCTTGCCACTGAAAAAAAGAAAACTGCTATAAATATTTGTGTACATATAATACCTCTTTGTCTTTCTTTGTTCTCTTTGGGATACAGGCCTAATGGAGGTATGAATGAGTCAAAAGGTATGCAGAATTGAGTAACTTTGTGGGTATAGTTCTGAATTGGACTCCAGAATGGCTAGACCATTTTTCACAGCTCCACCAATGTCCATCAATGTTCCTTTTTTTTGAAATCAGCTTTACTTATCTAATGAATGTGGGGTGGGACCTCAGAGTTTCCTTAATTTGCATTTCTTTAATGATTAGTGTTTTGGAGTATTTTTTCATATATCTCTAGATTGTTAGAATTTCTTCCTTTGAGTATTTCCTATCCATATGCTTTCATCATTTGTCATTTGAGAAATGAGAGAATCCTTCTTTAATACAAAGAATTTTTCAAAAAAGGAAAAAAAATATTCAGACAAACCAGCCAACACAATGCAAAAATCTGACATCTGTAGTTGTCTACCATTATAGTATCAAGTCTGAACAGAAAGGAAAGGAAGCACCTTCTTCTGTCTCTTCTCTGGGGACAAGTTTGGTCATTATAATCTAATGGCATTCAATTTTGACTATTTTGCTGTAGTTATTTCTTTTATTTGCTTTGTTGCAGTAATTGTATGTAGTTTTTCTTGTTCTGTTTTATTCATTCTGCATTAGTTCATGACTTTCTAAGTTATTTTATAGCATCATCATTTTTACCCTAATTCTTTTAGTTATTCTCCAATCAATGGGCATTTACTTTGTTTCTAGTTCTTTGCTACTATGAAGAATAATGCTATAAATATTTTGACACTTTTATTTCTAAAACTTAATCTACATTATGATTTCCTTTTAGATCATTTTCAGGCTTAAATAGTTATGAAGAAGGGGAAGGTTTTGCTCCAAGGTCAGTTTTAGATCTGACATCATTTAATATTTTTGTCATTTATTTGAATGATGGAAAAGCACCATGTTCATTAAATCTCCGTGACCTCTACTCAAGAAAGGTTACAAAATGCTAGGCAAGAACAGAATTCAAAGTGATTATGACATACATACAAGCATGCTATTAAGAAAATAGTAAGGAACAGAATGAAAATCAGGTTAGACAAGTTCCAAGCAGTATATTTGAAGACTTACATGAACTAAGGGTCACTTACGGATTTAATGAGCATGATTAATTTTCTATCATTCAAATAAGTGGCAAAAATTATAAAAAATGCCAAACCCAAGACCTATTTTTCTCCAAACATATGTAAATTTGAGAGTAACTCCAACTGAATAGAGCAGGAGTAATTATATTATAAATTTTATTTTTTAGAAATAAAAATGTTTACAATGATCTAGGCTTCATTGACTGAAACCTTCCCAGAGGACATAACTGAATGAGTGCCAGTAAAAGTCTGGATGCATGAAAATAGGAGGAGAGATGCGATGTGATAAAAAATAGGAGCTGAGGGAAATAGGGGCAAAAGGTTGATAATATCTTCTTGGGGTAGCCTGAAGCAGACTTGACTGTCAGAAATTAAGAATATTGGGAGCAGCTTAACAGCAAAAGAAAAGGGAGGGCAGCTCAGGAGAGCTGAGGAAGAGGGTATGTATCCAGGAAAAGTGACAATTTGGAGAGAGTTAAATGTGTAGAAGACTGATTAGTCAGTAAACAAATCTCTGTGCAAAGCATTATGCTAGACACTGAAAGAGATAGGATGTTGAGGTAAGATACGCTCCCTGTCCTCATGGGTTGTTGGTGTGTTGTGTTTGTCCTTCATTCTTGAAGAGGGCCATGACATCAAGATGATGGCATGTCTTGCAGTTGACTTTGATTTGAGTGAGGAGGGCTGTGCAAGGTCACTAACTTTACTTTCTTTTTCCTGAGCCATCTGAGTTCAGTGGCCTGATATTCATCAGGACAACTGGAGATGGCCTAGCATGCAACGTGAGACAAGGTCTAATCACATTCTCACTTTGAGTGAGATACACCCATGAACGAGTAGAGGGATAGAACACATATACAAATGGCTATACTATAAAAAAGTACATGGTAAGTACATTAGAGAGTTCCTTACCAAAGAGCTATGAAAAATCTGAGAAGGAAAGTCATTATTGACTGAGATGGAATGGGGAAGTCTGAATAAAACAGGTGATGCCTGAGTTAGCCTTTGAAGGATAGGTGCCAGTTCAACAAAGAGATGAATTATCTGGAGGACAGAGCCAAGATGGCTGAGGAGAAAGATGCACATACTCTAGCTCTTCCCCAACAGCCCATAAAACACATGTAAAGAAAGACTCTCAACAAATTCTAGAGCAGCAGAAGCCACAGAACAACAGAATAGAGGAGATTTCCAGACAAGGGTGACCTGGAAGGCCAATGGGAAACATCTGTCATACTGGATGCAGAGCAGCCTTGGCCACATGACTCCAAGAGGATCAGGGCCACAGCAGCCCTCAAGGGAAGAATCCCCAGCAGCAGCAGTGGAGGTTCACAGATTCCTCAACCCACAGTCATCAAAAGTAGCTTCAAAGGTCAGTAGGAGGGCTTTTTCACCTCCATGACAAGGGAGCAGGGTCCTCCCCTAGACCCAGCCCCAGGCAGCAGTGCAGCAGCAAGCAGCAGTCAACATCCACTGTTCCATTGTTGGAGCACTCAGTTTAAAGCCCCTGGAGGAACTGAGCAGCTGATCTGAACCTCAGCCCGGAGTAGTGGTCCTGCACCCCACCTAAATCTCCCAGGGTAATTGAATAGCTGATCTGAATCTTAGCCAGGAGTCAGACCAAGGAGTAAACACCTTTCCCTTGATTGTGCCACCTTGGAGGAACTGAGATCTTACATGTCCCCAGAGTATACCCTACCCTTGACAAAGGATCCAAAACTCAAGTAACTGGCTAGGAAAATACCCAAAAAGGGAAAAAAATAAGACTATAGAAGGCTACTTTCTTGGTGAACAGGTATTTTCTCCCATCCTTTTAGATTAAGAAGAACAATGTTTACCACCAGAGGAAGACATAAAAGTCAAGGTTTCTGCATCCAAAACCTCTAAAATGAATATGCAATTGTCCCAGGCCATGGAAAAGTTAAAAAAGGATTTTGTAAATCAAATAAGAGAGGTAAATCAAATAAGAAATTGGGAAGAGAAATGAGAGAGATGCAAGAAAATCATGAAAAGCAAGTCAACAACTTGCTAAAGGAGACCCAACAAAATGCTGAAGAAAATGATACCTTTAAAAATGGGCTAACTCAATTGGAAAAAGAGGTCAAAAAAGCCAATGAGGAGAAGAAGACTTTAAAAAGCAGAATTAGCCAAATGGAAAAGGAAGTTCAAAAACTCACTGAACAAAATAGTTCTTTAAAAATTAGAATGGAACAGATGGACACTAATGACTATGAGAAACCAAGAAATCACAAAACAAAACCAAAAGAATGAAAAAAAATGGAAGATAATGTGAAATATCTTATTGGAAAAACAACTGACTTGGAAAATAGATCCAGGAGAGACAATTTAAACATTATGGGGCTACCTGAAAGCCATGATTAAAAAAAGAGCCTAGACATCATCTGTCATGAAATTATCATGGAAAACTGCCCTGATATTCTAGAGCCAGAAAACAAAATAACTATTGAAAGAATCCACAGATCACCTCCTGAAAGAGATACAAAAAGAGAAACTCCTAGGAATATTGTAGCCAAATTCCAGAGTTCTCAGGTCAAAGAGAAAATATTGCAAGGAACTAGAAAGAAACAATTTGAGTATTGGGGAAATGCAATCAGGATAACACAAGATCTAGTAGCTTCTACATCAAGGGATTGAAGGGCATGGAATAGGATATTCCAGAAGTCAAAGGAACTAGGATTAGAACCAAGAATCACCTACCCAGCAAAACTGAGTATAATACTTTAGGGGAAAAAATGGTTTTTCAATGCAATAGAGGACTTTGAAGCATTCTTGATGAAAAGACCAGAACTGAAAAGAAGATTTGACTTTCAAACACAAGAATCAAGAGAAGCATGAAAAAGTAAACAGGAAAGAAAAATCATAAGGGACTTACTAACATTGAACTGTTTGCATTCCTGCATAGAAAGATAGCATTTGTAACTCTTGAAACTTTTCTCAGTATCTGGGTAGTTGGAGGGATTACACACACATACACACATACACACACACACAGATACAGAGAGCACAGTGTGAGTTGAATAGAAAGGGATGATATCTAAAAAAAATAAAATTAAGAGGAGAGAGAGGAATATATTGGCAGGAGAAAGGGAGAAATGGAATGGGGCAAATTATCTCTCATAGAAGAGGCAACAAAAAGCTTTTCCAATGGAGGGGAAAAGGGGAGAGGTGAGAGGAAAAAAGTGAAGCCTACTCTAATCACATGTGGTTCAAGGAAGGAATAACATGCACACTCAATTTGGTATGAAAATCTATCTTACATTATAGGAAAATAGGAGAGAAGGGGATAAGTGGGGTGGGGGGGGATGATGGAAGAGTGGGCAAATGAGACAAGGGAGCAATTAGAAATAAATACTCTTGGGGAGGGACAAGGTTAGAAAAGAGAATAGAAGAAATGGGGGGCAGGATAAGATGGAGGGAAATATAGAGTTAGTTTTACACAACATGACTATTATGGAAGTCATTTGCAAAGCTACACATATATAGCCTATATTGAATTGCTTGCCTTCTCAGTGGGGATGGGTGGGGAAGGAGGAAACAAGAGAAGTTGGAATTCAAAGTTTTAGGAACAAATGTTGATAATTGTTTTTGCATACAACTGGGAAATAAGAAATACAGGTAATGGGGTATAGAAATTTATCTTTCCCTACAGGACAGGAGAGAAGATGGTGATAAGGGAAGGGAGGGTTGTTAGAAGGGAGAGCACATTGGTGGAAGGGGCAATCATAATGCACAGCATTTTGGGAGGGAGGGAAGACATGGGGAGAAAATTTGGAACTCAAAATCTTGTGGAAATGAATGTTGAAAACTTAAAATAAATAAATTTTTAAAAAAGAGATGCATTATCTGATCATATAGATTCAAGAAGAGATTTTTAAGATAGAATCAAGGCAGCATAGATTAGAGGATGGAATGCTGGATTTGGAATCAGAAAGAACAATGTTCCAATCCCACTTCAGATGCACACTAGCTATATAATCCTGGGTGAGCCAGTTAATCTCCTTGGGCCTCAGGCTCATCACCTCTAAAATGAGAAGGTTGGATATGGCTTCTGAGACCATTTCTACCTCTAGAATTTTTCTTTAAGTCTACATCTAGAACCTAGTCAGAAAGGATCTTATTTTCTTCAGTTATCAAGGGATCTGTAAGGAAAATAGAGACCTTATGGTATATAAGGCACACTTTTGCCACACTTCCATGTCAGTGCAACAGATCCAATAATTCCTGGAATTTTTTTAGTTCTTTCCTTGTTACAAATGTAAAATGTTTTACTGTAGCTATTACATAAAGATGAATTGACTATGTCTCAGATGTATATTGCAACTTATCTAGTTTTCTTTGATTAAAGAAATAGTCTGGCTCAAAATTTCCATTTTTATTGACATCTGTGTGTTGATTCCATTTTGTCCCAGAAGGTCCCCCATGCCATCCTATGTTTCATTTACAAAGAAGTGTTGATGGGCTTAATCACCTGGAAAGCAATTCAATCTCAGTGAGCCTCCAGTAAGATATCAATGAGCCTACAGAAGATAAGTTTACAGCTTTTTTTTTCTTTTTTGGCATAACAAGAAGAAATTTCTTTTTTTAAAAATTCATTTATTTATTTTAAGTTTTCAACAGTCATTTCCACAAAATTTTGAGTTCTAAGTTTTCTCCCAATCTTTCCCCTCCCCCCACGCCAAAATGTCAAGCATTCTAATTACCCCTATCACCAATCCACCCTCCCTTCTAACATCCCTTTCTTACCTTCTTCCCATCTTCTCTTTTGTTGTGTAGGGCAAGATAAATTTCTATACCCCATTACCTGTATTTCTTACTTCCCAGGTGTATGCAAGAATGATGCTCAACGGTTGTTCCTAAAGCTTTGAGTTCCAACATCTCTTGCTTTCTTGCTTCTTCCCTCCCCACCCATCCCCATTTGGAAGGCAAGCAATTCAATAAGGGTTATATATGTGTAGTTTTGCAAATGACTTCCATAATAGTCATGTTGGGTAAGACTAACCATATTTCCCTCCATCCTATCCTACCCCCCCATTTCATCTATTCTCTCTTTTGACCTTGTCCCTCCCCAAGAGTGTTGACTTCTAATTGCTCCCTCCTCCCATTGTCCTCACTTTCACCATCCCTCCTACCCTGCTTATCCCCTTCTCTTCCACTTTCCTGTACTGTAAGATAGGTTTTTTGTGTCAAATGTGATGAGAGTAAGCTTCACATTTTCTCTCTCACTTCCCTCCTTCATTTTAGTTCTAGTTCCTTTGACTTCTGAAGTATCATATTCCAAGCCCTTTGATCCCTTGATGTAGAAGTTACTAGATCTTGTGTTATCCTGATTGCATTTCCCCAATACTCAAATTGTTTCTTTCTAGCTGCTTGCAATATTTTCTCCTTGACCTGGAAACTCTGGAATTTGACTACAATATTCCTAGGAGTTTCTCTTTTTGGATCTCTTTCAAGAGGTAATCTGTGGATTCTTTCAATAGTTATTTTGCCTTCTGACTCTAGAATATCAGGGCAGTTTTCCTTGATAATTTCATGACAGATGATGTCTAGGTTCTTTTTTTAATCATGGCTTTCAAGTAGTCCCATAATGTTTAAATTGTCTCTCCTGGATCTATTTTCCAAGTCAGTTGTTTTTCCAATAAGATATTTCACATTATCTTCCATTTTTTTCATTCTTTTGGTTTTGTTTTGTGATTCCTTGGTTTCTCATAAAGTCATTAGCCTCCATCTGCTCCATTCTAATTTTAAAGAGTTATTTTGTTCAGTGAGTTTTTGAACCTCCTTTTCCATTTGGCTAATTCTGCTTTTTAAAGCATTCTTCTCCTTATTGACTTTTTGAACCTCTTTTACCAATTGAGTTAGCCTATTTTTAAAGGTATTTTTTCAGCATTTTTTTTTGGGGGGGTCTCCTTTAGCAAGTTGTTGACTTGCTTTTCATGCTTTTCTTGCATCTCTCTCATTTCTCTTCCCAATTTTTCCTCCACCTGTTTAACTTGATTTTCAAAATCCTTTTTGAACTCTTCCATGGCCTGAGACCATTGAATATTTGTTTTGGATGTTTGGAATACAGAAGCCTTGACTTTTATGTCTTTTTCTGATGGTAAGCATTGTTCTTCATCTAAAAAATGGAAGAAGATATCTATTCACTAACAAAGTAACCTTCTATAGTCTTATTTTTTTTCCCCTTTTTGGGGCATTTTCCCAACCAATTACTTGACTTTTGGGTCCTTTGTCAAGAGTAGGGTATACTCTGGGGATCTATAAGATCTCAGTTCCTCCAAGGTGGTGCAGTCAAGTGTGTATACTGATCTGGGAGCAACAGAAACTTTTGTGCACAGTATCTGTGGGTAATAGAGTTCCCTCTCCATAGCCACCTGGTCTCCAGTTCCACCAAGCCAGCCCTGGGGGCTGAGATTCAGATAAGCTGCTTGATTCCCCCAGGGGCTTTCAGTGGGGGCAGGGCTATCATTCAGTGTGAGATAAAAATCAGTTGCTCAATTCCTCCAGGAGCATTAGATGGGGACAGAGAAGCCACACAGGGCTGAGGTAAGGATCAGCTGCTCAGATCCCCCAGGACCTTTACCATCCAGCAATGGATGTGGGCTGCTGTGGGAGCTGCTGCCATGAGATGTGGTCTCTGCTGCTGCCACCTGAGGCTGGAGCTAAGGGAAGGCCCTGCTGCCTTCTCAGCCAACTGAGAAAACCCTCTCACTGACCTTTGGTGCCTGTGGGTTGAGGGTTCTGCAAACTGCCACTACTGCTGCTGGGGATTCCACCATCTAGGCATGCTCAGGTCTTCCTCTTATGGCCAAGGCTGGGCTGGGTTCTGCTCTGGGTCTGGTACAACAGAACCTTTCTCGTTGGCCTTTCAGCTCACCCTGGGCTGGAAATCTCTACTCCATTGTTCCGTGGCTTCTGCTGCTCTAGAACTTGTTGAGAGTCTTTCTTTACAAGTATTTTATGAGTTATGGGGAAAGAGCTAGTGTATGTGTGTCTTTCTACTCCACCATCTTGGCCCCACCCACGATAAATTTACATGTTACTACTGTTAATAGGTCACAGAACATTTAATATGAAAGAAATAACAGGATAATGATCATACTAAGTGATATTTGTAATGGTCCCTGAGGCTCGCAAAGAACTGTATATATTATCTCATTTGTTCTTCTCAACAACTCTGTGAATGAAGCACCATAGGTATTATGATCTATATTTTTACCCATGAGCAAACAGGATGAGAGAGGCTAAGTGACTTGACCAAATTCACACAGCCAGTTAGTGCCTAAAGCAATCAAACCCAGTTCTTCCTGACACCAAGCCTATCTATTGATCTATATACTGCCTCTTATGTACATTTGATGCAGATTAGAAAACTCTAAAAGGAAGAGAGAAATTTCTGAGAATATTTCTTCAGTTACAATTAAATATCAATCCTCTGATTATCAGCTTCTCACAGAAGTACACTATGCCAGGGCTAGAGAGAACCATGATGAACATCTAGTCCAACCCTCCCTTGCACAGAAGTAGAAAATGCAGCTCATAGATGAGGTACAAATTGCTCAACATCATATGGCTAGGAAGTGGGAGAGGCTAGATTTTGACCCAGGTTTCTTTTTTAAAAATTTATTTCTAATTTTCAACATTCATTTCCATAAGATTTTGAGTTCCAAATTTTCTTCCTATCTCTCCCCTCCCCCCACCCCAAGACAGCATGAAATCTGATATAGACTCTACATATACACTCATATTGAACCTATTTTCATATAAGTCATGAAGAAACAAACAAAAAAAGAAAAAAAAAGAGAGCAAATAATGTTTCAACCTGCACTCCGACTCCATCGTTTTTTTTTTTTTCTAGATGTGGGCAGCATTTTCCATCATGAGTCCTTTGGACTTGTCTTGGATCCTTGCACTGCTAAGAAGAGATGAGTCTATCAAAGTTAGTCATCACACAATGTGGCTGTTACTATGTACAGTGTTCTCCTGGTTCTATTCACTTACCTCAGCATCAGCTCATTCAAGTCTTTCCAGGTTTTTCTGAGATCTGCCTGCTCATCTGCACAATAGTATTCCATTATATTCATATAGCACAACTTGTTCAACCATTGCCCAACTAATAGGCATCCTTCCCATTTTCAATTTTTTGCCACCTTAAAAAGAGCTACTATAAATCCTTTTGTGCATGAGGGTCATTTTCCCATTTGTATGATTTCTTTGGGATACAGACCTAGATGTGGTATTGCTGGGGCAAGGGTTATGCACATTACTATAACCTTTTGGGCATAGTTTCAAATTACTCTCCAGAAGGGTTGGATCAGTTCACAACTCCACCAATAATGCATTAGTTTTCCAATTTTCCTACATCTTCAGCATTTATAATTTTCATGTTTTGTCATGTTAGCCAGTCTGATAGGTATGATGTGGTACTTCAGAGTTGTTTTGGTTCACATTTCTCTAACCAATAGTGATTTTGAGCACTCTTTCACATGACTATACATAGTTTAATTTCTTCATCTGAAAACTTCCTGTATTCATATCTTTTGACTATTTATCAATTGGGGAATGACTTGTACTCTTATAAATTTAACTCAGTTTTCTATGTATTTTAGAAATGAGACCTTTATCAGAGATATTGGGTGTAAAAATTATTTCCCAGTTTTCTGGGGAATCTTGGAGGCATTGGCTTTGTTTGTGCAAAAACTTTTCAATTTAGTGTAATCAAAATTATCCATTTTGAATTTTGTAATGTTATCTGTCTCTTGTTTGGTCATAAATTTGCCCATTTTCCATAAATCTTACAGGTAAACTATTCCTTGCTCTCCCAGTTTGCTTATAGTATTAGCTTTTATATCTAAATCTTGTGCCAATTTTGACTTTATTTTGATATATGGTGTAAGATGTTGATCTATACCTAGTTTCTGCCATATTATTTTCCAGTTTTCCCAGAAGTTTTTGTCAAATAATGAGGAACCCAGATTTCTTGACTCCAAGCCCAGTAATCTTTCCACTTTCTCCATGCTGCCTTCTTCCCAGACTGCTAGCTTAGTGGGATTGAAGTCTAATCATTTGTAATACATGGATTCAGAATGTTGGGCAAGGCTCATGATAACTTTTAATTTCTCATGAGGAATAGATGGCAAAAGCAAGGGGAAGCCACCATTAAGACATATCAGTCACAATTCAGTTCAATTCAATTCAAGGAACATTTCCTAAGTGCTGAATGTACTGGATTAGGCTGCATTGTGTATGTGCTTTACTCTGGTGTATTGTGCTGTACTGTGTATATGCAAAGCTAGTCCTTTATGAAAGTATAAATTCTCCATTGACATCACATGGGAAGTTTTGACAATATCTTCTTGATGATATATGAATTTTCTCTACCAAACCCCCATTTGTCATTCTGAAACTCTCACACCAGCCCTGGAATTCACACTTTGAAAGTACAATTATCCCTTCTACATCTCAATTTTCCCTATTGTGGTTTCAATATATCACAGGTAGGCATAAGAAATTAAATGAGAATTTTGGGGGAGTTTCGTGGAAGCTACAGACAATACAATAGTGATTAAAATGTATGCACAGATAAATATAGCACATATTAGAATATGACAAGTTCTTAAGACTGTCATAAAATACTATGCAATCAAATGATTGAGAATTCGAGGAAAATCATGCAAAGCAAGTTTTGGTTGAATAAATAAATTCATTATCAAAGAATATGATGGTGAAGAAATATGTGATTTTCAGGAGACTTAATGGGATTTTTAAAAGAAAAACAAGCCACCAGGAATCATGCAATTGGAAGAAGATTCTAGCAGGTAGCAAACATTTTTTAAGTGTTTACTATGTGCCAGGAACTGTGCTAAGTGCTAGGGGATAGAAATACAAACAAAAAGAAAGAGAGCTCTTACTCTCAAGGAGATTACATTCTCACGGGAGTAGACAACACATAAAAAGGGAGCCGAAAGATGAGAAGTGGAATGATGGTTCTGTCCAGAGGGTCAGAAGCACAACCAAGGGGGGAAGGGATCCAACTGTAAGGGATCTAGATAGAAAAAAGGTCACCAGGATAGTGAATGGGCTGATGACTATGCTGCAGGAGAATCAATTGATGTCATTTGAGATATTTATTCTGAAGAAGTGAAACCTAAGAGAAGACAAGATACTCTTTAGATATTTGGAGGTCGATGTTACCAGAGAGAGACTAGACTTGTTCCCCTTAGTCCAAGAGACAAGACAAGAGACAATTGATGGAAGTTTCACAAAGAAAGATTTTGACTCCACATAAGGAAAAACTCAGCAACCAGCACTGTCCCTTGGGAGGCAGTAGGGTCACTATCACTGGTGGTCTTCAGGTTGATGTTGGATGACCACTTTTATGTGAGATTGCAAAGAGGATTCCTGCTATTTGGGTTCAAATGAGTTGACCTATGAAGGCCCTTTCAGTTGTGGTTCTGGGATTCTGAGATTCTTTAAGAGAGATAAAGAACAATGTTCAACCAACCTCTACCTGGAAACCTATCTACCAAATCGGTAGGGAAGGATTGTGGTGTGGTGAGTGGAAAGTATGCCAGCTTTTAGGAGGACAGTACCCCTCCTTTCATTGCTGGAGCAACTGTAATAACAGTCCATGCTTATTCTAATGCTATAGTGAAATAGTACCTGAATATAGAACATAATCATTAAATATATGCTGAATTCATTGGCTGAATACTGGAGAAAAACATGAACCTTGGACCCAGAGAGAGCTGGGTCCAAATCAAGTTCTGCATTATACTACCTGTCTGACCTAGGGAAAGTCACTTAACTTCCCTGGGCCTCATTTTTGCCACCTGTGAAGTGAGGGGTCTGATCTAGAAGTTGAGATGTTCCTTAGGGTTTCTTTTACCTCTAAATCTCCAACTCTATGACCTGTTAGAGTATGATCCTACAACCTCTAACATACTAAGAAAGTGTTTCATATTGGATTTCATTCACTTTTCATTGAAAAAATCATAGTAAACAAAATCAACCTCCTTCCTGATGCCCAAAAACAATAATTCTCTCTCACTTTGAAAGGATATGAATTGTGGTATATGGGGTCAAGGCACCATATGCTAAAAGGAAGGGGGTGATTTGTGTGTATTAGAATACCTTGTCCCATGCATTCCTGCAGAGCTGCTCTTTTGTGCCCTTCAAAATAGCAAAATTGATTATTTCTGTTCCTCCAGTCTTATCTACAAGGCCCACCCCTCTGTCATCGGAAATTAAATTGGTTTGGCACAATTTGCTCTTTATGATGTCATTCTGGCTGCTATCAGTAAGTTATATTCTTACAGGTATTTGTCATTGTAATGCTTGATGAATACCTACTAGCAGAGGGACTAAGAAATGTTCAAGTTTTTTTTCTTAATTTATAACCACAGAAGGAATGTGGGTTGGCTTCTTTTTTGCTTTTACATTCTAGATATTACAATGCTACAATAGTAATAACTGATATTTGAATGGCACTTTGAACTTTGCAGTGTCAATGAGGGTTTAGAGAATAGTTATCATTGTTGAGACCCCTTTGGGGATTTTCTTGGCAAAGATACTGGAGCGGTTTGCCATTTCCTTCTCCAGTTCATTTTACAGATGAGGAAACTGAGGCTAACAGAGTTAAGTGACTTGTGCAAAATCACACAACTAGTAAGTATGTGAAGCCATATTTGAACTTGAGTCTTCCTGTCCCTAGGCCTGGTGCTCTATCCATTGCTCTACCTAGATGCCCAAAGAAGGGACTTAGAAGATGAGGAAACTGTTATAACAGAGAGCAGGGGTGACTTTCCTAGAGTCACACAATTAGTACACACCTGAGGCAGGTTTTAATACCAGGTCTTCCCAACTCTAGATCTGATGCCACATGAGAGGAGTGGCTTACTTAGACTAGCTTGAAGTTCCCTTTCTGCTATAAATCTATGAATCTGGGAGCTTTGGGATTCTGGTATTACCATTATCTGTGTGTGTGTGTATGTGCTTATTAGACTCAAAACCCCATGAGGACAGGGACCCTGTCTTACCTAAACCTTGTGTCTTTCCAAGTACCCAGCTCAGCACTCCTTACACTGTGGGTGTTTTTATGAATGAAAGCTTTTTCGATATTAATTGTAGAGTTGAAATGAATTCAGAATTGCCATGCCTTTTCTCCTGCCCCATCAGCTGCCTGTCCTACATTAACAGATTAGAAATGTAGTTACTTTATTTTAAGATCTTCTGGATAAGCAGTTTAGTAAGGAACATAGGGCTAGGAAGTCATACCTGTTTGCTTTTGTGTTCGGATGTTTGAACTGAGGGATAGATCTATTATGGGTCTGCTTTTGAAACTGAAACTTACTAGAAAGCTAGGGCGACTAATTCTGAACACACCATTTTAGGAAGGGAGTGTGTCATAGTAGGAAACCCATGACCTTCCCCCTCCCCTCCCTGCTTCCTTTTGTCTTTAGAGTCAGAACACTTGGGTTTAAATACTGACCCTGCTGCTTAACCAACCAGTCAGTAAGGATTTATTATGCACTTAGGACATGCCAGGAATTGTACTAAATGCTATTGATACAAAAAAAAAAAAATTGCAAAAAGAGCTCCAGCCTTCATGAAGCTTCTTTTCTAGGTCTCAGAGAGAGGGGCAGTAGGAGCTGGAGACTGGGAAAGACCTCTTGTAGAAGGAGGCTTTAGAAGGAAGCCGGGATCTTAAGGGTCAGAGGTCAGGAGGGCAGGAGGCATGAGGGACAGATGTAGTAAAGATACAGAGACAAGAGATGAGATGTCATGTGAGAGAAATAGCAAGTCCAGTATGACTGGACCATCAAGTGAGTCAAAGAGAATAATATGTAAAAAGACTGGAAATACGAGGGGGCCATTTTGTAAACAGATTTAAATACCAAAGAGTGGAGGTTATATTTGATGCTGGAAGTAATAGGAAGCCAGTGGAGTTGATGGAGTAGTTGTGTTGGATATATATGCTTTAGCACCTGTGCTAAAAGAGGCTGTTTGGAGTGGAAGAAGACTTAAGGCAAGGAGACTAATTAGAAAGTTACTGCAATAGACCAGGTGACGGGATGAGGGCTCACACTAGGGTGGTGTGAGAGGAGAGAAGACAGGCACTCCTCTCTGTGACCTGATGAAGTCCCTTAATCTCCCTGTACCTCCAGAATACACTACATGACCTCTCAGGGCCCTTGTAGCCCTAAATCTACGATCTGTTTTCCTATCATCCTATGACAGACTGACAAATTGGATGTCATGAAACTGAAGATGTTAAGTATGGTAAAGGAACTGCAGACAATGCCATGGGAAGATTGGTTTGAGGACTGAGATATAAGTATAGTCTAGATAACAACAATAGCAAATATTTATAAAGCACTTACTATGTGTCAGGTACTGGGCTAAGTAAATGCTTTACAATTATTACCCCATTTGATCCACACAACAGCCCAGGGAGGTAAGCGCTCTGATGATCCTCATTTACAGATATTTACTGAAGCAAGCAGAGGTTAAGTGACTTGCCCAAAGTCACAATGCTATAAAGCGTCTGAGGCCAGATTTGAACTCAGATTTTCTTGACTCTAGGTCTGGCACTCTATCCACCACTCCTCCCATAATATTGGAAGGAAATGATTAACATCCACAAGCCTCTTCCCCTTTAGCCTCTTCCTCAGATTATATGGCTCATTCCAGAACCTTCATTTAGGGCACACACTCAGGCCAAATTTCAGAGTGATTATATGTATGGCTGCTGAACCCCCTTCATTTCCCTGCAGGCAACATTCCAGACTTCATCCACTGTGCCCCCAAATCTCTTTATCCTGGAAGCTCATTCCAGCCTTGAAACTCGTACATTGAAAATATCCTCTGCCCCATGAAGCTTTCCCTCTAATTGAATGGCTCCTCTCAGACCTTCCGTTTAAGGCAGACCACCACGCCAACATACCTTGCTCCTTCTCTAGGCTGTATGCCAGACTTTCTCTAGTATACCCCTACTCTGGGTATCTTCACCTCCTCCCTGCCCCACTTCCTCTTCAGCTTCCTTTTACATTCTCTCTTCCTCCGTTAAAACCTGAAGTCCTTGGAAGCAAGGACTGACTTTCTTTCTGCTTGTACTTATATTTCTAATCCTTGATGTAGTGCCTGGAACATTTATTGCTGTTCAATCATTTTTTGACTCTTTTTTATTTTTTATTTTTAGCCTAATATATAATAAGCACTTAATAAATACTAGCTGACTGATTGGCTGAGAATGAGGGGCAGTGATTACAAACATTCTTCTCCACTGCAGCTTATGAAGTGTAATGTTAATGTAATGTTAATGTAATGTTAATAGGAGTTAAAAGATCTTCCCAGCCATTAAGAGGCCTCTGGTGGAGCCCATTAAGCTTGATTAGGGGAGGCTTGTTTTGAAGGCCCATATCTTTTGTTAATTGTTAATGAGACACTGGGTCACAAGGGTCTTGCCCTCTAGCTCTGAAAAGTGTATATATACTCTGAGGTAAGTACTCTTGGGGCTTACTTTTGGAAGAAGGTTCAAGTGCCAGATGAGACTCTGGATAGTTGCTAAGGAACTTCCCAGCTTTGAAAACCCAGATGTTGGAGCTTCTCTGGTAACTATATATGTATGTATGTAATGGTCAGACAGTTGGATCTGTCTGTTGATCTATGATACATGTACTGCTTATGGTCAGACAATTAGAAGCCCTGTCTTTTGATCTTTATTTCTCTGCTTGGATTTTCTCTCTTGGTGAATGTAATTAAAGTAGATTGTTGACACCTTTTTAAGTTGCCTTCCTTAGAAAAGCAGATCCAGGAACCTGTGCCAGCAGGTCATCCCGGTTGTGTGTCAGGGTGCTTGCTGCTACATCAAATTGTAGGAAGGCAGATTTCAGTTCAAAGTCAGGAAAAATTCCTAACAATTAGGGCCATGCCAGAGTGGTATGAGTTGCCTCAGGATGAAGTGGATTCTCTCACATGGGAGATTCTCAAGCAGAGGCCTGGATGCTCACTTGCCCAGGATGCCAAAAAGGGTCTAGGTTAGATGAATAACCTTCTAAGATTCCTCCCAACTCTGAAGTTCTATGAAGTTGGAATAGTCTCTTAGACTCAAAATTAGGGCTGCCTATGTAATTATTTCCATATTGCAAGTAATAACTTTGTTTACCATGACAAGGTGTGCCCATGCTTAAGTCTAGGACTCTCCACATCACAGGCAGTAGTGACCTGGCCCTATTTCCATCACAAAATAACGTTTAGTGGATCCTTTGGCAACTCCTCTGTCTTTAATTTAGTCACATGCAATGACTTTCCAAGTTATGACAAGCAGGTAATTATTTTTTTAACGGTTCATTTAGACATCATCAAACCCCCTCAGATACATTTTGTTTTTTAAAATCCTCCTATTCAAGCCATTCCTAAATGCTGGCAATTCTACTTTCCCAACAATTCTCCCATCTGCTGCCTCTTGCTTATTCTCACTACCTTTGGGCCAGTCTTGGCCCTCCTTAGCTCCTACTTGCAAGAACTTAGCCCTAACAGGTCTTCCCACCACCTGCCCAAGCTAGTCTTTATACAACTAGCAAAATAACCTTTCTTCTGCGTGAATATTGTCATGCTGTGCTACTCAAGAGTCATGAGGGGTTCCCCACTCTGCCAAATACAATTCCAACTACTTTCCCTGGAATTCAAAGCCCTTTATAATTTGGTATCATCATGCATTTCTGAATTTATTTTATAATGGCCCTCCCCTCTTCTCTGATGCTATTATAGGATTTTAATCACTGAATGGCTGTTGCCTCAGACAAACTGAGATCTTATGGAAAGACCTTAGCTTGGAAAGGCCAAGGTCTCCCATTGTATCCTGGGCCATTGATGACTAATCATCCTGACCTATGTTTTGCCAGTGTAATCCAATGACTCTGGAGGAGAGAGCAAGGCTAATAACCTTGCACAGCCCTGCCTTACTTAAATCCAATTCACTTGCAAGTCAAGACCTTACCTTTCCAATATCATTGGTCCTCTTCAAGAACAAAAGATGAACAACAATTACAGGGCTACATTGTAACTCCTGAACTTACCCAGTGATTTCTTACCTCTGTGCCTTTGCTAGTACTGCTCCTTATATCTGGAATATTCTTTCTCCCTATAGTTTAAAGCCCAACCCAGATGCTACCTCCTTTGTGAAGCTTTCCCTGGTGCCCCTTGGAAATGATCTCTCCCATTCAGATTTTATACATCACTTGGCTTTCCAACTCTCTAGCAGGCCCATCGGATAGAATTGAATATTATGATTATCCAGGTTTGTGCTGTGATGGAGATGGGGAAATAGGAAGGAAACAAATATTTATTAAGCCCTACTATGTACCAGGCACAGTGCTAAGCACTTTATAAATATTATCTTATTTGGTCATCATGGCAACTCTGTAATATAAGAGAATCCCTTCTTATAACTTGACGAAACTGAGACAGACAGAAATTAAGTGACTTTTCCAGGGTCATACTGTTAGTAAATACCTGAGGTCAAATTTGAACACAGGTCTTCCTGACTTTGAGCCTACTGCCTCTTTCCTGGGTCCCCTACAAGGTTGTGAGCTCTGTCATAATCAGAGTACCTAGAGCTGGAAAGTTGCTGTGAGATGATCTAGGCCAACCTACCTATTCTACAGATGAGGAGAATGAAGCTCCAAGAGGTTAAGTAATTTGTCTGAGGTGCCACCAACAGTAGGCAGTAGAACCAAAATTCAAATCCAGGCAGGTCCTCTGATTTGCCTTCTCTGGTAGATCGTGGTAGATCCACTGAGCTCCTCACCCAACTACTCTGCACAGTAGTGGAAGTTGAAGGGATGTTTTTTGAATTGAATTAGACTGAACTTTAGCTCTTGTGGCTTTGTCTTTACCCTTGTCTTTACCACCCACCCCTGATAGAAGATTGATTGAAGATTGCTTTGAGCCTTGACTATTTTCCTGAGTTGCTACATTAGAACTGATCAAAGTTTGATTCAGCTAGGCTAGAACTGTAGAAGGAGACAGACAGATGGAGTGTCAGAGCATGGGACTCGGAATCAGCTCTTGTTCAGTCATTTCAGTTGTGTCCAACTCTTCATGACAAAGATATTGGAATGGTTTGCCATTTCCTTCTCCAACTTATTTTACATATGAGGAAACTGAGGCAAACAGGGTTAAGTGACTTGGCCACGGTCACACAGCTAGTAAGTGTCTGAGGTCAAATTTGAACTCTGGTCTTCCTGACTCCAGGACAAGCACTCTATTCACTGTGCTATCTTGCTGGATAACTGGGCTAAAGTACTGGGTCTGCTACTTGTGAGCTATGTGAGAAATTCACTTTTCTGCTCTAACTCTCAGTTTATATTCTGGGTAAACATAATTAGCATTTATATCATGTTTAAAGTTTTCAAAGTATGTTCCTTATGTTATTTCATTTGATTCTGACAATAACTCTGTGAAATAAGTACTATTTTTCCCATCTTGCAGTTGAGAAGACTGAGACCTAGAGAGATTAAGTCACTTGACCAGTTTCACAGCTGGTCAGAGTCTAAGGGAGGATTCAAACTCAGTTGTCCTGAGTCTAAGTCTAGCACTCATACCACTAAGCTGCCCCTGTATCATGGAGAGTTTGTTTTAGAAGATATCTCTTAGGACTTCATGAGCTCTGGGGTAGTGTTTCTTTGAGGTACTGACGAGCAAAGAAGACTATGCACAGAGCCAGATTCCCTTCTAGAAAAAACATTTAGAAAGTACTACTCTTTTGTCATATGTCCAGGACTTACTGACTTTCTTGAGATATTTTAAATCAGTGATAAATATATGTGAGAGGTAGTGTATCCCAGTGGATAGCGTGACAGACTTGGAGTCTAAAAGAAAGGTTACAGTTGCAACTCAGATAATTTTCTAGCAATGTGAGTGACCCTGGCAAGTCACTTAACTTCTTTTGGTCTCAGTTTCCCCATTTGTGAAGTGGCAACCTTAGTACCTATAGCACTTACTCCATAGGGTTGCTGTGAAAACTAATTAAGACAGCATAGACAACATGCTTTCCATATTTTTAAAGTGCAACAAAAATGGAGGTTGTTGTTCCTGTTGTTAAACTGTTAATCTCTCACTGGGATGGGATCACAAGACAACTCACTGATTTCAATTAAAATAGAAAATTTAGTTGACCTAGAAGATTTCTATAATCAAAGAAAACTATGCAAATAGATGCAAAAAGATACTTATAAACTACTTGGAAAAGTCACAAAATTATAGAATCTCAAAGTCAGAAAGGACCTTAAGAGACCATCAAGTCCAGTCTATAATGAACATGAATCTCCTCCATAACGAACAGTTCATAACAAGTGGATGTGTTTAATGGTGACCATTTCTAGATCAGGGGGTGGTTTGGGGTAGGGGGAGGAGAGGAAAGAAAAAAAGGGAAAAAAGAAAGTTACATTATAATTATTATATATTTAGAAGGAATAGCAAGCTATAAATAATAGACTTGCAGTTTCATGTGCATCCATATTCTTAAAAATTCTACTGTTTTATAGAAATGCTTGTTTTATTTCATAAACTAAAAGTAAAATAAACAATGATATTATTAAAACAAAAATTGAAGGAAAATAACAAAAACAAAATTAAAATTAAAATATAATTTTATTTATTTAATATTTAATTAAATTTAATAAATTCAATTAAATATTAAATTAAAATTTAGTAATAAAATTAAAAATATTTTTAAAAAATAAATTTTAATTTTAAAATTGAAAACATTTTAAAATTGGTCAGCCAGCTTTTGCTTGAAGGCTTCTGACAAGCTAAGCCATTCAGCTTTTGGATAGCTCTAATGATTAGGATGTTTTCTTTACTTCAAATTATTGCCTGTTTGCAGCTTCTACTCATTCTCCTTCTTCTACCCTCTAGCTGGCTAAAGCAAGTCTAATCCCTGGCTCTACCCATATTTGAAGAAAGCTATCATATTTCCTTTAAGTTTTTCCTTCCTCAGGCTAAACATCCTAAGTCATCTCAGAGAAGAGATGGGTTTCATAGATAAATAGATTCTCAGTTTTCTCCTCTGTAACAAATATTGTGCTGGAGTTTTTTGCTCAGTTATTTTTCAGTCGTATCCAATTCCTCATGACCCCATTTGGAGTTTTCTTGACAAAGATACTCGAGTGGTTTGCCATTTCCTTCTCCAGTTCTTTTTACAGATGAGGAAACTGAGGTTAACAGGATTAAGGAACTTGGCCATAGTTACACAGATATCAGGTGTCTAAGACCAGATTTGATCTTGGGTCTTCCTGACTCCAGACCTGGCACTTTATCCACTGCACCACTTTGTTGCCCAGTGCTGGATCAGATTCCTTCTAAAATCCCTTCCTTGGTTGATATTCTATGTTCTATCTTAAGGTCTAACAGTATATGCCCTAAAGTTTCTTCCAAGTGACTGTGAGCCTGTGAATTTATGTGTAACAATCTTTAGGATCTTTACTCATCAGGAAATTCTGTTACTCATTTGGGTCACTTTGTCCTTTAGGAATAGACTCTAAAATGATAGCAAGGGAAATATTCAAGAAAAGAGTATGTGATTTTGGAAGTAATGCTGAACTAAGCAGGAGTCTGTGGAGGGGGACAGAATAGCAGGGGTGGGTTTCTATCATGGGGGAGGGTCAGGATTTTGAGTTTCAGTCTCTGATCTGTCTTCCTGCAGGGAGAACAGTGCATTGTGCTGCATGTGAACGAAGGAAAATACAGGTAACACCTGGCATCACCTGAGAGGTCGCTCTAGACTTGTCTGCCATACTAAGCCTGCCACAAATGGTCAAGGCCAAGGCTCTTTGATTGCCCAGGCACCTTTACTAAATGTTTGATATTTATTGGAACCAGATAATGGAAAGGAGCCTAGTGTATGAATGAACAAAAACTGACCTAGACAAGGCAGAGAGGGGTAAATGGAAGGAATGAATGGGACAGGTACAGGGGAGACCAGTTAGAGCTGGAAAATAGACTACAGATTCACAGCTTCTCCTGTTTGGTCTGAGATTTCTTCGCTTTTTGTCATCATCATGTTGAGTGGAGGTGTTCATTAGTGTCTAGGTCAGTAATAGTTTGTACTGCAAAAGGTCACGCAAAGTGTGTAACAAAATGTGATTTCGACAAACATTTAAGTACCCATCATGTGCTAGGTACTTTGTGAAAATATAGGGATATTCATTTGTTTCGGTTATGTCTGACTCTTCATTACCCCATTTGAGGTTTTCTTGGCAAAGATACTGGGGTGGTTTGACATTTCCTTATGTAGCTCATTTTTTGACAGGTGAGGAAACTGAGGCAAAGAGGGTTAAGTGACTTGCCCAGGGTCACACAGCTAGTAAGTATCTGTGGTCAGATTTGAACTCAGAAAAGTGAGTCTTCCTGATTTCAGGCCTGGAGCTCTATCTACTACATCACATATATGTGTGTGTGTGTATGTATGTATATATGTATGTGTATATACACACACATATATGTGTATATACATATATATGTGTATATATGTCTATGTATATATACATGTACACTCATTCATACATATATGTATGTATGTGTATAAATATATATACACAAATATATAGCATATATAAATACATACGTAGATGCATGTGTATATGTATATATAGACATTTGTTTAGAGATATGTTATTAAAAAACAAATGGTATATAACAGTTTTCAGTTTCTTATATCTTTCTTATTCCTTTTCATATGAAGTATTTGTGTTTGTTGAAGATTGAGTTCACAATTAAAAAGAAAACTTAAAAAGTATCAGCAGCAAGCATTGGGCATTTGTAATACCCTGATCAATGGCGGGCCTTTCATATGAAACCCCTAAATCAGGTGTTTGAGCCTCTCTGCCAGCTATTTTCTTTGACCTGGAAGGAATAAAGCCTTACAGGCCAGAGAATAGAGAGCATCTCCTCTCCACCTCCACCCCCCTGCCCAGGGCTTCCTGGGAATATAAAGGTATACAGAATAGCTTCTCAGAGTCAGGTTCCCTACAGGGGATTCCAATGGTCCACACTGCTTAAAGAATAGTCATCAATAGCGACACTCTCCAGGAAGCCCAGTTGTTACTATATCTCTATGGTGGGTCTTTTGCTATCAGCAGTTTTGGCTTCCTCTTTTGGTTTCCTAAGTTCAAGGATGCTGCTGTGCTTTGCACAGCTTCCCTTTTGTAGTGAGGG
Source organism: Bettongia penicillata ogilbyi (assembly GCA_023548195.1). Lineage (NCBI taxonomy): Eukaryota > Metazoa > Chordata > Mammalia > Diprotodontia > Potoroidae > Bettongia > Bettongia penicillata. The sequence continues at coordinate 5,881,797 of JAJHZJ010000090.1, read as the reverse complement.
ATAGCTGCAGGCTATGAGGAGGGCAGCATAAAAAATAAACACAAAAAACCAAAGTTTAAAGCTCTCAGCCTTCAAAATTCATCTACTTCATATTAACAAGTACAAACCATCCTTCTAGAGCATGGCCTGTAAGCTTCAGCCCTAACAAAAACACTGCTCTTAGATGATTGAAGTGTTTCTTAGAACCCAGGACAATAAAGAGTAGAGGCTCCATTTCATGTATCTGCAAAAGGTTAGTCACTGCAGAAAACTTACTTCTCAGGAAAGGATAAGGAGTTACATTAAAGACAAAAAGAAAAAAACAAAACATTTTACAGCCACAATCTTGAGGCAGCATGGTAGAGGAGGAAGAAGTCTTGAATCAAAGTCAGGAATTAGGTTCAAGTCCCAACTCTGAAATCTCAGTGTACTATGACTAGCCTCAGTTTTGTCATCCGTAAAATTGGAATAGAAATCATCATATTACCTGTCTCATAGGGTTGAGAAAACTCTTTGTTAAACCTATAAAGCTTTTTTATTAAGTATCTACTATGTGCTAGGCAATTGGGTATACAAAGACAAACCTGAACAGTGCCTTTCCTTACGGACCTTATGTTCTATTGGAGGGAGACATCATGTACCCAGATAAGTAAGCACCAAATATATGTCCATCTGCTTTGGTTATTTAATAGTAGATTCACAAAGGTACCCATTCAAACAGAGATAACTGGGTGTAATGGAACATTGGTTGCTTGTTGTCCTTTGTTGTTGAAGAGGACCAAAATGATGTCAGAAGTACTCTGTGTTTGGAGTCAGAGGCCCTACTGCCTGCAATTTGTGTGATGATTGGAAATTAATTTCCCTTTTCTGGGCTTTGGTCTCCTCATCTCTATAAAAAAAAGAGAGTTCAGATTGAATGACCTCAAAAAGCCTTTCCAACTCTAAAACTTGAGATGCACACTTCTAAGTGTTCCTTATTCAGTGCCAACCACCCCTGTTATTATGCTCGTCAATATTATTGATGAAAATATAACTAGCATTAATGTGGCGATTTAGGATTTGGAAAGCACTTTACTAATATTATTGCATTTTATCCTCAAAACAACCCTGAGAGGAGGGGATTATTATAATCTCCATTTTATAGATAAGGAAACTGGGGCAAACAGAGATTAAGTGATTCACAAAAGGTCACACAGCTAGCATGAGCTTAAGGCAGAATTTGAATTCAGATTTTTCTGATGCCAGGCCTATAACTCTAACCATTGTGCCACCGGGCTAACTTTTTATTTTTTTTAGATGGTGCTCTTACTTGACAAAATAGACATTCCTCTCAAAGGGTCTTTGAATGTCAGAGCTAGGAAAACCTAAGAAATGGTCCAATCCAACTCCCTCATTCTGCAGATAGAAAAACTGAGGCTTAGAGAAGGAAGATGACTTGCTCAAGGTCACCCAGGCCATGTGTTGCCGAGCTAGAACTGTAATCTAGATTTTCAGGAGTCTAGAACTAGAATCTAGTTCCCTGTTTTGGAGATCTTTACATTGTACCGTGCCTTCTGTCTCCTCTGTATTCTTTTTCCTTAAGTTGAAATTGTAACCTGAGATATAACACTAACCAGCCGTGACCTTGAACAAATTATTTCCTTTCTCTAAGACTCATTTTGCTAATCTGTAAAATGGAGAGTTTGGATTAGCTGTCCTCTAAGTTCCCTTTCAGTTCTATGACCTTCAGGCACAATCAAGAAAGACTCTTAGATAGCTAAGACAGTAAAGGACCCTGGTAGCTTGTTTCACTTATTTCATTAAGCAAATGTCAGGCTTGAAATTTAAAAGGCTCTTTAAATAAGTTGCACAAGTAGACCCTTTTAAGTGCCAGGAAATTCTTCCAAGTGATCTCAGATCCATGGGAACCCCTGGAAATTAGATGGACCAGACGCAATTGTTTTGACTTTGCAAAGTGCACTCCTGGTGAATAATGTCTCCACTTGCCTAAAAGAAAAAGATTTACATTGGATCAATTTATGTTTAATGTGAACAAAAGTCACTTAGGCTGAAATTAATCTAGGTGTTTGAGTTAGGCATTGACCTTTTCCCTGTAAAAACACCTTAACAGAGAATTTGGTGCGTAGTTCTCACTGCTTTGTAATGTAATGGTAGGAAGCAAATCTGGGCATCAGAGTCTCTGTCCATAAAATAGAAGAAATAGGAATATAATAATCCTCTCCATTAGTGCCATGAAGTTGCTTTTGCTACTGAATTACTGGATGACCTTGGGTAAATTTGCTGGGCTTCATTTGCAAAAGAAGAGGGTTGATTGAAGGTTCCTGCTGGCCCTGAAAGTCTGATTCTTGAATCTATGGATCATGAGTTTATAATCACAAGATGAGAACTATAAGGTTTTCCTAACAATAGTGCTGATTTTGGACAGTACATACTTTGCTGGAAGTTCCAGAGAAAATAGTTCATTGACGCTGTTATGGAAAGAGCACAGCAGGCCTGGCTTCTGGCTCCACCTCTGCCCCTGAAAAGCTGTGTGATTGTGGGTAAGACACTTTATCTCTCTGGGCCTCAGTTCTCCCCTCTGTATACAATGAAAATAAACATATCTGTCTACTTTTCCCACCCTGGCTTGTCCAAAAAGACCAAGTGCAGTAATGGATGTTTACAGAGCTCTGTAAAATGATGGACAAATGTAGGAAACTATCATTATTACTATTTATTATTACTGCCCCCAGGTGGTGCCTTAATGATCCATATAGCCCTTAAATACTGGCTGGATTGTTGGTAGCTTTTGTCAGTGCAGAAAATGTGTTGTGGGCCATGGGGATGCAATTATTGCCTTTGACCCTGAGAATCCAGCAATGAGACAGGCAAGACAGATCTTGCCAATGCTTTCCAAATATACCTCCTGTGGTGTCCCAGCAAAGGGTACAACTTTTAACCTCTCCTAACCCTGACTTCAAAATGATCAGCAGATATTTCCCTGTTCGAGCTAGCAGCAGTTTCTGGGGATGAGTAAACACCGCTTTGCCTTTTGGACTGTGTGTTCCATGAGGGCAGGGATCATGTCTTATCTAAGAACACCGGGTTCTTATATCGGATTGCACGCCATTTTGGGGTTGAGTGCAAGGGAAGTGGAGAAAATTTAAAACTTATGAAAGTAAATGTTGAAAACTAAAATAAATTACTTAATTTATAATTTAAAAAAAGAACACTAGACTCTCCCAGTGCCAAGCAGCATGCTGTATGGAATAGCATCTCATCTGATGTTCCTGGAGGATGAGGAGGGGAATGGAGGACAGGTATTACTATCTGCTTCATTTTTTATCGTACTTTGCCTGGGTCTCTTTTTCCTTTATCTCCATGTCCTTTGTATTGTCAGTTCACTTAGATTGGAAGCTTCTGCAGGACCAGGGTCTATGTCATAATTAATTTTGCACTCCCAGGACCTAGTACAAGATCTTGCTTCCAGTAGGCAGGTAGGATATTTTGGTTAAATGGAATTGAATCGAACCCCTCACTAGTGCCCAAAATACAATCCCCACTCCATTCAGCAGGCTTTCTACCAGTCTTTACCCCTTATTCTGAAGTAAATTTTACCTGTCCTTCAAGGACCATCTCAACTCTTACCTCTTTCATGAAGTTTTTCCAGGCCTCCCCAGACTACCATAATCACTCCTTCTAGGTTCCTGGATTGCTATAATTGTGCCACTTTCACAATTCACTTCAGCTCAATTGAGTTCAGGTAAGGTCAACAAATATTTATTAAGCATCTATCGAGTAGCCCTGGTGTTCAGGTGCAAACCTGGGGATACACAGATAAAAGTGACACAGTCATTGACCTTAGGGAGCTGAAAATAAAATAGGAAGGTTACAAAATGTATGGAAATAATTATGATATGAAATAACAAATGAGAAGGGCAAAGGCGAGATCCAGAAAAAGTTCTCTAAGAAAATATTGGGTAGAGATGTTTTTAGAAAAATATAGATAGACTTACATGAAATAAGAGCAAAGTGAACAGAACCAAAAGAACACTGTATACAGTAATGGCAACATTGTTTAAGAACAGCTTTGAGTGACTGTGTCGTTCTGACCTAGGAGAGAAGATGCTGTCTGCATCCAGAAAGAGAAATAATCAGTACAACTATACATAGAATGGTTTTACACACACATATATCTGTGTATATATGCATACACACATGTACCTACATATATATACATGTAAATACACACACATACATATACCTGTGTGTGTATATGTGTGTGTATACACATATATTACACATATTTGTATCTAATGATAGACATCTTTAGGCCATGGGAGAGGGAAGGAACAAAAAGGAGAAAAAAAGAAAGTTACATGATAGCTTTATTATATATTTAAAAGGAATAACAAGTTGTACATAAAAGATTTGCAGTTTCATGAGCAACATCTTTTTTTGTCCTACTATGCTATAGAAATGTTGTTTTATTTCATAAACTAAAAATAAAATTAATTTAACTTAAAAAAATAAAATGTGGGGTAGAAAAGATTTCTCTTGACTATAGGGAATGGAATCAAGGAAGATTCATTTGCTGACTACTATTCTGTAGTTACTTAATTTTCCATATGTGTGTATCTGTATCTATCTATCTATCTCTATCTGTCTCTCTCTCTATCTCTATCTATCTTTCTTGTCTCTTCAGTAAGAGATGTCATAAGCCTGTCAAGGATCAAAACTGTCTACCTTCTTTGGATACACCACAGGGCCCAGTACAGAGCTACACATGTAGAAGATGTTCAGTAAATATTTGCTGAAAGAACAAATAATAATTATTTCCTATTATTTCCTCATAGAAATAATAGTACCTTACATTCCCATGGTGATTTATAGTTTATAAGTGGTTTCCTCACAACAGGTTCATGAATTACGGAGAACATGTATAACCTTCAGCCAGACAACAGGGCCTGAGAGAAATGATGTGCCCTATTCATGTAACAAACATAACTAGTGTTAGAGGCAGCATTAAATCTCAGACTCTGAGTCTGGTGCTTTTTTTTTCCTATTTTTTTCCTGATATCTAACACTTTATTTTTATTTTTTTCTATTAAAGCATGGAATAAATAAGATACTTCTCCAGTCTTGTTCCTCCCCTCTCTAATCTCATCCTCCATTCAGCAGCCGAAATGATTTTCTAAAAGCAGAAGTCTGACCATGTCACTTTCCTGTTAACAAACCTGAATAGTTTCCCATTATTTCTACCATCAAACATAAACTCCGCTTGGCATTTAAAATTCTTTTCAGCCTAGTTCCAACCTACGTCTTCAGACTTATGCAATATTCTTCTTCACACATGATGGCTCAGCCAAACTTGCCTTTTTATTTATTTACACGGCAATGGAAGTCCCATGCCTACACCTCTGCACAGACTGTCCTCCTGCCAGGAATGAATGCCATCCCTCCTTACTTCCCCCTCCTAGAAGGCCTGATTTTCTCCAAAGCTCAGCTCAGGAGATGCTTCCTATTTGATTCCCCCAAATACCATTTGAAAATGAGCTTGTATGTATTTTGTATTTATTTTGAGTATTTCAATACACACTTTTCTGTATACATTGTTTCATCCTTTAGAATATAAGCTCCTTAAGGACAGCAACTGTTTCATTTATGTCTTTACATCCTTAATGCCTGAGAGGGTTCTTGGCACATAGGAGGAATTTGATTAATACATCTTGATGGATTGATTGCTGAGAAATGAGCCTTCTGGCTCTTTGGTATCCACCTAAGCATGTACCTACAACAATTCTGTGCACAGTAGGCACTCGCTCCTTATTAGATCAAATTGACCTAATCCTCTCCAGAGATTTGGTTCCTGTCATACATGCTTTTAGAAGGGGAAGTTTCTAATTGTACTCTGTGATCTCAGTGGAGAGCTCCCCCCACCCCCACCCCGCCCCCATCTTCCCTGTCATGATGTTCTTGTTTTGCTCTGGGCCCTCTGACTCATCCTGCATCTCCAGATGGCTTCCTGAATTTTCAGCCGGCTGGCTGGGATGCAGCAAGAGCCCTTGATACAGGACACTGACAGAAAATGATGTGAAACAGAGTCAGAATCCCACCATCTACCTATCGTTGATTGTCAATGGCAAGGTTCAAAAGAGGCTGTAACTTGGAGTGAATCATCCCTTCATTTGGCTGACCTTGTTGCCTTGTCTCTCTCCCTGTTCTCCTTTCTGCATTCCAATTTGGAGCTGATTTAGTAGCAACACAGCTAAAAGAAGGAGATGCTGCCTGTCCTTCTTGGGCGCATCGGATGGTGAGGTCCTAGCTAAGGAAGAGATAAGAGGTGACGGAGGGGCAAGAATTATTGGTGTACCCATAACTAGGAGACAATTAACTGCATGGCACTGTTGCTTAGGCCCACAGTGTGGTAGAGCCTTGGAAATGTACTGAACTCAGTCAGAAGCCCTGAGCTCCCAGGAGTAGGCTGGAACCAAGTTGAATCAGCAGGCAAAAGCTGGTTATTAAATTTTCAGTGTGAGAATGACACCTCAGAAATCAGCAAATGATACAAACCAGGGCTTGATGTGTAGCTTTGATGGTTGTCTAGATTTAAGAAAATAATGGAGAAAATGTCAATATTGCAGATCAAATTGAAAAGTGTGTCTATGTACATTTTCCTCCCACAGAGAGCAGGTTGTTAAACATTTACTAATGCACTCCTGCTTCTAATTCCTTCTCCAGTACTTTCTAACCTTACCAAAGCTCTTACCTTTCTAAGCCTTAATTTCCTCATTTGTAGAATGGAGATAATATTACCTGCCTTAGAGCATAAAGACAATAATAACTCACATTAATATAGCATTAAGCAGTTTGCAAAATGCCTTCTTCACAACATTATAATCACTGAGGTAGGCCTGGTAATTCTAATTTCCATTTTTCTATGCTTTCTAAACTTCAGATAGGAGAAGTGATTTTTTGCATGGTCACACAGATACTGATGTTTGAGAAGGAGTTTGAAAGGCAGTTAAGTGCTAGACAAAGACTTTTTGCACATCGTGAAAGAGCTGCAAGTTTATCTGCATGGCCTGCAAAGAGAATAATCACCACTCCCAGTGAAGCACAATGTTCATTGTTCAAACTATAGATTTGGATTCTTAAGGCTTCTTTTCAAATCTCTCCATGATAGTGCCTGACCCTGGACAGTCAACTACTCTGAGCCTCCTTAGCTCCATCTTGTAATTTTGACTTTGACATACACTAGGATAAGAAATGCAAGAGACCATTAAGTTCCCAGAGCCACAATAATTGATCTACTAGTTTGTAATATCACTTAGTTTGAAAACTATTGCTAGAGAAGTAAGAACTTTAAAGCTGAAAGTAATTACAAATCTAATACCCTGGGACCATTTCCTTAGTCTGCATTTGCTTTTGAGGTTTGCCCAGAAGGACAGTTTTGATTTACTCTCAGGGTTCTAGGTGTAATGCTAAGGGGTGGTATTATTGTTCAGAAGCCCCCACCAGTGGTATTTCCACTGATAACTGACTTATCAGACTGAATTAAGATTTAGATAATGTATTTATAGAGAAGTTATAGTGAAAATTATAGTCACAGAAATCTCTCTTCTCCCTTCTCCAAACGTGGGGCATATTCTCCTTCTGCACATATAAAGCCCCTAAATGTAGTGAGTTCAAGCTTAAGATACAATGGCAGTGAGGCACACTGTCTCTCTGAGCCCAAGTTCCAATATGGGAATTACAAAACAATATTATTCTCCTTGTGGTGGTTGTATGAGGAAAGCACTTTGCAGATTGTTAAGTAATATGTTAATATGAATTGTTATTCTTCTGATCTGATCTTCATGACAATCCTAAAAATTAGGTAGGGTACATTTTACAAATGAGGAGACTGAGGCTCAGTTAACTTAACTATGGGTCATGTGGTTGGGAAATGCAAGGTTGTATAGAGAACATTTGTGTCAAAGGGATACCTCACAAGCCCTAGTGACTAGCAGTCATTTTCTCCTTTGATAGAGCCCACCTGAGATCATGACAGCTGTTTAAAACCCCCAAGGAGATGGTCAGTATGTGGAGTTAGCCAATTATACTTTTTCTTCTTGACCCATTTAAAAAGAAATCTTTATCTGATAAGGGGGTCACAGAGTATAGGTAGCCTTGTTACATATTTTTAAAACCTAATCATGTCTGCTGATGGATTGATTGAAGGGGGAGTTACAAGCTCCCTCCTTTACACAGATATGGCGCTGTGTGCCCCTGAAATCAGATAACAAAAGAATGTTCTCATTAGAATTTGAGCCTATTTCATCCTTGACCCCAGGAACAAAAGTTCTTCTAGGTCTGCAGGTTAGAGCACAGATTTAGAGCTGAAACAGTCCTTTGAGAACATTTAGTTCAACCCTCTTATTTTACAGATGAAGAAACATACCCAGAAACATTAGCTTATAGATCAAAGGACCCACACGTAAATGGTAGAGGCAGGATTTGAACTGAGGTCTTCTAGCACCAAACCCAGTGCTTCTTCCATTGAACTAATTTTCTAAGAGCATCTTATGACAACAATAATAGTGCTTATAGATTTCTACAGCAATTAAAAGTTTATAAAGTACTTTCTTATAAAAACCTGTGAGGTATGTTGTAGAAGTATTATTATCTCCGTTTTATAGTTGAAAAAACTGAAACTCAGAAAGGAATATGATTTACCCTTGCCTCTAGACATACAGAATATACCTGAAAAATCATTGTTAAAATATCAGGTTCTTTCCCCAGATAGTTTACAGACCTTGAAAAACCTGGACACCACAGTGGCCCATTCATTAATCCTCCTATTTTCCAAAGAGATTCTTCATTCAGGTAATCCAGATTTATTAAGGGCTTATTATGCACCAAATACTTTGCTAGATGCTGGGAAATAAATATAATAGGGAGATAGCTCTTGCCCTTGAGTGAGTTTACATTTTGCTGTGAGGATACCATTTGTTTACAGATAATTAAAATCAGATTTTATACAAAATAAATACACAGGGATGATCATGGGAAGAGGGCAGTGGGACTAACAAAGGGAAAGTCAAGAAAGGGCTCTTGAAAGAGGTGACACTTGGTCCTTGAAAAGAACTAGGGATTCTTAGAGGAGAAGGGGAGGAGGGGAGCATTCTAGGCAAGTGGCAGTGAGATGGGAATGTTATCAATGGGGCAGATTAGAGAAACGAGATCCATAAATAAATAAATATGGTGGAAAAGTGTTTGATAGGCAACAAGATCCCACTTATTCAAGGAAGACTTCACTCTTCAATAAAATCTGCTAAGAAAACTGGAAAACAATGTGGTAGAAATCAGATTTAAACCAAGATCTCACTCTATATACTATAATAATACCCAAAGGGATATATGACCCAAATATAAAAAGTCATATCACATTCTACATGAACAGAGAAGAAAGAAAGATAAGAGTTCTTGGCCAAAGAAGGAATAGAAAGAACCCTAGAAGATAAAATCAATAATCTTAATTACAGAATTAATTGCAGAGTTTTATTCAACTTGTTTCATACAAAAAGTTTTTGTTTTGTAAAACAAATCAATGCAACTAAAATTTGAGAACAAATTGTAAACTTGATGAAAGCGGTCTTTGCAGCAAATTTCTCTGATCAATACCTAATATCCAGGATACAGAGAAAACTAATATATATATATATATGAACAATATATATAAGAATAATATATAAGATTATAGATCAATATATATATAAGAACAAAATATATAAGAACAAAAATCATGCTGTAATTAATAAGTTGTGAAAGAATATGAACAAGCAGATCACGAGATAAGAAATCCAAGCTATCAACAACCACATGAAAGAATGCTTCAGGTCACAAATAATAATCAAAAACCAAGCTATCTGAGAAATCACTAAGATTCCAATACAAAAATGATTATTAAAGAAAGGAAAATGATCATTGTTAGAGGTCATGTGGGAAGAAAGGCACATTAATGAATTGTTGGCAGAGCTGGGAATTGATGCAACCATTCTGGAAAGCAATTTGGACCTATACCTGAAGAGTCCGTACACTGCGTGCATGCCCTTTGATCCAGTATACCCCAAAGACATCTAAGAAAGAGGGAGAGGATCCACATGCACAAAAATATTTTTAACAGCACTTACGTAGTAAAGAATTGGAAACAAAGTGGATGCCCATCAGCTGGGAAATGACCAAAAATTATGGAATATGAATGTAAGGGAATATTATTGAGCCCTAAAAAATGCCAAAGGGGATGGATTCATGGAAATCTGGGAAGATTTATAGAGACTAATGTGAAGTGAAGTGAGCTGATCCAGAAGAATCACATATGCAGGACTATATAATATTGTTATCAAAAGCAGCTTTGAAAGACTTAAGAACTCTAATAATGTAATGATCAACTTTGATTACAGAAATCTAAGGTGCGAAGGCATAATGATGTAGAAGGAGAAATACAGTTTTGGACATGACTAATACGGGGATTTATTATGTTGGACTATACTAACTTGTTGCAATGAAGGTTTTTTGGGGGGAAAGGGTGGGGACAATCGGGTAGCCTAAAGGAGTAGTGATAGTAGTACCAAAAAAAAAAGGGATGATGTCCTTAAGAAATATCTTAAGAAAATATGCAGAAGAGACCAGAAACAAGTTCAGAGGACACTATAGCAAGAGAGACAAATTTGAAACAAATGTGCTTAACTGAGCATATACTTAAAAGCCTTGAAGTTTCATATACAATACTTTTTCTGTCCTTTTCAAATGGAAATGTTCACATTTATTGGTTTTTATGAAGTTCTGAACAACAATACATTTAAGATTAAAAGGAAAGAGCAAAAAGAGAGGGGGCAGGACAAAGTTCTGGAGTATACTCAGAGGTACATTGGTAAATATTTAACAATTGACTCTGGGGGGGATGTACTGCAATACACACTTTTATTTTAATTTAAATCATTAACACTTTTACTATCACTTTAAGTCTAAACAATTAGTGAGTCAATAAATCCAGTCCTGATTTGTAGCATTTGCCAATTTCCAAGCCATAAACACTCACATTGAAAATTTAAATAATTAGCTCTCATGAGACAGTTCAGACAATTTGAGCTGGCTCCACAGCAACCCTTCTGTACACCCCTGCATGGGGCCAGGACATAAATGAAAATCCTGGATTGGAGACTGAGAAGAAATGGTCAGATAGATAGGAAAAAAACTCTGCCAAAGCAGTGTCATAAAAACCTAGGGAGGAGAGTGCATCAAGAAACAGGAGTGATTCACAATGTCAAATATTACAAAGAGGTAAATAATAATATTATTAGCATTTACATAATGTTTAAAGGTTTGCAGTATGCTTTACAAATATGATCGCATTTTATCCTCATAGCAACTCTGGAGGACAGGTGCTATTATTGTTTCTATTTTACAGATGATAAAATGAGGCACACAGAGATTGAGTGACTTACCCAGAGTTACACAACCAGCAAGTGTCTGAGGCAGGATTTGAATTCAGCACTTCCTGACTCTAGGGCCAGAGCTCTAGCCACTGATCTGCCTAGCATAGAAGAAAAAAGATTGAGAAAAAGGTCATTGGATGCAGCTATTAATAAATCATTGGTGAGAGAACTTTCAACTGAGTGGTAGAAATGGAAGTCTGATTGCAAGAAGGTAGGAATTAAGTAAGGGGTTTAAAAAGTGGAGTCACTGAGTGTAGATAGCTTTGTTTTTGAGGAATTTATCTGTGAAAGGGAGGAGAGATATAGGACATTAACTTATGGGGGTTGTAGGGTCCAGTGAAAGTTTTCAAAGTCTTTTTTTCCCTAGTGTGGTAATTCTGCTCCTTAATAATGGAATCTTAGGACCAAGCTGGTTGAAATCAGAAGTTAGCTGGCCCAGGCTGCTCAGTGACAAAGCCAGGCCTCCTAGTGTAGAGGTCTCTTGACAGCTAGACCAGCTGTTCTGCAGGGGATCTGTGACCTCGAGGCCGCATGTAGGTCCTCAAGTGCGGCCCTTTGACTAAATCCAAACTTCACAGAACAAATTCCCTTAATAAAAAGATTTGTTCTGTAAAACTTGGACTCAGTAAAAGGATGCACCCAAGGACCTAGAAGGCCACATGTAGTCTCTAGGCTGCAGCTTCCCCTCCCCTGGATACATTCAGTTAGTTAAGTATAGGTGAGTTGTACTAAGAAATGTCATTCATGGGGTGGAGTCATGATGGCGGAGTAGAAAGACTGACCTGCTCTAGCTCTATAGACCTTAAAATACCTATAAAAGACTACTCTAAACAAATTCTGGAGCAGCAGAAGCCACAAAATGACAGAGTAAAACAGATTTCCAGCCCAAGAGAGCCTGGAAAGTTGACTGGAAAGGTCTATCACACAAAGCTCAGAGCTGAGCACAGCCCAGTGTGAGCCTCACTGCATAGACAGGACTGGAGCAGGCTTCAGGGCACTGAATCCCGGGCGGCTACTAGGGTTTCCAAATTTCGCAGCCCACAAACATCAAAGACAGTTTCAAAACTCAATAAAAAAGCTCTTTCCTGTGGGTGAGAGGAGAGCACAGTATATGTGTTTATGTGTGTGTGTGTATGTGTTTGTGTGTATGTATATACATGTGTGTGTATACGTATGTACATGTATGTATATATGTATGTGTATATACATGCATGTATGTATATGTGTGTATGTGTTCATATGTGTGTATATATGTGTATATGTGTGTGTATACACACACAGACAGAGGGCCCAGGGTGACTTGAATATGGAGAATACCTAAAAAATAAAATTTACTGTTGAGTGGAATGTATTAGGAGTAAGAAAAAGGAAGAGGTGGAATGTAGCAAATCATCTCACATGAAAGAGGCAAGAAAGAGCTTTCACAATGGAGAAGAGAGGAAGGATGAAAGGAAATGAGTGAACTTTGCTCTCCTGGGATTTGACTTAAGGAGAGAACAACACACACTCAATTGGATATGGAAATCTATTTTACCCTGAAAGAAGGCAGGGTGGAAGAGGATAGGAGAGGGAAGATAATAGAAGGGACAGCAAATTGGGGAAAGGGATAATCAGAAGCAAACATTATTGTGGGAGGATAGGTCAAGGGAGAGAATGCAATAAATGGAGGGCAGGATAGGACAGAAGGAAATGTGGTTAGTCTTTTGCAACATAATTATTATGGAAGTGTTTTGCATGGCTACACATGTATGACTTACATTGAATTGCTTTTTTTCTCAGTGAGGGTGGGTGGGGAAGGGAGAGAATATGGAACTCAAATTACTTTAATAATGAATGTTAAAATTGTTTTAGCATGCAACTGGAAAAGAAGATGTGTAGGCAATGGGGCATGTAAATCTATTTTGCCCTACAGGAAAATAGAGGGGAGGGGTTGTAAGAAGGGGGTTAATAGAAGGGAGGACAGACAGGAGGAAGGGGTGGATGAGGTACCTGCTGTCCTGGGGTGCGGGGAGATGGGGAGGAACTTTGGAATTCAAATTCTTGTGGAAGTGAATGTTGAGAACTGAAAAATAAATAAATTATATATTTATTTAAAAAAAATAAAATGATATTTTCAAAAGTAAAAAAAGTAAAATGATATTTTCAAAAGTAAAAAAAAAAGAAAGAAATGTCACTCAAATGTCACTGGAAAGCAGCCTTGCAAGCCTGTTTTCAGGATCTAATTAGCCTGTTTTTCTTAGCTGGGGATAAGATGATGTTTACAGCTGTGATTGTTTTAGCACAATATGTACAAAGCCCCAGAAGGCTCCTCACCCATCAATAAGTAACTCAGAAATCACCAAACAGACAGACCTAGGACTCAGGCCCATCCCCAAATCTAAGTCTATCGCCCCATGGGTCTGGAAGGGTTCCAGAGATTTATACAAGTTCTTTTCCTTGTCACAGATTTACCATTGGCTTACCCAGCTGGCTTAATTAATAGAAAGTGGTCTATTTTTAGATTATGCCATCTCCTACACAATAAGGGTTTCACTCAGAGCCTTGTTAGCATCAGCAAAGCCCAATAGGGGTAAAACCTTTGACTTTACAATATAGGGGATAACATTAGGGCTGATAAATGGAAAAGATTTGATTTCCATCTCCTCCTGACAACATTTCTATTCTGTTTCTCATCATTTCTTTTTTCTAAAAATCATTTATTTTGCATTTAACTTTAAGCAACACCAGATTAAGTACACATTTGCTGCTATTTGCAACTAAAAAAAATCCTACATACATTATGTTCATAACAACTTAGAAATTTTTTCCCCCACCTATCTTAGAGGTAGCTAGCAAGCATAGCAGCTAGAGTGGTGGGCCTAGAATTGGTGAAGACCTGAGTTCAAACCCAAGTCCAGACACTTACTAGTGGTGCAACTCCAGGCAAGTCACCTAACCTCAATTTGCTTCAGTTTCATAAACTGTAAAATAGGAATAACAACACCACCAATTTTGTAGAGTTGTTATAAGGAACAAATGAGATGATATTTCTCAAGTGCCAGGCATGTGGTGCTAAATAAATGCTTATTCCTTTCCTCCTCCCTAATGTTCTCAGTTTATCCCATTCATCTATGTATTTACCCATTCTTCTTATATAGTCACGGTTAGTGAATTGCCATGATTATAACTAGGATATTAACAAAGAAATATAAATTTAGTCACTCAAATGGCAAGGGAGAGGCCCATGGTGGGTGTTAGGAAGACACAAAAAACACAAAGTTATTATTTGTCTGTTCTCAAATTATTACAAAGAAATGTATGCTTAGAAAACAACTGGGTGTACCCTTTCATCCAGAAATACCACTACTAGGTCTATATCCCAGAAAGTTCATAAAAAGGGAAAAGGACACGGAAGGACAAAAATATTTATAGCATCTCTTTTTGTGGTAGCCAAGAATTGGAAATGGAGGCGATGCCCATCAACTGGACAATGACTGAACAAGTTGTGATATATGAATGTAAAGGAATACTATTGTTCCATAAGAAATGGTGAGCAGGCAGATTTCAGAAAAACCTGGAAATACCTATATGAATTAATTCTGAATGAAGTGAACAGAACCAAGAGAACACTGTACATAGTGACAGCAACATTGTGTGATGATCAATCAACTGATGATAGAAATGATAGACTTAGCTCTTCTCAGCAATGCGATGGTCCAAGACCGTTCTACATTTTATTTATTTATTTAATTTTTTTTACATTCATTTTCACAAATTTTTGGGTTCCAAATTTTCTCCCCTTTTATCCCCTCCCCCCACCCCAATACCCCAAGCAATCTAATTTTCCCTATCTCCAATCTGCCCTCTCTTCTGTCATCCCTCCCTTCTCTTTTCTCCTGTAGGGCCAGATGACTTTCTATTCCTCATTAACTGTATGTCTTCTTTCCTAGTTGCAACAACAATACTCAACAGTTGTTCCTAAAACTTTGAGTTCCAAATCTTCCCATCCCTCCCTCCCCACCCATTCCTTTTGGGACAGCAGGCAATTCAATATAGGCCATATCTGTGTAGTTTTGCAAATGACCTCCCTGCTGGTCCTGTTGTGTAAGACTAACTGGATTACCATCCCTCCCAACCTGCCCCTCATTGTTTCTCTTCTGTCTTTTGATCCTGTCCCTCCCCAAGTGTTGACTTCAAATTGCTCCCTCCTCCCTTTGCCCTCCCTTCCATCATCCCCCACCTTGCAATATCTCCTTCTCCCCCACTTTCTTATACTGTAAGATAGGTTTTCATACCAAAATGAGTGTGCATTTCACTCCTTCGTTTAGTCAAATGTGATGAGGGTAAACTTCTTGTTTTGTTTTGTTTTGTTTTTCTCAGCTCTCCTCTTTTTCCCTCTACTAAGAAAAACTCCTACCTGCCTCTTAAATGACATATAGTTACCCCCTTCCATTTCCCCCTCTTTCCTCCCACTACATTTCTCTCTCACCATTTACCTTAATTTCTTTTAAGGTATGGTCCCATCCTATTCAGTTCAATCTGTGCTCTCTATCTCTGTATGTATGTGCATGTGTGCATAAAGTCCTCTGTTTCATTGAAAGACCATATTTTCCCTTGAAGTATTATACTCAGTTTAGCTGGGTAGGTGATTCTTGGTTTCAGTCCTAGTTCCTTTGCCTTCTGGAATATCCTATTCCACGCCCTTCGATCCCTTAATGTAGAAGCTGCTAGATCTTGGGTTATCCTGATTGTATTTCCACAGTACTGGAATTGTTTCTTTCTAGCTGCTTGCAAGATTTTTTCCTTGAGCTGGGAGTTCTGGAATTTGGCCACAATGTTCCTAGGATTTTCTCTTTTTGGATCTCTTTCAGGTGGTGATCGATGGATTCTTTCAATACTTATTTTGCCCTCTGGTTCTAGAATGTCAGGGCAGTTTTCCTTGATAATTTCATGGAAGATGATGTCTAGGCTCTTTTTTTGATCATGAGTTTCAGGTAGTCCCATAATTTTTAAATTGTCTCTCCTGGATCTATTTTCCAGGTCAGTTGTTTTTCCCATGAGATATTTCACATTCTCTTCCATTTTTTCGTTCTTTTGGTTTTGTTTAGTGATTTCTTGGTTTCTTATAGTCATTAGACTCCATCTGTTCCATTCTAATTTTGAGAGAACTATTAAATTCAGTGAGCTTTTGAGCCTCTTTTTCCATTTGGCTCATTCTGCTTTTGAAAGCATTCTTCTCCTCATTGGCTTTTTGAACCTCCTTTGCCAATTGAGTGAGCCTATTTTTCAAGGTGTTAATTTCCTCAGCATTTTTTTGGGTCTCCTTTACCAAGGTATTGACCCGTTTTTCATACTTTTCTTGCATCTCTGTCATTTCTCTTCCCAGTTTTTCCTCCACCTGTCTAACTTGCTTTTCAAAATCCTTTTTGAGCTCTTCCAAGGCCTGGGCCCACCTGCCACTCCCCTGGGGTGTCTGGGGTACTGAGGCCCCGCCCTCCACGTCTTTCCCTGATGGCAAGGATACGTCCTCGTCATCAGATCCGAAGGTCGGGATCATTTGCATTTGTTGGAAAAAACTCTCTATAGTCTTATTTTTCTTCCCTTTTCTAGGCATTTTCCCAGCCAGTTACTTGACTTCTGAGATTCCTTTCCACCCCCGCCTGGATCCGCCTAGCTAGTGCTTGGCCTCTGAGATTTAAATGGGCTTTCCTCCTGCTGGCTGTCAATCAGTGAGCTTTAGTTCAGGTGCTGGGGTGGGGGCAGGGCCGCCTCCCAGGCTCAGTTCCCTCAGGGGCTTTATGTAGAGACTTTCAGGAATGGAGTGGGTGGGGGCGGGGTGGGGGGCCCGCCTCCCAGGCTCAGTTCCCTCAGGGGCTTTATGCAGAAGCCTTCAGTAATAGAGTGGGGTGGGGGCAGGGCCGTCTCCCAGGCTCAGCTCCCTCAGGTTTTATGCAGGAACCTTCCGTAATGAAGATCCTGCCTGCTGCTGGGGATTCCTGGGTCCCGGTTGGCTGCCGCCTCAGCCGCCGCCCACCCCTCTGCCTCCGCTGCTTCCTGCCCCCGTCTCTGCCACCGCCGCTTCCTCCCGAGGGGGCCCGAGTCTCGGAGATGCTCCGCTCCCCTCCTCCAGCCCGGCCTTCTCTCTCACTGACCTGTAGCTTCTGTGGGCAGAGGGACTTTCCCGGCTGCCGGCGCTTCCGTCTCTGAAGCCTGCTCGGATCAGCTTCTCTGGGGCCACGGCCAGGACAGTGCTGGGGGTGGGGTTCACTTTCCGGGGTGCGACGGACCCTGGGGACGGGTCTCCAGGGCTCCCTGGAACTGAAATCTCTTCCACTCCGTTTCTGCACACCTTGTATTGACCCAGAAGTTATGGGGGTCTCTTTCAACATTAATACTATGGGCTTTGGTTTCGGAGCTCGTAAACGTGAGTCCTTCTATTCCGCCATCTTGGCTCCACCCCCCCAAGACCATTCTAAAAGACTTATGAAGGAAAATGCTATCCACATCCAGAGAAAGAACTATGGATCAAAGCATACTATTTTCTCTCTTTTCTTGTTTTCTGTTTTTTTGTTCTCATGTTTTTTTCTCTTCTGATTCTTCTTTCACCACATGACTAATGTGAAGATATGTTTAAAAAAGAAAAGAGAAAATAACTATGTAGGACCATGAGCATCCTTGTTGAGTCAATCCCCGGTGGAGGGTGTCTTCTCCAATACCGTGTCGTCCCAATTCCTCATTCTCCTCCACTTCCATGACCTATTCCTCATCTACACACTATTTGCCCATCTTTACTCTTAAGTGAACCACTTCATCTCTTATCCTCTACTTCTGAATTTCTTAGTCCCTAGTCCTGTCACTGCTTACTCTGCCAAACTCCAGCCCTGAATTACTCCCACCATTCATATCCTTTGCTTCTGAACATAGTTGGCAGAAGTCCCAAAAGTGTGTGGGCTGGGTCCACCTCCCTAACTGATTCTCTCTTCTTATAAAATCATATTTTATTTTTTCCTAATTGGTTCTCTATTCTAGTTACCACAGGGTAACTAGAACTTTCCAAACTTTCTTATCAATCTTCAAGCATCCCATAGCATCCATTCTTCCTGTCCCCCAGATGAAAACTTTGCCTCATATTTCACCAAAAAAAAAGTCATTTGCAAGGAGTTGTCTCCTCCCTTTCTTTTCATTTTGTATCCCTTGGGATTATTCTCTACTATCTTTATTTACTCTAATCTCTGATAAACAAATGGCCCTTTCTGTCATTGCCAACCCCTCTCCATATATCTTTCATCTTAATTTCTCCTGTCTTCTTTAGAAGACTGTCCCCACTATCACCCACTCTCTCTATAATCTTCAGTATCTCCATAACTATTAGGTCCTTTCCTGTTGCCAGTAAACATAATCAAATATCCTTTATCCTTAAAACAAAACAAAATGAACTACCTTCCCTACATCTTACCATTCCATTAATTCTAATCCTACATCCCTCCTCCCCTTTTTCAGCTAAACTTAAAAAACCAATCTATACTCATGGTGTCTACTTTTCTTACCCTCTTCTAAATCTTACATAAAACTGGTTTCCAGTTCAACTAAGACTGCTCTTCTAAATTAGCAACAATCTCTTAATTGCCAAATCAAATGGCCTTTTCTTAGTCTTAATTCTTCTGTTCAGCATTGACACTGTTGACTATGTTCTCCTCCTAGGCATCTGACTACTACTGGCTACTCAATCTCCCATGCTTGGTCTTCATCCAAGTCACACCCATTAACAATGGGCATACAACAAGACCCTCCTGATCCCTCTTCTCTTTTTTCTCTATGCTCTCTAACTTGGAGGTCTCATCAGCTTCCATGTGTTTAATTATTGTCTATGCAGATGGTTCCCAGATCTATGTGTCTATTCCTAACCTCTCTCCTGAGCTCCTCATCGCAAAACGCTTAATAGGCATTTAAAATTGGGTGTCCCATAAGCCCCTCAAACTCACTATGTTCCAAACACAACTTATTATTTCTCCCTCTTCTGAACTTTTCTGTTGCAGCAGAGGGTACAATAATTCTTTCTTTCACTCAGTTTTACTGCAATATCATCCTTGACTCCTCTCTTTTATTCATTCCAGAAATCTATCCAGTTGCTAAATCTTGTAATTTCTTTCTTCGATCTCTCAGATACTCATTTTCTCTACTCATCCTGCCACCACCTTAATTTACCTCACACCTGGGCAGTTAGGTAGTGCAGTGGATGGTGCATATGGTCTGAAGTCAGAAGGATTCATCTTCCTGGGTTCAAATCTGGTCTCTGTCACTTGCTGACTATGTGACTGGGGACAAGTCACTTAATCCCATTTGCCTCAATTTTCTCATCTGTAAAATGGAGCTGGAGAAGGAAATGGTCAGCCTCTCTGTTAGGGGCCAAGCTCTGGACTGCAGCCCCCTGAAGAGCCTGGAAGATGTCCCGGGTGTTAACCCAACTTCTGGTGCTGGGACTGCCCACATGGGAGCTGGCTCCGCCCTCAGGGAGGAACATGGGAGGAGCTCTGGCTGGATATATAAGGGGATGCTGGGAAGAGTTCTGGGAGAAGACAAAGTGAAGTGCAGGGAAGAGGGGATTCCCCTGCTGCACAGTAGGCCACATGGCAGAGGCCAGAGATGTCGGAAGACCCGGAGGCAGGGTAAGTACAAGTGAAGGCCAGGGGTAGCCTGGTGAGATATGGTCAGGGTTAGGAAGCCTGACCAAGGCCGGGGGGTAGCCCCGTGCACCTCTCCAGTATCTGTGCCAAGATCTTCCAAAACATGGAGTCAGGAAGAATGGGATATGACTGAAACAACTGAACAATGACACTTCACAACTGGGTTACTCTATGGACTTAGAATTGGTCTTCCTGCTTCAAGTCTCTCCCCAATCCAATTAATTCTGCATTCAGCTATCAAGATGAATTTTCTAAAGTATAGATGTGATATGTCACCACTTCTCTATTCAATAAACCCCAGTGACCTCCTATCATGTCTGAGATTAAATATAAACTTTCTGTGTGGCATTTAAAGTTTTTCATGACCTGGTGTTTTCATATCCTCCCAATCTCCTTACCCTCTACTCTACCTTCCATACACAGCCTAGGGAAAACACTTTATAAATATCCCACTTGATTCTCATGGACAAATCTGCAAGGTAGGTGATATTATTATCCCCATTTTACAGTTGAGGAAACTGAGATTATGTGACTTATGTAGGGTCAGATGGCCAGTAAGTTTCTGAGGTCAGATTTGAACCCATCTTCTTTACTCTAAGCCCAGCGTGCTACCTAGTCAGCCCCATCATGTGGCCTAGTTTCTGTTGTTTACACACAATGTGAATCTCCCATCTTCATCTTTGCACTGGATGTCCCTCCTCTATCCCTCCCTCTTCATCTCTACCTCTTAGAACATTTGACTTTCTTTAAGACTAGGTCCAGATGTTACCTTCCACAAGAGGTCAACCAGCTGCCAGTGCCTGTCCCTCTAAAGTCACATTATATGTACTTTCTACGTATCCCATGACAACCAACACACTATATGTGTTTGTGTACATACATATACATGTATCTGCATGTATACATACATAATACATATAGTGTGTATCTTATCATAGCTTACATATTTTCTCCCCCATTAGAACGTAAGTTCCATAAGGACAGAGATTATTTGATGTAGGTTTTATTTTTGACATCCCCAGCTCTTAGCACAGAGCCTGGCATATTGTAAACATTTAATAAATACTGGTCGGTTGGTTGATTAATTGATGTGGGTAAAAGAATATAAGTCACACAGAATGAAAAACTTCATGAGTTCTAGTCCATCTTGTTGTTGGTGGACCTCTCCTCATGATGAGATTATAACTCTCACATGATCTCAAAATGCAATCATAACCCAAGCATAAACTTCTCTTAGAACTTAGAGCAGGAAAGAGACCTCAGAAATCAGTCAGCACCGCTCCTTAATTTTACAGATTAAGAAGTTACAACCCAAGGAGATTAAAAGACTTTTCCTAAGGCCACCTAGGTAGTAAATACCAGAAGCTGGATTGGATCCCACAAAACCAGTGCTCTTTCCATTGCATTATCTTCTGGTTTGGCTTTATTTATTTCAAGGGTACTTCATATGCATCTTTTCAAATTTCTCTATATCCTATATTTATTTTTAATAGCATTATAGTATTCCATTCCATTCACATAAGTTAGTTTATTCAACCATTCATCACCTGTTAGAGATTTAGGATATTTCTGGTTCTTTATAATTACAAACAATGCTAAGAAAAATACATATCTCATATACATATTTTTCCATAGGTAAATAGTTAATTTTTTTCTGCTATCCATATATTTGTACTTCTACACACAAACACGCACACATACACACGTGCGCGCACATGCACGCGCACGTGTGTATGTGTGCATATGCATATACTTTGAGAGCATGTTCCTAATAATGTAATTATTGTTCAAAGTAGATGATCATTTTGTGGCTTTTGTTAAGTGTCACGATATTCACTCAAAAGAATCAAACAATTTTAAGTTCCATCAGCAGTGTATTTCTCTCCTCACAAATTTGCCAACAATGCTTAGTCACATTTCATTTTATTTTAGTTTCTAACTGTGAAGTACCATGTAATTTAGCCTTTGGTTATGATCCGTTTCTATTGTTGGCTATTCTTAACATGTTCTGTAAGTCTTGTCTCCTCAATTGGACCACAAACTTCTTGAAGGCAGGGATGCTGCATGTACAGAACTGCATCTATTCTGTGTAACTTTGTGAAAGGGACACTGAAGGCCTGAGTTGGCATCCTGGCTCTATCACTTGCCACCTCTGTGATCTCAAGCAAGTCTGTTCATCTATTTGAATCACCATTTTCTCATCAATAAAACCAAGACAATAATAATTGTTCTGCCTTCTTCACAAGATTGTTGTGAGGTCCAAATGAAATTATGTGTATGAAATGCTTTAATTAAAATACAAATTTAAGTTATTATTAGATGTGCCATCATCTCACCTACCTAACACTCTTCAAGATCTTGCACATAGTAGGAACTTGGTGAAAACTTGGTAGGTGTTGCTTATCCAGGAGTCTGCTGGAACCAGCTCAAACCTCTTGAGAGTTACATTTTCCATGTGAGCATTTACACCCCAGAAATCACTAAAATCAGGGCTTGATTTATTACTTTGTTGATGTTCTAGACTTAAGAAAGTGATTAAGAAAATGTTAATAAAGCAGATTAAATTATAAAATGTCCTGTTGGAATTTTTTTCCCCTTGGAAAGCTGATTATTAAACATTTACCACTATGCCCTGGCACCATCCCTCTTCAATAAACACTTTCAAGATCGATGATTTCATTCACATGGGTACTCTTCCCCTGACAGGGATCACAGCCATTTTATGACTTACTGATTCCAATGTACCTTTCTAGTCTCATTTCATATTATTCTCCCTCATGCATTTTATTCCAGTCAAGGTGTTCCAAGAGCTTAACATTCTATCTTGCACCATTTATACACTAACACAGGCTGTGCTTCATACTGGGAATGGGAATATACTCTCTCTTCTTTTCCCCAGTAAGTATTCTTTGCTCCCTTCAAGGCTCAGCTCAGACATTACCTCCTGCAGCCTTTCATCTAGTTGTTAATAATGCCCTCTCTCTCCTCAAATGACTTTGTATTTACTTTTCTGTTTGAATATATTTTTTCTTCTTAAAATGTAAGCTCCTTGAAGACAAGGACTGATTTCATTTTTCATTTTGTATTTCCAGCATCTAGCATACTGCCTTGAACAAGGTAGCCCTCAATAATTGTGAAACTGAGGCCATTCTGTCCATTTTATTTAAGTGTTTTTTGTTGTTACAAGGAAATGTACTTTGGGGCTATGAGTGTGGTTGGGTGGCTGGTGCATACTGGGTAACAACTATGCATGAATAAAAGACAAAAACATTAATAAAACTTTAAAAACAATTAATGTTTGTTTAATTGAATAGACTTTTCATGAATTGTGGTGTCTAAATACCACCATTGTCTGATGACCCTCTTTGTGGAGATGGGACTCTGAAAGTACTTAGGTTAGTCCTCACGGAGCAGATGCACAAGCTGCTGTACCCATACTTGAAGTTTTTTCAGCTTGGTAATATCTGACAGCAATTACCATCTGCTGGCATAGTCTTGGACAGCTCAAAGTCACCCGCACACCACAACTAGACATGGGAAAAGAACTTTTAGGGGAGACTCCGTGGTCAAACTATCACTAAAAATAATAAACACATTTCTTTATGCCCTTATTTGAGTTTAAAGTGACTGGAGGGGAGAAAGAAAGAGAAGAAAGAAAGAAAGAAAGAAAGAAAGAAAGAAAGAAAGAAAGAAAGAAAGAAAGAAAGAAAGAAGAGAAAGAAAGAAAGAAAGAAAGAAGAGAAGAGAAAGAGAGAGAAGAAAGAGAGAAGAGAAGAGAAAGAAAGAGAAAGAAAGAAGAAGGAAGGAAGGAAGGAAGGAAGGAAGGAAGGAAGGAAGGAAGGAAGGAAGGAAGGAAGGAGGAAGGAAAGAAAGAAAGAAAGAAAGAAAGAAAGAAAGAAAGAAAGAAAGAAAGAAAGAAAGAAAGAGAAAGAAAGAAGGAAAGAAAGAAAGGAAGAAAGAGAAAGAAGGAAGGAAAGAAAGAAGGAAAGAAGGAAGGAAGGAAAGAGAAGAAAGAAAGGAAGAAAGAAAGAAAAGAAGGAAGGAAGGAAGGAAGGAAGGAAGGAAGGAAGGAAGGAAGGAAGGAAGGAAGGAAGGAAGGAAGAGAAAGATTTGCTAGTGTTTCATAAGGCAAGCGTTTACATTCCAGTCCAGGGGGCATTTTGGTTTTGCAGGAAGTTGGATTTCCAATTTTGAACCTTTGAAAAATGCTTCCCCATCATCTAAGGTCTCAGGAGATACCCTTTAGGCATGCCTTCCAAGATCACTTGGCAAAGGCAGGCCCTTACAGAAATGCATATAAATAGCCCTTAGAGAAATACAGCTGCCCCTGGGTACAGACAGAAAATGGGTACTCCCAAAGGGGAGGCTATGAGCGATAATGTGAAGAAATTATTATAGAGCATAGATGTACGCTCTTTGCCTGCATTTAAAAAAAAATCTAATTTAGTCAAATAACCACAGCCAACAACAGAATGAGCCACAGACATATGGGAGCTACCTGAGACAGCTTATGTGCTACGTGGGAGAAAAGAAAATTAACTCTTTTCTAGGATCCAAGAATCCTTCCCTTTGCTTCGTCTTTACCCTCTTTCGATAATACATGCCCTCTTTTGCCCATGTTTCAACCTATCTAGATTTCTCTAGTTCAATGGCTGTATCCCTAGGGATATAGGATCATAGAGTCATAGATTTTGAGTTGGAAGAGACCTCAGAAGCCATGTAATCCAATCATTTTACAAATGAGGAAACTGAGGCCCAGCGAGATTATCTGGCTTGTTTGGGGTCACATATGCATCAGAGGTGGAATTTGAAACCAGTTCTTCTGACTCCAAAAATCAGTCCTCTCTCCACTGTACCAAGCTCCTGGGTTTTGTTTGTTTGATTTTTTAATATCTTCCTTTAAGAGCCTCCTCTTTATTTCCCTGGAGAGTAAATATCTACTTTTTTTGCCATTTCATAGTCAGAAGGGAATCCTAAAGATTATTTAGTCCAGCATTCTCATTTTTCAGATAGAGAAACTGAGACCCAGATTTCAGTTTAAAGCCTCATGAGTAGGAAGTAGTGAAACTGAGACCCTGACCTACGTCCTCAGATCCAGAGCTTTGCCCCACTACAACCTGCTGTTCCACCTCTCAACTTTATGTCTCCCACATCTTGCTGGGTTTTTCAACCTGAATGAACCAAGGCTATCTCAGAATCAACACATCTCAAACTGAACTCATTTCCTGCTAACAAAACCCTGCTACCACCCCTCCCAATTCCCCAGCTTCTGTTGATGTCATTCCCAAGGCTTAGAACCTGAGTCATCTTGGTCTCTTTTCCCTCTCTGCCCCCTCCCTTAATCAGTTACTGAGTCCTGCTGTTCCAGCCCCCACAATTGGTTTTTCAATGTATCTCCTCCTTTCCATTCCCATGGCAACCAACCTAGTTCAGGACCTCCCCTGTTCTCACATAGATTACCTTAATAGCATTCTCACTGCTCTACCTAGACTCTTTGCAACCCACTCTCTATACTGATGCCCCAGTAATCTTCCTAACAAACCCCATTGATCTTATCCCTGCTGTATTCAAAATGTTTCAGTAGCTTCCTAATGCTTACTTTGGACAAAAAAAAACAAACCCATTTTCCTAAAGAGCAGGTCAGACCATGCAGGTTCTCCTATTCATTAATACGGAGCGTCGCTATTCCCATGAGGATTCAATACAAACTCCTTTATATACTCCATGACCTTCTTTCTGCTACATATAGATAGCCTTCTACTCCTTATATCTCTACCTTTGCACAAGTAAATGTGCCCATGACCAGAATGCACTTCCTCCTTGCCTTCCCTCTTGGCATCCTTAATAATCCTTCAAAACTCAAACCCTGGGCACCACTTTCTACCTTATCTTGGCCTTTCTTGATTCCCCCAACTACTCGTACCTCCTCCTAAAAGTGATCTTGAATTGATATTCTATATTTTTTGAATATACTGATTTTTTTCCTATAGTTTTCTGTGTACATATGATCTCTCCCTATGGAATGTAATTTCCTTGAGGTCAGGACTGTTTACTTTTGTATCCCTAACATCTACCACAGTGCCTAGCATTTAGTAGATGATTTATAAATTCTTGTGGCTTGATTCATTGTTAATGGAAAGAACACAAATTCCTGATGCTGGCATTCAAAGCCCTCCAAATCTGACTACAAACTATCCATCCAATATTATTCAACTCTCCTTCACGTTTTGTATATTCAAGCCAAACTTCTTGAGAGAGGAACTTAAAAATTGATCTTGTTTCTTCCTTCATAGAAAATAGCATCTTCTACAAAGTACACACTCAGTCAATTCTTCCTGAATTTCTCTTTTTTTTTTTACTCTCTCCCCTCATCGAAGTCTCACTTCCTGGCGAGTTCCTAAGCACAGCTGATGTTCTGAAAAAAACATTTTCTGTCCTCTGGTCTTGAATGAATGAAAGAAAAAGCTTTTATTAACCACTTTCTACATGTCAATCACTGTCCTATGGTCTAGAGATAGAAAGAGAAAAAATGAGATAATCTCTGTTCTCAAGGACCTCACACTTTAGTTGGGGGAAATGATATATAAAAGAAAATTCAGCTGCAAAGTCCATGAAGAACCTAGAAATCCTAAGGGGGGTGGAGAGGTAAGTGACAGGGCCCAAAGATTCCACCTGACCTACAGTAGGTCATATTTGGCAGTACCTTGAGTCTGCAGGGCATATAGTCAGGGTAGATGGTAAGGCCTGAAAGGCCTTAAAAGGCAAGAGCAAGGAAAGTGATCTTTCATCTCATCAGAAGTGGTAGACTTAGTTACTCCCATCTCTCCAAACCATATGAGTAGTCAATGGACTCTGGGACAGCCTTCGACCTTGAGAAGAAACAAGGAGGCAATTCTAAGAGGACCAATATGCTCTAATGGGCTCTGGGACAGCCTTCGACCTTGAGAAGAAACAAGGAGGCAATTCTAAGAGGAGCAATATGCTCTAATGGGCTCTGGGACAGCCTTCAACCTTGAGAAGAAACAAGGAGGCAATTCTAGGAGGACCAATATGCTCTAAGTGGTGGCCTTTGTTCACTTCTACCCCAGGCCTACAATAAGCCTCCTTGCATCTCCATGTCTATCTCTTTTTTAAAAATTAATATATTTTTATTTCATTAAGTATTCCCCAATTATATTAAAAAATTTTTTAACATTCATTTTTATAAAACTTTGGGTTCCAAATTCTTTCCTTCCCTCCTGCCCCTTCTCCATGCAATTGACAAGCAATGTAATGCCAATTATACATGTGAAATCATACAAAAAACATTTTCATATTAGCTATGTTGCTAAAGAAAACACACACAATCACACACACACACATACACACAGGATAAAGAAAAGTATACTTCAATTCTCAGAATTCATCAGTTTACCCTCTGGAGGTGGATAGCATTTTTCAGCACTGGGTCCTTTGAAATTGACTTGTATCATTGTATTGATCAGAGTAGTTAAGTCTTTCACAGTTAACAATTGTTACAATATTACTGTTACTGTAACAGTGTTCTCCTGGTTCTCACTTCGCTTTGTATCAGTTCATATAAGTCTTCCTAGGTTTTTCTGAAACCATCTTACTTGTCATTTCTTATAGCAATTACTATAGCAAATAGTATTCCATCACAGTCATAAGCCATAATCTGTTCAACCACTCCTCAGGTGATAGGAAACCACCCAATATCAAATTCTTTGCCATCACAAAAAGAGTTGTTGTAAATATTTTTGTACAAAAAGGTCCATTCCCCTTTTCTTTGATCTCTTAGAGATGTAACTCACATCTATCTGTTGAAGGCTCTCTCTTCCTTCAAAGTCTAGTTTGGGCACCCCTTATTACATAATCCTTTTCTCCTTCTGAGATGAAAAGTGATTTCTCCTTCTTCAAATTTCTCCTAGTATTTTTCCTGAGCCTCTCCTTTGTACTCACGTCATAAAGGCCTATATCTTTGTTATCTGTGTTATCTGTGTGCCCTCAATTAAATTTTAAGTTCTTTGAGAGCAGCACCTATATCCCATCTGTCTTTATGTTGGGGAAGCTAAGTAGCACAATGGACAGAGTGCTGTTCCTAAAGTCAGGAAAACCTGAATTTTAATCTGACCTCTCACATATTCTAAGTGTATGACCTGGAGCATGTCACTCAACCTGTTTGCCTCAGTTTCCTCACCTATTAAATGAGGATAATAAGAATACCTACCTCTCAAGGTTGTTGTGAGGTTCAAATGAGATAACTATACAGTACTTAACAGTACCTGGCATATAGTAAGTTCTATAGAAATGTTAGGTGAGGAATGAAAATGAGGCTTCATACATTGTTCTTTGTTTGGCATACACAGTTGTGATTGGCAGTCTTGTCCAACTCTTAGTGACCCCATTTGGGGTTTTCTTGGGAAAGATACTGGAGTGGTTTGCCATTTGCTCCTCCAACTCATTTTACAAATGAGGAAACTGATACAATGAGGGTTAAGTGACTTGCCCATGGTCACATTTCTAGTAAGTGTCTGGGGTCATATTTGAACTCAAGAAGATGAGTCTTCTGGGCTCCAGAACTGGCACCATCTAGCCACCTTAGCTGCTGTAACAAGTTGTACTTGGCATACTTAGGAACACAGAATCACATGACTGGAGCCAGAAGCACTCTTAGAAATTGTCTAGTTTAACTTCCTTGGTGTACAGATGGGTAATCTGAGCCTCAGGGAAGGTAAGCAACTTGCCCAAGCTCTGACAGCCTTTTTGTAATCTATTCCCCAAGTCCTCTGATTCTAAATCCAGCTTTCATTCCATAAAAGAGTCATTGTTATGCATTTTAAACTTTCTCATGAAAAGAGTGAGGTACACATTCTTCTCTTAAATGCCAATGCTGGAAAGGATCACAGTTGTCGTCTGATTCAATCCCCTAAATTTTCAGATAGGAAAACTAAGGCCTGAATTGAAGAAGACTTTTGCCCAAGGTTACCCTTCCTCAGTCAAATGCCTCCCAGGAAAATAAGTATGTTAGCACAGGTGAGAAGGCTGTGTTTTTCCACTAGTAAATTAGTAATAGAGCCAGGAATTGAACTCCATGTCTTCTGACTCCAAGTCCATGTCTTTAAAATTAGAATTATTTTTGTCTCTCTCTCTCTTATGTCCTTTACCAGATTGCAAACTTTTGAGAACAGGAATTTATTTTTATTCCTGTTGACTCCTCCTCCATGGAAAATGGCACCTTCCACAGATTATGTCCTTGGTCAGTGCTGTCTGAATTTCTTTTTGTTTTCATTCCCTTCCCTTATCAAAGTCACCCTTCCCAGTGAGTCTCTGAGCACAGCAGATGTTCAGGTAAAAAAAAGTGTTCCCTTGCAGGACAGAATTTCAGATGAAATCTCTGTAACTTATTTCTCTGTCTTCTTTCTCACAATCAGAAGTGAGAGGCCAAGTCATTGGGGAATCTAAAACCTTGTTTCAAAGTACAAAGGGAGAGGAAGTGTGGTCTAGTGGCTTGGTTTCAAAGATACCTGGAATCCTAGCTTGGCTCTGCTAGGCATTGATTATGTGAATTTGGACAAGACATTTCTCCTCTCTGGGCCTGCTAACTCATCCTTAAAGACAGGAAATACAAGTATTATCATCCCCATTTAATGGATAAGGAAACTGAGGCTCAGAGTGGTGAGTGTGTGTGTATAATACACACATTTATATACACACATGTGTACACATATATTTGTGTATATTCATATCTTAGGTGCAGAACCATTATAAATCCAATAGTGCTAAATCTTGGTTCTGACACCAAAATTAATGATCTTTGTGAGACTCAGTTTCTTTATCCATAAGATGAGGATAATAATATTTTCATTACCTGTTTTCCAAGGTTGTGGTGAGGAAAGTACTTTTAAAATCTCAAAACACTTTATAAAGGTGGGTTCTTTTTTTTTATTAGTATTATCTTTGCAGCTATTACAGACCTCAGAAGTATGCACAAAGGGAGGCAATTCCATAAACCTAAGTTCTACTAAAGAATTGCTGTATGACCTTGTAGAGGTCACGCTTTTGTGTTTCATTTTCCATATCAACAAAATGGGTATAGTATCATTTGCCACATTCCTCTTTGGTATGTTGCGTAATTAAGGAATGCATTAAACCCTAACAAATCCTTTGAACTCCTTGGCAAGTAGTCCATGGTGATTAGGTGGTAACTGAGCTAATATTTGATCTGAAACAAATGATAAAGAAGATGGGGCAGAGCTGGGAGAGGGGTCCCCTTTGTGAAAGGGGGCCAGTGAATGGAGGGAGGCTCTGGAGCAATGGGAAATGGAAAAACTTTTTGCAGGAAAATTCCATCTTGACTTCTAATTTGGTAATGAGGTCATTTCTGTGCACAAAGGAAACTGGGCCAGATAAAGGGGTGAATGAATGCCTTTTCATAGGTACAGGTGCTGCCAGCATTCAGAATTTTTTGTTGCTTACATTATCACTGTGCTGAAACCAAAGTGCTTCCAAGAAAATAAGTATTTTGGCTCAGGTGAGAAGAGCAATGTTTGTCCACCAGGGTAGAGAGACAGCTGACCTTGGAGTTAGGAGAAACCAGTTAGAATCTTGCCTCAGACATAGTTTCTTGCCCTTGACAAGTTGATTAACCCCTTAGTTTCTTCATATATAAGAGTTAATGATGATTATAGTGTCTACCCTCAGCAACATTTCTATGAAGACTGAATTGGATGATGTATTTAAAGTTCTTGGTATAAACCAAGGTAAATGTCAGTTATAAATACAGTGTCAATGGGAGTTGGAGTCCCCTGGCTCTGGCTCCCACACCCTGGCAAGGCATCCAGCTATGAGGAAGCTGTTGAACACTCAGGTTTCTCATCAACAGAAGACTATGAAAGGTACCAGGAACCACAATCGCCAAGCCCTGACCCAAACATACTTTGTTCAGAAGTTCCATGTTTTAGTGACAACCCTCCTTCCTCCTCCCCTCTTTCAGAATCAGGAAACTGGGAGTCTAGAATTGGCCTACCATAACTTGTCTCATGACCTTGAACAAGTTTAGGTTTTGTGGGCCTCTGTTGCCTCCCCTGTAAAATGACCTCTACATTTTCTTCCAGCTCTGACTTTCTGTGCTCAATGTCATCAAGTCACTTCTGTTGCTAACATTCCATGATCTATATTCTCAGATCCCTTATAATGCTGATATTCTATGTTTTCGAGGTCTGTTCTAGCTTTGTCATTCTATATTCTAGGTTTTTATGTTCCTTTTAGCTCTTATATTTTATATTCTAAAGTCTCAATCTAGTTCTTCTATACAATGTTCTTTTTTTTTTTCCCAAGGTATGTTCTACAGTCTCTTCTAGCACTGAAATTCCTTGTTCTAAAATTCTTTCTAGCTCTAACATTCCATATGCTATGTTCAGGTCCCTTCCAGCTTGCAAGTTTTTTTTTGTATGTGTTAAGAGGCCTTCTGAGGTCTGAGATACTGCTCTATCACTATGAACTTAGCATTAGTTCTTGACAATAGAGTGGCCATGGTGGATACCTAGCTTTCAAACAGTTGATATTAGCTTGCTGGAGAAGTTTCTTAGGTGACAGTACATATGGGGCTGTGATTATTTAAAAAGATTAATGTTTCTGTTTCATTACCCAGAGATCGTTGAAGTTTTTATTTGTAACTTGGGCTTTTAAAAGAATCAAATCCTGAACAGGTTGGTAAAATACAGGTTTCTTATTCATTATCTGCCTTAGGCTGTCCTCATTTATACTTTTGCAAGATTTGAAAATGCTTAGCCTGTAATCAAGAGCTCTAAAAAAAAGGAAATAAATAAAAGCATACTAGCATTGAGCCTCATGACCCAGTCTGACCTCTTCATAGGCTGTTCTGGGTTTGTGAGTTCTGCAAAGGCCAAGTGTCCCAAGCGAAGCAATTCCAGCCAGCAAAGATAAAGCCCTAGTCTTGCCACTTATGTCCCCTTTCCCCTGGAGCTTTGTGCGTGGTGGTTAAAATAACAGCTTTGGTGTCAGATTTAACCTGATTTCTTTTTCCTCTTTACCTCCTTCCCATCCCCCTTCTCTCAGACTGATGGCACACACAGTTCTGGCTGGGAGCCCAAGCCAATGGGAACCCTCAGGGCCAGTGGGTGAGGCTGCAGACTTTGCCCAGGGAGCTAAATGGGCTATTAGCTTCCAGTTCTCCTCCTGTCATGGAGAGTTGCCTTTTTCTGGAATTTACCCCATTTACCAGGGCAAGGAAGGAGGGCTTAAAGCAGGTTTTCATACCATACCCTTCTGAGGGAGGACTTAAATCTATATAACTATTTGTACTGAAAAGCATCCTAGACTGTCACTTTTTCTTATACTTTCCTCCCTTTTTCCCTCTTATCAAAGGATCATAGGAATCAGAACTGCAAGGAACATTAAAGATTATCTGGTTAAACCATATTTTAAAGAGCAAGGGACTGATAATAAGATTATAGGAAATTATTTGTCCAAGTTCGTAGGAGTTGTAGGTACTAGAACCAGGATTTCAACTCGAGTTTCTTGACTGCTTCCTTCTCCTACTTCTCTCCTCTCTTCATCAGGGTCAGAGCACAGGAATCAGGGCATATCACCCACCTGTCCACCCACAGGGCTTCACTCTTAGTTGCTGTTTAATTCATACTTGCTGAACTGAGAATCCAAAAAGCATAGATTAAATAGAGTTGTAACCAGTGATAACCAGGGAACAAAGAATAACTGAATCTTGGAAGGAATTGCAAGATCATAGATTTAGAGCAGCAGGATGGTAGGGAGAAGGGGGACAAACAGAAATCTACATGATAACTTTATTGTATTTTTTAAAAAGGATTAGCAAGTTGTAAAAAATGGATTTGCAGTTTCATGCACAATCATCTTTTTTTATGTTATGGAAATGTTTGTTTTATTTCATAAATTAAAAATTGCATAAATACATTTTTAAAAAAATTTTACCTCATCTAGACCCCCGTTTTGCAGAAACTGTAATACCACAGAGGTGAAGTGACTTTCCAAAATCCAACAGGTAGCAAGCAACAGAATCAGAATTCCAGCCCAGTTCTAAACATAGCTTTGAAATATAATGTTCTTTCCAACAAGAGTTGCTTCCACAAGATCCCTGACCGGTTGTCATCCAGTCTCCTTCTGAAGACTTCCAGAGATAGGGAAGTTACTCTCCCCAGAGGAAGCCCAGTTTCCTTTGACGAAGCTCTAATTGTTGAATTATTTTTCCTTAAATTGAGTCCAACATCTATCTCTCTTCAATTTCCTACACACTGCTCTTAATTTCATAGTCAGTGTCAAGTCAAAAAGGCCTAATTCCTCTTATACGTGACTGCCCTACAAATATGCCTTTGAACATTTAAAGGCAGCTAGAGTTCCTCAGTGCCTTTGAGTCAGCTTCCTTTTGGATGGTCTTAAATCCTTACAATCCAGATCATCTCGCTCTGGATGTATCAGAGGAGGCCAATGTCAGTGTCCTCCCTAAAGTGGCATGCTATCGAGTGAAAAAACAAATAAACGATATATGTACATATACAGACAGACACACATACAAATACATGTATACCTATTATATATACATATATATATATATATATATATATATATTTATATTTATATTTATACACACACATACCCAACTGGACAAACTATATCTGTATATACATATATATGTATTTATACATTACATATATAATATATGTGTGTATGTTTGTGTAATATGTACAGGGGCAATGGGGGAGATAGGGAGAGTTCATTTAGTTGGGAGCATATTGTGGGGCAGCTAGGTGATGCAGTGGATAGAGCAGGAGTCAGGAGGACCTGAGTTCAAATTTCACCTTAGACACTTGACACCCACTAGCTGTGTGACCTTGAGCAAGTCACTTAACCCCAATTGCCTCATCCTGGCTCATCTCCAGTCATCCTGATGAATATCTGGTCGCCGGATTCAGAGGGCTCTGGAGGAAAAATGAAGCTGGTGACCTGCGCAGCCCTCCCTCACTCAAAACAAAGTCAAGTGCAAGTCATGTCATTATTTCTCTGATGGCATGGCCTTCTTTGGCAACATGAACACACAAACCCAAATCACTCTGGCTCAGTCCCAGACTGAGCCTCAATTGGTCATTGTTTTGGCTCTGATTGGCTCAGAATGAACATAAATAATAATTGTTTCTGTTTTGGCCTTCAGGGTCTTACCTTCCCAGACTTGTTTTGACTAGGTAAAAAAGGCTATTCTCTACCTCATTTCTTTGAGAATGAAGAACAAACAACAACCTTGCATCCACTTTTTATTTATCTTATACCTAGCAATTTAAGTACATGCTCAGAATGTCAACTCCCGGAGGATAGGCTGCTTTTGTATCTTCTTGGTATCCTCAGCACTTAGCCCAGCTTCTAGAACACACCTTATGGTACTTTAAATAAATGCTTGTTGATTGATAGATGTCATTGTGTGGGCATTCCCTCTACAGATCCCCTCTATAACTTGGTAAATAGTCTTAAGAGTTTCTTTGGCTAAAAACTTTATACCCTCTGACCAAGCTGGTGATAGAATCCTTGGTCTAGTCCTTGGGCGAGTAGGTTGTGAGGTCTGAACCAAAATCTTTTTAACTTGTTAGGATCAGCTAGAGCTTGCATTATGCTGGCATAGATTTTAAGAACTTACAGTAAGGCACTGGAGGTAAACTTCAATAGAGGGGTTGATACATTAATTAGCAGATATGAATTAAGAAGTAGCTTGGCATAATAGGTAGAGGTTCAGCTCAGGGTGGGAATAATTAAACTAAGGTCCTAGCTTTGACACATACTGTCTGAATGATCTTGGACAAGTCACTAAATTTCTAAGTAAATCAGGCAACTCTAAAGTTGTGAGTGATGGAATAGTTCTGGATCTGCAATGGTAGAAGGAATTTCCTGTTTGAGAAATTAATTCCCAAGTCTGGATCACTAAAGTGTTATTAAGCACATGATATGTACAAAGCCAACAATGTACAGTGTATGACACTATACAAAAAAAGTATATCAATATTTTATATGCATATACACCAAATGCCATAGCATCTAAGAACTGAAAAGAAAAGTTAACTGAATTTCATGGAGGAATAGACATGACAAATGTAAGAGCCAAGGATCTCAATGTACTCCTTTCAGAACTAGATAAATCTATTAAAAGGATAAGAAAATGAAATGAAAACTGCCCATATCCAGCAGAGAGTGATATAAAATAGAAAGAATCCATCAACCACCTCCTGAAAGAAACCTGAAAATGAAAAATCCCAAGAATGTCACTGATATAATCAAGAGCTTCTAAATTAAAGAAAAAATACAATAAACATCTAAAAAGAAAGAGTTCAAGGTACCATAGTCCTGATCATATAAGATTTGATGACTATCATTATAATTAAAAGGAGAGAATAGAATACATCATTCTGAAAAAGAAAAATAGACCTACTACCAATGATAACATACCCTGAAAAAACTAAGCATAATCTCATATAGAAAAAAAAATTAGATCCTTAAAAGAAGAGAACTTAAATGCCTTTCTAATTTAAAAAAAAAATCAGAACTAAGTAGAAACTTCAAAATTCAAACACAAATTCATAAATAAAATAGAAAGGTATATATATTTGACTAGAAGTATAATGTTTTCAAGAGTCCTAAAGGGAATGTAGGGATAGATTTGTTCTATTTAGAAGCTTATAATAAGGAAAAAAAACGAAAGGGAAAGAAATGCATTAAGGAAAAAAGAAGGAGGGAAGTTATTATTTTTAATAATTGGGTATACAAGAAGAAGAATATACAGACATCAGTTTGTACCACATGACCTCATTCTTATTTGAACCTAGAAGTTGAATACACACACACACACACACACACACACACACACACACACACTGCATCAGTATGACATATACATGCTATCACAGGTTCTTTAATCTGTTTTTCTAAGGGGAAAGGCAATTTGTGAGGGGTTAACAATCTCCTTTAATCAAGCATATGTACCATTTACTTAGTTCAGAAAATCAACAGACAGCACTTCCAAATTGTCTGACATAAGCAATACATATATCACAATTCAACAGACAGGTCCAACTGTCTGACCATAGTTGCCAGAGAGGGAAGCAACAACATCTGGGCTTTCAAAGCTGGAGGACTCCTTAGTGGCTTCCCAGAATCTCATCTGGCACACAAAGCTTCTTCCAAAAACTAAGCCTCAAAGTGGTGGTGGTAGTTTCCTTCGTTCTCAAAGAGGACCAAAATGACATCACCATGATGAAGTCAAGTTTCAGTGTGTGTGACAGAGGCTGAGCAGATGAATACAAGCTTGGAATGCTCTACCACAGATTGGTAACAGATTGTCCATGTGAACATTTGAGGTGGATAATCCAAATTTGTATATCCTACATTTGATTTGTGCTGTCTCAATTCTTCTTTGCTCATAGAGCATAGCACCCTTTCTGATGTGGACACCCCATGCTGAGCAGTCCTGTGCCAGTATTTCTGATGTTGTACAGTCAAATCCAAAACTCTTGAGAGAGACCTTGAGAGTGTCCTTGTATCACTTCTTCTGACCACCATGTGATTGTCTATTCCATGTGAGTTCTCCATAAAAGAGTTTTTTGGCAAGCATACACTTTGCATTCAAACAACGTGGCCAGCCTATTGGAGCTGCACTCTCTGAAGCATAGTTTGAATACTTGGCAGTTTAATTCGAGCAAGGACCTCAGTGTCTGGTACTTTATACTGCCTGGTGATCTTCAGAATCTTCTTAAGATAGTTCAAATGGAAGCGATTCAGTTTTCTGGCATGGCACTGGTAGACTGTCCATGTTTCACAAGCATGCAACAATGAGATCTGCACAGCAGCTCTGTAGACCTTCAGTTTAGAAGTCAGTCTAATACTTCTTCTCTCCCATACTTTTCTTCAGAGCCTCCTGAACACTGAGGTAGCTCTGGTAATGCAAGTGTCAACCTTGTAGTCAATGTATACATCCTTGGAAAGTACACTACCAAGGTAAATGAACTTATCCACAGAGTTCAAACTTCTCCATTTGTTGTTACCAATGGTTCCATGTATGAAGGTGTGGTTGTGGCTGATGGAGTACCTGTGTTTTCTTGGTGTTAATTGTTGGGCCAAAATTAGCACAGGCAGCAGAGAATTGATTCATACTTTGTTGCATTTCAGCTTCTGAGGCTGCAGTGAATGTATAATCATTTGCAAACAGAAAATCTTGCACCAGCAGTCCCTTCACTTTGGTCTTGGCTTGTAGCCTTTTCAAATTGAAGAATTTACCATCAGTCCTTAGCTGACATTGATGCTGTGTTCATCCCCATTGAAAGCATTTGACAACATGGCTGAAAATATCATGCTAAAAAGACTGGGAGCAAGCACAAAGCCCTGTTTGAATCCATTGGTGACTGGGAAGGCATGAGAGCATTGTCCACTATCTAGAACCTGAGCAAACATGCCATTGTGAAATTAATGTACAATACTGATGAACTTCTCTGGGCAACCAAATTTTTACATAATTTTCCATAAACCCTCATGACCCTCATATAAAGGCCTTGGTCAGATCTATAAACATTGTATATAGACCTCTGTTCTGCTCCTGGAATTTCTTCTGGAGTTGCTGAATAGTAAATACCATATCAACTGTTCCTTGGCCCTTTCTGAAGCCACTCTGGCTCTCAGGTATATGACCATCTTCCAGGTGAAGGATTAGCCTATTAAGGAGGACTCTAGCAAGAATCTTGCCAGCAATGAATAAGAAGAAGACATTCCCGCCCCCACCAACTCCTCTATGATTGTTGCAGGACAATTTATTTCCTTTACCTTTATAGAGATGGACAATGGAGGCATCCTTGAACTCCTGGGGGATAACTTCCTTTTGCCATATAACCTGGAAATTTCAGTCAGCTTTTGTGTGAGCAGTGGTCCCCCTACCTTGTAAATCTTAGCTAGAATAGAATCAGCACCAAGTGCTTTGCCACATGAAAGGAGCCTAATGGACCTCAAAACCTCTTCTTCAATTGGAAGTTCATCTAAGGAGGGATTGACTTCAATCTGGGGTAAATAGTCAGTGACCTCAGCATTGATTGATGATGTTCTGTTGAGAGCACTATGAAAGTGTTCAGCCCACCTCTCTAGGATCATGTGCTTATCACTAATCAATGTGGCTCCATCAGCACTGAGTAGTTATGATGCACCATAGGTTTTTGGTCCATTTATAGCTTTTGGGGAATCATAAAAGCACTTTAGATTGTTACTATCAGCATAAAACTGAATTTCCTTTGCCTTCTTACTGAGCCAAGAATCTTGCATCTCTCTAAACTTTACTTGTACTTTACTTTTGATGGAATTAAATGTTGCCTTCTTAGAGATGGATGAACTATCCTGCCGGTAAATCCTGTGGAGTTCTCATTTTTCAGCAACTTCTGAATTTCCCAATCATTTTCATGAAACCAGTCTTGGTGTTTGTGAGTGAGTGTTCTGATCCAGATGAGCAAATGCAGTGCTGTACACCAAATCTCTGAAAGCTGCCCTCTCCTTTTCTGCTCCACTGTTGCCAGTTTTATGTTGGCTCAACTTTCTCTCCAATTTAGCAACAAACGTTCAAGCCCCAAAGTAAAACCTCACCCTCAGAGTATTTATACCTTTTTTAGAGCCAGAGGGCATCCCAACCTTTGAGAACTAGAGCCTCATTAACAAAGGTATTAGCCTTCCTACAAATCTTCCTCAATCAACTCCCTTTAATGGGCAGATCCAATAATGGGTGGGGAAGATCTTTAATCCAATTAACAATACAAATACATATACTATTTCTAGTTAAAGAAACTCTTGTTTCTGTACTTTATCCATAGTAAAGACTCTTGGTTGATAAAGGCAAGATTCAATCAGAGGCACTTGATTATAGTAAAATAAAAGCAGCAAAAGATCCTACTTTGCTTTCACACACACACACACACACACACACACACACACACACACATCAGCAGTGAGGGCATAGTCAAAAGCAAAACAAATTTTTTTTTTTATAGGGTGGATTGCAAAGGAGTAATTGGTGGGGGAAGAAGAGAAAAACAAATGCTAAAACCCACCAGAACCAGCATCTGAGCAAAGGGAAGAAAAGAGTGATAGTAAAGCTGAAGTACATGCATACAATTATAGATCACTAGGTTCAATCACACTCCTCTTTTGTCATCTTCTTTGCAAAGAAGAGTACTAGAGAGAAGAAAAAGAGAAATATACACAATTTACAGTTATAACAATGGATGTAAATGGAATAATCTTATTTATTAAAAATATAATTGTGAAAGCAAGCACCCTGACATACAAAGGAGTGCCTGGTTTATAAATTCTTACATCTGCTTTTCTGAAAGAAAAGGCAACTTTTGAGGGGTCAACAATCACTTTAATCAAGCACATGTATCAATCAGCACCCTGAACTACAGAAAAAATACAAACAGAGAAATTAAGATCAATCGGCAGGGCTTCTAGCTTCCTGACTATAATCAATAAATACATCACAGATCAACTGACAGATTCAACTATCTGACCATACATACATAGTTATCAGAGAGAAAAGCACCAACATCTGTGTTTTCAAAGTTTAGGGTGGGAGAGGCTCCTTAGCGGTTTCCTAGAATCTCATCTGGCACACAAACCTTCTTCCAAAAACTAAGCCCCAAAGTAAAACCTCACCTCAAAGTATTTATAGAGCCAGAGAGCAGCATAACCCTTGAGAATCAGTGCATTAGAAATTAACAACAGGTGTGGTCCTCCCTTAATCAAGCTTGGATAGGCCCATTAATGGCTGGAGAAGTTCTCTAACTCCCTGATTAGCATTTCAATAACAGAATGAATTAGAAAGCTGAATTCAATAAAATATGATTTACAAGAATCACACTTGAAACATGGATATTCACATAGTTAAAATAAGAAGTTAGAGCAGAAATTAAATCTCTTTATGACCTCAAAAAAGTAGGATAAGCAATCATAATCTCATACAAGACAATAATAAAAATAAGATTTTTTTAAAAGAGGTAAACAAAGAAACTATGTTATGTTTAAAGGCACCACAATGCACATACACCAAATGGCATAGTATCTAAATACTGAAAAGAAAAGTTAACTGAATTTCAGGGAGGAATAGACATGATAACTGTAATAGCTAGGGATCTCAATGTACCCCTTTCAGAGCTAGATAAATCTAGCAAAAGGAGAAGCATTTTCCATACTCCTTAATCTGTGTCCTTTCTCTAACATACTCCCATTTATTCTATGCATATATTCCATATGATATGTATATAATATGTTTGTATGTATACATATATGTATATATATATATATATATATATATTATCTTGTTTATGCATATACCTTTTCCTATTTCCCCCATTAGACTGAGACCTCCTTGAGAGCAGGAACTGATTTTGTTTTGGGTTTTTTGCCTTAGTTTGTATCCCCAGAACTTAACACAGTGACTGGAACATAGTAGGCACTAGTTAAGTACTAGATGATTCACTGGATAGTAGCAACTAAGAAATACGAATCATTAAGAGTATTTATTAGCATTTATTAGCTGTATGTGTCATCTTTACAAAAGTCGACTACGTGTTAGGGCATAGAAACCTCATACTTAAATTCAGAGAAGCAGAAACATTAAACAAATTCCTTACTGACAAAAATTCAATAAAATTTTAAGTTAATGAAGGCCTTTGAAGAAAAGATTCTAAATTAGAGACTAAGTTATTTTATCCTAAACAATTGGTAGACCAAAGAAGAAGTAATGGATCATTTCATTAAATAAAATGACAATATGAGACAATGAAAACGACCAATGAGACAAGATGCTAGGATGTTTAGGATGAGGCCAAACAGACCTTAGGGGAAAATGTCTATTTCTAAACATTTTTGTCATCAAAGGAGAAAAAAACAACAGTGATTAAAAAAAACTAAAATGACAACAAATAAAAAAACTCCAAAATTCTGATTATTAAAGAAGAGATTAACAAAATTGAAAGCAAAAACATTTTAAGCTAACGGCTATTTTAAGACAAATCAGAGAAACCATTAGTTAGTCTGAT
This sequence comes from Bettongia penicillata ogilbyi, assembly GCA_023548195.1. Classification (NCBI taxonomy): domain Eukaryota; kingdom Metazoa; phylum Chordata; class Mammalia; order Diprotodontia; family Potoroidae; genus Bettongia; species Bettongia penicillata. Next base: position 5,840,595 of record JAJHZJ010000090.1, on the reverse strand, counting down.
TAAAACTAAAAAAGAAAACTGCAATTGCCAATTACAAAAATGAAAACGGAAGATTGACAACAAATGAAGAAAAATAAAGGATAGCATTGAAATCAATTTTGCCCAATTATATGCTAAAGCATTATGTAGTAATACTATAGTCCAATTTCAGGAGTAGACTTTAATTAGATATCCTGAGAAGCAGCATGAGACAGTGGGAAAAGCAATGATATTAGAGCTAGGGGAAAGTCAATGTTGCTTAGTGTATCGCTAGCTGATCTTGGAGCCAGGAAGACTTAGATTAAATTCATACCCACGACACTTACATGTTGTATGATCTTTGGCAAATCACTTAACCATTGAATTCTCCAAACAATTCTCCAGTACTGTAATTTGCAGAGCAATCTTCATTAATAGATTAAATTTCCTATACCAATGAAATTACAGGTCTACCCCCCCCAAAAGAAAAAAAAAAAGAATGAGAGAGTAGGTCCCAGCTCTGACATCTGGACATGTCTTATACTATGTAGAAGTTCCAATGGATCTTTAACATCTTATCATCCAATGCTTTAATTCTGAAGATGATGAAACTGAAGCCCAGAGAGGCTAAATAACTTTACCAGGATCACCCAGGTAGTAAGGAGGAGAGTCAGAATTTGAATCTAAGTCTTCTAACTCCAAATAACTTTCACTTTCCACTTCATCAGTCAAGTTCTCTGAGCTTGCTTCTTAGTTTGTGTATAAAATCAGAATGACAATACATGCACTGCCTACCTATGAAGAAAAAAAGTGCGTGGATAGCTTAAAACATTATGGAAATAGGAGTTACTAATGTCCAAACTGCTGCCTATTTTTTCATTTAACTGAGCATTTTACTATCATTAGTGCTTTTTATTCAAAAAACACAGAGGTACTACAGGGGATTCGGTCTGCTGGCCACAGTCATGGAACAAATTAGTCGCAAAGGTTTCACTGAAGTGAACTAGCTTTCAATATTTATGGGAAAACAAGAACAAGACATTGTCTTACAGAACACACTCTATTTCTCCTTTCAGTAACAGGGAAAGTAGGATGGTATGGTGGGAGAAATGAATGAATGAATGAATGAATGAATGAATGAATGGAGGGAAGGACAGAGTGAAACAGCATTTAGTAAGTTTTATGTGTCAAGTAGAGTGCTAAGCACTGAGAATGTAAACTCAAGAGTAAGTAGTTTCTATTCCCAAGAAGTTTATGTTTTAATAACAGGACTCAGCACATATGGACCAAGGGAAGCTGATTTGGTCTTTGAAGTCTTGGGGATGGTGATTGAAATAATAGGGTAATCTGTTAACATGCTTTTCAAGAGATAACAGTAGTGCTGATTTAATTAAAGTTCTCAGTGCAAGAAGAGGAAATGGATGGAGAAGAAGGGCATTGCAGAAAATAGCACAGAGCTAAGATGAGGTTGCATCATCCCCAGGAGATGAGAGCTGAAGGGCTTAGCTCTTGGGCATGTTCTGTGGATGTCTGATTTGGAGGCCAGAGCAGCAGCAGAAATACATAGGAAAGTACTAGATTTGAAATATCAAACTTCCTTCTTGAACCCTGTAAAACAGTGAGGTTGGACTAGATAATCTTTAAGACTCCTGCTAATGCTATAATTCCATGAACATCAAACTAATACAAAAATATTAACCAGATCCTAATAATAAGAGAACGTCACGCATTTGTGGAAGCACATTATTAACACTCTGAGGCCTGCAAGGGTCTTATTAATGCAGTAGAATAAAATACGCCCAAAAAACCATTGGCAACTCACAGTGCACTGGTTTCTGCAGGGCTGATATCATGCCCAATCTAACTGTCTCAGCTAACTTCTAATTCCTTTCAAAACTTTTTTTCTTTGACAACTATTCTCACAGTCCAATGATCCCAGACAACTCTGAAAGATATGAAAAATGCTATCCATCTTCAAAGAAAGAGCTGATGAAGTCTGAATACAGATTGAAGCATATTTTCTTTTGACTTTATTTTTCTTGGGTTTTTTTGTCTGTATTTTCTTTTACAACATAACTGGTATGGAAATGTATTTTGTATGACTATACATGTATAACCTATATTAAATTGCTTGCTGTCTCAATGAGGGGAATAGGGAGGGAGAGAATTTTGGAACTCAACATTTTAAAAAACTTATTAAAATATTTTAATATGTAATTGAGAAAAATAAAATATGAAATAAGTATTTTTTTAAAAAGAATGGAAAAAAAGATTCTTTCATACTTTGTTGTATCATAAAAACATATACCATATTTCACCCAGATTTTATGTCACATTTTTTTTTTGCAAAAAAGTGAAGTGTGACCACTATATGAAGCTTTTAAAAATGTGCCGGTATTACTTAAAAATCATTTATTACTAAACTGTATCCCTGGCAGATGAACTTTACAGTTTAGCTAGCATGGGAATATGCAAGTCTTACCATGTCACGTGACTTACACATAGCAGCTTCACCTACCACCTTGCACCTGTGGCTCTTCATTGGGTAGAGTGACACTGCAGCTCTCTGAAAAAACCTCACAAATTGGCTTTTGAAAATATACTGACAATGCATGTGCAGTGGAAAGTCTGGACTCAACTAGCAATGCACGAGAAATAAAGCATATCCATATGCCACTGGTGAAAATATTGCTGCTCTGTTTACATTTTATGTGGCATGACAAACAAAATTATACCGTGTGACAATCGATTACATAATGAAAGGATATAAACCAATTTTAGGACTGCAAAAAAAACAAAACAGAGTGCAATGATTATGTGGTGGCAATAATTGCGCGATGAAATACAGTACCCACCTTAACAATTACTGAGGTTCAATTTATAATTCCAGTTACCGCATTATATGGCCTTTAAGATTCCTTCCAACTCTAAATCTATGAACCTATAATTTATGGATGTAATTCCATTCAGTTGAACAAGTATTTACTAATGCAAGGCGCTATGCTAGGTGCTGGCAATACAAGGAAAAAAAAAGAAAAGTAACTCTTGTCCTCCAGGAATTCAGAATGCAGTAAGGGAGAGAGGAAACTGAGAAAAGGTACAGCATGAAAACAGCCAAGTGAGGAAAAAAAAAGCCCCAACTACAAGGGGGCTCAACAGAGACTTCAGAGAGGAGTCAACAAACTCTCCCTAGGAGTGAGCCTTGAAAGAAGTTCAGGATTCTAAGAGGCAGAGTAAATGAGGGAGGGAATGTTGGGCATGGGGTTCCGCTTGTATCAAGGTAAGGAGTCAAGAAATAAAATGCTAAATTCGGGGTCGCAAGTAGGTCCTTTTAGTTGAAACATAGAATATGTAGTAATGGGCATAGTGTGTGTGTGGTGGGGAGGAATAGGGTGACCTGAAATAAGTTTGGACAGGTAAATTGTGGCCTGATTATGCAAAGACTACAAATGCCAAGTTACGTCAGTGTTTATAATTTATCTCAAAGACAGCAGAAATTCTTCAAGAGGTTAGAGAGTGGTGGTGAGAACTGTAGTTCATTAAGATTATTTTGGCAGGTATGTGGAGTCTAGATTGGAGAAGAGATATGGGATTAGAAAAAGACAAAGCTATCAGTTAGGATGCTATTGCAATAGACTAGGTCAGGGGTGGTGAGAATCAGACCTAGAATAATGTTTCTGTGAATAGAGAGAAAGGGATGGGTGGGAAAGATTCTGTGGGCATAGAATTGACAAAACTTGGCTACTGAATGGATAAAAGGGTGGGGGAAGCAAGAGAGAGGAAAGAGTCAAAGATAACTCTGAGGTCATAAACCTCAGCAACAAGAAAGATGGTAGTGACTGCAACAGAAATAGGGAGATTGAAGGGCTGGATAGATTTAGAGGAGAATGTAATGAGTCTGTTTCAAATATGTTGAGTTTGAAGTACCAGTGGGATTTCTTGGTAGTAATGTCCAGCAAAACACTTTGGCAACTTGCCTCTTTAATGCACTTACCATATAATGTTCTCTCTTATACCAATGTGTGGGTGAATATAAACTCATAGACCATAAATTCCATGGATGCAGGTGCAGAGTCATACTTTAACTTTGTAATCTTCCTCAGAGCTTAGCACAGTCATAAATCATTATTAAATTGGCATTTGAAACCCAATAGGTTTAGGTGCCTATTTTTGTTCTACAGGGGAAATAAAAGAAATAGTGGATTTGTAAAAAAAGGAATTAGACTTATATGAACTGATACAAAGTCAAGTGAGCAGAACCAGGAGAGCAATTTATATAATAATAGCAACATTGTAAAGACAAAACAACCTTGAAAGTCTTTAGCAATTACCAGTCACAATTGTAGAAGCTGCTGCTGAAGCATGCTACCTTCCTCCTTAGAGAGACGTGATAAACTCAGGATGAAGAATGGTCCATACATTTTTATATGGCTAATGTGGGAATTTGTTTTATTTGACCATATATTTGTTACTAAAGTTTTTTTTTTAATAGAGAAGAGGAGGGAGAGAGAATAAATTCTTATTAATTGAAAAAAAAAATGAAAGAAAAAACTAAAAGTTAGCCGAGACAGCTAGATTGGTGATTAGATTAAATCTGAAGAACTCAAGTAATCAGTGAACTACATTTTTTCTTTAAAATTTTAAAATGTACTTTCTACCTGTCAAGATTTTTTTCTTGCTCCCCTCTTCCACTGGAAAGGAAGGAAGGCAAGATGGAAGGGAGAAAAAAATAAAGGAAGGAAAGAATGAAAAAAGAAAGAAAAGAATAAAGGAAGGAAGAAAATAGAAAGAAAGGGAAGACAAAAGAAAGGAAAGAAGAAGAGGAATCTCTGGAGTCATGGTTGATCAGTTAGTTGACTGGACTTTTTAAATCTTTCATTATCCTTCATTTTTATAATATTAATGTTGTATTATAAATTGTTTCTCTGCTTCTGCCCATTTCACTCTGGATCAGTTGATGTCTTTTCGTTTCTCTTTGAAACCGTCTTTTCCCTCATTTGTTACTGCACAATAACATTTTATTACATTTCTATGCCAACGTAAGCTTCACTGGACATGTGGTACTGAAGTTCAGGAGAGTAGAGCAGCGTGTGTGTGTGTGTGTGTGTGTGTGTGAAACATCTGTGTGGTTGTGGTAATAAAGGGTTCCCAAGGAAATTTATTTAGTACCACGTTGAATGAATGCATTCTCTTCCTCCCTTAAAAATAACAATCCCATGAACAGCAAACACCTGAGCCACTGTTCTGGCATGGCAGTGAGGAAAAGAGAGAACATTTCAGGAGAGAGATTATCCCCATTTAAAACAGAGAAGTCAAGACATTTGGAGGAAAGATGCCACTTCAGGTCTTCTCAGAGCAAATGAACAGATCTAAGAATAAAGAGGCCTTAGACCTGAACTGAGACCATGCTGTTCTCCCTTCCAGCTCCTCGACTTGATGATTGTTTGATCAATTGGGTCTGAAACAGATCTGTCTCATTTGCAGATAAACTTGTTTACCTTTGCAGGGAAATACTTAGGGCCATTATAAACCATCTGGATTATTGACTTTCACCTCAGATAAACAGGATAAACCAACCTCTACTCATTTCTGACAGCCTTTCCTTAGTTCAGTGCCAGACTCTATTAAAAGCAAATTCTCTGAGCCAGAATATATCACAAATATCTTTTAATGGATTTCATACTTATGTTAATTTTGTTGATTTTGAGAGCAAGAAGTCGTATTTTTGTATTTATTAAACCTCTCAGAAAGTAACTGATATTGTAGTTGGTTTTGAATGGAACTTAATGACTTCTTGTACTTGAACAAGACTGATTAGTATATTCCATGATGGGCAAAGATAATTTCCACGGATACATATGAATGAGAAAATGAAAAAGCATTTATGAAGCCCCTACTATGTGTAAGCACTTTGCTAAGCCCTGGTGATAGAAACAGAAAAGCAAAATAGTTTCAGCTCTTAAGAAATTCACATGCCAATGGGGAGGGAGAAGAGAGAGAACACATATAGGAGGTTTTAAGTATAAGTCAGATGGAAAGGGGCAATGATCCTTAAGACATCCACCTCTAGGGATCACTATTCAGTCACCTACTATCAAGAAAAGAAATGCAAAATAGAAAAGTAGATAGAAACCCAGGTTTAAGCTTGCCTGGCTAAACCATAGCTCTGGTTGTGAAAGTGCCATACTACCCTACATACTGTTTTTCCCCCATCTCTTCATAGCAAATGTACTGAGAGAAAACTACTTGCCACAGAGGAGGGTTGGAGAAAGAGATCTAACCTGAAGTGGTCTCTCCATTTTAACTGAAATATCATGGGACAAGGGATAACCAAGGGACTACCAAGGGTTTTCTGAATGCATCCCAAAACACCAAGTCTTTCAGGCCTGAACTAGTACAAAAGATTTGTTGGTAAAAAGCAGGGCAGCATTGTGCACATTCCATGGAGTTACATAGTACAACCACTTTAACATACAGAAATTGGTATATACAAAATACATACAGGGTAGCTATAACTATCAATCCACTGAACAATCAATAAACATTTATTAAGCACCTACTTTTTGCCAGGCAATGTGCTTAACACTGGGAATACAAAAATAGCAAAAGAAATAAAAAGGCAATCCCCATCTTGAGGACTTCCATAATCTAATGGACAGACAACAAACCAACAATGGATACAAACAAGTTGTGTGTATACTGGACAAAGAGGAGATTATTAACTGAGGAATCACTGAGAAAAACTTCTTGTAGAAGATAAGGTTTTAGTTAGAACTGAAAAGAAATCAGAGAAGCCAAAAGGTGGAGATGAAGAGGGACATTCCAGGAATGGGAGACCACCAGAAAACAAATATCCTGCATTGAGAGAGGGAGTGTCTTGTTCATGGACAACTAGGAGGCCAGTATCACTGGATCAAAGAATATATGGCAAGAAGCAAATAAATACTGAATTTAATAATATTGCATACTGAAATACTCTGAATGCTAAAGTAAGAATATTGAAAAGATAGGAGGGATCTAGCTTATGAACAGCTTCTAATAAAAAGCAATATATTAGAGGGTAGAACCGTAACAACTGTAAGGAGAGGAAGAGGGGAATCAGAAAAGACCGACAGAAAATAATGCCTGAGCTTAGTCCTGAAGGAAGCTGGGGGTTTAGAAGGTAAAGATGAGGGAGGAAGTCAGTGCAGGCTTAAGGGGCAGCCGGTGCAAAGGTGCAGAGGTGGGATGGAGAACATATGAGGAACATCAAGGAAGCAAGTAAGGCTATGCCATTACATTTGTGAGGAGAATATGGTGGTAATAATTTTAATAACTCCTAGAAAGATAGGAAGAATTCTAAATGTCAAACATACAAGTTTGTATTGATCCTAGAGATAAAAGAGCATCACTGAATTTATTGGGTAAGTGAAGAGTGGGGTGGAGAAATGACACAGTCAGACCTGCGCTTTAGGAAAATCTCTTTGGCAGCGTGGTGGAGGATAGATTACAGGGGAGGAAGACTTGAAGCAGAGGAACCAAGACTATGATACAAGTAAAAGGTGATGAGAGTCAGAACTGGGGTGATGACCGTGGGAATGGAAAGGAGTTGTATCTGAGAGATGTTGTGAAGATAGAAATGAGATTCAGTAAATGATTCAGATACAGGGCTGTGAGTGAAAGTGACACATTGAAGATGACATTGGGATTGTGAACCTGAATGACTGAAAGGCTGGTGGGATCTTTGACAAAAGGGAAATGCAGGAGATGTGTATGGGGGCATGTTTTGGTCATGCTGAGTTTGAGGTGTCTACACAACATTCAGCTCAAGATGTGTCCTAGGGAGTTATTGATCTTTAACTGAAACTCAGGAAAGAGATAGGCTGAATATACAAATCTACAAGTTAACTGTATAGAGGATATTTGAGCAATCACCAAGAGAGTAGAGAGCAAAAAGGGAAGAGGACCCAGGACAGAAGCCAAAGTTAGTGAGAATGCCCGGGCAAATAAGTCTAAAGAGGAATGGTCATATTGGTAAGAAGAGAACCCAACAGAAAAAGCACCACCAAAACTTTTAGTGAACTAATTACCTAGAAGTAAAAGGCTATCAGTAAACTACATCAATAATTTCAAAGATTGTACTGAGATGTAGGAGGATGGGAATTGAAAAAAACAGTGACAATTTGGCAATGAAGATATCAATTCCAACATGGGAGATAGTGTTTTTCAAAGAATGATGAGGTCAGAAGCCAAACTACACAGGGTTTAGGAGGAAGTGAGAGGAAAGAAGGTAGAGGGGAAAAATGTGTAGACGGTCTTTTCAAGAAGTTTGAGTCAGAGATATTGGATGAGAACTAAAGGGATTATAAGATCTAGGGAGAGTTTTTTTTTTTTTGAGATTGGAAAAAACTTAGGCATGTTGGTAGGCAGCTGAGAAAGAACTAGTGGGTAGGAAGAAAGTAAAGATTAGATAGTTATATTGGATGATGGAGATATTGGTACATGTACAGGTGTTGATATCAGCAAAGAGAAGGGACAACTATCTATCAGAGACTGGGGTTAAGGAGGAGAGAGTTGAGTATGATGTGTGGCTATATAAGAGAAGAACACAAGAAAAGTCAGATTATATTGTGAATAGTCTTGATTTCTCAGTGAAGTTTGAGTTGAGATCTTCCGTTGAGAGAAGTAGAAGAAGTTCTGTAAGAGACTTGAGGAAAAAGAGTTGGTGAGTGGAATAAAGATGGTGGTTGTTCATCCTTCATTCTCAAAAAGGACCAATGCCATCAGAAGGGTGATGTCTTGACTTAATTGGATTTAAGTTAGACAGGGCTGTGCCAAGTCATCAGCCTCACTCTCTCTCCCAGTCATTGGAGTTCAGTGGCAAGACATGGAGCAATGGCCCCAGATGCAGCGGGAGACCTTGACCTTTTAGGGAAGAGGAGAAAATTTGTCTGAATGCAATGAAGGTCCAGTTTAAGTGGCTGGAACACCATCAATTTGTACTGGAGCCAGTCAGTTTGGTTTCAAGCTCTATTCAGCTGCATGGGAGTAGGAACAAAGAAGGAAGATAGTGAGGGTAACCCAGAGTTAGGTTTTGGTGAGACATAACCCGTTATAGTACAAGGGAGTCAGGGATCCCAAAGTGGAGGCTAGTGTAGAGTTGAACTGCTTCATCAAGAGGTTGAAGTTAGAAAAGAGAAGGCAGTACAACCAAAGCAGGAGTGATGGCTCAGAACACAGAGAAGTGGAGGGTTCGGAGGTCACACTGAAGATAAAGACTAGGTTTAAAAAGAATAAGACATAGACAAAGATGGAATGATTAATGGTTATGGCAAAGTAAAGGAATTTCAGAGTTATTGAAAATGAAAGTAAAACATTTATGAGAGATGCTAAGATTGAATGTTGTAGACTTGGCCTTGTTCAGACTGGTCTGGTGCTTCAAATTTGGAATAGGAACGAAATGAGACACACGTAGCACCCATCAGAAGCTTGAGAGAGGAGCTCTTGGATTATCCTGTGCTGGTTTTTGTAGTTAGGCCACCAGCAAACTACATCAGTGGTAAAAGCCTTAGTTTCCTTTAAGTCTCAAGGATAGTTTCATGATCTCTTTTAAGGAAAAGCTACCCCAGTCTGCATGGGACAGGACTTTGTTCCTACCACATTGTTCCTGCTGTTCAGACCAAAAAGGAGATGTACTGTGTTAGTCAAGGTGCAGTAAAGGAGTAGGTCATAGGAGTTGGATAGATTGAGGTCCTGGGAAATCAGGGCATTTGAGTGAACAGCAACATGTATGTACAATTCCTCTAGTATTATGGTAGGATTTGGGGGGAGGGAGGGAAGGGGAGAGAGAGAGAGAGAGAGAGAGAGAGAGAGAGAGAGAGAGAGAGAGAGAGAGAGAGAGAGAGAGAGAGATCAAGTCTGTGAGCCAGATATTGAACTGAGAAAGGAAGGGATTGGTAGATAACAACCACGAAGATGTGAACTGGGTGACCAATCTGGAGAAAGTCAGTCTTACATGAGCCATTATTATTAGATGATATGAATACGTCATCTGGAAATGGTAGCAGGAGCAAGAAATATTCCATTTTCTCTGGAAGAATTAATGAGTTTGGGAGTTTAGGGGTCTGAAAGAAGGTACGATTTAATGCTATAAAAGATGGCCGATGGCTTAGTCAGTATAGGGAGGGGAACCAGCAGTCCTCAGGGAGAGCCAGACAATGGAAGGAGCAAGAGAGGAAGAAATCTGAGGTGAAGTGAAGTGTATTAATTATAGATGGAAATTCCTGAGGGCATAGTAGAAGGGGTAGACAGATCATGTAGGACATTGTAGGTTAGAGTCAATTAGGTGAGTGGAATTGAAGGAGTAGAGATCTGGGTTTTGGGAGGGTGGTTGATGCTTTGATAGAACTCTATTCTCTATCTATTGATATATATATATATATATATATATATATATATATATATATATGTATATGTATATGTATGTATATTTTCTGCCCCGTAGAATGTAAACAGCTTGAAGTCAGGGCCAATTTCACTGTTCTTTTTGTATACTCCACAGCCTTATAAAGTGTCTTGTATCACAGGACTATAGGAAAATAGAATCACAGACACAGAGCTGAAAGGGACCTTAGAGATCATCTAGTTCCACCCCCCCTCATTTTACAGATGAGAAAACTGAGGTTTGGAGACTTGCTTATACAAGTAACAAGTGACAAAGCCAGTATTTGAATCCAGGTCCTCTGAAACACGCAGTGTTCTTTCTGGAATATCATTCTCTAAATATTTGTTGAATAGAATTGAATCTTTGAGAACCTCTATTTTCATTGTCTTTGCTTCTATTAATGCAAGGCTTCATATGTTGTGTCAGATGAGTTATAAAGACATTAAGTACTAAAGAAGTCAGAGGAGGGAGACATCACTGTGGGCAGGGCTGGGTAGGGTAGACTTAATGGAGGAAATGGGGTCTGAGACAAGCTATGAGGGATGGGTACAATTAAGATTAGGATATACTAGAGGAAAAATCATTACACTTGAAGTGAGAAGACCTTAGTTTGAGTTTCTCTTTTTTCACTTATTAGCAAAGCACTTAACTCCTCTGGATCTTGGTTTTCTTATCTGTAAAATTTGAGGGGGTAAGGAAGAGGAAGGAATAAATGATCTCTAAGGTCTCTGTTTTAAATCCTCTGATGAAATGATCCCTTCCATCTCTGAAAGTCTAGGAGTCTATGACCTTCCTTGATTCCCATCTTTCCCAAGGGAAGGACCTCTTAAGGAGATTCTTATAACATACCTTATATCTTGGAACTATGAACTGCCTACCAGGGGTTTACTATGGAATTCAGAGGAAGAGGAAAAGGCTGGGCAGCTGGAATTCCTCCTTTCCATTCCCCAGAGCTGACCTATTTGAATAATAGGGATGGTAATATTTCCCTTGCTTTACAGGGGTGCTCCAGTACCATAATGAATGTTTTGCAAACCCTTTGAGATCCTGAGCCAGCAAGTGCAATATAAATGCTAATCATTATTAGCTGGATATTTCTCTTGTCACATGCTGAATGAGCTGTAAAATCCCCATACTGTGAAGGGGAAGGAGTGGCTTTCTTCCCTCAGTTGAGGACATAGCTCCTTCCCCCTTCTCTCCTTTCCACTCCCCTCCCTTCCTTTTCCACTTCTCTTTCCTCCCCTCCCCATCCCTCCCCTCCCAGGCTGGTATTTTTCCTTCCAATAATATGGCAGACTTTCCTCCCTAGCCTGAGCATACGGGAGCATTTCCCTGAATGATCAGACAGCTTCATTTTGTTGCCACGGAAATTGGACCCTCGGATTGGGAATGATAAAGAAAGATGCATTTTCTAATCCTCACCTTTTCTGTCATGTTTATTCACCAACCAGCACCAACAAACAGGCATATTGACCTTGCCTGTTATGGCTTTAAATGCCCTGTTACACTCCAAGCATGGGAATGAGCTAGTCACATGGAAGGTACTTAGTCTCACATGGACTGTTCATGTGCAAAGATAGAAAAAAAAAACTTGCTCACTTAAAAATGCAATAATCTTGGTAGGAATTTCCCTCTCCTTTACATTCACTTGAGTAACACAAGGAAGGAGGCAAGATTTAAAAACATTTTTTTTTTTTGCTCTAAAGCAAAAATCAAGTCATTGTTCTAGGTTTCTTGTATTGGGGGTGGGGAAAAGAAGGAATCAATATTTTATTCTGCTTAACAGCTGCAGTAATAACTTTGTCACAGCAGCAGGGCTGGTGCTTAATTACACAACTTGGACCTTTAACGTTTCCTGTTCTGGCTGTGGTACATGGAGGGGGTGGGGATCTGAACTCCCTGATGGGGGGAGCTTCCCAGCTCTCAGCTCCAAAGTGAGTACAGGTGAGATGCTTATCTGTTGCTGCTGTTCTCACTGGATACCTAGGTGTGACAAGGGAGGGTCTGACTAGAGCAGGGGTAGAGCTATTCAAGGCAATGGTGAATTAAAGGGTTTGGGGATTTAGGGATTATATACCCACATGCCCACACACCCACACACCGCCTGGCACTACATGACCCAGCAACTAGGTTTCCTCATGTTAAGGGGAGACAACACAAGATGCACAGGCTGCAGGCTCACTGAAGCCAGTGGAAGCCACTGAAATACCTTTACAAAACATATTTCTCCTTTGTATTAGTTGAAGAGAGAACACACTGGGGGATAAGATCACTAGGTCCTTTGGGGATGATGTGTTAATTGCACCTGTACATAGTGGTACCCTATGAGTCATATATAGAATTGAAGAACATCAGAGCCAGAAGGAAATTTAGAACATAAAATGTGAGAATGGGATGGGACTTGTAGGTCAAAAAATATCAGAGCATGAAAAGCCTTTAGCACAAAGAAATATCACAACTGGATGGGGTCCTTCAAATATCAGTGCCCCAGCTGGCTCATCAGATCATAGTTCTAGAAGTAGAAGGGAGCTTAGAGGCTCTCTAGCCTTGCACCCTCCTTTTACAAATAAGGAAACTGAGTTTAGAAAGGTGAACTTCTCTGTGTTCACACAAGCAGTAAGAGATATAAGCATGATATGTCATACTGACTTTCCTTAGATGGTACATACTCAGTGCCTGGGACATAGGCGCTGTAAGTGCTTAGTAAATGCTCATTGATTTAATGATCTTGAAACCTAGAACATTGAATGTCAGAGCTATGTCTTAAAGCTCATTTCACTTAATATATTCATTTCACAGAGGAGGAAACTGAGGCCCAGGATGAGGAAGTGACCTGTCCCAAGTCAGAAAGCACACCAAAGACAGAGCCAGAATTAGACCCATATTCATTTAACTATTCCACATCGAATCATTATGATTATTAATAAAATTTCTCAATTTCCATAAACTGTCCAAATTAGTAGAACCTCATATGATATTATGTATAAACACTTTTTAAGTCATGGGGGTTTAGTAGTGAATGCAGAAAGCTCACTTGGCTTCTAGTCAATTACATATATGTGATTCAGTTCTGAGAGGACTTGGAATGGGCCTCTGGCTATGTCCATTCATGCTGAAATTACACAAAAACCAAAGGTGGTCCCTTGGTCCTACTCCTCGCTCCTTAAAATTGGAAAGGTGATAGGATGCAGTTTTAAATTAATTAAATTTTAAAAGGAAGGATAGCTTCCAGAGCTTCCAGCTTTCTCTCTCTGTCTCTCTGTCTGTCTGTATGTCTGTCTGTCTGTCTGTCTGTGTCTCTCTCTCTGTGTCTCTCTTTCTTTCTCCTAGGTGGTAAGTAATGTTCTCATGAAGCCAGCTTCCCCTACATGGATCACAGATTCAATTGGTTGAGCCTGGTCTCTGGCTGCCTTTTTGGATTTATGTGTGTTTCCTTTCCCATGTACCTGGCCAAATATTGTTCTCAAGATGATTTGGAGGTGACCTTGTAGATTTGAGAGGTCTGGAGGTCCTGGGTCTGGTAGGTAGAGCTGATTGGCAGCAAACTATGTTCCTCTATCATAGTGGTTATTACCAACAGGGAAAGGATCTGACTTTTGAGGCGACATGGAATTTGAAGGAGACTATGTAGAGTTGTAGATTCAAGGTGAAATACAGCATGCAGCTATGCTTCCACTCAAGCCTGGTTGATTTTCCTGAAGAACAGCTCCGTCACCTGTACTATGAATATGTGAGGGCATGCTACTCCTGATTGGCTGAGAGAATGCTTAGTGCAAAGACATATACCTACCACAGGGGACTCTCCACTAACTGGCTGGCACTCTTTTCTGCCTGAATATTCTGAAGTAAGTCCCTTGTACATCTGTGTAGTACCTCACTCAGCATTCTTTCAGGCAATCAAGAGTCACATCCCTTTACATATACCCAGTGCAGGTCACAGGACGGATCACAGGGTTGTCCCTCAGGAGAGCTACCCCAGACTTTAGGGGAAGCAGGGTTGCAATCAAATGCTCAGTTTGCAATACTGCAAACTGCTTCATGTTTAGATTTTTTTTTAATATTAACTTCCCTCAGAATATAACTATAGTAAGTACTTCTACTTGTTTGTTTCTATCAAATGTGCTCCTATGAGTATTCTATATTTATTGTTTATTTTGAATATTTGTTCGCTGGATCCAGATGGCTCAGGAGGAGAAAAGGAGGCTGCTGACCTTGCACAGTCCTCCCTTACTCAAAACAAAGTCAGGTCAAGTCATGTCGTCATTGCTCTGATGTCATGGTCTTCTTTGAAAAGGAAGGACGAACGCAACAATCTGTTAATTTTGTATATAGGAAATAAAAACTTATCCCATACTTGGTACAGAATCATTTTACTCCCTGTGTTGGGGAAAATGCAGATATAAGCCAAAATCTAAGCTTTAAATGTTTTCCCCTTGGATGCAGAGAAAGGGGACATAGGAGCCAAAGAATGTAAGAAAAGGGAACCTATCTCCTCTCCTAAGAAGCCAGTCTTCCCCTCTCCCCAAACCAAACCTGACCCAGACCACATGTGGGGAGTCCAAAGCAGAGAAGTCCCTTACTAAAGAAGAGGCTGAGTAAAGTACTCTGGCCTCAGGTCCAGCAACAATTCCTTATATTAGATTTTCATAGATATACATAAGGCAGAAAGAGAGCTGCTTTGGGAGTCAGAGGATTCTGTTAAAGCCTTATTCTCCCATTTACCGTATTGCCTGTGTGATCTGGAAAAGGCACTTCCTCTCTCTCAACCTCAGTACCCAAATTTGTACAATGAAGGTTTCATAATGGACCACACCAAAGGGCCTTCCTAACTCTAAATCTCATTACTGATGGCTGTAACTGTTGTTCAGCCATGTGATCCCACTTTCAGGGCTTTCTTGGCAAAGATACTGGAGTGGTTTGTCACTTCCTTCTTCAGTTGAGAAACAGAGACAAACAGGCTAAGTGATCTGCCCAGGGTAATACAGCTAGTAAGTGTCCGAGGGCAGACTTGAACTCGGGTCTTCCTAACTCCAGGCCCAATGCTCTATCCTTTGTGCCACCCAACTGCCCTTGTATCGATTAGTTGATTTAAACTATCTGGATTATTTCGTGTTGTTCCAGGATTGTTCATTAGACATTTTCGAATGTTGTATTTGGTTAATAATACTGAGAAAATGGAAATGAACATTAACATTGGATTTGGGGGTTTTGTTTGTTTAGTTGTTTTTATTTTTTAAGATATGGCCTAATCCCTGTACCATTTCATTCATCTCATTCCAGAGAGAAGAGAAAAATGGGCTTCAGTAGCCAAATGCGAAGTGAAAAGAACATTAGAGTCAGGAGTTTGGGGTTCCAGTTGAAAATCTCCTCCAAAAATCTTAGCAACCTTGGACAAAATAGCTGCCTGAGCCATGTATCCCAATTAGGAATTTATTAAATTTCTTCTTAGGTTCAGAGGGAGAGTCAAGTACTTGGGGAGATACCAAGTTTAGCCAAGAGACAGCCTTTATTCACCTTCATGGGAGTTCAAGGTCTAGTAGGAGAAGATCCCATCACAGATACCTATAATGAACAGAATTATAAGAATATAAATTTTAGAATTATAAGGGACCTGAGAAATCTAATCCAATCCCCTTATTTTACAAGCAGAGGCCATAGCAGGTTAAGTGACTTGCCACAGGCCATATAGGTCATAAAGAGCAGAGCCAAAATTGGAATCCAGGTCCTCTGAATCCAAACCCAGGGCTTCTGCATAAATTCATCAGAAAAGTACCAAACATCATGTTGTGGGAAGCTTACAAAGGAAGGTGATTGCCAAATGGGGAGGGAAGGAAGACATCAGGGAAGGCTTTTTGACAGGGTAGCCTCTGACTTAGGTAAAAAGGAGGTAGGGAGGACATCTAAAGTATGGAAGATAATGAAAGCCAACACACAGAAAAGTTAGGGCATGGGACATGTTTGAGGTTCAGAGTGGTCTTAAAAATCTTAGAAGGCAGAAGATAAAATGTATTTTGACCTTTTCCTTGGGAACTCTTCAATCAGACAGTCTCCTTAAGAACCATATTCTCAGAATTGCTTCATGAGAATGTTAATCACACATGAATGGATGTTAAGGAGAGCCATGATGATACAATGGCAATGAAATGTTTGCCCTTATCCTGGGAAAGAAGCAACTGTAGTGCCATTTCCAACAGTAGACTGTTTCCTTTAGGTTTAAAAAGTGCTATCTCACCCCGTAAACTTTCACCAAGCTGTGTATACAATCCTTGGCACTCCTCAGAGCCTGTGTATACTGTGCCAGGTGCTTCCTTGTGGGCTGAGTGAACCAGTTTTGGTTCTCATTGGCTAAACCACCATGAATTATAAAGATTTACAATATAGTTTAATGCCTGCCCATTTATGACTTGTGTGATTTGGAACAAATCACTCAACCTCTAAATTTTTTCAGTTTGTTAGGCCATTCCTAGAAGTTTTCAAGACCCTGGACACATGAAGAGTTGTCTTTGGAAAGAGAGATTAGACTTGCTCTCCTTCAGCTTAGCAGACAGAACAAAAAGTGATGGTTCATGGTTGTGTAGTGTTGGATTTCTGTTCCATGTAGGATGCGAGCCCCTTGAGGGCAGGGATTATGTGTTCTTTGTCAGTGCCTGGCATACAGTAGGCCCTTAATAAATGCTTGTTGACTGAATTATCAAGAAAATCTTGATAACCATCAACACTTTCCCATATTAGAATAGGTTTGTCTCCAAGGGTGCTGTTAGGGGAGGTCTTCAAGGAGGGTTTGGTGGTATGAGTGGGAAGAAATGATCTCTTCTAATTCTGAGATTGCATGGTCCCATGATTCACTGAGTGGGTGGTCACTGTAGGACAATTATCTCTGCCTCTACAGATATTTTAAACAAATGAAATCTGGTTTAAACAAATTTATTGAGTGCTGTGGTAGACAGAAGAATGTGGGTGATTGCGGCTATAGGCAGGTAAGATAGAAGGAGATATGGGAAGGAATATGTTAAAGGCTGACAGCAATTGCTTTTTCTAATAGTTTCATACTCTCTTGTACTCTTAGCCTGGCCCTTTGCCTTCCACCTTCCCTTCCTCCTCTTTTCCTTCTTTTAGCCTGCCTATTTCTCTCTGCATGGGCTGAAAATTCGCTATCTCAATAATTACTGCTATATGCAGAGTATGATTCAATCTTCACCAAAAACAAGGAGGTAAAAAGTCACTGAGGTGTAAATGAATGAAGAGAAAACAGAGACTTTCTGAACTTTAATATAAGGAAGCAGTAGTGTATTGCTAAAGCAGCATTAAACTTGGGGTCTGAAGACATGAGGTTCAAATCCCAGCCCTATAGTCTTTAGGTGACCATGAATCAATCACTTAAACACCCTAATCCATCAGGATCCAGGAGAATAGTGCTATATACACTGTGTACCTCACAGAGTCAATATAAACAATACAGTCAGTCAATCAACACGCATTTATTAAGCAGCTCCTTTGAGCCAGATACTGTGCTAGGTGCTGGGGTCACAAAAACGAAAACAGTCAGCGTCTGCCTTCAAAGATGGGAAATAAGAGCTGATGTTGTTGAGGGTTGATGATGATGATATTGATGTTTTTGATGTTTTTGTCCCAAAATATTTTACCACAGTTATGTTCACCTAGTCTCCTCCATTCTAACCCAGGATATCCCACATTTTTGCACATCTCCTAGAATCCCAGACTAACACTGCATCAATAGATTGAAATGTCATACACAGAAGACAAATTATTTGAAAGGGCTCAACCACATGAATATATGGATACTGAGCTGAGACTCAGAAGACCTGGATGCATGTCCTAGGTTGGACACTTACTTGTTATATGTGACCTTGAGAAAGTTACTTTAATATAAGATGGGCTTCAATATAAAATGAGAGTGGTAATAGAGAAGGGTACAAGAATTTAAGTGCCTTGCTATATGTTAGTGTAACAGTAAAGACCCAGCATACACAGGAGGGTCTGTTGTACAGGTTCTTAGATCTGCTTTTCCAAAAGGAAAGCAGCTTTTGAGGGGTCAACAATCACTAAAATCAAGCACATATATCATTCACTTAGTTAAGGGGAAAAAGTTAGCACCCTGAACTTCAGAGAAAATACAGAGGAAATAAAGATCAACAGACAGAGCTTCCAATTGTCTGGTCATAAGCAATGCATACACAGTTATCAGCGAGAGAAGCACCAACAGCTGGGTTTTCAAAGCTGGGGGTCTCCTTAGTGTCTTCCCAGAGTCTCATCTGGCACACAGACCTTCTTCTAAAAACTAAGCCCCAAAGTAAAACCTCATCTCAGAGTATTTATACACTTTTCAGAGCCAGAGGGCATTGCAATTAACCCTTGAGAAAACACTGCATCAGAAATTAACAAAAGGTGTGGGCCTCCCTAAATCAAGCTTCCCTTAATGGACAGACCTATCAATGGGTGGGGAAGATCTTTTAACTCTCTGATTAACATTACAGTTAGGCACTATCCTAAGTGCTTTACAAATAGCATCTCATTTAATCCTCACAACGATCCTGTAAGGTAACCTCATTTTACAGTTGAGGACACTGAGGCAGACAGAGGTCAAGTGACTTGCCCACTAGTCACAGAGCTAGTAAATATCTAAGGTCAAATTTGAATTCAGGTCTTCCTGAATCTAGGCCCAGCCAGCATTCTCTCCTCTTCATGACCCAGTAGCCTAATAGGACCACATGATCTCTAAACTCCCTTCCACATCTGTCATCTTATGTATCAATAACATTCCCAGTCATACTATTCTATCCTAAGAGACTTTACAGCTCTCACCCTGTGTTCCTTGTTTTAAAGTTTCTTCCAGGTGCTCTATTTAATGATTCTATGAGTCTTACAACCAGCAGGTGCTAGAAAAGGTCTAAGGCCCTCATATCCATTCAGTATCTGCAACACAATAGCAGACTGTCTGTTAACCACCTTCCTCCATCTTTCTACATCACTTCCCCTCTACATGCACCTGGGCTAGGGTCTATAGGAGATAAAAAGGAATAGATGGGAGATGCTGTGAAAGTTATTGGTGTTCCATCATGTCTGACTCTTTATTTGGGGTTTTCTTGCCAAAAATAACTGGAGTGGTTTGCCATTTCTTTCTCCAGTTCATTTTACAGATGAGAAAACTGAGGCAAATAGGGTTAAGTGACTTGCCCAAGGCCACACAGCTAGTAAAATGTCTGAGGCTAGAATTGAACTCAAGAAGATGAGACTTCCTAACTCCAGGTCCAGCACTGTATCTACTGCTACTGCGTCTCCTCACTGCCCCAGAATCAATAGAGCTTGATAACTGATTGGATTAGTGGATTAAGGAATAGAAAAGAGTCAAAGGTTACGTTGGAATTTTAAACCTGGGTGACTGGGAGGATGCTGATACAATGATTACAAACTGGGAAGAAAAGAGGAGGAACAAGGTTTCAAAGGCAGATGATGAATCCACTTTCGGACATGTTGGGAATGGGGTATCAGAAGGACCCTTTACTATACAGAACATAGACTGTCAGACTGAAAGGAAACTTCTGTGCTCATTCTGGGTGATTGTCATCTTTTTTCTATCCTTTCTATTCATAGGATCATGGATTTAGAGCTGGAAGAGACCTTGGAGGTCATTTAATTTAACCTCCTCATTTTATAGATTAGGAAACAGTTGCAAAAGTTGAAGTAACTCACCTGAGGACATACAGGTAGGTAGAGTCAAGATCATCCTCCTGGATATAGAAAATAGAAACAAAATAAAGTTGAATATTTCCTCATCCATTATTACCATCCTATCATCTCTCTTCTTTGATTCCCCTATTCTTCCAGATATATTTAAAAGGAAAAAAAATCCCTGTTTTTTGGCCCCAGCATTTGCTGCCACTCTGACCTCGTTCTGAGGGTTAGTGCTCTTGACACTGCTCTTACAGGGCCACTCCAGAGTACGGATTCATGCACTGCTACTTGCCTTTTCCATAATTTATATGTGTGTTGTTTTTTTTTTAAGTTGAAACTAATAGATGAGTTTTCCAACCCCTTCACATCGTACAACTTCTCTTTTTCTTGCTCCTAGAAATTGCTTCTGTTTAGGTCTTCAGAATTTAGTTCTTGAGATTTTCTCATCCTTCCTAGGTTAACTCAGCCCTGTAGAATATTAGTCGGGAAGACCCTACCTATCCTTTCTCTGAATTCTTAAAACTGCTCTCCACAATCTAGACTGCATTTCACATGATGTCTGACTTTCCCCCATTTTCATCACTAAAGTTAAGATGGAGTGGTCAGTTCCCTGCAAAGTTCTCTTCAATAACTATTTTTTTCCCCCAATAGCTCATTTTTTTTCTTGTTGGTAAAATCAAGTTTAAAAAAAAATCACAGTTCCCCCATCACCTTTAAAGGATGAAATCTTCATTAAAGGAGTCAAGACTACTTAGCTGTTTTTGACAGAGAGCTCCAGCAGATATCTATTTAATTGAAATATGCCTCCCCTCCACCTTAGCCCTGTGATCTATTTTCTGATTTTTTTTTCATCTATTTCTCTTTTCTGTCCAAGTGGTCTATAGTACACTTACACAATAATCTCTGCTTCCTAGGTTCCCTGGCTTCCTTCAAGTCTCAGCTAAAGTCCTACCTTCGGAAAAATCCTTTCCCAGTTTTTCTCAATAGTAGTTCCTGCCCTCTGAGATTGCTTGGCCAATTTATCCTGTACATATCTTTTTGTGTATATGTATGTGTATGTATGTTTATATAATGCACATACATACACACTTAAGCTTTGGATATGTTCATATATAACATACATATGTGCATGTGTATATGTAATTCATTCACTAACTAGGACATATGTTAACAGCTGGATACACATACATACATATGTAAAAAGAGAATTTGTATGTATATGTGTGCATACACACATACACTTGGGATATGTCTATATATAATATACATATATGTATATATGTGTGTTCATATATGTGTGTATTTATACATATATAATTTATTCACTAACTAGGACATTTATTGCTACCTAGATATATATATATACACATATACACACACATATATGCATACATGCATACACACATAGATGCATAGATACACATACATATTTGCAAAGAGTCTGTGTATGTAGATACATGAATGTATGTACATATATATGTGTTTATGTGTGTATATATGCACATATATACATATATATGTATATTTATGTATACATATACACACATATATACATACATACATATATACATATGTGTGTATATTTGTTTGCATGTTGTTTCCCCCATCATTAAGGAAAGCTCCTTAAGAACAGGGTTTACTTTCTAGCCTTTCTTTGTATCCTCAACACTTAGGCCAATGCCTGGCGTATCATAGATGTTTAATAAATGCTAGTTAACTGACTGCCTCTGTTTCTCCCCTCATTGATCTTTACCTAAATACCCTTCCACCATGCTCTTCCTGGCTTACCTCCCCATCTATCAACCCATTCCTGAATATATATATTAATACTACTTAAAAGATTCATCTCCTTATATTTTCCTTTCCTTTTGGAAAAGCTATAATTTTCCAGAGTTTTGGTTCGGTCACAAGCCTCATCACACCAAATCTTAGCAATAACTAGGTGGTCAAAGAGTTTCCTGGTGTTGGGATTCCTGGTTCACCTTAGTTGTGAGTAAAGCACTTTGTTTACCTTATGTTGCTATATATATGAACTGCTATTTATTATTAGCAATAGTAGTAGGGTCAAGAATAATAACAATTATTTAGTATAAGTTGGGATGCAGGACTACCTGTGGACTTTGCCCTTTAAAGAAGTTTTCCTGGGCTGGCCTCCATCCGTGTTTGTGTTTAATAAGCATCCCCCAAGCTTACCCTCCTTAGAGAACATCATTCACTTGCTAAGCAGTTTTGGCCCAAGTCCTCTCAACTTTTCAGCTTGGATTTTGTAACAGGCCAAATTCCAAGCCAAAGCGGGATAAACAAGATTGCATGGCTAATGATTTGTGAGCCTGCCCGGAATGCAATTTACTGGAGAATTTCAGCTGAGGAGACTTTGTAACCCACTAATAGAGCACTGTGCAGTAGTTCCAACAGGACAGATTTCCCAGGCCCTGCAGGGTGGCTGTCTGCTGGCTTTTTTTTCTCAATCCTGTTCATTCAGGAACTGGGACCCTTGCCAATAACTGGGAATTTTTTTTTTTTGCTGTAAGCTGTCTTTTTCATTGATTCCTAAATTTAGTGGAGTGACAATGTCTACACTATGGATGTGAAGGGTTAAGGAAATGACTGAGAGAACTGAGGTGCAAACACCATCATTTGGGACTCAGTAGGCCTTGAGATTAACCTACCAGAATACGTGCTCTGTCATGGCCATGGGCATTTGATTGTGGTATAGTTGCCACAAGGAGTAAACTGACTCTCCCTTCTCCCCCTCCATTCATATGTTCTTATCGTGCCCAGCAGATTTAACTTCTATAACCACCCTTCAATGTGTCCCCTCCTTTCTCTTACTGTTCCCAGTAGGCACAAGCATTAAAAATCTACCTGGACTATTTTAATAACTGCTTGACAAGTCTTTTCAGGCAGTAAAATGTCTCAGTGGATAAAATGCTAGGCCTGAAGTTAGGAATACTTGTCTCCCTGAGTTCAAATCTGGCCTCAGACACTTACTTGATATAAGACTCTGGGCAAGTCACTTAACACTGTTTGACTCACTTCCCTTGTCTACAAAATAAGCTACAGAAGGAAACGTCAAACCACTCCAGTTACTTTAGCCAAGAAAATTCCAGATGGGTCATGAAGAGTCAGACACAACTGAAGTGTCTGAACAATTATAACAACAGGTCTTTCAACTTCCATTCTCTCCTCACTTCAAATCATCCTTCAGGCAATGCCAATAAAATCTTTCTTAGCCATAGATCTGGTTATATTACAATTCTGCTCCTTTCGCTCAGCATCAGTTCATATAAGTCTTTCCAGGTTTTTCTGAAATCTGCCTGTTCATCATTTCTTATAGCACAATAGTATTCCATTACATTCCGATATTACAACTTGGTCAGCCATTCTTCAATTGTTGAGCCTCCCCTCAGTTTCCAGTATTTGGTGACCAGGAAAAAGACTGCTAGACATATTCTTTTACATGCAGGTCCTTTTCTCTTTTTTCTGATCTCTTTGGGATACAGACCTAGTAGTGGTATTGCTGGCTCAAAGGGTATGCCCGGTTTGATTGCCCTTTGGGCATAGTTCCAAATTGCTCTCCAGAATGGTTGGATCAGTTCCTTTGTGATTAATTTTTGAGCCCACTCTCCTCAGCGACAAAATGGAAAAGAAAGTAGGCTCTGATTTGTGGATGTTTTGAAAACTTCTGTCCCTGCTATACTTTTTCAGTAAACAAACCTTAAAAGCTAATTTATTTCAACCAGTTGATTAGTATAAGAGGGAAGAGTTATACCTAAAATCCTAAGAAGAGGAGGAGTTAGCCATTCTGTGGGAACCTGGTTTACTAGATCAAGTGGGAATTGGGGAAGTGGCCCTAGAGGAATGATTACAGTATGATCTGTGTTTGCGTCTTATGCCACTACTAGACTATGAACTCCATAAGGGTGAGGGCAATAGGAATGAATTATTTTTTGAATGAATAAATGAGTGTCAAGAGCAATGACTTTTTTCCCTTTGGGATAAGGGGTGAGCAACTAAGGAATCTCAACTCTTTAAAAAAAATTGTTGTAGTTTTTTTTTTTAAAGTTAAGTTGATCTCTAAGAGTCCTTCCACTTTTAAATCTCTTTAACCTCCAATTCTCTGAACTCTTTCACATGGCATAGCCCAGGAGAAATGTCTCCAATATTTTTTTATTCCATGTTTTACAGAATTAAGGCAAGACATTTGAAAATCTCAGTGCAGAAAAAAAGGTAAATAGTATGGGATGGTGTGATGTAGTGTGGCATGGCCTAGGGTGGAATATGTACAAGGCAGAAGATCTGTACTCGAGTCCTAATTCTATCATTATTTCACTGTGACCTCAGATAAACCATTTCCTTTCTTAGGACCACAATTGCCTCATCTGTAAAATGGGGAGAAAAATAACTATGGCATAATAAGAACCTGAAGACCTCCTAATCTCTGGCTCTGGCTGGTTCACCATAGTAAGCCAACACTTGAATTCACAAGACATGCTGGGACAGAGGTACATGTAATCCAAGAACCACAAGGCAATTTTTCTCCCTTCTAATACAAGAAGCTTTGGGGAAAATTATGCCTCTTTTTAGACGAAAAACTTTGTCCTTTTTGCCTAGTATTACTCGACTTTTCTGTTGTTGTTCCCACTGTGATTGCCTCTTAAGGTGGGAGAATTCTGCTTTGTTATATAACAGAAAGGTGGTAAAGCAAGCCCCAAATTTGGAGCCAGAGAATCTGGGTTCAGATTTTGTTTTTTCCATTTACTTCCCTTGAGCAATCATTTTATCTCTGTCAACTTCAGTTTCCTCCTCTGTAAAATAGAGTTAGATTAGTTGACCTCTTAGATCCTTCCAGATCTATTCTATGATTCTGTTTTGTTTTTCAATTGTTCTAAGACATTTCTCAAATATTTCTACTTCAGTAAAACTCAAAGTCTTTTTGCATGGCATATTTTTTCCTCATTTTCGAATCTGAGTACTCATTATAAGGAAGAAAGGAAATAAACATTTGTTAAACATTTGCTACATCCTAAGGAACTATGTTAAATGCTTTACAAATGTTATCTCATTTGATCCTCACAAAAACTCTGAAGTAGATACGATTATAATCCCCATTTTATAACTGAGGAAACTGAGATAGAAAGAGGTTAAACCTTAACCTTTTATTATTAATTAACTTCTTATTAATCCTTTAATTAAGGAGATTTTTTCTGTGAAGTTTGGATTCTGTTAAAAGGCTGCCCTTAAGGATCTATAGGGCCACATATGGCCTCAAGGCCATAGATTCCTCACCCCTGGCCATTAAGGGATTTGTCCGGGGTTACATAGCTAGTATGTCTATGGACGTACTAGGTCTATGGACAGAGTCTATGGACAGAGCCAAGATGGCAGAGAAAAGGCAGTGACTCATCTGAACTCTCCCTCAAGCCCCTCTGAACACCTTTAAATAATGGCATTATTTAAATGAACAATTCCTGGAATGGCAGAACCCATAAAAGGACAGGTTGAAAAGATTTTCCAGCCAAAGACAACTTGTGAGAGTGAAGCAGGCTCCAACCCCAGCAAACCAGGAGACGGCCTTGGGAGCCATTGAATCAGCAGAGGCAGTGGCTGCTTCAAGAGCTCTCACCCCACAGATGATAAAGGAGTAGAAGAAATGGTCAGAAAGAGATTAGAGGGGTCTCTTTGCTACCACAGAGGCAGCACTCTGTTGTTTTGCCCATGCTTGAGTCCAGGCTGCAATCCTGGGTGGCAGACCCAATATCAGGGGGAACACTAGCATAACAGAAGACTGTGTGGCCAGAAACCCTTGTCACAGTTCCAGGGAAGAAAAGAATTACTTGTGGTCACTCACAGACCATAGAACAGGCCAGGAGAGTAGGAAACACACTTCTCCCTATATCACACTACCTTGGAAGAACTGAAAACTTACAGGTCCCTAAAAGTATCTCTGAAAATTTCACAAAGCTTCACAAAGCCCCTGAAGCTTGGAACAGTACACTTTCCACTCTAGAAGTACAGCCTTACTTTAATAAAGAGTTAAAAATCACAAAACAGGCTGGGAAAATGAGTAAACAACAGAAAAAAAGTATCTTTCTGACCATAGAAAGGTACTATGAAGACAAGGAAGAGTAAAACACACACTCAAAAGAGGACAACAAAGTCAAAGCTCCTACATCCAAAGACTCCAAGAAAAATATGAATTGTTCTCAGGTCATGGAAGAACTTGGAAAGGATTTTAAAAATCAAGTAAGAAAAGTAGGGGAAAAATTGGGAAGATAAATGAGAGTGATGTAAGAAAGTCATGAAAAATGCATAAATAGCTTGCTAAAGGAGACACACATTAAAAAACAATACTGAAGAAAAAGACACCTTAAAAACAGACTAGGCCAAATGGTAAAAGAGAGTCAAAAAATCAACAAAGAGAAGAATGCCTTCAAAAAACAGAATTGGACAAATAAAATAAGTGGCAGAAAAAAAAAATCATTGAAGAAAAAAAAACTCCCTAAAAAGTAGAATTGGCCAAATGAGGGGTAAAGGACAAAAGCTCACTGAGAAAATAATTCCCTAAAAAATTAGAATCGAGCAAATGGAAGCTCATGACTTTTTGAGAAATCAAGAAACAATAAAACAATACCAAAAGAATGAAGAAGAAGAAAACAATATGAAATATGTCATTGGAAAAGCAGCTGACCTGGAAAATTTATCCAAGACAGATAGTTTAAAAATTACTTGATTATCTGAAAGCCATGATAAAAATGAGTCTAGACATCATTTTTCAAGGAATTATCAAGGAAAACTGCCCTGATATTCTAGAACCAGAGGGTAAAATATAAATGGAAAGAATCAACAGATCATTTTCTGAAAAAGATCCCAAAATGAAAATTCCTAGAAATATTATAGCCAACTTCCAGAGCGCCCAGGTAAAGGAGAAAATACTACAAGCAGCCAGAAAGAAACAATTCAAGTATCATGGAGCCTCAGTCAAGATAACATGATTTTGCAGCTTCTCTACTGAAGGATTGGAAGTCTTGGAATATAATATTCCAGAGGGCAAAGGAGCAAGGATTACACCCAAGAATCACTTACCCAGCAAAGCTAATTATAAGCCTTCAGAGGGAAAAAAATGGACATTCCATGAAATAGAGGACTTTCAAGTATTCTTGGTGAAATGACCAGATTTGAATAGAAGACTCAAGAAAAACATGAAAAAGTAAGTAGGAAATGGAAATCAAAAGGGATTTAATCAAGTTAAGTTGTTTATATTCATACATAGGAAGATGATACTTTTAACACATAAGAACTTTCTCATTATTAGTGAAGTTAGGAGTATATATAGACAGAGAGTACAAATGTGAGTCAAATATGAAGGGACAATATCTAAAAAAATAAAATCAAACTAAAGGGTAAGAGAAGAATGTACTGGGAGAAAGGGAAGGGTAGAAATGGGTAAGTTATCTCACATAGAAGAGGTAAGAAAAAGAATTTACAGTGGAAGGGAAGAGGGGGGAGGTGAGGGAGGAGTGAGTGAACCTTACTCTCATCAGAATTAGCTCAAATAGAGAGTAAAATACACACTCATTTGTGAATAGAAATCTATTCTATCCTATAGGAAATTAGGAAGGTGATAAGACAAAGGGGTTTGATAGAAGGCAGATTTGGGGGGATAGTCATAAGCAAACAATTTTGAAGAAGACAGGGTGAAAAGAGAGAGAGAATAGAATGAACAGGGGCAGGAGGGCAGGAAATAGAATGGAGGGAAATATAGTTAGCAATAGTAACTGAAAAAAAATGAAATAAATTTCTCTGATAAAGGCCTCAGTTCTCAAACATATAGAGAACTGAGTCAAATTTGTAAGAATAAGAGCTAGTACCCTATTGATAAATGATCAAAAGATACTAACAGTTTTCAGATGAAATAATCAAAATTATCTATAGTCATGTAAAAATGCTCTAACGCACAATTAATTAGAGAAATTAAATTAAAACAATTCTGACATACTACCTCAAACCTATTAGATTGACTAATAGGGAAGAAGAGGAAAATGACAAATATTAGAGGGGTTGTGGGAAAAATGACACATTAATGCACTATTGGTAGAGTTGTGACTGATTCAACCATTCTGCAGAGCAAGGCGTATAAAGCCATGCATATCCTATGACCTAGCAATACAACTGTTAGGTTTATATCCCAAAAGAGATTACAAACAAAAAGGAAAAGTACCTATATGGACAAAAATATTTGTAGCAGCTCTTTCCTGGGGACAAAGAATTGGAAATTGAAAAGATGCCCATCATTTGGGAAATGACTAACCAAACTGTGGTATATGATTGTGAAAGAATATTTTTCCGCTATAAGAAATGATGAGCAGCAGGACGCTCTCAGGAAAACCTGGAAAGACTTACATGAGCTGATACAAAGTGAAATGTACTGTGAACAAAATAACAGCAAGATGACCAGCTGTGAATGATTTGGCTATTCTCAGAAATACAATGATCCAAGGCAACTCTGAAGAACTTATGAAAAATGCCATCCATTCCCTGAGAAAGAACTGATGGTGTAGAAATGTAGGTTGAATCATACTTTTTTTATTTTATTTTTCTTGAGGCTTTTTTATGGTCTATATTTTCCTTCACAACATGAATAATATAGAAATATTTTTCACGACTACACGTGTATAATATTGAATTGCTTGCTTTCTCAATGAGGTGTGGTGGGGGGAGAGAAAAAGGGAGAGAATTTGGAATTCAAAGTTTTAAAAACAAATGTTAAAAATTGTTTTTACATGTAACTGGAGATAAATAAAATACTAAAATGTCATTTATTTATTTAGTTTTCAATATGCTCTTCTACAAGACATTGAGTTCCAAACTTTCTCCCCATCTCTCCCCTCAAACTACCCCAGGAAATCATGCATTCAGATCACCTCTTTGTCTAACCTTCCTTCCCTTTTATCACACCTCTCCCTTCTCTCATCCCCTTCCCCTCTATTTTCTTATAGGGCAAGATAGATATCTATACCTCATTGCCTATATATTTTATTTCCCAATTGCATGTGAAAACAATTTTAACATTCATTTTTAAAACTTTGAGGTCCAACTTCTCTCCCTTCCTCCCTCCTCACCCATGTCCACTGAGAAGGCATGTAATCCAATATAGGTTATACATGTATAGTCATGAAAAGCACTTTTACAACAGTCGTGATGTGAAACACTAACTATATTACCCTCCATCCTATCCTGTCCCTCCTATTTATTCTATTCTCTTTTGACCCTGTCCCTCCCCAAAAATATTTACTTCAGGGCAGAGCCAAGATAGTGGGGTAGAAAGACACATATACTCTAGCACTTCCCCCATAGCCCACAAAATACCTGTAAAAAATGACTCTGAGCAAATTCTAGAGAAGCAGAAGCCACAGAATGACAGAGTGAAAGAGATCTCCAGGCAAAAGTAACCTGGAAGGCCAACAGAAAAGGTCTATACCATGGGAAGCTGGGCAGAGCAGAGCCCAGCCCTGGCCGCACTGCATGGGGAGGAACAGGACCTGAACAGGACTCCAGGGCAGAATCCCCAGCAGGGAGGATCCCAGATCCCTTAACCCACAAGTACCAAAGAAACTTCAAAGGTCAGTGTGGGAGGGCTTTCCCAGCTGGGCAAGAGGGGATCAGAGTTCCCCCAGCAGTGACCCCAGGCAGCAGCAAAGGCAGCAGTAGCAGCAGCAGCAGCAGGCGGCTACAGTGGCCGCAGAAGCAACCCGGTTCCATTGTTCAAGCTGCACAGCTTAAAGCCTCTGGTGGAATTGAGCAGGGGATCTGAACCTCAGCCCTCAGTGGCTGCCCCAACACCACCTAAAGCCCTTGGGGGAGTTGAGCAACTGATCTAAACCTCAGCCCTGAGTGGTGGCCCCACCCCCACCCAAAGCCCCTGGGGGAATGGAGCAGCTAATCAGAACTTCAGACCTAAGCAAGGTCCTGGGGGAAAGAGGAGCATTAGGACCCTCCTTTTGACAAAGGATTCAGAAGTCAAGTAACTGGCTGGGAAAATGCCATAAAAAGGTCATTCAGTGATGTAGAGGACTTTCAAGTATTGATGATGAAAAGACCAGAATTGAATAGAAAATTTGACTTTCAAACGCAAGTATCAAGAGAAGCATGAAAAGGTAAACAGGAAAGAAAAATCATAAAGGACTTTCTAAAGCTGGACTGTTTACATTCCTACATGGAAACATAATATTTGTAACTCTTGGGACTTTTCTCAGTATTTGGGTAGGTGGAGGGAGTATACACACACATGCACGCACACACACAGACAGATACATATACAAAGAGTACAAGTTGAGTTGAATCAGAAGACATGATATCCATAAAAAAAAATTAAATTAAATTAAGGGGTGGGAGAGAAAAATAATAGGAGAAGAAAGGGAGAAATGGAACAAGGCAGACTATCACTCATAAAAGAGACACGAAAAATCTTTTTCAATGGAGGAGAAAAAGAAGGAGGTGAGAGGGGAAAAGTGAAGTTTACTCTCTTCACATATGGCTTAAGGAGAGAATAACATGGTCACTAAATTTGGTATGAAAATCTATCTTACACTACAGGAAAGTAGGAGAGAAGGGGACAGGTAGGTAAGGTAGGTGATAGAAGGGAGGGCAAATGGGAGAAAGGAGTAACTAGAAGTAAACACTTTTGGGAAGGGACAAGGTCAAATGAGAGAATAGAAAAAAGTGGGGGACAGGGTAGGATGGAGGGCAATATAGTTAGTCTTATACAACCTGACTAGTATGGAAGTCTTTTGCAAAATGACACATATATAGCCTGTATTGAATTGCTTGCCTTCTCAGTGGGTATGGGAAGGGAGAGAGGGAGGGAGAGAAGTTGGAATTCAAAGTAGTAAAAACAAATGTTGAAAATTGTTATTGCATATAACTGGGAAATAAAAAATACAGGTAATGGGGTATAGAAATATATCTTGCCCTACAGGAAAGGAGAAGATGGAGATAAGGGAAGGGTGGTGTGTGATAGAAGGGAGGGCACACTGAGGGAAGGGGTAATCAGAAGGCAAGGTGTCATGGCATAGGAGGAGGGGAGAGATGGGGAGAAAAATTGGAACTCAAAATTTTGTGGAAATGAATGTCAAAATCTAAAAATAAATAAATAAAACTAGAAAAAGGGGAGGGAGAAAAATTTGGAACTCAATCTTATAAAAAAAATGAATGTTGAAAACTGTCTTTACACATAACTGGAAAAAAAGACTATTAAAAAAAAGTATTTACTTCTAATTACCTCATTCTCACATTTGCTTTCCCTTCTATCACCCCTCCCCCCTTATCTTTTTCCCCACTACTTTCCTATAGTGTAAGATAGATTTTCATACCAAATTGAGTGTGTATGTTATTCCCTCCTTAAGCCAAATCCGATGGGAGTAAGGTTCACTCTTTCCCTCTCACCTCTCCCTTCTTCCCTACCACCACCTAAAGCTCTTGGGGGTAAAAGCTTTTTCTGGCTTTTTTTATGTGAAAGATAATTTACCCCATTCTATTTCTCCCTTTCTCCTTCTCCCAATATATTCTTCTCTCACCTCTTAATTTTGTTTTTCTATTTTTTCAAGTCAGTTGTTTTTCCAATGAGATATTTTACATTGTCTGCTATTTTTTCATTCCCCTGGTTTTGTTTTATAGTTTCTTGAGTTTTTATAAAGTCATTAGCTTCCATCTACTCCATTCTAATCTTTAAGGAATTATTTTCTTCAGTAAGCTTTGGGACCTCTTTTTCTATCTGGCCAGTTCTGCTTTTTAAGGCTTTCTTCTCCTCACTGGCTTTTTTGGATCTCTTTTGCCACTTGGGTTAGTGTATTTTTTAAGGTGTTATTTTCATCAGCATTTTTGGGTCCCCTTTAGCAAGTAGCTGACTCATTTTTCATGATTGTCTTGCATCACTCACATTTCTCTTCCCAATTTCTGCTCTACCTCTCTTAATTGATTTTCAATATTCTTTTTGAGTTCTTCCATGGCCTGAAATCAATTCCTATTTCTCTTGGAGGCATTGAAGTGGGAGTCTTGACTTTATCATCTTCTTCCATTTGTATATTTTGGTCTTCCTTGTCACCAAAATAAGATTCTACAGTCTGATTCTTTTTCGAGTTTTTGCTCATTTCCCTAGCCAGTTAAGTAAACTTTTAAAAAGTAAACTTTAAGTAGACTTTTGAGCTCTTTATCAAGGTAGTTTTCTGCTTCCAGCACATGTGTGAGGGGGTGTCAGCTGCTCAATCCCCTCACAATCTGTAGGCCTGGAGCTCCAGAAAATCCTGAAAAGGTTTTTTTTTTGTTTTTTTTTTTACAGAATTCAATATAAAAAAGAATGCAAGACAATCACACAGAAATATGTGTACTCCAAATACTAGATGATCAAGCACAGATTGATAGAGGGCATATATAAACCACAGAGAGAAATCCCAAATTTGAATGACAGAGAAACATTGCAGCTAAACTCTAAAACTTTAATATTAAGTCATGATTCTTATAAGCTGCCAGGAGGACACTTCCACATGCCAAGGAAAAACAATTTAAATTATGCAAGGTTATTTTTCATTCATGAGAAATTAAATTTAGGATGGGACTTTCCGAAAATAAAAGATAATGATCCTCTACCTCAAAATAACAAATGAATAAAATCTCAGGTTACCATCAATGAAACAGTCACAAAAAGGGTTAGAAGTAAATATTACAAAATAACAAAGAGCGTCTATCATGTTCTTTAGCAGAAGTGAGGGGTCCATTGGTGTAAAGTATTAAATATATTTTTGGACTTTGTCAAAGTATGGATTAGTTTTTCTGTTTTTTTTCCTCTTTCCCTTTTTATTTTACTTAATTTGAATTATATTGTACCAAAAAGAAAAGTAATAAATTAATAGAAGCAATGATTTAAAAAAGAAGTAGACGCTTATAAATGCTAGTACAATCTTGTCATTCTTCTATGGGAGGATGGTAGAGAGAGGATGTTGCAGAGTAGTTGTTAGTAGACTTTGGTTTCCACCCAGATTCTTTAATTCCAAAACCAATCTTTTCTACTTCATAAAAACTCTCTCCTTCACAAATCAATATTTGTTGGAATAAAGTACTACACTTCAAAAAAAAAAGAGTCTGAGGACATATAAGGTCAAGTAATATATTCCTAGTTCATATACATATTGCATTGCTAGTCTTGGAAATTAGCTAAGACGTGGGTTTCAAATGTTTTGTTTTCGTACGTTGGGTGCAGGAAAAAGCTATGATTTCATTAGTAGAGAGAATTCTTTGTGAAGAAACTCCCCTTAACAGAGCATAAGTGTGTGTGTGTGTGTGTGTGTATGTGTGTATATATGTGTGTGTCTATATACACACATATAAATACATGAGATATAGATATAGATGAGATATATGTATATATACATATCTAAAGCATGATTTGCAAACTTAAAAGCACTGTATTAAAGTCAATTATCATCATCATCATCATTATCATCTCATTTTCATCTTTTTTGATGCAGATCAGATAGAAATCATCTTTGGACAAGTCGCTATCTTGGTCTCTTTACATTCATTGGTGAATGTAAAGGTGAATAAAATAACTTCTTGTCATAGCTGAATAAAAAGGACGATGATGTAAATTCACTCTCTATAAGTTCATTGAAAGCATTCTCAGCACAGCTCAAGAAGGAGCCAACACCAGAGGTGTGGTACATGTCTTATCCTGTTCTCACATGATTAAGATCTCCTCAGTCAAATATCTATACTTTGGAGATTATGAGTATTGGGGACAGGGTCACATGTAAAAAAAACCTTTTTTTCTTAAGGTTTTTTTGTGAATAATTTTATGTCTGGGTGATTTTAGGCAACATTTTGGTCTGTGATAATGGTCTGCTTCCAGTAAAGCTTATTGGTTGATTTCTCCAGGATATTTTGACATATGTATTTGTAATATGGAGATTTGTCATCTGTTAGTTCAAAAAAGATAGGAAGCTTCTGATGTACATTCTAGCCATTTGGTCATGTGTTGCTAAGTATTTGAAGGGTGTTAAATTTTTATAGCCTGTAGTGATGCTTTGCTTCCACCTTTTCTCTGTATCATCTACTATGATCATCTAATCTGGGCTCCTTAAGGTTAACCCTTCCATCATTTTCTGTGGCCATGTCCTGCTCCTGAATTGCCATCATAAACTCCTCCTTTTCCACAAACAAATCCATATGATACAGACATTTATTCCATGATTCTTTGGTAACACATTTTTGTCTGAGTTCATGCAGATGTTGCCCATAGAGGGCCTTTTGATTCCACTCCTGTCTTAATCATTTCATAAGCACTTATCCATTGGTTAGGCACCTTAACATAGTCATAGGTTCCCAAAGTAGGTGATATCGTCCCTGTGAGGCACTGGAATGATGGGGGTGGTGGTGGTAGTAGCTTTGGGTGAGGCAAATTTAAAATAAAATTGCTAAAGGGTTAAAGAAAGTAGATTTCCAGAGGGGTGCTAAGTAATTTTTTTTTAAAAGTGAGCGGTAGGCTTAATCAGTTTGGGAACCTCTAAATCATCACTATCATTTTAATTATTTTGTTTTTGTTGTTGCTTTCATCTTGTTCTTTTTATCATTTTTTGATGGGTTCAGATAGAAACAGTTTTTGGGTAAGTCTTTGCTATCCTTTCATATTTAATGTTCTGAGGACCATTCCACAGGTGGATAAAAAATTACTGCTTTTTGTAACTGAATAAGAGAACTGGCATATGGACTCATCTCCTGTAGACAACCCCAGTTGCAGATGTGATCATAGGGATACATGTACCATGTCATAGCCCCACATAATTCATTCCCCATAAATAACAGCTAAATTTCTTCTCCTAGGTCCGTATATTTTGAAAGCTTTCTATTCTACATAATTAAGAAATTATGAAAATTGTAAATGTAGCTCTTAAATTTTTATGCACCATTCTACATTTAAACATTTTTTTTTTCCTTTTCCCACTCCCATTCTTTTAATCTTAACAACAAGTATATACTGTAATGGCAAGTGTGCTGAATGATGGGTTAGAAGACCTTACTTTGAGTCCTGGTTTTGCCACTTATGTGGTCACCTAAATTAAAACAAGCACACAACAGAAAAGGATATAATATGATACCTTAATGAGAAACAATCCCTTCTAATGATAAAATACTGGCTAAACTAG
This sequence comes from Bettongia penicillata ogilbyi, assembly GCA_023548195.1. Taxonomy (NCBI): domain Eukaryota; kingdom Metazoa; phylum Chordata; class Mammalia; order Diprotodontia; family Potoroidae; genus Bettongia; species Bettongia penicillata. The sequence continues at coordinate 5,805,324 of JAJHZJ010000090.1, read as the reverse complement.
TAAAATGCCAGCAGACTAGTCACTTTATATACCTACTAGCCTTATGACTTTGGCCAAGTCACCTTCCCTGTCTCTGTCTGGAAAATGAGGTTGGTATTCAACAATTTTTCAGGCCCCTTCTCCCCCTCATGGTCATTGCTATTAAATACACAAGGAACAAGATGGTCACTCAGGTACTACCACAAAAAAAACAAAACAAAAAAACCCCCAAAAAACTAGAACATAGATATTTAGGTGTAGTGGAAAGAAAACAAGTAATTCTGTTATTTATTACTTGTGTGAACTTCCACCCTTTAGTGCCTCAGTTTCATCCTTTGTACAATGAATGGCTTAGATTGGGTGATCTATAAGTTTCCTTCCCATGAATCTCTGGACCATGGTAGGAATCTAAGTACTTGGGTTTCACTAATAATAACACTACTCATAATAACAACATTTACATAGCACCTACTATGTGCCTGATGCTATGTTAAGTGCTTTACAAAGATTATCTCATTTGATAACCACAACAGCACTGGGAGGTGATGTTATCATTATTCCCATTTAACACTGGAGGAAACCAAGGCAGACAGAGGTGAATTGATTTGCTCAGAGTCACACAACTAGTAAGTATCTGAGGCTGGATTTGAACTCAGGTTTTTCTGATGCCAGATCTAGCACTGTATTCACTGCACCCCATGATGGGGAAATATTTGAGCTTTGATGTTTGTATTACAAACAAAATACCCTTTGCAAAGCAGGCACAGGCTGACACTGGCAAAGTGCTCTCAGGACTTACAATGCCTTATGTTAGATGTCCTCTAAATACCCATGTCTGATACCCAGAGACTGCCACTGAATCAAATTCTCTGTTAGCACAGGCTAGCAGAATGATTGTTTCAGTAGTGAATGTTCCATTAAAAATGCAAACCCCACCCCCTCAATGACTGAATAAATTGTGATAGATCCACAGACTGAAATGTGGAGAAGGATGATGAGCTTGAGGGCACAGCCGGAAGCAGCTGAGCGTAATGAAAAGTGGACAGGAGTGAAGTCAGTAGCAGGGCTTGAATCCTAGCTCCAGCCTTACTCTCTGTGTGACATTGCACAAGTCCCCTACTGTCCATGCCTCCGTTTTCTCAGGTGTAAAGGAAAAGGAGAGAGGAAGCAAACATAGTAAGTACCTACTATGTGACTGCGTCTCTGTGCAAAGCACTTTACAATTTTATCTCATTTGATTCTCACAACTCTGAGAAGGAGGTACTACTATTATCTCCATTTTACAGTTGAGCAAACTGATAGAGTAGTTAAGTGATTTACCCAGGAGTACATAGCTAGTAAGTACCTAAGGCTAGATTTGAATCAAGGTCTTCTGGACTGCAGGCCCAATGTTCTATTCATAGTAAAATGAGGGACTTGGACTAAATGACCTCTCTAGCTACTACTAGCCCTGAAACTATAATCTTATAATTCCATGATTTCTAAGATTCTTTTCAATTCCAAATCCTGAAATGCAGGAAAATTTGGGGAAAACAATTATGAAAGTTTTAAAATTATTTTTGTTTACTTTACAAAGACCAAATAAAATGGGTATTTCCATATATAGTAGGACAGAAAAAGAAGATTATACAGGATACTGCAGATTCCTCTTAATATATCACTTACTTTTTTTTAAGTATAAGAAATTCAAACTACACCTTTCAAGGGTATCCTGCTTCTCTGTGTTTCTTTCGACATCCCTTCTGATTTCTTCTCTGTATTAAAATGATACCTCAGTGACCCTCTTTTCTTTCTTTTCTTTTTTTTCATAACCGTATTCCTTTACACTCTCCCTCCTCCCAACTGAGGAGTGTCAGGGGGAAGGAGAAAGAAAACTTTTGCCACAAATATGTACAATCAACCAGAACAAATCTCCATATTAATTGTTTCCAAAAATGTATGTCTCATTTGGAATCATGAATTTATCACTTTCTATCAAGGGGTGGGTAGCATGTTTCATCATTAATCCTTGGGAATCATAATTGGTCATTGCATCCATTGGAGTTCTCAGACCTTCATAGTGTTGTTATTCTGTGAAATGAAGTTCTACTCATTTCACTTTGCATCAGTTCACAAGGTCTTCCTAAGTTTCTGTGTCATCCATTTCATCATTTCTTTTGGTGCAATAATATTCATTTATATGTCATAATTTGGTTTACCATTTCCTGAGTTTCCAGTTTAGTGCTACTACAAAAAAGAGCTTCTATAAATACTTTTGTACATATAGGTCCTCTTTCTTTCTTTGCTCTCTTTGGAGTATTGTCCTAGTAGTATAAAATAATACCAAGGGAACAGGATGAGACCAGAAGAACAGAATATAAACCACATAAAGAGAAAAATGTGTAGGGATGAATCAACAAAGAAAGGCAAATCAGACTCAGAGGGAGAGACTGACAAGCTGTTATGGATATTTTATGTGTTGAAATGCATTTATTCAAATGATAATAGTCACAAAGTAAATTTAATTGGTTATGTCTGGTAGTAGTTTAAAGTTAATCTTATAATAAATCATTCAGTCATTTTAAAGGAAGAATAATCATCTCTTAAAATTTGGATTTTTCTCAAAGGTGAGATACTTTGCCTCCCTTAAATTTGCAAATGCTAGCTAGAAACTATTGGGCATTCTTAAATTTTTATAAAAATATTTAATGTGTTCCTTCTAAATTTTATAAGCCATCCATATACAGACACCTACAAACATATGCATACACAAATCATCCCTCAAAAGTAACTAATATTGGACTCTTTTCACAATTTTAAAATTTTTTGTTATTGAGATTCTTGCTATTGGGATTTAGCAAAGTACACATTGTCTATACTTCTTTCTGAGAATATGTAGTAAATAAATATTGGTGAGTTAGGGGGTGTCTACCTCAAGCATGTGAAGACTTCCTGTGGTGGAATGGGCTAATGAGAGCAATTTGTTCCAACGACCATGAAGGTAGATGAAGCAGGCAACGTGGAGCACTTAGAGCTTGGTTAGATACTGAAGACACCAAGGTCATCCACTGCATCCTAAGCCATCACCAGCCATTTTGACTCTGTCCTGTCACTCGATTATGATGTCTGTGGAGGAAAGAGTGAGGCTGATGACTTCGTGCAACTCTGCCTCACTTAAATCCAATTTAACCACAAATCAAAAGACATCACCCATACTATTTCACTATTAGGCCTAAAAGTGCTGTGACGACAGGCAAGTGATGAAGCAGCAGGTTTGGATACACTGGGAGCTGTAGTCACAACCCTGCACACAGGTAGCCCAGGCCATAGGGTCGTTTCTCACTGCAAGCAGCAATGGGACACAGCAGCCCCCTGTGTCTGAGCAGCCTTTTAAGGATCACACTGCTCATCTCCTGGTATGAGGAAGGGGGCTAGAAAAGGTGCTCTAAACATTGTCTGCTTACCCAACCCTGGACTGATTATTGCAACAGGTGGGGAATCCCACTATGCTGTCGAAACAAAAAAATGTACAAAATGTACGAAAACATCTGCACAGATGATTCCACTCACCATCAGCACATGGAACATGTGCACACTAATAGACAACACAAAATCCAGTAGACCTGAAAGAAGAACTGCTCTTGTTACAAGAGAACTCAAGAGTTATTGCATCCAAATAGCAGCCCTAAGTGAAACAAGGTTGGTAAATGAAGGCCAGCTTACTAAAGTTGGAGTTGGATACACTTTTTTCTGGAGTGGGTGCAGTGAAGGGGAGCACTGTGAAGCTAGTATGGGTTTTGCAATCAAAACTAATCTATTCAGCAAGCTGGTATGCCTGCCAAGAGGAGTGAATGACAGGCTCATGACAATGCAATTTCCACTCTCAAGAAAATGCCATGCCACCATCATCAGTGCCTATGCTTCCACCATAGCAAACCCTGATGAAGTCAAAGAAAAATTTTATAAAGACCTAGAGACCCTTATCGTCAATGTGCCCAAAAAGGACAAGTCAATTCTGGGTGACTTTAATGCTAGAGTAGGCTCAGACTACCCTTGGCAGGGAGTCCTAAGGAGGAATGGAGTTGGAAACAGAAACAACAATGGTCAATTACTGCTGAAGACTTGTGCATTGCAGGACCTTCTCATCACCACCACTATCTTCTATTTACCTAAATGCAGTAAAACTTCATGGATGCACCCTCTCAGCAAACATTGACATCTAATAGACTATGTGATTATAAGGAGAAGAGACAGACAAGATGTGAGAGTGACAAAGGCAATGTGTGGTGCAGAGTGCTGAACTGAATAAATCTATGAACTTATTCTCTCCAAGCTCAAGTTCATATTCAACAGAAGCAGAAGCCTCAAGGTAAAATGACTACCAGAAGAATTAATGTCAACAAATTAGAGCTCTTCTCTGAGTGTGAAGAGTTTGTTGTCGGCTTGGAGGGAGCCAATGCACAACTGGCAATAGTGGAGTAGAAAAGGAGTGGGTAGCTTTCAGAGATTTGGTGTATAGCACTGCATTTGCTCATCTGGGTCAAAACACTCGCAAACACCAAGACTGGTTTGATGAAAATGATGGGGAAATTCAGAAGTTGCTAAATGAAAAATGAGAACTCCACAAGAATTACCAGCAGGATAGTTCATCCACCTCTAAGAAGGCAGTATTTAATTCCATCACAAGCAAAATACAAGCAAAGTTTAGAGAGATGCAGGATTCCTGGCTCAGTAAGAAGGCAAATGAAATTCAGTTTTATGTTGATAGTAAAAATCCAAAGTACTTTTATGATTCCCTGAAAGCTATTTATGGACCAAAAACCTATGGCGCATCATAACTACTCAGTACTGATGGAGCCACATTGATTAATCATTAAGACATGATCCTAGAAAGATGAGCTGAACATTTCCATAGCGTTCTCAACAGGCCATCATCAATCAATGCTGAGACCATTGACTGTTTACCTCAGGTTGAAGTCAATCCCTCCTTAGATGAACTTCCAACTGAAGAAGAGGTTTTGAGGTCCGTTAGGCTCCTTTCATGTGATAAAGCACCTGATGCTGATTCTATTCCAGCTGAGATTTACAAGGAATGGGGACCATCGCTCATATAAAAGCTGACTGACATTTTCAAGGTTATATGGGAGGAGGAGGTTACCTCCTAGTATGCCTCCATTGTCCATCTCTATAAGGGTAAAGGGAATAGATTGTCCTACAACAATCACAGGGGGATCCCTCTCTTATTCATTCCTGGCAAGATTCTTGCTAGAGTCCTCCTAAATAGGCTGATCCTTCACCTGGAATATGGTCATACATCTGAGGGCCTGTGTGGCTTCAGAAAGGGCTGAGAAACATCTTGGAAGGTTGACAGGAGAAGTGTGTAACACAGGGGTGGGCACAGGTCCAGAGCAGAGCATGAGCCCCAAAGGTGGGTCTTGGAGGTCATCATAACAACAATGGCAACAGACTCCACAATAGCAGCTTTTGGAGCTCTCCACCTATAGAAGACAAGGGGGTCAGATAATTGGTCAGAATGAGATCACAGGGGACCCTTGGCTAGCACTGGTTGCAGCTCGCACTGATGGACTATCTCTAAACCAAAAGTAGTTTTGAGTCACAGTTCCAGTGGGGAAAAGATAACTTATGGTCAGTCAAAAGGAAACTAAGAACCTGGCTACAGTTTCAAGGCAGAGACTCTTGCTAGTACTTGTGGCTGTAGGGGAGCAGGGAGCTTTCGTGGATAAAGACAAGAGTACAGACCAGGAGAGCAGTGATCGCATCTCTCCCAGAAGGATATCACCTTGGAAGCATCAAAAACTTGCCAACCTTCACGGAAAACAACAGCATGAAAAATCTGAAGCTTGGGACGGTGTCTCCCCACCCTGAGTTGAGCAGAGGCCAACTTTAACATAAAGTTCAAAGTCAAGAAATAGAGTGGAAAAATGAGCAAATGACAAAACTTTACCAGAGACTTTTGAGAAAGGGACAGTATAAAGAGAGAAGGATTAACAGGAGAAAATAGGATAGAGGGAAATACAGAGTTAGTAATCATAACTGTGAATGTAATGGGATGAGCTCATCCATAAAATGGAAGCAGAGAGCAGACAGGATTAGAAACCAGAATCCAACAATATGTTGTTTTCAAGAGACACTCTTAAAACAGAAAGACATACATGGAGCTAAAATAAAGGACTGGAGCAGAATCTATTATGCCTCAATGTAAAAAAAAAAAGGTAGGGGTAGCAATCACGATCTCAGACAGCACAAAAACAAAAATAGACTTGATTAAAAGAAATAATCAGAGAAACTATGTTTTGCTAAAAGGTACCATATACAATGAAGTAAAAGAAAATACAGCAAATTTCTCTGATGAAAGACTCATTTCTCAAATAAATAGGGAACTAAATCAAATTCATAAAAATACCAACCATTCCCCAGTTGAGAAATGGTCAAAGGACAGGAAGCTTTCAGAAAGCAAAATCAAAACTACCTATACTCATATGAGAAAAAAAATACTGTAAATCACTATTAATTAGAGAAATGCAGATTTTAAAAAAACCTCTGTGATACCACTTCATATTCATTAGAAATGACAAATGCTGGAAAGGAGAAGCGAAAATAAGTGAATTACTCTAAGCATTCTCGAGAACAATCTGGAACTATGCCCAAAGGTTTATGAAAATGTGCATACCATTTGATCTAGCAATAGGATCTGTGTCCCAAATAAAGCAAAGGAAAAGATAAAGGATATATATGTACTAAAATATTTATGGAAGCTTTATTGTGGTAGCAAAGAATTGGACATTGAGAGGATACCCATTGAGTGGGGAAATAACTGGAGGAGTTATAGCATATGATTGTGATAGAATAACATTATCCTATAATAAATACTGAGGGGATGGTTTAAGGAAAAAATTGGAAGGCCAGTATGAACTGATGCAAAGTTCTTCCCAGAAGAACTTGGAAATCATTATGCATAGTAAGCCGTATTTTGATAATGATCAACAGTAAAAGAATTGCCTACTCTGATCAATAATCTAAAAATCTAAGGCAATTCCAAAGGACTCATGATGAAGAAAAGCTATCCACTTCCAGAGAGAGAATTGATGAATTCTAGAGTGCAAATTGAAGTATAATTTTCTTGCATTTTGAGTTTTTGTTGTTTTTTGTTTTGCTTGTGTGTGTGTGTGTGTGTGTGTGTGTGTGTGTGTGTGTGTGTGTGTGTGTGTGTGTGATGTACGATGTGGCTAATACGGAAATGTTTTGCATGATTTCTCAAGAATAATTGATATCATACTGCTTGCCTTCTCAGTATGTGGGGGAGGTATAAAATGGAGGGAGAAAATTTGCAACTCAAAGTTTTAAAAGAATGATAGAAACAAATAAGTAATGATTTTAAAAATATACTTTTGATTCTATTTTCATCAAGATCTATGACTGTCTTTTCTTTCTTTTGTATATTCTCATACCCAATTCAATAACCATTTACATAGCACCTACTGTGTGTAAGGTACTAAAGGTACAAAAAACAAAATAGTCTCCTTAAGGAGCTTATATTGTATTGATTCTGTACTCTGCATATAAGTGGGCACTAAGTAGAGACTTCTATTTACTACACTGACAGGAAAAAGATTGGTATCAAGAACAGTCATAGCATCACATAGTGGTTTCCTCTTGTACATGCTTCCTGAGACAAAATCCTAAGTTGGACTAGAAAGATTATGGTTATGGTCCAGTACATAAAATCTGATTTAATAGACTTATTGGATATCAGTGATGAAAGAGGACTTACCAGAAAGAAGAGGGAAGGATATAACTATGAGGGAGTTTAGAACACAGAATATAGAATGTCAGAATTAGAAGGAACTTTAGAATAAAGGCTATTAGAACCACAAAGACCTTTCACAGTTATCATTTACAATAAAAAGATACAAAAAGGGCACATGGGTCTGCCTCATCACCATTGTTGGTCTCCTGTCTTGGCCTGGCTGTGTGAAATGATGTCACACAAATAACTGATACCCAGGAAATTGAACCTATACAGGATATACACAAATTAGGAAAAGCCCAAGTGGAGTAGTCCTGAAGAAGACCAAGGGAGGCTAGAGGCTTTTGCAAAACTAGGAAAAGCAGACCCCAGGTACCTTTGAACACCCAATCATATATGGGCTGGATAAGGATAAATATACATTAGTGGAATTTCTTTGATGTTAGGAGCTATATTCAAGGATTCATCAATCATTCTTGATGACTGTCTCTATGTCTTCCCCATCTCTGTCCTCAGGGAGGAGGAGCCTAGTTCAAATAGCCTGAATAGGTGGATTAGATTTGTTTTTTCTTGACCCCTGGAAGAATATGAACAATGAGGAGATGTTATAAGCCATAAGATTTTGGCTCAGTACAAGGTATTCCAAATTTTTTGTCAATTCAACAAGATAGACTTTTTCCTCTATTAGTATAGATTGCAATTCATTTATGCCTTCTCATCCTGAGTTGTTCATCTGAGGTGACTACAAATTTAGACCAGAGATCACAGATCAAGTCTAACCCCTTCATTTTACAGACAAGGAACCTGAAGCATGGAATGGTTTTAGTGACCTGTCCTGGGTCACAGAGAGAGTAAGTGTCTGAGGCAAGATTTGGACCCAGAAATTCCTGACTTCCACTCCACCAAACTCCTCTGCCTCCAATTCTCCTTTTCTGTCTCCTTTTCTGTAGTCTTTCCTAGATCCTCCACAGGAGACAAAGCCAATGTAGTTTTAGAGATCTTCTTCTGTACCTAATGTAATGGTAGGCTTTTATATGTCTTAGGAAGCAGTGGCATACTTAAGCTATCTCTTATACTGCCACTTTGCTATATGGTTATCCCATCTTTTTTTAAAATTTTTACATGACCTCAATAATATTTTATTCCCCTTCCTTATAGATTATCATTGAAAGATTATGCAGTTTGCCTAGACCCAAAATTCATCTTTTCATACCCTTTGGATCATCTGTGCCTTTGATTCTTTGGTAATTGTGGGATTCAGTGATTTACACCATTTCCAAAATATTTATGTTTAAAAGATGGGTATTTATGCCAGGAAATGACTTGAGATTGTTCAAAATTTTGCACAGTTTTGCAAATGTCGTCCAACTCGCTCTATTTCTCCCATTCAGTTTTGGATCTATTCATTGTCCATTTGTATGCCTGGCCCAGATGTGGCCACTGATATCTAGTTCAGTGGACTAGCAATGTGACTATATGTCATAGTCTGGATGATAGTCATGTTTTTTCCATTTAGTATTTCCTGGAGGAATTTTTTAGCCAACCTCTTTCGAGTAATCAAGGATCTTATCAAAGAGGTCAAATAGTATTCTGAAGCTTGATGCAATTAGCACAATGGTGTCAGCCAACAGATCCCATTTATAGGGAGTTCCATTTAGAGTTAGATCTGGCACTTAACATTCTCCATGACAGTGGAGAATATCTCCAGTTAGCATACATTTCACTATTTTTCACTTGACATTTACAGTCACAGGATTCTTGATTTCTGTGATTTTACTTATCAAAGTATCTTTTAGAGACACATAGTATATGTTCAAGAGAGACTTCTTGTTGAGGAGAGCCTTTAAGGCTACATTTTCTTCTTTTTTAAAAAAAATTATTTATTTTAAATTTTCAACAATAATTTCCACAAAATTTTTAAGTTCCAAATTTTCTCCCCATCTCTCCCCTTCCCTTACCCCAAAATGCCAAGTATTCTAATTACCCCTACCAGAAATCTGCCCTCCCTTCTAATATCCCTCTCTTCCCTTGTTCCTATCTTCTCTTTTGTCCTGTAGGGCAAGATAAATTTCTATACCCCATCACTTGTATTTCTTATTTTCCCAGTTGTATGCAAGAACAACACTCAACAGTTATTCCTAAAACTTTGAATTACAACTTCTTTTTCTTCCTCCTTCCCTACCCATCCCCATTGTGAAGGCAAGTAATTCAATATAGGCTATATGTGTGTGGTTTTACAAATGACTTCCACAATAGTTATGTTGTATAAGACTAACTATATTTCCCTCCATTCTATCCTGATCCTCATTTCTTCTATTCTCTCTTTTGATCTTGTCCTTCCCCAAGAGTGTTGACTTCTAATTGCTCCTTCTTCCCACTGTCCTCCCTTCCATCATCTCCCCCACCCTGCTTATCCTCTTCTTCCCCACTTTCCTGTATTGTAAAGTAGGTTTTTATACCAAAATGAGAGTGCATTTTATTCCTTCCTTGAGTCAACTGTGATGAAAGTAAGCTTCATGTTTTCCCTCTCATTTCCTCCCTTTTTCCCTCCATTGAAAAGTCTTTTTCTTGCCTCTTTTATGAGAGATAATTTGCCCCATTCCATTTCTCTCTTTCTCCTAATATATTCCTCTCACCCCTTAATTTTATTTAAGATATAATCCCTTCCTATTCAACTCACCCTGTGCTCTCTGTCACTCCCTCTCTCTCTATGTGTGTGTGTGTGTGTGTGTGTGTGTGTGTTTGTGTGTGTGTAATCCCATCAACTACCCAGATACTGGAAGAAGTTTCAAGAAATACAAATATTGTCTTTCCATGTAGGAATGTAAACAGTTCAACTTTGGTAAGTCCCTCCTGATTTCTCTTTCCTGTTTATCTTTTCATACTTCTCTTTATTCTTGTGTTTGAAAGTCAAATTTTCTTTTCAGCTCTGGCCTTTTCATCAAGAATTCTTGAAAGTCCTCTATTTCATTGAGAGACCATTTTTTTCCCTTGAAGTGTTATACTCAGTTTTGCTGGGGAGGTGATTCTTGATTTTCAGTCCTAGTTCCTTTGACTTCTGGAATATCATATTCCACACCCTTCAATCCCTAAATGCAAAAGCTGCTAGATCTTGTGTTATCCTGATTGTATTTCCACAATACTTGAATTGCTTCTTTCTAGCTGCTTGCAATATTTGCTCCTTGACCTGGGAACTCTGGAATTTGTCTACAATGTTCCTAGGAGTTTCTCTTTTGGATCTCTTTCAGGAGGTGATTGATGGATTGTTTCAATATTTATTTTGCCCTCCTGTTCTAGGATATCAGGCAGTTTTCCTTGATAACTTCATGAAAAATGATGTCTAGGTTCTATTTTTGGTCATGGCTTTCAGGTAGTCCCATAATTTTTAAATTGTCTCTCCTGGATCTATTTTCCAGGTCAGTTGTTCTTCCAATGAGATATTTCACATTATCTTCCATTTTTTCATTCTTTTGGTTTCATTTTGTGACTTCTTTGTTTTTCATAAAGTTATTAACATCCATCTGTTCCATTCTAATTTTTAAAGAACTATTTTCTTCAGTGAGCTTTTGAACCTCCTTTTCAAGTTGGCTAATTCTGCTTTTTAAAGCATTCTTCTCCTCATTGGCTTTTTGAACCTGTTTTGCCAATTGAGTTAGCTTATTTTTAAAGGTATTCTTTTCTTCAGCATTTTTTGGGTCTCCTTTAGCAAGTTTTTTACTTGCTTTTCATGATTTTTCTTGCATCTCTCTCATTTCTCTTCCCAATTTTTCCTCCACCTTTCTAACTTGATTTTCAAAATCCTTTTTGAGTTCGTTCATAGCCTGAGACCATTGAATATTTATTTTAGATATTTGGGATACAGAACTTTGAGTTTTACATCTTTCTCTGATGGTAAGCATTTTTCTTCCTCATCCAAAAGGATGGGAGAAGATATCTGTTCACCAAGGAAGTAACCTTCTATAGTCTTATTTTTTTTTCCCCTTTTTGGGGCATTTTCCCAACCAGCTACTTGACTTTTGGGTCCTTTGTCAAGAGTAGGATATACTCTAGGGAATCTGCAAGATCTCAGTTCCTCCAAGGTGGCGCAGTCAAGTGTGTACACTGGTCTGGGAGAAACCAGAAACTTTTGTGCCCAGAATCTGTGAGTAGTAGTTTCCTCTTCACAACCACCTGGCCTCCAGTTCCACCAAACTAGGACTGGGGGATGAGATTCAGATACACTGCTCAGTTCCCCCAGGGGCTTTAGGCAGGGGGCAGGGCTACCATTCAGTGTGAGATAAAGATCAGCTGCTCAATTTTCCCAGAGCATTAGATGGGGGAAGGGCTGCCACACAGGACTGAGGTAACCAGCTGCTCAGATCCCCCAGGGGCTTTACCATCCAACAATGGATGCAGGCTGCTCTGGGAGCTGTTGCCACCTGAGGTTGGAGCTATGGGAAGGCCCTGCTACCTTCTCGGCCAACTGAGAAAACCTTCCCACTGACCTTTGGTGCCTGTGAGTTGAGGGATCTGCAAACCGCTGCTACTACCCTGGGGATTCTGCTCCCTAGGTCTGCTTGGATCCTCCTCCTGGTGCTGTGCCCAGTGGCCAAGGCTGGGCTGGACTCAGCTCCATGTCTGGTGTGACAGACCTTTCCCGTAGGCCTTTCAGGTCACCCTAGGCTGGAAATCTCCTCCACTCCATTGTTCTGTGGCTTCTGCTGCTCTAGAATTTGTTGAGAGTCTTTCTTTACAGGTATTTTATGGGCTGTGGAGGAAGAGCTAGTGTATGTCTGTCTTTCTACTCCACCATCTTGGCTCCCAAGGCTTCATTTTCTTGATGAAGTCAAATGCTTTCTTTATAATCAGAAACAATAAATAGATTAGATCCTTACATTTTCTTTATGTTCCATTCAATTATATATGTAGCATGTGATCTACAGGAAAAAAATTTCATAATGACTAGAATGATGCAAATAAATATGGAAAGAAAACTAAAAGCATTATAATTGTAATGACCAATATTTGCCCCAGGGAAATGATTGGAAAAAATATGCTGCCTTCCTTTCTCTGAAGAAAAGTAATGCTATGAGAGCAAAATGGTATATAAGAGAGGGTCACTGCATTAAATGACTTTGTTTAACTCTTTTCTCTTTAAAGGAAAAGCTCTCTAGATAGTGAGTCAAGGTAGTGGGATAAATTGTGAAGAATATAGCCAGAAATAACTGTGGTAGGAAAACAAAATGCATTTTAAAAAAACTTTAAAAAAAACATGGTTTGCTGTAAAAAGTAATTTGTAAAAGTCTTCCTGTTTCTTATATTTTCAAGAAGGATTCTCTCAATTTGCATAGCTCTTATAAAGATGAGACAGTAGGTATATGGGGCGGATGTTCATCCAATTGTTTTTTTTTTAGATATTAATATCATCCATGATTGAGTAAAGGAGGGAGTTGGTATCTTTCTTCCTTCAAATAACTTATAAAATAATCAAGTAATACTTCCATATTTTTTTCACCTCCAGTTAAGATTTTCCTTATATACTTGGCTGGGTTTAGGCATTCTTCTTAACTTTGTCTTCTTAAAGCCCACTCCTACATCTTCACATGATATTACAAGGCTTGAGTTGTTGGGACCAAAATGTGGTAGTCCTTCTGTCACTAAAGATAAAGATAAATCATTCAAGAAACACTGATGAATTTGTTCCATCTTACCTTTACTATTTTTTTTTTGTTCTCATATTGGTTTCATCTATTAATGTTCCTACAATGTTGCGACAAACTTTCTGCAGGCTTGTTTTATTTCCACCACATTTAACTGTTTTATGAGACAATATTACTTATCATTTTCCACCATCCTCCTCTTTAATGTTTTAAAAATGAATTTGTCCTCCCAGTGAACATCATTCTCAATATTGCCACCTTTCACTTAGAAAGGAGGTCATATATTCACTGATTATTGATTATTATTGATTCACTCAATTATATTCTGGGTTGTTTGGGGTCTTCTTCTTGTGGCTATTATTTTATATAAGTTAAATTCTACTAGTCAAATATATATCAGTTAACATATCAGTTCAATTCCAGTGATAATATTCTTTTCCCATTTTTTTGTTCCTAACAACCTTTTTGAATTGGTCAAGTTGAAGATATTCATTATTCACAGAGTCTTCTTCTTACATACCTACTGTCAAAACAGTGTTATGTGGCTGGATGCATAGACCATGGAGATAAATTATCAGTACATAGAATGAAAAATTAACTGGCACTGAAATTAAGCAGGAGGAGCAGGACAAACTGGAATGCATTGGGAGACTATGAAGTACTTTTTACACCCTCAAGTTTCTCTTTGAAATCATATCTATCTTTTAACATCAGTATTTTTCCAGTGATGTTATTCCATTGTGTCAAGAAGAGAGTAAAGTACATGTTACCTCATGGGTAAAGAGGAGGCACATAGTGGGCATAGGTAGGCTAAAACATTATCCGGGAAGAATTACATAATAGAAGTGGCATAGAAGATGTCATCTCTCCCAGAAGGGAAAGACACAGACCATGTAATCAAGGAATTGAGAAACATCCCCTGAAGATTTGGGGATTTAAGCTGACTCTTGAAGAAGTCAAGAAAGCCAGGTAGAGGTGAAGAAGGACTTCATTCTATGCATGGGAGACTAGGGAAAGGACATGGAGCATAGAGATGAAGTGTTATATTCAGGAAAAGGGAATTGGACCAGTGACACTGGATCATTAAAGTATGTGGAAGGGAATAAAGTGTAAGAAAAATGGAAACATAGGAAGGGGCCAGATTGTGAAGGGTCTCAAAAGCAAAACAGAGGATTTTATATTTGACTTTAGAGATACTAGGGAGTAATTAGAGAGTCTATTGAGGTGTGTGTGTGTGTGTGTGTGTGTGTGTGTGTGTGTGTGTGTGTGTGCTAGAGACAGAGACAGAGAGAGATAAAGAGACAGAGATAGAGAGAAAGATGGCTAGACTAGTACATTAAAAGAATCTTTTGGTACCTGAGTTGAAGATGGATTGGAATAAAATGAGATCTAAAGGAAGACCAGCCAAAAGGTTATTTAAATAATCTAGATGTGAACTGATGAAAGCCTGCACTAGGTGATAGTTGTGTGAGCAGAGAGAAGAGGAAACATGCAAGATATTGTGAAGGTAGAAATGACAATATTTGGCAACAAGAGGGGTGTGAATGAAGATAAAACCTAAGTTGTGAGCCTGGCTGACTGGAAGGAAGTTTGGAAGAGAGGAGAATTTGAGGGGGAAAAAATGACTTAGTTTGAGATGTCTATGACACATCTGGTTCAAGACGTCTGAGAATCATTTTATGAGAGAATGGAATCCAGGAAAGAGACTATGACTGGATATAATGATTTGGGAATCTGCATGGAGCTGAAAATTTAATCCATAATAGCATAACAAAAAGATAGTGTTTGTCCTTTGTTTTCAAAAAGGATGATGACATTGGAGAAATAACGACACGACTTGCAATTGACTTTGATTTGAGTAAGGGAGGGTGTGTTGTGCAAGGTTACCAGCTTCACTTTCTCCTCCAAAGCCTTCTGGGTCCAGTGGCTATTCATACTGATATTCATCTGTATGACTGGAGATGGCCCAGGATGCAATGGGGGATGAGGACCCAGGAGATATGCAAAGTCAGGATGTGTTATATGAAGAGCCAACAAAATATACTAAGAAGGAATGGTCAGACAGGTAGGAGAAGAACCAAGAGATAACAGTGTCATGAAACCTAGAGAAGAGAGAGTATGCAGGAGAAGATGGTTATTAACACTGTCAAAAGTTGCACAGTTGTCAAAAAAAAATGAAGACTGAGGAAAGGTCATCAGATTTGGCAAATAAGAGATCATTGTTGATTTTTTTAAAAAGCAGTTTCTATTGAATGATGAGGCAGGAAGTTATATTATGAAGTATTTATAAAAAGGAGAAAGGAAGGAAATTAAGGCATGCAGTGTATAATGTAATTCTTAAGAAGACTGGTCATGAAAGAGAGAAAAGATATAGGAGGATAGCTAACAGGCATGGTTAGATCAAGGAAGGGATTTTCAAGGATGGGAGCAACATGGGAATATTTATAAGCAGAAAAAAGCAATCAGAAGTGATAACTCATAACAGAGTGAGAATGATAGTGGGAGAAATTTGCTAGAGAAGATGGGATGAAAGAAGGAAAATGGTGGAAGATATCTGAGTGGTGTAATAGAAAAAAGAAGACAGAGAGGCTCTTTGCAAATGACCAACTTTTGTGGTGAAGTATGAGGAAAGGTTCACAGCTGAGAGGAGGTGGTAGGAGTGTTATAAAGGATAAAAAGTTTTAGAATAGCAGGTGTTGTGAGTGGGAAAGTGAATTATTAGAGATATGTAAAAGGATAGACTTGCTTCAGTGAGAGTTCAGTTGAGATTATGTAACAAAGTTATAGTGGACCCAGTCAGCACTGTCTTATAACTTCTCTGGCTCCCTTCCTTAGCATGTGAATGGAAGCAAAGGTAGCAGATGAAATTCAAAGTAATTCAGGGTTGAAGTCTAGCATGACATGATTAACTAACTATAAGATAAGAAGGCAAAGGACTAAAGTATTGAGGACTCCTGTACACTTTATTGGCTTCCATACGTTGTCAAGAAAGACTCTCAGAATATTGGGAGGACTCCCTTGTGTAGAATTTAGGGAAGGAGATGGGCATTGGATAAGGAAATATGAATGAGTTGTAGTCTGGACTGTTGTAGGAAAAACTCATATCAATGAAATAACCATCAATTTAAAATGTAAGAAGGTTGCAACCTTTTTCCTCATTTAAAGTTGATCTTTTACATTATCTAGGGCATAAAACATAATGATGTTTCTGATATGACTTCCACATTAGTAACTAGTCAGTTCCAATTTATTAAAATATAGTCAATTTACTATTTTTTTCAGCGACGTTCAGTGTTCTTTTTTAAAAATATAAATTTGTTTATTAAGCTTTTTACATTCATTTTCACAAGATTTTGGGTTCTAAATTTTCTCCCCATTTATACCCTCCCCCCACCTAAATACACCAAGAATTCTAATTTCCCCTATTACCAATCTGCCCTCTCTTCTATCATCCCTCCCTTCCCTTGATCCCATCTTCTCTTTTGTCCTGTAGGGCCAGATGACTTTCTATTACCCATTAACTGTATTTCTTATTTCCTAGTAGCAAGAACAATACTCAACAGTTGTTCCTAAAACTTTAAGTTCCAAATTCTCCCCATCCCTCCCTCCCCACCCATTCCCTTTGGGAAGGCAGGCAATTCAATATAGGCCCTATCTGTGTAGTTTTGCAAATGACTTCTATAATAGTCGTGTTGTGTGAGACTAACTATATTTCCCTCCATCCTATCCTGCCCCCCATTATTTCTATTCTGTCTTTTGATCCTGTCCCGCCCCGAGTGTTGACTTCAAATTGCTCCCTCCTCCCATTGCCCTCTCTTCCATCATCCCCCCCACCCTGTTTATCTCTTTCTCCCCCACTTTCCTTTATTATAAGATAGGTTTTCATACCAAAATGAGTGTGCATTTTATTCTTTCCTTTAGTCGAATGTGATGAGAGTAAACTTCATGTTTTTCTCTCAGCTCTCCTCTTTTTCCCTCCACTAAAAAGTCTCCTGCTTGCCTCTTGAATGAGAGATAATTTACCCCATTCCATTTCACCCTCTCTCCTCTCACTACATTTCTCTCTCATCATTTACCTTGATTTCTTTTAAGATATGGTCCCATCCTATTCAATTCACTCTGTGCTCTCTGTCTCTGTATGTGTGTGCATGCACGCATGTACGTGTGTGTGTGTGTGTGTGTGTGGTCCCACCAAATACCCAGATACTGAAGAGTTTTAAGAGTTACAAATATTGTCTTTCCATGTAGGAATGTAAACAGTTCACCTTTGGTAAGTCCCTTCTGACTTCTCTTTGCTGTTTACTTTTTCATGCTTCTTCTCATTCTTGTGTTTGAAAATCAAATTTTCTTTTCAGCTCTGGTCTTTTCATCAAGAATGCTTGAAAGTCCTCTGTTTCATTGAAAGACCATATTTTCCCCTGAAGTATTATACTCAGTTTTGCTGGGTAGGTGATTCTTGGTTTGAGTCCTAGTTCCTTTGACTTCTGGAATATCCTATTCCACGCCCTTCGATCCCTTAATGTAGAAGCTGCCAGATCTTGAGTTATCCTGATTGTATTTCCACAATACTGGAATTGTTTCTTTCTAGTTGCTTGCAATAGTTTCTCCTTGACCTGGGAATTCTGGAATTTGGCCACAATGTTCCTAGGAGTTTCTCTTTTTGGATCTCTTTCAGGTGGTGATCGATGGATTCTTTCAATACTTATTTTGCCCTTTGGTTCTAGCATCTCAGGGCAGTTTTCCTTGATAATTTCATGAAAGATGATGTCTAGGCTCTTTTTTTGATCATGGCTTTCAGGTAGTCCCATAATTTTTAAATTGTCTCTCCTGGATCTATTTTCCAGGTCTGTTGTTTTTCCAATGAGATATTTCACATTCTCTTCCATTTTTTCATTCTTTTGATTTTGTTTTATGATTTCTTGGTTTCTCAGAAAGTCATTAGACTCCATCTGTTCCATTCTAATTTTGAGAGAACTATTTTCTCCAGTGAGCTTTTGAACCTCTTTTTCCATTTGGCTAATTCTGCTTTTGAAAGCATTCTTCTCCTCATTGGCTTTTTGAACCTCTTTTGCCAATTGAGTGAGCCTATTTTTCAAGGTGTTATTTTCTTCAGCATTTTTTTGGGTCTCCTTTAGCAAGGTATTGACCCGTTTTTCATGCTTTCCTTGCATCTCTCTCATTTCTCTTCCCAGTTTTTCCTTCACCTGTCTAACTTGATTTTCAAAATCCTTTTTGAGCTCTTCCATGGCCTGAGCCCACTGGACATCCATCTCGGATGTCTGGGATACAGAGGCCCCGACCTCCACGTCTTTCCCTGATGGCAAGCATTGTACTTCCTCATCAGAGATGAAAGGAGGAAGAAACATCTGTTCCCCAAGAAAGTAGCTTTCTATGGTCTTATTTTTCTTCCCCTTTCTGGGCATTTTTCCAGCCAGTTACTTGACTTCTGAGATTTCTCTCCACCCCCGCCTAGATCCTCCCAGCTAGTGCTTGGGGGTCTGAGATTCAAATGCTGCTTCCCAGCCTCAGGGCTTTCCACAGTGGATGTGGCTGCTATTCAATGTGAGCTTAAGTTATGGTGCTCAGGTGGGGGCAGGGCTGCCTCCCAGGCTCACTTCTCTCAGAGGCTTTATGTGGAGACCTTTGGTAATGGCCCTGAGTTCCTGTCTGCTCTGGGAGTCCTAGGCTGCTGCTGCCTCTGCCACTGCCTCCCGAGGGGGCCCGAGTCACAGCGATATGCTGCTCCCCTCTTGGCCAGCCCAGAAGTCTCTCTCACTGACCTGGAGCACCTGTAGGTGGAGGGACCTTCTCGGCCGCTGGAGGTTCCATCCCTGAAGCCTGCTCAGATCTGCTCCTCTCGGGGCCATGCTCAGGTGGGGGCAGGGCTGCCTCCCAGGCTCAGTTCCCTCAGGGGATTTATGCAGAGACCTTCAACAATGGAGCCCTTGTCTGCCCCAGGAGCCCCTGGCTGCTATTTCCCCCACTGCTTCCTCCCAAGGGGGCCTGAGATATGGAGACACCCCTCTCCCCTCTCGCCCGGCCAGATAGGGTCTCTCACTGACCTGTAGTGCCTGTGGGTGGAGGGAACTTTGCAGCCGCGGGAGAGTCTGTCCCCAAAGCCTGCTCCGATCTGCTCCTTTCAGTGCCATGCGGCCAGGGCAGGGCTGGGCTCTACTCCAGGTCTGGTGCGTGATAGACCTTTGGGGTCGGTTTTTCAGGGCTCTCTGGAACAGAAATCTCCTCCACTCCGTTGCTGCGTGGCTTCCACTGCTCCAAAATTTGTTGGGAGTTCTTTTTATAGGTAATTTATGGGCTGTGGGTTCAGAGATAGCATATGTGAATCTTTCTACTCCACCATCTTGGCTCCTCCCCCCAACAGTCCTAACTCTTTAGGAGCTTACAATCTAATGAGGCGATGTTCAGTATTCTTAATGTTGAGTACCTTCTGCTTCTCTTTTGTAACAAAGTCTTCATGATATACAGGTGTGAGGCTTGTAAGTAGTTCATATAAATAGTTGACCTTTGTCATTTTTTAGATCTGAGTCATATTCAAATGTATGTCATATGATCATGTTTTTACTATTCTTTGTACCTTCATTTGCATTGAAGTCATTAAATATCAAAGTGTTTATTGGTTTGATTTGGAAGATCTTGTCTAGCTTTTCACAGAATTTTTCTACCTCTTCATCCTTTATAATAGATGTTAGCACATAAGTTGCAATTATCTTCTTGATTGCCCTTTTGCTTATTCTCCTCATGAGCACTGCAAGACAAGATAACAAGTATTTCATGAAATAATATTTCTTATTGCATTATTGGTACATGAGGAGACTAACCATTTCAGTCCCCTTGCTTTCCTCTCCAAAGAATATATGAGCCATCTTTCCATTTAGTGGCAATTTTCTTTGGTCTCCTCTTGAAATTTATTATGAAAATGTCAGGATATTGGAATTATAGAAATTTAGAATCTCAATAATGATGTGGTTTAGATTTTCTAGTAGTATATAATTTATTGCTCATTGGACTAAGATTTCAAGATAATATCTATCAAAAAGCTAAAAATGATACCCTTTATCATTCATTGCTGCTTTTTGACCATTCCGCAAATGTCCCTAAGGAAGAAGAAGGTCGGCAGGGCATCTCATAGGAATGGAGGCCATTTTTATTTTTATTTGTTTCATAGGTTGTCATAATCAGAAAATTCATGGTCTCATTGCAAGCTAGTCACTGAGCCTTCTCATACTTAGCTAGATTGGTCTTTGGGCACTAAACTTAGTCTATCCTCTGCTGATTTAGCCTAGGACACAGGGTCAAAAGAATGGAGAGTTCTTGTAGTTTAATTAGCATTAGTTTACATTTTTGATATGATATAAAATTGATAATTAACTGACAACCTACCTTATTTCAGATCATGAATTTCTTGGACAATATTCTTTAGACCATATTTTCCATGCAAGTCATTAGTGGTCACATGATGCACTCTACTTATGTCCAACATGCATCTCTCAATTTCCCATTGGGTCATCTTATGTACACTTACCCTTCCTCTATGGAGCCAGCTAATGTGTGCTGTTCTTTGCTTTTTTAAAAATGGATGATGTAACCTCCTTGAGAGCAAGGATAGTTTTACTTTTGAATGTTTATCCCCAGCATAATAGGTACTTTAACTAAGACATTTTATTAGTTGATATATTGCTTGATCTTTAGGTAACCCATCTTCAGGACATTTGCTTTTGAGTTGTTCTTCCAGTATGTGATAATCAGGTTCTTCTTACCTGTCCTCTCTTTATCAGTCTTTGCTTCATGGTGACCCAGGATACATATTTAGGAAACAGATGACCAGATTTAGGTATGTATCAAAGCAAGACTGATTCTTCCTCTAAAAGATGCATCTCAGGCTCCATCAGCCTCACACTTGGCCAGTCAAGGAATCCAAAATGCATATCTATTTGGCCTTGTAATTCATTACGTGATCTTTTCTGGCCACACAATTACCTTCCCAACAGCCTTATGCTTAGGCTGATATTAAACTGAGTTTGCATTCCTAAAGTACATACCAACTCATGGTAGGTGAAAACAGTCCTGAAATATTATTGGTGACAGGAGAAAGCTAGCCCAGGATTAAAATTTGCAACAGATAATCTATTTTGTGGATTAGTTTCTGGTAGGTTAAAACTGAAATACTTTTTTGTTTTATTTAGTATACCATTCTTTTCATTCTTCTGAAGTTTGACATGTATTGTCATTCTCTTTTCATGTTGCCTGTTACTATGTGACTTTGGGCAAGTTAACCGACTTTCCAGAACCTCAGTTAATTATCTATAACCAGGACTAGAATTGGAAGAGTCCTTAAGACTAGTAAAGACCCAATTTCTCATTTTATAACATAGAAAATTGTTTTTCATCCTTCATTTTTGAAGTTAAGGGCTCAGAGAAATTTACATAGCACAGTTGAGGCTGGAGTTCTTCTAACCTCAGTACAATGAGCCTTCCTTTGTAGTCTATATCATGGAGCCCTCATCTATAAAACAGTGGTTTGCAATGGTTCTTGCTCTAGCTACCTCACAGAGCTGTTGTGATGAGCAAATGATTTTGTTTAGTAAGTAAAGTTTAAACTCCTTCACTTGATATTCAGGCAGGCTTTCCACAATATTATGACTCAATCTTTCTGGCCTTATCTCAAATGACTTCCTTCTACATATTCCACAATCCAAATCCAAGTCTAAAAACTAGACTATGATTTACCCTCCCAGTATGCATTGGACTCTCCCACCACTTTGCCTTTGCACATGATTATCCCTATGTCCTGAATGTCCTCCTTTTCTTTAACTGTTAAATTCCCAACTATCTAGAGTTTAATTCAAATGTTATCCCCTTCAGAAAAGTGTTTCCAACTTCTTGGAAGAAAGAAAGTAGAAAATAAAAATTTTTCAAGCACAAACTCTATTCCAGGCACTGTATCTCATTTGATCTTTACAACTCTGTGAGGTAAGTCATGCATCATGAGTTCTTTGGAAATGTTTTAGGTCCTTGCCTTGTTGTGAAGGACTAAGTCCATAAAAAACAGTTCTCACACACTGTGGCTGTTACTGTGTACAATGTTCTTCTAGTGCTGCTCACTTCACTCAGCATCAGTTCATATAAGTCTATTCAAGTATTTCTGAAGTCCACTTGTTTTGTCATATCTTATGGCACAATAGTATTCCACTACATTCATATACCACAACTTGCTCAGCCATTCCTCAATTGATTTCCAGTTCTTGGCCAATATAAAAAGAGTTGCTATGAATATTTTTGTACATCCTTTTCCATTTTTATGATCTTTTTGGGATACAACACTAGAAGTGGTAATGTTGGGTCAAAGGATATGTACATGTTTATAGCCCTTTAGGTATGGTTCCAAATTGCTCCCCAGAATGGTTAGATCAGTTCACAGCTCCACCAACAATGTATTAGTGTTCCAACTCTCCCACATCTTCTCCAACATTTATCATTTTCCTGTTTTGTCACATTAGGCAATCTGATAGGTATGATGTGGCGAGGTAAGTTTATTATGATCCCAATTTTACAATTAAGGGAACTGAGGCAGACAGGGGTTAAAGGGCTTGCTCAGAGTCATACAGCTAGTAAATGTCTGAGACTGGATTTGAACTCAGTCCTTCCTAACTCCAGGCCCAGTCAACATTTTGTCCACTGTACCACCAAGCTGCCTATGGCTAACAAACTTTCTCAGACATCTAGTGATTTACACTTTTTAGTTTACTTTTTATGCACTATTATATATTATTTGTGCTGTTGTCTTATCCCCCTCCTAAACTGTAAAAATATGATATATATTGTATTGTATCTGAAGTTTTTATCTCTCTCAGCACATGGTATGTGCTTAGTAAATGTATATTGAATGCATAAAGTATGTATCATATTAAAATTCCAAAACCCTATGTATATGTCAGGGTTGCCATTACTAATTTGCATTATATTAATGATGACAATAATAGTAATAGTGAGCCCCTATAAAGCAGGGACTGTCCCCCTAAGTTGTCCAATATAGTATACAACACATAGCACAATCGGAGTCATAAAAGCGATGCTTTTTAATGATTTATTCATTCATTTGCCCATTCAAAAACAATTTCATTGAACATCTATTTTATGCATCACATGTATGTCAAATAATAAAAATCAACATTTCTGTTGTGTTAAGATTACACAAAATACTTTGCATGTATTTTTTCATTTCATTGGTGATGATACTAATGTTGATATAGAAAACATGAAAATGTCTTATGACCTTAGTAGGATGTCCACAGGATCTCTTCAATTATTTTTTTTTTGACTGGATCTCCCTTTCTTACCTTAGCTGGAAGTACAGGGGTTATTCATGGGCCAATCCCTCTACTGATTGACATGGGAACTTTGACTTGCTCCATTTCTGATCCCTCCTTAATCAATTACCACCACCACCCCTGCACTGGGCTCACTGTATTAATGCCAGACATAGTTTAGACATGTAACTGATTTAGCCCGCTTAGCCGGCTATGTAGTTGAGAACTCCTCCACTAAACAAAGATGCACCAGCCTCAGAATCAGCCTCCTAGTAGCTACAATCACTGAGATGCATCACCACAACAGTCTCTTCAATAACTTAATGCTACAATGTTTCTAGTTCTGAATGAACTATTGTAGTATTCAAGGAAATTCTCACTATTACTTCTCCATCTCTTTTCTCTTAAATTTTCAGTAAGAAAAAAATATGGAATCAGAAACTCCTGGGACTGAGCTCTACAGCTTACTTGTCTCAGCACCTTTGCCAACTCATTGAACCCTGCCCCCCCCCATTTCTCACCTGCTCCCCAGCCTCAATTCCCACATTCCCTGACTATTAAGCAGAATAATACTTACTCTTGAGCACTGCCTGCTTTTGAGGTCAAAGGAACTAGCATATTGCACAGTACTTTGTAAACCATTAAAGGGTTAAATAAATGTACATACTGTTTCTGTCTTATTATTAGAACTCAAGTCATCTCACTGGTGGAGTGATGAAATGAAGCATTTAAAATGTTAAAATAATGATTATTCATGTTATGTATTTTATGTGGAATATAATTATAATCTAGCATTACTGGGACTATATTATAACATCAGGAAATGATGCCATCATTAAGGAGATGATGTGCAAGGATGGAATTTGGATTGCATTTAAATGTAGGAATGACAGACTCCTGGCCAAAGACAGAGTGTGCCTAACAAAAACTGCTAGAAATCTATTTTCCTAGGGTCTTGCAAATCAAATGAATGTAATATAAAGGAAGAAGGAGAAAACTGACTATTTATATCCACCAAGTTAGATACAGAAAAGAATAGGTATGAAAAAATAGGTAAGAAGAAATGCATTTGAGATATCCAGTAATTCACAGGAGACAAAATACAAGAAATACATCAGCATTAAAATATTTCCCTCAAATGCCTATGTACAAAGTAACAAAGAGTGGATGAGAAGCAAGATGAACCAGAGATCTTAATATAAGGAGGACAATTTTGACCTCATAGGTATCATAAGATCTAGTGGATGAGACGTATGGCTGGAATATTATTCGGGGAGATTAGAATTTATTCAAAAGAAATAGAAAAAGTGAAAATGAGAATGGAAAGAAAATTGCCCTGTATATTAATATACTATAATACTTTTCATGAAGGAAGGCTCCTTGGGGAATGGAGGGGGAAGGATAGATCTGTTAATGAATGGGATGTTTAAAAAGGACACCAATGAGATTAACAGTAAACAGAGGATATATTCTTGGAAAGTTTTTGTGGTGGAGAACATTTGGGTAAAAATCACAGAAGCAGAAACAAAAGCCATATTGTCAGAGTATAATATAGCCCAGGGGTGTCAAATATGTGGTTCATAGGCAAAATGCACAATACACTTAGTACTGCTGAATCAGATTAAAGTGTAATTGAGATATAGTGAATTTTTTTTAAGACTACAATAGAACATAGATAATGGTAATATTTGGTTTCCTAAGTTGTATGCTTGCAAGGATCGTTTTACATGGTTTAGTGGCTCATTTCTATTTGAGTTGGACACCACTGATATCACTCACGTGGGGAAAAAAAGGGAAAAGACCTGGGGCTGAGATAGGATATAGGGGGAATTCAAATTTCTGGATATACACCGGATTTTTTCTCTCAGCTAAGAGTAAAACAGTTAATAACATCTTGATGTGCCTTTATCATAATTTTATCCTTCAAAAGATAGAGGAATCAATAAGAGGAAATGCTGTACTGGATCTGACTCTAAGCAATAAGGAGAGATTGATTTCTGGGGTGTAAATGGTAGGAATCTTCAGTAGAAGTTGGGGTGTTCTGGACTCAGCTCTTATCTCAGGAGAGATGATTGTTAAACTTTCAGCGTGAGCATTTACACCTTGGAAACTGGCAAAGGCTACATATCAGAAGTGATTTATTGTTTTACTGGATTGCCTAGAATCAAGAAAGCGGTGGGAAAAATGTTAATAATACATATTAAAGGTAAAAATAGGTCACTTTACATTCTCCGCCTCTCCCTAGAGTTTGTTGTTAAACATTTACCAGCATACCTCTGTGTAGCAGTGACCTCTTCATAAAGAGTAGAAAAACAGGCATAATTTGACATGTAGGTTAGATATGGAAAGAGCATTTAAAAGGTACAAAAGAAAAAGTAGGTAGTATTCTATGGACTAAAATTCTACAAGGGAGGTCAGCCCAGGACAGGACAATTCTTTGGAATGAAATTTTGGAGATACAAGAGAAACAGTTCCAATGAAGAGGAAAATCACTTAGATGAGCCATCCAGGGGTGGAAAATCTGTAGCCTCAAGGCCACCCTTTCAGATCTCAAGCGCAATCCTTTGCCTGAATCAGGAACTCACTTGAAGACCTAGAGGGCCATTGTGATCTCAAGGCTACAGGCTCCCCATCCTTCAAGGTTCTATTAGACTAGGTTAGTATTATTTCTGAACTTCTGTATAGATCACTATTGCTCAGTGATCTTTGCAAGATCATAGAGAATAGTAGAGGTCCTATAGGATTGAAGAAGGTCCAATCTCTCAGTTTTCAAAAAAGGGAAGAAAATAAAGTCTAAAAACAATAAGCCAGTGAACTTCAGTTTGATTTCAGGAAAAAGTTTAGAAAATATTCATAAATAGATGGTTATTGAACATCTTGAAAAGGAAGTAACGATTGATTCCAAAGAGTCAGCCCAGCTTTGTAAAAAACAAGTAATGTCAGACTAGCCTATTTCCCCTTTCTGAAAGGGTTATTAACCTGGTAAAATGAAACGGTGTTAAGCATAGCTTATCTAATTTTAAGAAGGTCTAGGTTGTAGAGAGCAGGGACTATCTATAATCTCAATGCTTTACACATAGTAAGCATTTAATGCTTTATTCATTCATTTCCAAAGTCTTTCATTCTTTTCTTGTAGGAAAAATGGACAGATATAGTTAGAATGATACTGTAATTAGGTGAATTTAGAACTGGTTAATTGGATGAACCCAATCCTAGGCTCAAGTCACCTGACAATTAAAAGGGGCCTTGAGCCTAGCAGAATTACCCAATTTGAAATTGAGTTAAAATGCCTAAAGCCAATCCTCAGAACAGAGACCCCAGTAGGCTGTGTATCTTTTATAATTTTAAGTATGTTTATTGGTTCTCCTCCCCATGTTTCCTAATGACCTACAAACCTCCCTAACCTGGAATTTCCAGTTTCCCTTCCCTTTTCTGTGTAATCAGACTCCATTACAGTACAGGGTGATCAGGCATTGTGGCTCGGACAGTGACTCCTAACAGTGAAGGTAATATAAATAGACTCAGGGAGACCAGTTAGACTCCAGGAACCAGAAGTAAATGCAAAATGCTTATCCCTTGTTTCCATTAACATTTGACTGTGGTAAAGGGCTATCTTCCTGGCTGGGGCTCTTCCAACATCCTT
This sequence comes from Bettongia penicillata ogilbyi, assembly GCA_023548195.1. NCBI lineage: Eukaryota > Metazoa > Chordata > Mammalia > Diprotodontia > Potoroidae > Bettongia > Bettongia penicillata. The sequence continues at coordinate 5,777,991 of JAJHZJ010000090.1, read as the reverse complement.
GGAGAAATGTTCCAGGAGGGGAGGAGTCAGTCTTTCGATTCACACTCTGCATCGTCATGCTCACATGGTGCAGTGAGCACTGTTCTACTTACAGGGATAGACTGAAAAATGTGCTGGGTGGAATTAAAATCACCGTTGCTGGGCTAACCGTGGGCAGCCTTGGTTACTATGGAAAATTCCTGATTAAAGTCTGCAAAGAATTTCTCATGTAGAGTGTTATTAATAGACACCTCAGCAGTGCTTTTGACACTGGAGATTTGGTCTTTTAGGACGTCATCTCATAGGCAGAAAGATAAAATGAGACTTTTTTTTTAGTCAAGGAGAATGCACCCTATTCCTCAAGCCAGCCTCTCTCTTTTAATAGCCCCTATGGTTCTGCTCTGTTTACCCCAGAGCAAAACTGCAACCATGAAATTATTTTAACAAGTCCATAAAAAAACAATTTGCCTGAATGATGCTTGGGGAGGGGAGAGGGGAGAAACCCTCCCTCTAAACTAATTAAACTGTACTATCCGTCCTTGTGTGGTTCCTGACATTTTTCTGGTTCACTCAGTTTCAATAGTTACTCAAGGACTGGAGCCAAGGCTCCTGAATGACTCGTTCAGAACAAAAGAGAGTCTCCAGAGAGTTCTTGAGCCGCCAGTAAATTGAGGGAAAGTTATTTTGGGTTAATCAATGTACCTCAGTTGCAATCACATTTAGCCCTGTTATAGAAAGGGCTGGAAACAAGGAATTACTGTTTGAAGTCCAGCTAGAGATACACCAGGAAGTGACACTGACCAGGTTCTCCTTTTAGGATTTTTTTAGAACACATCCTGCTTTTGATGAAAGATCTCTGAACGGACATTCAATTTGCATTTTTCCCGATCATTTATGTACTTACCACCAACACAGGAATTACTGGAAACCACTGGCAAGTTCCTCAGACATTGTTGCAAGGGAATGATCGATTCCCAGCCTGGTAAAGGCTGGACATTGATTAACAACAGTGAACTTCAGATCTGGGCAGGCAAACCCTTAGTTTGTGCTGGAAAGTCCTTCAGGTATGGGTAGGGATTTTGCTGAAAACAGATTAGGAAGCATTCTAGAATGTTTTTGACGAAACCTAGTGCTTAGGTTAGACTTTGTACCTTACTTTGTGAGAAATAGGCCTGAGGATATTTGCCCCAAACTTAATCCCCTACACTCCCAAATGACAATATTTACCAACCTCTCTGGAGTGTAAAAGATTATTCCCCTTTGGAAAGCACTTGAAAATATCACAGGTGTTTCAAATGGTGCAATTCTTCTCTCTGAAAAGATCTGAAATCTGCAATTGGACCTTGACTTGTAGAAATATTGTTATTAAGGCTCTGAAATTTCATCAATGTGAACATTCTCTACATGGATGTAGACATCAGTCCCCTGTATGCTACTGGAGATGGTCTTTGTGAGTCATTGTAACAGAGGAAAAGTTTCCATCTTATAGACAGCCTTCTAGGGATGGATAATTCCCCCACATTTAGCTAGGCTAAATCCTAAGACATACTGCATCAATGGACCCAGCCTTAAAGTCTTTTCCAACCTGGGAGGATCTAACAAGTAGAGCTTGCACTTGACAGTGCCTTCAAGAAACCCAGGTCACTTCCATGTAATCCTAAATTACTAAGAGAAGGACTTTGGTAGAGTTGACAGATACAAGGGAGAGGAATTAAGGTCATTTTTCCACACAGCAAAGGAATCAAACCAAGAGAAAACTAGGGCTTCAATACTGATCACCATGGTTGAACTGAATTATAGTACAATTTGCATGGAAGGATCACCAGGAATTAAGTTGGAAGACCAGGATTCAGTTCTTAATTCTGCTACTTACTTATTCTCCCTGCAATTCCATTTTCTCATTTATTAACCAGATGACTTGTATAGTTTTTTCTAGGTCTAAATCCTGTGATCCTACATTACCAAAGCAAAAACATTGGTTTTAATTCAGCTTGTTCACCTTTGACATAGAGAAGTCCCCAACATACCACCTAAAGAAACAGGTCTATGGGAGGGATTTGGAAAATGATTACCCTATTCACTATAGAAATTCTTAGAACTTGAAGTAATCATCTCATCTTACAAGGTGGAAGCTACAATGTGAGGCAAGGAAGGTGCCAAGGTCACATGTCTAATTACTCATCAGAGCCAGAATCTGAACCCAGCTGTTACCACTCTCACTTTTCACTAAAAGCACATTATACTTTAATACGTGGTTCATGAAGGCTGTAAATAAGTTGTAACATATCACTCATGATGATTTCTGAGCAAGAAATAACATGAAAGACATCATCAAGGAAATGTGTAAGTGGAAAAGAAAGTTATTGTTCAATTGTTCAGGTCCATGATCCCAAGGACCATACTATTCATGGAGTTTAATTTGGCAAAGATACTGGAGTGGTTTGGAAAAGGAGATGGTCCAGTCACATAAGGCCAGCTAGGTGGCCCAATGGAGTCAGGAATAACTGAGTTTAAATTCAGCCTCAGACATTTACTAGCTATGAGACCCTAGGCAAATCATTTAAGTCTGTTTGCCTCAGTTTCCTCATCTATAAAATGAACTGAAAAAGGAAAGGGCAAACCACACCACTATAAACCCTCTCCACTGAACCAGTGCTAAAATGTTTGGGTTCTTTGGAAACAGTGAAGCAATCCTTTTTTTAACCACTGAGGAACTGAGCGACTGAAAAGTGATCTGGAGGTGGATAAATCCAATCTTGTAGACAAGCTCATGAATTCAAGTGACTGAAGATCTGGGCTCCATCAAATGGAGCTGTCTGGCAACGGAATATCTGCTCTTGGAGTAAATGACAAACAGACAGAAAGAACCGAAAGCATTTACCAAGACAGAAACAGTACAGGTAAAATAGCAATGCCTGTTCAAAATTCTGCAAACTACATCATATTTTGATGTTTAAGTCTCTCTTCCCAGAAAAATATAACAGAAGCTATTACTGCCCCTTGTCCTAAGCCATTGTTAATTGGTCACTTTTGAGAACATTTTATGCTAAGCATTTCTTTTTTGTAGCAAATTATCTCATTTATACTGTTCATTTCAGTACCTTTCTATTCCTCTCCCTCCTCCATGTTGGGAAATCCTTTGACTTGTGCTTTAAGTAAATCTTAAATTTAATAATAAAAATCCTAGAAAAGAATCATGATTTCTCTTCGATATTGTCAGATTCCCCCAAGACCAAACCCAGTTAGTCTCCATGGGCGTGGGTCCTTTAATGGAAAGGGAGTAAGGATAATTAATGCCTCAGACCCTTGAAACCAGTAGAGATTCTAATTGTTAAAAAAAAAAAAAGCATTGGTTAGATACTATATGCAAGATTTATGGGAGGATATAGAAAATTTTCCCAATGGAATTCAGCCTTCTCTCTTCTTTCTAGCTATATAGTGCCCATCTAACACAAATACTGATAGAATAATGTAATTCATTCTTCATCCACTTTGTTTTTCCTCCATGGATTTTTAAGCCAATAGGTTTCAGGATGTATGAAATGACAGAAGATGGCACAAATAAATTTGTTTTATCATAACAATAGATCAGCAGTTATGTATTAGAAATAGTTGCCATTTATGGAGTTATAAGAACACTTAGTCTCCAAGTATGCGCTGTACAGTTAGGAAAGGGGTTAGGAAAGCTGAGAGTACAGTGCTCTCCTTTGGTGAAACAGATTGGTGAACTCCAATTGCATCTAACCAATGGTTTGCTCTAGAGCAGTGTTATCAAACTCAAATAGAAACAGATTCCTTAGGGCTAGCAGCATGTTGACTTAGAAATCCACAAATGAACAGTATTTTAATTGTATTTTTGTTTATTTTTTAAACATTTACCCATTATGTCTTAATCTGGTTTGTTCTGTACTCTTCAATTCTGCTAGCAGCTTATGCTGAGGAGACCACAAGTTTAACACCTCTATAATCCAACAGAGTGAAGTAGTGAAAAGTATGTGGGCTTTGCATTAATCTAGAAGACTTGCATTCAGATTTCCACCTTGACACTAGTTGTGAGACTATAGCAAGTTATTTTACCTCTATGTTTGAGTTACATTGTGTGAAAAATTGAAATAAGAATATTTTGATTATTTATTTAATGACAGGGCTATTATGATCCCTTAAAGTACTAGAGAAATAGATTATCGTAGTTCAGCATGAAAAGAATGGATTGATCAGTGCAGTTATTTGACATCATATAAATTAAGCAATTCAATTACATAACTGAACTTGCATTTTCCAGTTCTGAAATGGGAACTTCAGATACTGATGAGTGAACGTCCTTCCTATCACAACATATAAGGTATTATTTATGCTGCCCAGAGGCTAATAGTACTGACTGGAACTTTAAGGATAACCTTGTCTACCCTCAGATAGGAGAAGTAGCTTGACTAAGGTCACATGGATAACAAGGGGAAGAATTAGGATTACAGCTGAAATCCTTTGATTCTTAACTAAGTACTTTCCTATTAAACCATTGCAACACGTTAAGGTTGGGTCTAAAGGGAAGTTTTCCTTGCTGAAAACCGGGCACTGTGAACTCCCCCACCATCCCCTAAGTGAACTTCTCGCACAGCTAACAAGCCTTTTACTCATGCAAAGTGAATCGAGACTGGGGTAGGGTGCAGTAATGTTATATCGATGGTCATATTACGAGGCGGTATCCACTGACACTATTGGGGATACTGTTTCCTCTCTGAACTTGGTGTGTTTCAAGGGGGAGTCAGTGAACAGAATGGTACTGCTCCTATTTTCCGAGTCCTCTTGCTTCTTTCTTACTGTCTGGCAAAGAGGCTGCTGGTGAAAGAAGTAATAGCCCAATACAGATCCCTTGCTGACTGACATGAAAAGGAGGAAATGGTCAACAATGACTATGAATAGCAGCTGTTCCAACTTATCCATGTTGATAAATTTGATAAATAAATTAGAAGTTGTAATGGAATTTGAGAATCAGAGGACTTGAGTTCTAGAATCATAGAAGTAGGTGGGGACCTTGAGAGGTTATTCAAGCCATGCCTGAATAGGAACCCCCCTTTACCCCTCCCCAACACACACACAAAGTACTAGGTAATTCATCATTCAACCTTTACTTGAATACACTCAGTGATGAGAAAATCACTACCTCCCAAGCCAGTCCATTCCACTTTAGATCATTTCTAATTAGAAAGATTTTCTTTATACTCTGATATTTCAAAGAATCTAGGATCACAATAATGCATGTTATACTCTGATATTGCAAAGGATCTAGGATCACATTAGTACATTACTTCCATATATGCAGAGGGCAACTCATCCTTTTCTTCTTATCCTATGTGATTCTTCTCCATAATCTCTCAAAGATGCTCCCCAGAAGATCTACTCAAACATTTTGTTGGGCCCAATGCAACACTTGAGCCAGCCACATGTAATTGTTTACTCACATCATATGATCAGAACGCCTTCTTTTTTTGATCATTTGTTTCTCTTTTGTACCAAAACAAGATCTATGACTCTGAAATTCCCATTCATTGTTCCTAAGTCTTCCAGATAGACAAATCTAATCTGTCTAGGCAGTACTTTCACAAACTAGATTGTCAGTTCTACTCTGTGGATCTCAATTTCTTCCTCTATAAAATGAATCCACTAGAGTACACGATCCCTAAGGTCTCTTGAAACTTTGATTATCTAATAGAGGTCAATATTAAACATTTTCCCTGAGTATTCATGCAAAACCATGATGTATCCTAGGATCAAAAACCTAGTAGAATATTCCTAAATATATTAGTATACAATAATATTTTACGTGATGTTATTGTTTCATGCATTGTCATTTCATTTACTTATGAATCAAAAACATATTCTAAGAATTGAAGTTTAGTATCCTGGGGCAGGAAAGGCGGCTTGGCTTTTCACCTTATGCATCATTGAACCAATACAGTAGTATGAGCTTCTTCTCTCTTTTTTTTATTTTATTTTTAATTTATGAACTAAAGCATTTCCATAGCATAGTACAATAAAAAAGATGATTGTACATAAAACTGCAAATCTATTAAACACAGCTTGGTATTCTTTTCCAATATGCAACAAAATTATCATGTTTCTTTTTTTTTCTTCCCTCCCTCCCTCCGTTGCCCTAGAGATGGCTGCCATTAGACCCAAATAGATATGTGTAGTATGCATATATGTGTATATATATATATATATATACATTTGTGTGTATATGTATGTATATGTATAATAATATATTGTGTGTATATGTATATATAATATATATACATATACACACAAATGTAAATATGTAAAACTATTCTATACATACTTCTATTTATCAGTTCTTTCTCTAGATGAAGAAATAGTAAAAAATGTTACTCCTCTCTCTTGACCCCCATTCTCTCCCTCATTCTCCACACAGATAGAATAGTGAGATTTTCCCACCTTATCTTAAAGTGCTATGTATTCCCAGGATAGAGCTCTCTTGCAATTAAGATCCTTCTGTTAAGGAGATTTTGAATCTATCTATCCTCAAATTAATGATGACTTCTCCACTTTAATTCCATCTGTCAATGGCAATTATTATTATTATTAAAATAACGTATCAGGATATTTATTGCATTCATTATTGTCTACCCCATCTCCAAATTCCACTACCTTCCTCTGTCTGGTCTGATGTGTTCCTCTAATTAATATATTCAGTGTTCTAAGGTTTCCCTGATCTGGTTCTTAGCAATTTGTTTTAGCTTATTTTGAAAGATTCTGTTACCATCTCAGTATAAACTTCAAGTCTTGTGTTTCTCTTTTGGTCCAGCACTTGAATTCACAGTATAATGGCCTTGCCCACATTACATAGTAGATTTAGACATGTTGTAAACACATAGAATGCCAAACCTGGAAGATATCCTAGAACATGGAATGTAGAGCTAGATTGTACCTTACAACATAGAGTGCCAAAGCTCAGTACAGCTTTTAAAGCATAGAACATAGACTGTCAGAATTATTGACAACTATAGATCACAGAATATTAGAAAAGGAACAAACCTTTGAACAAAGAAGGTTAGAATCAGAAGAGACCTTAAAACATAGAATGTCTGCTGGAAGGTTTTTAGTCCAACCTTCTTGACAGAGGAGGAAACTGTGGCCTAGAGAGGAAAAAATGACTTGTCTAATGACTGTTCATTTGAACATTTATTGAAATCATGCTATGTGCTAGTACCACACAGTTCGTAATTTCTTAAGTGTTGGTTATGCAATTATGCATGTTTTAACTACTCATGATTCTGTACCTACATAGAGATCTCCAACTTTACTAAGAAGCTAATTTGGTTTGTGGCTTTGGATTATACAACAACATAAACTATGTAAATTCATTCCCTGCTCTTGAAAAGCAACACATCTTGGGGAAACCACTTTCTAAGTGCTAAATGTTAGGCTTGTTCAGATAGATTAGCTTCATTGGTGACAGTGAGATGCACTGAAAATAGCATTGGACCTGTAACATCATCAATTCCTCAGTAAAGAGACTCGAGTTTTAGTTCTGCTGCTGACATTTGCTTACCAGTTTATTCATCTGTAAAATGTCACTAATAATACCTGCTCAAACCTCCTTCTAGAGTTGCGTGAGGGAAGCATTTTGTAAATCTAAACATCTTGTACAAACTTTGTTGCTGTTGTTCACGTAATCTAATTCATGTGTAAGTCACAGCATCACCCTTGTGATGTCATTGGTTCTCTTCTAGAAAGCAGCATGTAACTTTGGGTGACTTTTCCACAGTTCTCCCAATAAGGCAGTTAGTCAACAAATATTAAGCCACCTACTATGTGCCAAACACTGCACTAAGTGCTGGAGATACAAATGCAAACAACAAGGAAAACAGTCCTTGACCTAAAGGTATTTATGATATAATGGAGGAAGACAATATGCAGAAAGAAACTAAAGGGGAAGGGAGAAGGTGACTAGTGAAGGTGGGGGGGCATGATGACAAATACAAAAGCATTGTAGTTTGTAATAAATGAGGAGAAGACTGTGTGGGCTCCTTTCTTAGAAAGGAATGGAATCTCCCCTATACTACTTCATTCTCAGGGGAGGGCCAGCTCAAACGAACTCAGTTCCTACATATCATCAGTCTCACCAAGTTCATTTCCAAAGGCAAAATTGGTACCAGATGAGTCTTTATTGTAGCTGTTTCTTGACTGGGGTCATAAAGGTCACTCCCAAAGGTCATGTCTTGTTTCATGGGGCATTGATGCTATGTTAACTTCAAACTTGTATCCTAGATGACTGGGATTCTGAGAAAGGGTATGCTCCCTTCATAACTTGGGGACATCAATGTTATACTGGTTGCAAAACCAATTTCTAGAATGTTGAGGGATACATTTCACTCTTCAAACTTTTCAAACCCTCAAGGTCATAGGTTCCATTCCCTTCTTTAAGTCACTGCATCTGAAGGAGTTATTAAGCATCACCAAGGGTGCTGAGACGGACAACAAGTGGAGAAAGTCTTTTGGAATCTCTTCATAGTCAAAGGAATTCTTCATCACATGATTGGCTGACCAGAACCAGTTATAGAATGTCCACCCATGCTCTACATTCTCTCCAAGACACTTCTGTTTTATGTCATCATGGTTTTCCCCAAAATCGGGGATAGGCTCTCCATCATCTCTACATGAGGATGCACCATTAGGGGTACTCTACACATGTTCTGGACCCCAATTACAATATGAAGAGGACAAAAGGAAAGGCTGCTTGGAATAATTAAACATGGTGGTTTGGAGAAAACTCCTTAAATAGTGAAAAGGTCTGGATTAAAAATGTTATCTGTACTCCCTGAGTGACCTTGGGCAACGTTATACTTTGCCCTTTGCTCTCCAGGCCTCAGTTTTCTCATCTATAAATTGATGTGCTTGCTCTCACAGGTCTTTTCCCTGTTCTGAATCCTATGAACCTCTGGTGAATCATTTCTAACATAAAAGTACCAGGATTTTGTTCCTTAGAGGAGATATGAGGGAGTTGCTTCCTCTTTACTGAAGATCATCTCCCAGGGGAGGAGCCAGTGGATCAATCACATAATAAGTAGTAGAGACAGTCTGCTGGAGAGATGTTCCTCTTCCAGACTAGATATGGCATGGGCAGAAGGGCAGCATTGCTTCCAGGTAATTCAGGAACAAGTGATAGGTTTGGAAGCAGTCTGCTGGATCACTCCTTGTGATGGGACTGATCTATCCTCACTTCTTCACAATATGGGATGTCTTATCCTTTGCTTCTGCAGCAGGGATTAGTATTCATTAAAAGGAGACAAAATAGTCCCAGAATCTGATTGGCCCTAGCTTTCTTGGTCACCCAAGGACATATCCCCCACATCCAACACACATACATGCACACACACACACACAGACACACACACACACAAATACACACACAGTCTGAGCCTTTCAAATTTGGTGGCTACCTGAGACCACAAAAATCATCATTCCCTACTCTGATCATCTACTGACTAGACGTATTCCCAAAAGGAGATGAGAGAGGCTATGCCTATCAAAATCTCAGATAACAAGGGCTTCTGTATCTTTGTTGCATGTCCTTTCCGTGTAAGGGAAAACTAAACCTCCTTTTTGTTAACTATTCGATGACTAACAAGTGCCTTATTTCATCCCCAAATTATACTTGAAATAAGATGACTGGCATTATATCTGCCTGTTACACTCTCCTTAGGGAGAAGAAGCACTTCAGGGCTCATCTGTTAGAACACAGCAGGAGTCAAGCTATTCTGGAATCCTGGATGTATTTGTCCATGCCTCTTTTAGTCAGGTATGATATGGCTAGAGGGTAGCTTTGGAATGAGTAGTTGTTAGAGAAATGGGTCAGATACCAAACTCTTCTCAATTAAATTTGTCCTGAAAATCAGGATTTCTAATTTCAGCTCTTATCCTATGCAGAATATAGATTATTTCTCCATATTTATATTTATAATGAGGGGTTGATGAGGAAGTACTCAGATCAAGCTATTAAGTCTCTTTACCTCTCCCCAATAAATTTGATGAGATTGTGCTATGTGTGGGGGGACATTATTGGAAGAGGGAAGCTTTTAGGAGTTACATTCATGTCCTACCACGTTGCTGAGAAAATGGAGACAACTACTCTGAGTGAAGCTTTCTTAGTACAGTTAGGGTTAGGGTAGTAAAAGGTTTTTTCTCCATCTCCGGTCAGGAACAGCGATGAAAATTTATAGCACAAGCACATGCATTTAGGTGATACATCCTTGCCTGGGAACTTAGATCTCTCAGCCCTGACAGCTTTCTTCTATAGCTACATGAGATAAAGGGGAACATAAAGAGAAATCTTCCCTATCCCCTTGTTTTACTCTGTCCTGCAAGAGAAAGCTCTAGGAAAGGATCTAAAAGAATAGATTTTCATAGTTCACCTTTATAGACGACAGAAGGGCAGTTACTGCAAAAAGCATCCATCCTCATGGGCTTTAGTCAAGCAACCATAAAGAGATAGCCTCAATCAATGGGGACAAATCAAAGGAATTCCCTGTATATTCTCAGCAATATACAAAGGCATGGTTCCTAACATGTTCATTGGCAGGGCAATAGGACAAATCTCAAGTTTAATGGAAGATATTCCTTTTCACCAAAGGAGTATTGGATTGATCAGAGGCTTTTCTGGTCACCTCTCCATTAAATATTCAATCCAATGTTTTGTGTGTGTGGTTATTTTTTCATGGTTAAGAAGTTAAATTCTTACTGACCACTCCTAATGAGGACAATTGATGCCTTGATACTTTGGCATTGAACAAGATGTAGCTCTAAAGTTCTCACCTTTATTTAATTAGGTTAGGCTCCTTCCCTTCTGTGAAACTAACTCTACTCTTTGGGGTATGTTTGTTCCTTATTACAAAAGGCATTTTATTCTAGTCTGAAAAAAAAAAAAACAAAAACCTGTAGGTTATATTAAGCTTCTTGGGTCTTCTGACTGACCGATCATGTTTTTCTGCTTATATTTACACTGGCATTATTATTTAATGCTGGGATTATATCTTGGTCAAGAGGATTACTTTTTTGTTTACAATAAAACTGAGAACTTTTATTCCTACTCTTATGTGCTGGTCAGTCCTTGACATATTAAGCAGACTATCTTCTATTTTTAGCTGAAATTTTGAGCTCATTTTCAGTACTATTGATGGTATAAAAGCAGTCCAGCCATCTTTCATCATCACTGGGCTCTGTCTCCTATAAATGGATGTACATTATAAAATGTATCCAAAAATATTACTGCTTCATATTTAGAACCTTCACTTCAGGATTTCAATGTGTTTTAACCATTGTTTTTTGGCAAAAAGATATAATTTTTCCTTTGGTGTAGAACACTGGAAATGAAACATAAAAGAATGTTTGAGAATAAAAGAAGTATGAAGAATTAAATTATGAGAAGTAAATTATGAAAAATTAAAAATTTATATCATACACAAAACATGATGTGTGTCAGTAGGCTAAAATATACAATCATTGAGGCATTGTGAAGAATAGGAGTAAGAGATATCATCAAAGTGTGAGAGGAAGAAAAGATGATTTGGTCATGCTCAGAGCAAGAGATAACAGATGGATAGTCAGAGTATTCCACTAGTGTCCTTGCTATATCAGGAGAAGCTGATAGAAGCCTCAAGAACTTCAAGTGGATTGTCTATGGCAAACCTACCAGAGGACATGAACAAAAGATGTACAGAATAAGCAGGTGTGGATAAGGTGCAATCTGTATCCATGGGGGGTGACCTTCCAATTAATGAGTAGAAGGAGTTCTAGAGTTGGGATTTGCACTCTGACATTTACTAGAGCAATTCACTTAACCTTTCTAGACTTTAGTTCCTTATCTCTAGGATAAGCAAGGCAGACTAGATGACCTCTAAGATTGCTTCCAACTCTTAAGTATTTAATCCTATCTCCTAAGGGAGATGCTAAGGCACAGAGAACCACCCACCCTATTCATTTCAGTGCCTGCCATGTCAAAACAGACTAGACCCAAAAACCAGCTACAGAAATTAAATTATACTCACTGTACCTGAAGTCAGAATACACAGGTTAAAGTTCCTTACTCTACCATTTACTAACTACATGACGTTAGCCAAATCGCTTCTTTTCTTAAGTTTCCTTGCCTCTAAAATAAATAAGTTGGGTTAGATCAGTGTTCCCATTTAGTGGTTCAAGGAGTTCATGCTAAAATTTCTTTAATGACACCTCAGGAAGTAAATAATTGCCCAATTTTGTTACAAATATATTTTTCCTCTGTGACAACAAGTATGTACAAGTTTAAAGCATTATGGGTTTGTTTCTACAGAAATCTTAAACCATCATGATCTTGTACACATAATCTTGGTGTTTATACAATGATTACATTAAATTCTGACTACTTCTTCTAATTACAACATGTTATTTAAGATTCTCAACCTGTCATCAAATTGTTTCCAAACTGCCATAAGGATTTGACATTTACGTGCAAACTAACTCACTATAGATGGTTGGATTTATGTGCACATCCTCATTTGCATTTTGTACACTGCATCAGAGTAGCTCCCTCATTCTCCTCTGTTATTCTGTGATTATACCTCATCAGATTAATCACATGATAAAGGTGTCATGAGTGCTTGTATTCTGGCTGTGCAAATGTCAGGCTCTTGGAAAGCTATGGTCACTGGGCATGTGCATTACAAGCCATTTCAAACCATCACATCAAATCACAAATGTTCTGTAGGAACAAACTTTACTTTACTACTCATTGCAGTATTAAGGCTAGAAACAGCCTCCATTTGTTCTTGTCAATTGATTAGGTGGCTAAAAATAAAAAGTAAATTTCCAGCTCTCAACAAGAGAACTGTAAAATTCTACCATTTCCCATTACCGTATATTTGGTGAGTAAGCATTTTCACTTTATTCTTGTTTTGAATAAAAATACAGAAATAAACTCAATGCAGAATGAGATTTAAGACTGGTATTGAATCAAATACCATAAACCACTGTTCAAATAATGAAGTGCAATTTTTAAATTTAATTTATTTGTGATTATTGCATTATGTTAAACATCTAAGTTGTACCTTATTTCATTAATAATGTTATTTATATTCATTAAAACTTGCAAAATAAATTTAACATGAAGTCTTGTAGATAATTGTAAGCATATGAGGTCTTGCTGAGAGTATTTCTTTTAATTCTTACAGAATATTCCAAATAAAATATTCATATTATTTTATAATTAGTTTTATCATTTTATAGTTAGTCTTCATAATTATAAATAGGATAAAATTTTACATTATTATTATATAATATAAATTTTAATTTGGAGCTTTGGATGACAAAGCTTTTCATTGTAGTCATAGTAAACACTTAAACTCTAAAAGACCATACGATTAAAAGAATATTATGAGTAGTATATAAATTACCCTGGGGGTTCAAAACACATTTTTCTTGTTGTTAAGAGGGATTCGTGGAACAAAAAGTCTTTTGGCGCTAGATGAACTGTTAAGATCCTTTTCAGCTCTTGATCTTAAAATTCTCCAAGGAGCAGATTGTATAAGCATCTAGCTTATCTGCTTAGGTCGCTAGAAAACAATTAGCTGATTATTTAGCATTTCTTAACTGCTGTGGGTAAAATGCTTGGATTAGTTAAATGACTAAAGAAGGTTTACATCGTAAAGAGCATTTTTAGTTCTTCAATACTCAGGCTCCACTTTTCACTGGTTATTTCATTTTTCAACATATCAATAAACATTGATTAAGCACCTACGATGAGCAGAAAATGGAATCAACTCAAAAGGGGATACAAAGTTGAGATGTGATAGAAACCCTCCCTTTAATGAGGGCAAACACAAAGGTAGAATAGATATTAAGTGTTTCAGAGAGGAGTAAATAAAATGTGAAGTATGGTCTGAGATTGAAAAGTCTTCTCCAACCGGAGTAGGCAGGAAAGGCTTCAAGGAAGATAGATTTAAAGCTGAAAAGAGCAACCAACTGGTCTGATCACTTTGTTTTAGAGATGAGAAAGCTAAAGTCCAGGGAGACTGACTTACTCAAGGTCACTTTGGTAGTGTCAGAAATGAAACTTGACCCACTTACATCATTCTGACTAGGTAACATTTGAGTTAGACCAAGGATGAGTAAAGGGCAGCTAAGTGGGTGACCCAGTGGTTAAAGTGCCAGGCCTAGAGTCAGGAAGACATCTTCCTAAATCCAATCTGGCCTCAAATACTTTCTAGCTGTGACCTTGGGCAAGTCACTTAAAGCCTGTTTGCCTCAGTTTCCTCATCTGTAAAATGATAGTGATTTTCCTCATCTGTAAAATGAGCTAGGGAAAGAAATGGCAGACCATTTCATTATCTTTGCCAAGAAAACCTCAAATGCTGCCATGAAACCTAGGACACACTTGAAACAAGTCAAAAAAACCCAACAAACCAAGAATTCAAAGAGGGGGTAAAGTTCAGCTACAAGGAATTGAGTCAGCAAAAGCTCCAGTGGTGGGAGAATACTAGGAGTATTCAGGTGGTGGAGAATAGCCCAATTAAACTAGATGGATAACCCATGTGGAGAAGAAAAGTGTAAGGTGAGAACAGAAATGTAAGATAGTATCAGACTGGAGATCCTACAATACCAGAGTAAAGATCCTATCAGAAGTATATTTGAACTTCCTCCATACACAGTAAGGAGTCATTGATGAATTTGTCACAATTAAGTCAATTAAATTAAATTAAGTCAATTAATTAAAAGTATTTATTGAGCACTTACTGTAGGCTAAATACTTTACATGGTTGAAGGTGATTCTGAAGTATAAATCACTTGCATATGAGCAGTTTCTAGTCTAGTTGGAGGAACCAAATTCAACTCATTAATATGTTAGATGGTGGGACATCCTGGGTCATCTCCAGTCATCTTGATGAATATCGGGTCACTGGATCCAGATGGTTCTGGAGGAGAAGTGAGGTTGGTGACCTGCACAGCCCTCCCTCACTCAAAACAAAATCAAGTGCAAAGTCATGTCACTATGTCTCTGATGGCATGGTCTTCTTCGGCAACGAAGGATGAGCGCGTGCACACACACACACACACACACACAGTGGGACAAAAGACAAAAAAATGGAAAAAATTCCTTCCCTCAGGAAGCTTATGTTCCAAAATTAATATACAAGAAACAATAGCAAATAATTGAAAATAATTTATAAAGTCCATATATTTATTGTGCTATAGGAGTTTAGATAAAAGAAAGATCATAGAGGGCTAGAATAATCAGGAAGGAGAAGACTTTCTTCTTCAAGCTTGGCTTTGAAGAAGCAGAATAGATAAGAGTTCAATAAATAAAGAGAAGAGAGTTGGGCATCTTAAGTAAGGGAAACATCGTGAATATGTGCACTTCCTAAGATTCTTGGCCTCCAGCTGAAACCCTGGAAAAAGCCCTAAGACAGCAGAGGTCCTAGGACTTTCCTAGAGTTTGGAGAATAGGCAAGGAAATGTTGCTAGGTAGAGAAATACCTGAAAAGACGGGTGCAGACAAACTTTATTGTAGCACCTCAGCCAAAGAAGACAAGGTATATGCCCCCATTTGTGGTAGCTTTGGGAGAAAAAAAATGATTTCGTTCTATAAAACAGCCTTAGATTATTAAAGCTGGAAGGAATCATGGAATATAGAATACCAAAGTAGGAAGTCAACTTAAAGGTCATTTAATAGATAGTAAAACTTAGGTCCGGGGAGAAGTTACCTGCTCAAGTTTCACAATATGTTAGTGGCAGAACAGGAACAGAACACAAGTGTCCTGACTTCTTTCATCAGAACTACTGTTTCACAACATTTCTGTAGCATTCAGAAATTTCCAGACCAAAGGTCTGATGCTTGAGAAAAGAGCAAGATGTGATCTAGTTTTATCCCCTTAACCAAGGTGGGGAATTCGTGGCCTCAAGGCCACATGTGACCCTCTAGGTCCTCAGGTGTGGCCTTTTGACTAAATCCAAACTTCATAGAACAAATGTGTTTGGATTCAGTCAGTGTCACACTTGAGGATCTAGAGGGCCCCACCTGGCTGCAAGGAGACAGGTTCCCCAGCCCTGCCTAATAAATTCCTCCCTTTGGTGAATTAAAGATAAGATAAAGTGGAAACCTCTAAGACCAAACCTCTAAGAATACCTTTACATCTGGTCAAGTTGAAGCTGATTTTTTTTTCAGTATCATCTTTATTTTCTATATCTATGTATGTAAATAATAGGGAACAAAGGAAACATTTTTTTCAATGTAGCATGTCCTTTTTGATCCATTTCATTTTAAAAAATCTTTTAGTCTATTATTTTTTAACATTCTTTTCTTTTTAAGTTTTGAGTTCCAAATTCTCTCCTTCTCTCTTACCTCCTCACCTAGTAACTGAGAAAGGCAAGCAATATGATATCAATGAAAACATGTAAAATCATGCAAAACATATTTCTATATTATCTATATTAAAAAAAGAAAAACAAAGTGAGAAATATACTTCAATTTGTACTCACAGTTCATCAATTCCCCTCTCTGAAGGTGAATGGCATTTTTTCCATCATGAGTCCTTTGGAATTGTCTTGGAGTAATCAAGAATTTTACAGTTGATCATCATTACAACGTTGTCATTGTGTACAATGATTTCTCAGTTCTCACTTCACTTTGCATCAATTCATACAGGTCTTGCTATATTCATCTGAAACCAGTCCCTTTGTCATTTCTTAAAGCACTACAGTATTCCATCACAGTCATAGACCACAACTTGCTCAGTCATTCCCCAGTTGATGAGTAGCTCCTTGATATCCAATTCTTTGCCATCACAAAAAGAGCTGCTATAAATATTTTTGTAGGTCCTTTTCCTTTTTCTTTGATCTCTTTGGGATTCAGACCTAGGTCAAAGGTTATGCACATTTTTATAGCTCTTTGGGTAAAGTTCCAAATTGTTCTCCAAAATGGTGGCACCAGTTCATTACTAGATCTGTTTTCCCTTCATTCCCTACAGCCTGTCATTTCTGATAGGTATGAGGTGGTACCTCAGAATTATTTTAGTTATTTCAAATTTAAATTAATTTAAATTATTTAATTATTACTATTATTAATAATTATTAATTATTAAATTATTAAATAAATTTATTTTAATTTGCATTTCTCTAATCAGTGATTTAGAACAATTTTTCACATGACTATAGATAGCTGTGATTTCTTCTGAAAACTGATTGTTTTTATTCTTTGACCACTTAACAATTGGGAAATGGTTCTTGTTTTTATAAATTTGATTCAATTCCCTTTATATTGGAGAAATGAGGGTTTCATCAGAGAAGCTTGTTGTAAAAATTTTTTCTATTAGTTCAATGTCTTTTAGCATAATGTAGTTTCCTGATTATTTCATCTAATTAAGTCTATTTTGTTTTTACTTTGTCTGAGATCATGATTGCTACCCCTGCATTTTTATTTCAACTGAACAATATTAGTTTCTGCTCCAGCCCTGTATTTTAACTGTGTGTTTCTGTTTCAAATGTGTCTCTTGTGAACAACTTATTGTTGGATTCTGATTTCTAATATATTCTATTATCTACTTCCATTTTATGAGTGAGCTATCTCATTTACATTCATAGTTATGATTACTATGTCTTTCTCTCTATCCCATTGTCTTCTGCTTCTCTCTCTCTCTCTCTCTCTCTTTCTCTCTCTCTCTCTCTCACCCATTCCTCCTCAAAAGTCTATTTTGCTCCTAACCACTGCCTCCCCTAATCCACCTCCTTCTAATCCCCATCCCCTTTTCTCTTATCTCCTTTTTTTTCCTATAGGGTAAGTTACATTTTGATATACATATCTGTGTGTGTGTGTGTGTGTGTGTGTATTCTTCCCTCAAACCAATTCTGATGAGATTGAGGTTGAAGCATTGTTCACTCACTCCCATTTTCTTTTCTACTATAATATATACTCCTTTTATTTCTCCTCCACCTCGTTTACGTGAGAAAATTTTCCCCATCTTACTTCTCTCTTTCCTTTTCTCCAAGTGCATCTTCTTTCTCACTCCTTCAATTGTTTGGAGATATCATTCCAATATAATCAACTCACACCTATATTCTCTGTCTATATAAACTCCTTTTAATTGCCCTAATAATGATAGAGTTCTTATGGGTTACATGTGTCATCTTCCTATATAGGAATGTAAACAGTTTAACTTTCTTGAATTCCTTATGATCATTCTTTCATATTACATTTCTTTTTTTAATGTCTTTTGTCTGAATATCAAATTTTCTATTCAGCTCTGATCTTTTCATTAGAAATGCTTGAAAGTTCTCTATTTCATTAAATATCCACTTTTTCCCCTGAGGAATTACACTTAGTTTTGCTGGGTAGGTTATTCTTGGCTGTAATCTTAGCTCCTTTGCCTTTTCTAATATTATATTCCAAGGCTCCTGTTCTTTTAATGTGGAAGTCACTAAATCTTGTGTGATCCTGACTGTGGTTACATGATCTTTGAATTGTTTCTTTCTGGCTGCTTGGAATATTTTCTTTTTGCCCCGGGAGCTCTGGAATGGGGCTCTAATATTCCCAGGAGTTTTTGTTTTGGAATCTCATTCAGGAAGCAATCAGTGAATTCTTTCCATTTCTTTTTTACTATGTGAATCTAACATATCAGGCAGTTTTCCTTGACAATTTCTTGAAATATGATGTGCATATTCTTTCTTTGATTGCGGCTTTCATGTAGTCCAATAATTCTTAGTTTATCTCTTCTCAATCTATTTTCCAGGTCAGTTATTTTTCCAATGAGATTTATCACATTTTCTTCTGGGGGTTTTTCTTTCATTCTTTTGATTTTGTTTTCTTGTTTCTTGCTGTCACATAGAATCATTAGCTTCCATTTGCCAAATTTTAATTTTTAAAGAATTATTTTCTCAGAGCAGCTAAGTGGCACAATGAATAAAGCACTGGCAGTGAAGTCAGAAGGACCTGCGTTAAAATCTGGTCTCAGACACTTACTAGTGTATGACCTTGAGCAAGTCACTTAACCCTAATTGACCTTCCATATTGGATTTTTGTGCCTCTTTTATAATTAGGCCAATTCTGCTTTTTTAAGTATTATTTTCTTCAATATTTTTTGTGTCTCTTTTACTAAGCTATTGATTCTTTTTTCATTTTTTGTGTCATTCTCATTTTTTCCCCTAATTTTCCTCTACCACTCATTTCTTTATGTAACTCTTCCAAGAATTCTTGTTGAGTTTGGGTTCAATTAGCATTTTTCTTTGAGGACTTTTAAATAGCTGCTTTTACATTGTTCCCTTCTTCTGAGTTTATGTCTTGGTCTTCCCTGCCATAGTGGTAGACTTTTGTGGTCAAATTCTTTGTTGTTATTGGCTCATTTTTTTCCAGACTATTTTTTGACTTTGAACTTTATGTTAAAGTGAACTGTGCTTACCTGGGTGTAGAGAGGCACTGTTCCAAGCTTTTTGTGATTCTTTTTTTCAGAGCTAGTTCTGAGGATTCACAAGTTTTTGATGCTTCTACGATGGTGTGATCCTGGGAGTGGTATAGTCATTGCTGTCCTGTGCTCTAGTCTTTACTCAGGTAGGGCCCTTGGTCCCTGCAGTCACAAGTATTAGCACTCCTCTTTACTTAGGAACTGCCACCAGGGCCCTACTCTCTTGTAATTGATTACCAGCACTCATGTTTGTCCTAGAACTGAAACCCAAAATGACACAGTGGAAACAGCATTTTCAATCAGCACCAGTTGTACTCAGTGACAGCAAAAGATCTCCTGTAATCTTTTTCTGATCAGTTATCCAGCCCCATTACTGTCCCTGGGCTAAGAACTCTCAAAGCTGTTTCTGCTACTACAGCTTTGCCGTCATTATGTGTACAGGCCCCAGACAGGGCTCCACTCTAGTGTCACAGAACTCTCCTGCTGATGTCTTAGGTTTTCTTAGGCCAGAAAAATGTTTCATCCTAACTTTTTTGTTGGCTCTGATTCCCCAACATTTGATATGAGGCCTTATTGTATTTAAAGTTGTTTGTAGGGGAATGTTGGGAGAATTCAGCTGGATGGTTGCCCCTAGTCTGTCATCTTATATTTGATCCATTTCAACAAACATTTTGTTCAGGGATATAGCACATACAACAGTACAAAGAAAATTGAGGAAAAACATACTAATAACTGGGTTGATTAGGGAAGGATTCTTGCAGAATATAGTGCCTGAACTGATCTATAAAGGAAAATGATAAGATGAAGTTTTAGGAATAGGAAGCATTTTATACAAGAAATGGAATATGGAGTTGGGTGTGTTTGATTCAACAAGAATGGAGTTTGTGAAGTTTTGTTTATCTGCCTTTCCTGACAACTAGCTTAATCAGTGTTGATTATATTGTTAATTAGACTATGTAAAGCATTAGAAGGCTATTGTACAATCCTAGTGAGTGTAGTGGAGTAGCAATAACAATAGAGTCAGACATTTGTGAAGGAAAGTAACAAGTTTTATTCAAATCTTTTGGAAAATTTCACATTGCATGAAGCAGAGAATTTTTCTTTTACTGGAGGTTTTCCAGGAGAGGTTTATGACCATTTGTCAAATGTTGTTGGGGGAGGGGCATTCTGCTTCAGGGTCAGGCTAAACTAGATGACCTTTGAGGTGCCTTCTAGGCCTTCTCAAAAAACTTTAATGGCTCCCTATTACCTATAAAACAGTCTTTTGTCTCACATGGACTTCCTCTGCTAATCTGGGCAGCTTCTAATAACTGCCTCCCTACATCTGTCCTCTTCAGTGAACACAATTCCACAAATATTGAGTGCCTTCTAAGTTAGAAACTGTAAAATTTAGGTAAGACTTCATCTCTGCTCTTAATGAATTTATAGTTGAAGTGGACATTATTCCTCCCTGGGCCCCTAGGTTAAGAAATATCTGTTAGGTTACTGGTCAGGGCTGGATAACTTGCCTGGTAACAGGTTTTTGTTGGGCCCCTGTCAAAACGTTATTCCCCTTTGGGTTGTGAAATATCTAACGAATTGTTAACATCATTTTTTGTTTAGCCCATTTGCATGGTAACCACCTGTGCCCCACCTAATGTTAGACCCCTCTTGCCAGGCAACTACCTTTTGCTGAGAACCCCCCCTCCCCTTCCTGACAACTACTTTTTGTTGAATGACAACCAGTCTTTGATTGGATCCCTCTCCTGGCACCTCTTCTCTGTTGGGGTCCTCTGCCCAACAGCACCCTGACAACCACTTTCTGTTTGGGGGTTCTTGCCTAGCAGCAAGCCCCCCCTGCCCTGTCAGGACTATGTTTGTTGTAGAAACTGCAAGGCTATACAGAGAAGCACCCAAATGCTTAAAATGCACACACCCACCTCTGTTTGGGGCTGTCTCCTCTGGGTCTCTCTATGAGGCAGCCACCAGCCTGGCTAATAAATGATGCTCTCAAAATTCCTAATTGATTCTTGCCTGTGAATTATTCTCGGTCTGTCCATTTCATAGTCTAGTTCAGGGATGCAATATGTATACAGATAACACATATAGATAATATGCATTACACAAATACTTGCCTAAGGTCACACAAGTGAAAATTGTGATTCTAACCCAGTCCCTCAGCTTCCAGACTCTTGAATTTGGAGTCATAAGTCTTGGGTTTGAACTCCACCTTTGTGATCTTGTGCAAGCCATTCAACCTTTATGTGCCTTAGTTTCTATATGTGAAATGAATGGGTTGCATTAGATTCTCTACCTTCTTAAAGTAACTTCTAAATTCTAGGAAACACTAAATTCTATGTGTATAAAAGAGGTATAAGCTAAGTGCTTGGTAAAGTGTGAGGAGCCTGGTCCTCTAGAAAAGGCAAGAGAGAAGAAGAAAAGGGGGAAAAGAAAGTCAAGAGGAGAACAGGCAAAGAAAATGGATGAGAGAGAGAAAAAAATTCACTTTAGGTTCATTTGGGAATAGCAGAGAGAGACATGAACTATCTCAAATGGATAATATGGCACCTACATCTCAGGTAATCAATGCTTGCCTTACATTTTACTATAGTCATTGTTGTTATTTTAATGGTACCAGGCTTTGATCTCTAATCTCTATTTCTCCTCTTCTAAACTTGCCTTGGTAACAGCTGGTGAGAAATGTGGTCTGCCACCCCTGCCATAACCATAAGCCCAAGTCACACTAATACCACACTTTGCGCTAATAAACCACATTGCTGTGTCGCATTCTGAGCTTGGGTGTTAAAGTGAAGTGACAAAAACACATTTTATAATAGAACACTGTCTTATTTGTCTCTTTATGTTACTCAAAACCTAGCACAGTCTTAACCTAGCACATGGTAGGCACTAGAAATTGTCTGTTCAATGAGTAGATGAAGAACATAAGGGCACTTACACTTCAATATTTCAGTGAGCCTAGTGCCATGCACATAGTATGCATATATAAGTTTAATATATAGGTTTGTTGAATAGAGTTGAAACTTCTCATTAGAGATATTTCCTCCCTCAGCAGAGATCACAACTTCTCTGCACCCTTTTATCCTGTGGAATTCTTGTCTGTGTTGAGTGTAAATCCTCCTTAAAGGATCCATTCAGCACACTGGAGACCTTCCTCTGGTTCTTTTAAAATCTCCTGGATCCTAGGGCAGCACTCAGCTAGCTGCACTCTTTACAAAGAGACTAACTCAAGTCGAAAAAGACTCCACAGGAAAGATCACTGAAATTGGAATCATAGACCTGGGTTCAAATCCTGACTATAAGTGATGACCTACATGACCTTGGTCATGTCTCATAACTTCTCTGAGCCTTAGTTTCTATATCTGCAAAATGAAGAGACTGAACTAGATGGCCTTTAAGGAGGCTCTAAATCTGGCTCTAAATCTATGCTCCTGTGAACTCAGTACAGCCAAGTACTAAGCAGGAATTCATTCCCTCTATAAGTCAAATCATTATAAAGCATTTATTAAGCATCTATTTGCTAAGTACTGGGGATTCATAGAAGGGTGAAAAACAATCCTTTCTCTCAAGAAAAACTAATGAGGGAGAAAACATAGAAACAATTATGTTCAAATAAAATATTCAGGATACCTAGGAGATAACTTCAGGTGGCAGGCACTAAGATTAAGGAAACCTGGGAAATCCTTCTTACAGAATATCAGACTTTCACTAAGATTTGAAGGAAGCCAGGAGGTAGAGGGGAGGAAAGAGAGGGTGCCAGGTATGGGGGATGGCCAGTGAAAATGCATAGAATTGATGTGAAACCATTCTGGAAAGCAATTTGAAATTACACACAAAAAGTTTCTAAACAGTACATGCTCTTTGACGTAGTTATGCCAATGTTGGCCCATACCTAAAACGGATCAAAAAAATAGGAAAAGGTCATATTATGTATAAAAATATTTATAGCAGCTCTTGTGATAGCAAAAAAAGACATCCCTGGAAACCAAAGTATATCCATCAATTGAGGAATGGTTGAATAAGTTATGGCATATGAATTGTGATATATGCATAGTATAGAGTACTGTTGTGCTGTAAAAATAAGAAAATTTCAAAGAGACATAGAAAGACTTACATGAAGTGATTCAGAATGAACTAAGCAGAATCAGAACAATTTAAGCTATAACATTAATATTACAAAATAAACAATTTTGAGGACTTTTATAAACTGATGAAGAATTGAATGAACAGAAGAAATATTTTCATTAACAATATTGTAAACACTGTCAAGATAAACTATTCTGAAGGCTGTAAGAACTATGATCAATACATTAATCATCTATGAGCCCAGAGAACTGAAGATGAAAAGCATGCTATCCACCTCCTGACAAAGTGGTGATAGATTGAGGGTACAAAATTAGACACATGATTTTGTTTACTGTAAATTAGGAATTTTGTTTCCTTAGCTTATTGGCTTGATTTATTCATTATGAGGAGCTTGTTTTTCTTTTCTTTTTTTCCATTTGAATTGGGGTAGGAGAGAGAGAATATAGATTTCTGTTCATTAAAAACAACAGAAAATAGAGAAGTGGGGGTATTTATGGGTGTGGAATTTTGTATACACTTTCACATAAAGTCACTTTAAGTAAAGTTGATCAATAAATGTTGGTAAAATAAAAACAAAACATCAATAGAATCTTTTTTTAAAAAAAGAAAATAAAAAAGAAAACGTGCATATTTAGAAGATGGAGTGTCTTGTTTGAGAAACAGCAAGGAAGCCAGAATATGTCAAGAGGAATAAGGTGTAACAAGACTAGAAAGGTAGTAAGGTATCAGGTTATGGGGACTTTAAAAGTCAAAGGATTTTATATTTGATCCTGGAGGTAATAGAGAGTCATTGAAGTTTATTGAATAGAGTAGGGGACCTCATGTCAGACCTACTCTTTAGGAAGAGTAATTTGATAGCTGAGTGGAGAGTGGGTTGGGTTGAGAGAGACTTGAGGGAGGTCAACGAACCAGGAGGCTATTACAATAGTTCAGGCACAAGGTGATGAGGGTTTGAACTAGAGTGGTAACAATAACAGAGAAAGGAAGGGAGCATGTATGAAAGACATTATCAAGGTAGCAACCACAAGAGTTGGCAACTGATTGGATATTGGAGAAAGGTGGGAGACAGTGAGGAGTAAAGGATTAGTAGACAATACTCCATAGTGAGCCTGGGGAAATCAGAAGGTGGTAGTGCCCTTGACTATAATAGGAGTAATGGTCATCTAAACTCATCAAATACCTTCTTCCAAGGTAGTCCTATCCATTTTTTGTATTAGTTTTTCTTTAATAAACTAAAATTTTCTTCTCCCTCTCATCTGCCTACCCCTCAAAAAAAGAAAGAAAAACAAAATTCCTGTTACAAACACATTTAAAAAAAAAAAAAGAAATCCTGAATTGGCCAAATCCAAAAATATATACGTTCCAATCTGTACTCTATTCAATCACTCCTCTGTTAAAATGTGGGTAACATGTTTTATTGTGAGTCTTCCTAGTTTTAGTCACTTCACTCTATATCAGTTTACACAAGTCTTTCCAGGTTTCTCTGAAAACATCGCTATCATTACTTATCTCTATCAATACTTACAATAATTCTATCACATTCATGTACCCTAATTCAATGAGCCATTCCCTTCCTGATAGGCATACCCTACATTTCTAGTTCTTTGCCATTGTTTAAAGAGTTGCCATCAATACTTTGTACATATGTCCTTTTCTGTTTTCTTTGATATCTTTGGGAGGTAGGGACCTAATAGCATTACTGTTGGGCCAAACAATATATGCATAGTTTAATAACTATTTTTTGGCAGATCTATCAATTTTGTGACCACCTTTATTGTTAGAAAATATTTTCCTTGCTTCAGTATGAAGTCTCACCCGACAAAAGTTTGAACCACTGGTCATATTCTATTCTATGAATCCAAGTGGAACAAATCTGGTCCCAATTATGAATAATCATATATTCTAGATCAGCTCTTTTCCATCTCTACTCACATGTAAATCAAACTTGATATTTTGCAATCTGCCTACCCCTACCATGTAGTGATCCATATAATGCTGAAAATATCCATTTAGATTTTAGAAAAGTAGGTCAAAATGGGCTTCCTCTGATGTGTGTGCGTGCGTGTGTGTGTGCGTGTGTGTGTCTGTATGTGTGACAATTCTAGTTTATATAGCCTTAGAACATTGGGTTGAAGTTACTTATATCTTTTATTGAAAAATGCATAGCTACCCATAGCACTTTATTTATGGAATACCTTATTTGTGTATTTATGGAATATTTTTTAAAAAATTGATTACCCCAAAGTTCTCAATGCTTCCCATATTCTTTTTTTTTTCTCTTTGAGATACGCAATGTATAATGTTTGATCTGGAAACAAAATGAAATTGATTTTGAATCTTTTCTGAGGTATAAATTATGGAACTCAAAGATGAAGGTAACTTCTTTATTTTATGAAAGATGATTGTACTGGAAAAACAAAACCTTGGACTAGGAGTATATAGAGATGACTTCAAGACATGTCTCTACCACTTAATATCTGCGTGATTTGTTTAACATCTTCTGATTCAATTTCTTCATATAGAGAAAGGTATTAAAAATATTCTACCCTGAAATCCTTCCAAGAGGGTTGTGAGGCTCAGATGAGATCATAGATATGTGAATGCTTTGAAATTTCCAAGTGCTTCTGTCTTATCTCCCTACCAAACAGAAAGCTCCATGAGGGCAGGGACTAGATCTTATCTATACTTCTCATGTCTAACAGCTACTAGATGTTCAATACAGTGGACACAACATATCTTTGTGGAACTGAATCACTATTTTTCTTTCCATTATTTTTCTTTTCCATGCAAGAGAAAAGAATGCGTTAGTCACTCTTGGACAATCCCTAGATTGTGATCAGTTGAGAGCATTACAAAGACTTATGGCAGATGGTATCTTGGTTAGTAGGAAAAGTGTTCAAGAGATAGTTGTAGCTGATTGTTTTGAACCTGTGATCTCATTGGTACAGGAAACTCCAGGCAAGGAAACTCCCTCCACCAATACAGATAGATAACTCTTCTGAAAATTTAGAGAATTGATTGGGACACTGAGAGATTATATAATTCCCTAGGATCATACAGTCAATATGTGTTAGAGGAAGGAACTGAAATCAGATCCTCCTATGAGCTGTCTCTCAGTTCTTGACATATTGACAGAAATAAGGAGAAAATTCTTAACAATAATACACATATATATGCATATATATTTAATGATGAGAGATTAGATATGGATCTCTAAAAGACAGAATCAAAAATATTATAAAAAATTAACTATTTTGATGATACAAATAAAGTGTTAGCACAAATCAGGTCAGTCACTACAGTGGACCTACTACTAAAGTCCTCCTCCTATAACATCTTGCATATGAATGTGACTCTAGTCTCCTAAAGGCCACTGGAAGGCAAGTACTACCAAGTCATTCCAAATATGAAAAACCAGCTGGGTTATGTACAGTCTAAGAAACTTCAGCCTAAGTTAAGTTCCTGAATTCTCATCAGCAAAGAGCTGGCCATAGCATAATGAATTCTTTAGTCATAGCAATATGAGAAAATTTTCTACTAAAGGATGGTGAGGCTTCAATTTGTGTCAGTAGAGGAAGAGCCCACAGTATCAAACTCGTGGATGCTTGATATTCTGAAGCAAGTATGTCCAATAATGTCTAGTCATGATGAAGGAGATGCAGAAAAAAGATACATTCTCTACCCATGCTGAGTTTACAATGTAATTGGAAAGGCAATGTCTACTGACAAAAATCAACTTCAATATTTAGGTTCATTTTAGGATCTTTAGATCACAGAATTAGAGCCAGGAGGGATACTAGAGGTTATTCCATCCAATCAACCTCATAATTTTACTTCCTTCCAGTGGTGCTGGTGGTCAATCATGAATGTCTTCTCATTCTGTGTAACTTGTCCATATCTTCCCATAAATCCTCTACAAGAAGTTCCCCCCCCCCCCGCAAATGTCAGGGAGGTAAAGATAAATCTATGGCCAAGGGATAAGAATATAAGGGATATAGGGGTTATGCAGAAACATAGGAATTCTGAGAAGGAAGAGCTGGTTGTGGGATAGTTAGAAAGTATCAGGGAAGAGGCAGAACTTTGGAAATTTGAAGGATGAATAAAAATTGATGATGAAAAAGATAAAAGATATACAGTAGGCAGGAAGAAAAGCAGGAAAAGAGTCAGACAGACATGAATCTGATACTGTATGATGGACCCTAAGGAAATAGAATTGACTGAAATAAAAACATATTGGGGAATGGGTGTGAGATAAATTTGAATATATCTGATTGCCTTCTGGTTATAACTAGAGGAAGTATTCAATGAAGAAACTAAATTTTTTAGATGTCATAGGTAACTCAAAATATAAACTTACACAAAATTTTGTCTAAAACATAATGTACATGCAAAATTTTATTTTTCTCTATCTCACACTATAAAATTTGAGGTTTATATGGAATTACCCAACAAACTATGTTAAAATTTTGGTTGAGAAAGGAGTTCATATAGGGTCTAGATCCAGAGTATAATTGACATTGTAATATTGCATATTTGTGGGGATGTGTACCTCCAAGGGCACACTTTTGAAAGATTAAAAAATTACAGCTCCTACTTCTATATCATTTTGAAGTTTGCAAAATGACTTCCTAACAGCATGCCATTTAAATTAGGTATTGTAAGGATCGCTGTCCACATTTTACCAAGAGACAAACTGAGCTCATAGAAGTAAAATAAGTTTCCCAGGATCAGACACTTGATAGAGTCAAGAATCAAACTTAGATTTCCTGATTACAAACCCAATGTTCTTTCCTATATAATAAGAAATCTCTTTAAAGCAGGGACCCTTACCATTTTTTGTCATGTACCCCCTTTGACATTCTGGTGATGCCTATGGACCTCTTCTCAGAATGTTTTTAATGCATAAAATGAAATACAAAGGATTACAAAAAAAAAACCAATTGTATTGAAATGGTTATCAAACTGAAAAACAAAACAAAACCTCAACTTCATGGACCTGAGGTTACAAACCCCTGATTTAAAGTCTATGTAGACAAGGGTCACATCACAATTTACACCATAAGAAGGGATACTTGAAGCATCTTCTCAAAGTTAGATTTATCTTCCGTTCAGTCAAACCTGAGAATGTGTCAACTGATCTGCCAAGGACAGATGATGCTGTGAAGGCACTGCATAGAAAAAGGCTTGATCAGGAGCTGTTAGCCTTGTGAATTTCAGACATACCTCACCACTGAAATTTTGACTAAGGTCATGCCAGCTGCAATCATTTCATACTCCACCCACCTCTAGCCAGGAGTCCTTGAGGAGAGTTTGGAAGGTGATCTCAGAGCTTCCAGGAATGAATGTGGCTATGACTGGGAGGGTCGATTGTGTGATTCTTTTTTCTTACAGTATATTTTTGGTGGTTAATCAGTCAGTTTGAACAGTTTGGAGGAGGTATTTCCTGGCTTCCCCTCTCTTTCTTTAGAAAGTTAGTATCTGCTCATCCTTAAGAACATCCTGTTGAAGCTTTAAACTGTCTTTACTAGGCCTTCTCAGATCTCCACAGGGACTTGTAATCATAAAACACGTGTTGGGAATAGTCTGCCCTCCTAACTTGGTCTATAGCAAGAGGAAGTTATATATAAAACTTAAAATACATTTCTTCATTTTTGTTCTCGATCATTAAAATATTTCAAGATGTGTTAGGGGATGTCTCTAGATATCTTAAATTCTTTCTTAAGTAAGCATCTGAGTTGTTTTGTATGTTATTGTTCCAATAGTAGTGAGGAAAATATTAGAATTGACATGCCAGGTATGTGACATGGGAAAGTCAGTTTCTCTTCTGGATCTCCCTTTCCTCACATTAGAAAAGGAAAAAAAAAGGTAGTTGGACTATACGATCTCTGAAGTTCTCTTGGTTAAGAATGGTTAAGTCATTTCTATGCACATTTAGTGAGTATGAAATGACATTTATGGAGATCACACATTTCTATAATTTTAAAGTCATTTTTTCCTTCCAAAAGCACTGTGAGGTAGACATTGCAAGAATTATTATTCCTGTTCTATAGATAAAACTGAAACTCGGAGAGGTTACGTGATTTACCAAAAGTGACTCAATTAAAGAATGCAGGAGTAGCACTTGAAGAAAGCTTAGTTCTTTTTAGATTTGTGTTTATGTTCTTTTTACTACACTGTGTTCCATGTAAATGTTTGATGGTTTGCAGTTAGGAGTATATGGAACTAGGGAAAATCATGCCATATATTCTGCGTATGCACAAATATCCATGAACCCACATTCCATCCAAGAATATTTGTAAAAATAAAATTTGTTTACCATGAACATTGTAGGTATCCTTGAAGTGAAATAAAAGCTCACAGAAGGTCAACATATCATATAAGGGCTTCAGTGACGGGGTTCTAAGATGGGGGAATAGGCTTTGAGAGGTATTTGTGGTTGGTATTCCCAGGACTTAGAATATGTATGAATGTGAATATTCGAACATTACACAGCTATTTCAATTCAACAAACCTGCATCCATCGAAAGTGTCTAAGGAAATTTGAAGGGGGAGAGTTACTCTCAGTTGGGAGGTCCTTAAAGGCTTCATGAAAGACATGGTACCTGATGGTCTGATATAAGGAGAGAGTGTATTCCAGGCATGAGTAAATGCCTTTGAAAATACATGGGTGTGCAAGAGGATAAGACCTGATCAAAGAAGAGCAACCAATAGTTTTGGCTGGAATTTAGAATGCATGAAGGAAAAAAGTATATGATATAGAACTAGAAAGGTAGGCAAGAGCCTACTTTTGTGGAAGGCCCATGAATACCAGGTTAAGGACTTTATTTTATCCTGAAGGTATTAAGGAGACTCTAAAGGGGTATGAAGAAGAGAGCCTTATGTCTTAGGAAGATTATTTTCACAGCCAATTGTAAATAGTTAATAATGTAACTGATTAGTTTAAGGCTATCACAGGAGAACTACCTTTATGGAATAGAGTTTTTATATAAATCTATTTTCAGTAAGGTACACCCCTTCATAACAATGCATAGTCCCTGACATATTACTACCAAAGTATATGACCTTATGTCTATGAAAAGAATGATATGTGATATGTTGGGACCCAGGAAACCATGGTTCTAGTCCCTGCTCCAACATTGCCCCTCATTGTGGCCTTGGGAAATCATGAATTTCATGAACCTCAATTTTTTCACCCGATAAATGAAGGGACTTGCTCTAGCTACTGTCCTCTAAGTCTATGACTGAACATAGGTAATAAGACTTTGGACTTACACCACCTGGTCCACTCCTTGTAGCAGAATGTTAATGCCTATCTCCTAGGCACCACCAACTGGTTGGAGTTCCCTAATTAATTGGGGATACTAGCTTCCTTCACCTCATAGTGACACAGTGGTTGTCAGAAACTAAAGGACTCACAAAGAATGATTGTTCCTCTTGTGCAGAGACTCAATCCCTATTTCTGTAATGTTCCCAAGCAAATACAGGCCCACAATATACTGCCAGTTGACTATTTGAGGGCCTCTATGGATTGAAATACATACTTAGGGGTAACCTTGGAGGAATACTGCTCTTCTGACAGACTGAACAGCCCCAAGTGACCTACTCAAGGTAGAAATCTTCCCTTCAAGCCATTGGTGGCCTCAGCCTTTCTCTCCTTGTTCTCTTCTGTAAATTGGCTTAAATTTAATATCATGGAACCTTAGAATTGAAAAGGACCTCAGAAGTCATCTTGTCTAGGTTACACCCTAGCAAAAAAACTACTTCATTCCATTTCATATCAAAGTGATCCCAATTAAAGCCCTCCAGTGATGATGAACTCATCATGTCTAAAGTTAGCCCATTTGGTTTTATTACAGACCCACTTTTTAAGATGTTTCCTTATATCAAATAAAAACATGATTCCTTGTAACTTCTGCCCACTGCATTTAGTTCTGCACTCTAGGCCAAGCAGGATAAGTTGAATTCCCCTTTCAAAGGACAGCCTGAAAATACTCAAAGCAGAGACTTTGTCTGTCCCCCATCCCAGCATCAAACATTCCCAGAATAAACATCCTTAGTTTCTTCAACCCACCCTAACATGTTAAGGCATTAAGTCTCCTCTACTATCCTGTTTGATATCCTCTAAATGTGTTTTATCTTTTAAATATTCTTCCTAAAAGATGGCACACAGAACTAAACACCATATTCCAGATGTGCTCTGACAATTGAACTTTGTTTGTACATTGCAGGCTGTACTTTGCATATTCTCTACCATACCTAGAAATCTCTTCCTCCTGGAAGCTCACTCCAGCATGGAATTCTGCACATTAGATGCTCCTTCCATCCCTGTGGTATCTCCCTTAGTTTGGGTGACTCATCCCAGAACCTCCATTTATGGAAAGCACCCAAGCAAGTCACTTCCAATTCCTTCGCAGATTCTGCTCTCATATTCCTCTACTAGATCTCCCCTCATCCAGTTGCCTCAGGTATCTTGGGAGCCTTCTGCTTTTTACCTCCCTTTAAAGTGTTTTCTTCCACTATTAGAATGTAAGCTCCTGGTAAGCAGGGACCATTTTTCTTTCTGCTTGTATTTGCATTCTCAGCACTTAGCACAATGCCTGGCATGTCTAAGTGCTTAATAAGTATTTGTTGTCTCCCAACTGAGTAGGGTAGAGGACAACAAGATTGTAGCTTTCCTCATTCTGGACAGGTTGCTTCTATTAATATCTTCATCCTCTTCCCCCATTTGATTAAAAGAGGCAGCATTTCAATTTAATATGTCATTTCTCCTTCTATGCCCCACACTTTAGCCTGGCATAGCATTTTTCCTAGCCTCTTTAATAAAAAATTCTTCACATTACAGAAGATTTATTGCTGCTTAGTTCTCATAAGGCAGAACCTCTGAGCAATGCTTTTAGCTGTTTTAGCCAACGTATAAATGAAGAATGAACAATTGTCATTATTATCATCCAGAGTTCTATCAGTCACTTAATCCTGATTTTGTCAGTATCAGACAGTGAATTAATAGGACTATATGACTCAGAAAAAGAAAAGATCCCAGATATACTACCTTCTTCTCTGCAGGGCAGATGCCCCTGGGCTGCTCTTGGTCCATTCTGGGACCACTGCAAGCTACTGAGTGGTGAATATAATCTCATTGAACAGGTATGTCTGTTAGACTATTTAAAGGAGCCAAATAATGGGAAGATATGATAATTAACATTGACACTGATATTTTAAGCAATGACTAAATACATAGATAACATGTTCATCAAATTTGCAGATGGCATCAAGTTAGGAGGGATAGCTAATACTCTAGGGCATTGGGCTAAATCTAATAAGTGAAATTCCATAGGAATAAATAGAAAGTCTTTCATTTGGTTACAAAAGCTTAACTTCCAAAATTCAAGGTGGGGGAGGCATAGTTAGATATCAGCTATTTTGTAAAAGATCCAGAGGTTTTAGTGACTCCAACATGAAGCAGTACTATGATATGATAGCTCGAAAAGCTATTGTAATTTGGAGCTTCATTATGTGCTACATGGCTTCCTGGAGTAGAGGTGTGAGAGTTCCACCGTATTTTTCGCTGCTCAAATCTCATCTGGTCTTGTGCTTACTTCTGGGTGCCAGAGTATATGAAGGAAATCAACAAGTTGGTGAGTGTTCAGAGGAGGTAACAAGGATGGTAACAGGCCTTGAGTTCATGTTATATGATGACTGGTAGAAAGAAGTAGGAAGATTTAACCTGGAAAAGTGAAGATTCAAGCTGTGTGTGTGTGGGGGGTGGAATATGATAACTTTTCAAGTATTAGATTGTCATGTGGAAGAGGGATCCAATTTACTCTATTTGGTCCAGAGGGGTAGAACCAGGAATGACAGGGGGGAGAGGGGGTCATCTCCAGTTGTCCTGATCTATATCTTGCCCCTGGAGCCAAATGGCTCTAGAGGACATAGTAAGGTTGGTGACTTTGCACAGCCCTCCCTCACTTAAATCCAATTCGTTGCAAGTCATGACATCACCTTCCCATGTCATGGTCCTCTTTGAGAAAGAAGGACAAACAGCAATCAACAACCTATGAGGAGCAGCTGTCTCACTGGGGATCCAACTGGCCATCTCTAGGTGGACAATACAGTTACCTACCTTCCTTCCTTCCTTCCCTCCTTCCTTCCCTCCTTCCTTCCCTCCTTCCCTCCTTCCTTCCCTCCTTCCTTCCCTCCTTCCTTCCCTCCTTCCTTCCCTCCTTCCTTCCCTCCTTCCTTCCCTCCTTCCTTCCTTCCTTCCTTCCTTCCTTCCTTCCTTCCTTCCTTCCTTCCTTCCTTCCTTCCTTCCTCCTCTCCCTTACATGTCGGTGCTCTGCCCAAAGGAATATAAATTTTGATTGCTGAAACTTCACAAGATATCTTGGTGTTTATGGGTTAGATTTTTTTCAGGACTCTGCCTTAAACCCAAATCACTCTAGGTCGCATTGATTGACCAACAATAGGTCCCAGTTCAAGCCTCACTTGGTCATTGTTTGGGCCCTGATGACTCAGCTAAAGTGTAAATAGCAATTGTTTCTGTTTTAGGCAGAAACCCTGAGGGTCTTTCCCTGGCAGATTGATTTTTTTTTTTTAATAGGTGAAAGAGGTCATTTTTCTTGCATCACTTCTTTGACCTAGCCTTAATCACTGAATGGGCATTGTCTCAATCAAATTGAGACCTGGGAAAGACCTTAGTTTAAAAAGGCCAAGGTCTCCCACTGCATCTAGAGCCATCTCCAGTCATCCTGTTGTATACTTTGCCACTGAACCCAGATGGCTCTGGAGGAAAAATTGAGGCTGGTGACTTTGCACAGTCTTCAATCATTTAAATACAATTCATTTACAAATTATGGCATCACCTTCTAGATGTCATGGTCTTCTTCAAGAAGAAAGGGCAAACAACAACAGGAATAATGAGGAGAAATAGCAATAAGGTAAATTTAGGCTTGATGTCAGAGGGAAAATACAGAAGGACCTGAGTGCAAATCTAGCCTCAGACACTTACTAGCTATGTGACCCTGAGCAAGTCACTTAACCCCTATTACCTACAAAACAAATTTTTAAAAATTAAAAAAATGAAACATAAAGTATGTTACATATTTGTATTTCTACTTCACTGTCAAGAAATAATGGGCCAGTCTTTTCAGTGACTTCTTTTTCTAAATTTACTCTTCCATTTTAGCGAAATCCAACATATCCAACATACCACTGGCTATAGATCCAACCCCTTTATTTTTTTTTTAATATATTCTAATATAAATTTATTTATTTAACTTTTTTACATTCATTTTCACAAAATTTTGGGTTCCAAATTTTCTCCCCTTTTATCCCCTCCCCCCACCACAATACACCAAGCATTCTAATTTTCCCTATCACCAATCTGCCCTCTCTTCTATCATCCCTCCCTTCTCTTGTCCTCATCTTCTCTTTTGTCCTGTAGGGCCAGATGACTTTCTATTCCCCATTAACTGTATTTCTTATTTCCCAATAGCAAGAACAATACTCAACAGTTGTTCCTAAAACTTTGAGTTCCAACTTCTCACCATCCCTCCCTCCCCACCCATTCCCTTTGGGAAGGCAGGCAATTCAATATAGGCCCTATCTGTGTAGTTTTGCAAATGACTTCAATAAAAGACATGTTGTGTAAGACTAACTGTATTTCCCTCCATTCTATCCTGCCCCCCATTGTTTCTATTGTGTCTTTTGATCCTGTCCCTCCCCAAGAATGTTGACTTCAAATTGCTCCCTCCTCCCATTGCCCTCTCTTCCATCATCCCCCCCACCTTGCTTATCTCCTTCTCCCCCACTTTGCTGTATTGTAAGATAGATTTTCATACCAAAATGAGTGTGCATTTTATTCTTTCCTTTAGTCAAATGTGATGAGGGTAAACTTATTGTTTTTTTCTCAGCTCTCCTCTTTTTCCCTCCACTAAAAAGTCTGCTTGCCTCTTGAATGAGAGATAATTTACCCCATTCTATTTCACCCTCTTTCCTCCCACTACATTTCTCTCTCACCATTTACCTTAATGTCTTTTAAGATATGGTCCCATCCTATTCAATTCACTCTGTGCTCTCTGTCTCTGTATGTGCGTGCATGTGTGTATGTGTGTGTGTGCACATGTGTACGTGTGTGTGTATGTGTATGTGTGTGTGTGGTCCCACCAACGACCCAGATACTGAAAAATTTTAAGAGTTACAAATATTTTCTTTCCATGTAGGAATGTAAACAGTTCACTTTTGGTAAGTCCCTTATGACTTCTCTTTGCTGTTTACTTTTCCATGCTTCTTCTCATTCTTGTGTTTGAAAGTCAAATTTCCTTTTCAGCTCTGGTCTTTTCATCAAGAATGCTTGAAAGTCCTCTGTTTCATTGAAAGACCATATTTTCCCCTGAAGTATTATACTCAGTTTTGCTGGGTAGGTGATTCTTGGTTTGAGTCCTAGTTCCTTTGACTTCTGGAATATCCTATTCCACGCCCTTCGATCCTTTAATGTAGAAGCTGCTAGATCTTGAGTTATCCTGATTTTATTTCCACAACACTGGACTTGTTTCTTTCTAGCTGCTTGCAAGATTTTCTCCTTGACCAGGGAACTCTGGAATTTGGCCAC
Organism: Bettongia penicillata ogilbyi; assembly: GCA_023548195.1. NCBI lineage: Eukaryota > Metazoa > Chordata > Mammalia > Diprotodontia > Potoroidae > Bettongia > Bettongia penicillata. Next base: position 5,741,880 of record JAJHZJ010000090.1, on the reverse strand, counting down.
AATATTCCTAGGAGTTTCTCTTTTTGGATCTCTTTCACGTGGTGATCGGTGGATTCCTTGAATACTTATTTTGCCCTCTGGTTCTAGAATCTCAGGGCAGTTTTCCTTTATCATTTCATGAAAGATGTTGTCTTTTTTTGATCATGGCTTTCAGGTAGTCCTACAATTTTTAAATTGTCTCTCCTGGATCTATTTTCCAGGTCAGTTGTTTTTCCCATGAGATATTTCACATTCTCTTCCAATTTTTCATTCTTTTGGTTTTGTTTTATGATTTCTTGGTTTCTCAGAAAGTCATTAGGCTCCATCTGTTCCATTCTAATCATGAGAGAACTATTTTCTTCAGTGAGCTTTTGAGCCTCTTTTTCCATTTGGCTAATTTTGCTTTTGAAAGCATTCTTCTCCTCATTGGCTTTTTGAACCTCCTTTTCCAATTGAGTTAGCCTATTTTTCAAGATGTTATTTTCTTCAACATTTTTTTGGGTCTCCTTTAGCAAGGTAGTGACCCATTTTTCATGCTTTTCTTGCATCTCTCTCATTTCTCTTCCCAGTTTTTCCTCCACCTGTCTAACTTGATTTTCAAAATCCTTTTTGAGCTCTTCCATGGCCTGAGCCCACCCCACATCCACCTCAGATGTCTGGGATACAGAGTCCCCAAACTCCACGTCTTTCCCCAATGGTAAGAATTGTTCCTCATCATCAGAATTGAAAGGCGGGAACATCTGTACCCCATCAAAGTAGCTTTCTATAGTCTTATTTTTCTTCCCTTTTCTGGGCATTTTCCCAGCCAGTTACTTGACTTCTGAGATTCCTGTCCACCCCCGCCTAGATTTGCCCAGCTAGTGCTTGGGGTCTGAGATTCAAATGGGCTTTCCGTGGCAGGTGCAGCTGCTATTCAATGTGAGCTTAAGTTCTGGTGCTGGGGTGGGGGCAGGGCTGCCTCCCAGGCTCAGTTCCCTCAGAGGCTTTATGCAGAGACCTTCAGTAATGGAACAGGTGGGGGCAGGGCCATCTCCCAGGCTCAGTTCCCTCAGGGGGGTTTATGCAGAGACCTTCTGTAATGGCCCTGAAGTTCTGCCTGCTGCTCTGGGAGTTCCGGGCCACTGCCGTTGCCTCTGCCACTGCTTCTGCTGCTCCCTCTGCCGCTGCCTCCTGAGGGGCCCGAGTCACGGAGACACCCTGCTCCCCTCTTGGCCAGCCCAGAAGTCTCTCTCACTGACCTGTAGAGCCTGTGGGTGGAGGGACCTTCGCAGCTGCCGGAGATTCCATCCCTGAAGCCTGCTCAGATCTGCTCCTCTGGGGCCGCTCGGCCAGGGCAGCACAGGGGTAGACTCTGTTGTCCGGAGTGCAATAGACCCCTGGGGACTGCTCTCCAGGGCTCTCTGGAACGGAAATCTTTTCCACTGTGTTTCTGCGTGCCTTGCAATGCTCAAGAATTTGTGGGGAGTTCTTTTTGCAGGAAATATATGGGCTGTGGATTCAGAGCTAGCATACGTGAGTCTTTCTACTCCGCCATCTTGGCTCCTCCCCCCCCAACCCTTTTATTTTAAACAAATGTGAGGCCCAGAGTGAGGAAATGACTTGTCCTGGGTCAAACAGGTAATAAAAAAATAGAGACAGCATTCAAATTCAGATCCTTTGATCTCAAATCAAGTCCTTTCTCTATATCATGCTCACCCCTTAAACAGATACCTTATCAACATTTGTTGATTCAATACATAAATAATTTTTGCCGAATTCAGTTGTATTAGCTTGGTTGACTGAATTACTAAATATTATCAAGCAGGAAAATATTCTGCTATTTCATCCTTTCTCCAGCAGATTACTCCCTTTGTCCTCTCTATTATCTCACTTATGCTCTGAACATCTTAGTTACAGTTATAGACATATAATAATGACCTCCCACCAAGACATTAGACGTGTTAGAACCTGGAGACAGTAACCTTAGGAAAGGGGCACCTCAACAGAGAAGCAAGCATTTGGACATATTGCCCCTGTTTGAGAATGAGCCTGCTCATTGTTTCTCATCAATGTTGAATACAATCAGTTCTGTAGTTCTGCATACATCGATTACCTTAGCTAACCCTTATTTTAATTCATCTCAAAATGCTGCCTTTGGTTTGGCATGTCCTTTGCAACCTGGATTGCAGATGGCTTCGTTCCTGAACTTTTTTTTTGCCTGACCTGTGTATGAAACTCATAGGGACTTGACACAGCCTTTCCTTGACCTTGCCTTTGCCTTAGCACCCTGCTGAGCCAAGTTCTGGATGGCAGCTAGAGCAACCACCAAAACCCAGTGCCACTTGCCTTCAACATTAGAATTGGACAAGTTTCTAAAAAACAAAATGAAATGAATGATTTTGGTGAAGCCAAATTAAACTTTGAGGGTAAGAAAAAATTTTTTTATACTCCAAAGATTGGGCAAGATGACTTCAAAAAGGATTTTGAAGCTTTAAAAGAAATTTCCTTTCCCAATCCCCTGGTATAACCAGTTAGATATGGAGAGTAAGAGATGTCGATTTGTAAGTGGTTTTTCAGGTGTGTCTGACTCTTTGTGACCCCATTTTAGAATTTTCTTGGCAAAGTTACTAGAGTGGTTTGCCATCCTTCTCCAGTTCATTTTGCAGATAAGGAACTGAGGCAAATAGGGTTAAATGATTTACCTAGAGTCACACAACTAGTGAGGCCAGATTTGAACTCAGGAAGACTCATCTTCATGATTCTAAGCAGGAAAAGTATGAAAAGAGACTTAACCAGTTGATAAAAAAAGACAAAGAGAAAGAATAATGTTTAAAAGTTGATTTTGTTATGGGAGGAAGGGAAACTTCTGGTTTCGAGTTATGCCGGCTATAGAACAAGGGTCTTGGTAATCTCTGAGAGTCTTTGGTTACATCCAGGTTTCTGTAGCACTAAATAAGTTTATGATAAATATTTAATAAATAAAGCTGCTCATTGTTTAAATGTTATGGCCTGTTCATATCTACCATGCACATTTCTACTGTCCTCTGTGTAATATGCATTTTAAATTTTTCAATGATTCTTTTATTTCATATGTTGCTGTCATATACCAGCATGTTAGTATTACAAGCATAGGCCTTTGTTTCCATGGGAAGGTAGGGGTCATTAAAATAGTTTTTCAGGGGAGAGTATTCTGGAAAGATGGTGGAGTAAGTCAGAAAATTCCAAGCTCTCAAGATTTTCCCCCACAAAAGAGTTAAAATAATGCCCTAGGGTAAACAAAGTGTGGTGGAGATAAATAAGAATTGAGGCTTGACAGGGTTCCTCCTGGGACAATTCCAGAAGATGGAAGAAAAATCTCAGAGAAAGAGGTTTGGTCCGGGTGAAGAGCAAACACCTCCAGGCTAGGTTCCGGTTTAACAACAAACTGCTTAAACAACCAGTGGCAAGCCTTAGGGTTGGTTGGTTTGAGTGGCTGCCTCAGCCACAGTCACAGGAACTTTCACCTTCAAGAAAGTGAGGGGAATTTGGTGTTTGAGACCAGGGAAGATTGAGGGAACCTTTGCTGATAAGGAATGCCAGACACAGCTGTGCTGTGAAGAGCGGCAGGCTGAGAAGGAAACAGGACAGGCCCCTTGAGTGCAGAAGTAGTGGGGCAGAAAGCCTCTGGCTGCCAGCAGTTACAGGAGGCTGGAGGTTTGGCTCTGGTTTCAAACTAGAGGGGATGACTGAAGATCCGGGGCAAGAGGTACCCTTTCCCATACCCCTGGGTTAGAAGTGATTACAAAAATTAAGCTATTCCCCACCCCCACCCCCCCAGACACACACACAAAGAAACATGCAAAGGAGAAAGAACAGCACCACAGAAAGCTATTATGGGAATAGAGATTACCAGGGTTCATCTTCAGAGGAGAATTGTGAAGAAACCCCCAAAGAGTAAAGTCAAATGGTCACCTGCCCAAAAAAGATTTCTTAGAAGATCTTTAAAAAGACTTCAAAAATCAGACAGAGAGGGAGAAAAAACTAAAAAAAATAAGAATAATCCAAGAAAAACCAGAAGGTTATGAAAGGCAAGTTAACCAATTAGAAAAGGAGGTCCAGCATCTTAAGGAAGAAAATGACACCTTGAAAATTAGAACTGGGCAAAGTGAAGTCGGTGAAATTATAAGAGATCAAGAAATAATCAACTCAAAATATGAATAATGAAAAAATAGAAGAGAAAATGAAACATCTTAGAAGAAAAATAACAGATTTGGAGAGTAGATCAAGAAAAGAAAATATAAAAATAATTGGACTAACTGAATGTTATGATAAAAAATGGATCTTGATACAATAACACAAGAAATAATTAAAGAAAATTGTCCTGAAGCATTAGAATGAGGAAAGGAAGTAGAAATAGAAAAAATCCATCTATTACAACTTAAAAGAGATCCTATGAGGAAAACTCATAGGACTATCACAGCCAAATTTCAAAACCCTCAGCTGAAGGATAAAATATTGAAAGCACCAAGATTAAAACAATTTAAATATGAATGGAGCCACAATTAGAGTTACACAACACCTACCAGCAGAGACATTAAAGAACAGCAGGTCTTGGAACACAATATATGGAAGAATGGAAAAAATGGGACTTTGGACAAAAATATCATACCCTGCAAAGTTAAGTATTATTAGGAATAATATAAAATGGACATTTAATACACTCTCAGACTTTCAAGACTTTGTTAACAAAAATCCTGAACTTAATAGAAGATCCAACAAACAAGAACGAAGAGAAATATAAAGCATATACCAAGGACTGATTTTAAGGGATTCCTCAAGACAGATTGTTTACCTTTTATATGTGTAAAATGCATATTTAAGACTCTTATTAAAAATTGGGTAGCTCACAACAAAGATTGGGGTAAACTTGACTATGATATTAATTTTAAAAGTTAAACCATTTAGGAATAGCTAAAAAGAGTAATTATTTTATACAAATGAGGTAGAAGGGAAAGAATTGATAGCAAGGAATTAGATGGGTATGGGGAGCTTATAGTTCTGGTAACCTATTTTCATCGGGAATGGGTTGAAGTGGGAACAAATATATATACATATTTAAAAGAATATAAAAATCTTCTAAATCCAGAGGAAATTAAATGGTAGGGGCATAGGGAGAGGGGAGAGGGCAAGGGAGGGATTTTTAAAGGGGAGGGTGAGGGAATAGGTAAAAAGGCGTTTAGGGGAGGTATCCTTGAAGAGGAATAGTGGGTAGAAGTAGAGGAGACAGGAGGGATAGGAAATAAGAGATATGCACAGGTGTAGAATAAGTTTGGGAAAATGCATGTATATATGTATGTGTGTGTATGTATGTATGTATGTATCTGTAGCCATAGAAAAACATATCTAAACTTCAGTGTAGTCTTCTGGGGGGTAGGGGAAAAGGGAAAAAAGAACAAAGTTAAAAAGTGCACAGCAGAGAACAAAACAGTTCACATGGAAGCAAAGATGGACAATTTTCAACACAAGTATTATTTATCATACAGCCTTTCTTGAAATGAAAATATATAGTTACATAATTTGAATATTCTCTTGTATTCTGCCATGCACATGATGTTTTTTTTTCTTTTTAACTTTGTATTTAAGTTCTTATATTTGTTCATGATGTTTTTGTTTCTTTTCTCTATTCTGTATTTGGGTTCTGGTGTTTGATTCTAAAATAAAATTTAAAAAACTTTTTAAAATAAAATAAAAGTTTTGCAATTATGTGAAATTAATCCAGTCTGCTCTCCTCCTACTACTCAATTCTGAACACAATTAATCCGTTTGTCTGCCCCATATATTCATGGCGACGAACAAGTTATATAGGTGGTTCTTACATATGTACCTACATAAAAATCTTGGCAATGGCAAGAGATCTAACTAAACAAAGTCATGCCAGGAAGATTTAAAAAAACATATGAAGAGAGGACAATAATATTTTTTCAAATGGAAAGATCTATAATGTTATAATCATATAGAAATTATTTTTACCACTGAAGTGAATGACGATTATACTTGATTTCTAAATCACAGTCCATAATAAAAATGGCACAAAAAGACAGGAAAGGCAACTGGATTGGGATATATTGTATATAGAGTAGATCTACACTAGAGAAGCCACAATTGTCCATTTACATGTTTGTTTAATGTCTAGACAGATAACTTCCCCAATTTGTGGATTTGATTTATGGTTTCAGGTATTCAAAGCATGTCATGCCAGACATTACACTATCCCCACACATTATTATGATGTTTTGCTATTGAATCAAAGAATAATAGACTTAGAGGGACTTTAGAAATCATCTGGTCTAATGCTATCCTACAAAAAATTAGGAAACTCAAGAGAAGGAGGAATGACATAGCCTAGAGAATTCACAATCTGAACTAGAACCTGTGTCTCCGGCTTGTTATTCCGTTTAAACCAATTACATTCATGATATTTTCACATGCAGAACATTGTCATTATTTCCATATTCTTCACAATACTCACTTTTAGGTAACGTTGATGAGCGTTTTAGCCATATAAACTCATAAAGGTAGTGTCTTAAAATGTAAAGAGATTGACTTCTCTGTTGGTAGAATTCACATTGGTATCCACATTGAAGAAATCTCAAATCTTTAAAATATTGAAATAGGAAGAGTTTACAAAGCATTTTTTTCAAAATAACTGTGAGCTAACATAACGTTAATTACATCTAGTTCTACAGATAAGGGAAAAGAGACTCAGAAAGAGTAAATGATTCGAAACAAGTCACAGGGCCAATAAATAGTCAAGATGGGACTTGAACCATAGACTTCTGAGTCTGAATAGAGTTTTTTCCTGCTTTTTCACATTGTTGTTGAAGCAAGAATTTGGGAAGGAGTGGGGTGACACTGGAGCAAGGGAAGGAAACATATTGATGGTACAATATAGTATTTGAAAACACCCCCATAAACACAAAGGACACAAATGTGTCCTTTGGGATCTGTATCTTCTGTACATGAGCAAGTAACTCCTCTTTCTGGATCAATTTCCTTGACAATAAAATAGATGAGTAAGGAGACACAGAATTGGGCCAAAACAGCATTCTTGGCCTCTGTGTATCCTATTAATATATATCTCTTTTAAAAATCTGTCTTCCTTTGAGAGACATGGTGAAGTAGAAAGAGCGCAGGACTTAGATCATGAGACTTAGGCTTAAATCTTCATCCCACATCAGTTCTGACTTCAAATTTGGTTAGTGAACGAAGAAAGTGAAGTTTTCATATTTTATTAGGAAAGGAGTTTAGACTGATGGTGCCTTAATTTCATCATGAAGCATTCCTGCCTCTAACACATTAGCTGTGTGGTTGTGAGCAAGTTAACTCTTCTTTTTAGATCTCAGTTTCCTTGTCAGTAAAATGGAAGAAAAATAAAATAGAAGAAGGTAGAGGCACAGGGTTGACAAGATAAGGGATTGGTTTCTAACCTCTATGGACAGATTTCAGGGATTCATGAACTTCCATTGGGGGGAAAAACACATATTAATTTTCACTAAACTATAACTGAAATTGATTCTACCTTTCAATTATTTAAAATATTATGAGGAGAGATTCATAGATTTCACCAGTCTGCCAGAAGGGGTCCATGACACACAAAAGGTTAAGAATTCTCAGACTAGATCTCAAAAGTTCCTTTCACCTCTAAATGTTATGATCTTAAGCCTCTCTCCTACTTCTCAGTTGCTTTATGATTAGTGTATTATTTTTGGCTAAAAGCTCCCTTTGGCCTGAGGCTTTTAGTTTATACTGGTCCTTCTTAAAAATGTCATCCATACCTGCCCTGAAAGCAGTGAGGATACTCTTCACAATAGAGTGCCTGGAGACATCAATGGACTCATTTTCCTAACCCAAAGCAAAGTCTTATCTTTCCTTCGCGTTGGTACAAGCTACTATGAAATATTTAAGCACCACTGACAGTAGATAACTTACGTGAACTGTATCCTACTTGGATATTGTATTATGTTGCAACCTGAAAGATAATGGAGGACTATAAACCCAATTTGTAATTTATACTACCAAATCTAGTCAAGGTCTCTCCTCTCCTTTTCAAACAAATTTCACCTCTGCTAACTCATATCAAACCTTGGTCATCGAAAGAGAATCTGAAGGATCTGTTATAAATTCATCCAAACGATATTTATTCTGTACCTGTTACATGCAAGGCCCTCTAAGAACTATAAAGGAGTAAATATCATGATCTCTTCCCTTAGGGGTCTTTGCTCTTCTGTTTTTCCCTCTTTTTCACTGGGTCCCCAGTCCTTTTTTCCAATACTGGTTGTACCTTCTCTCATATCCTGACACCCTGATACTTGAGGGGAAAACTGGAGTATTCCATGCTTCCTATTGCCAGGTCCAGACTCCCCTTCTACCACAATCATTCAACTTCTCATTTGATTTTCATTCTATCCCAATCTATCATCCAGTCTAGCTCCTTTTAGTAGTTATCTATCAAAACCTGCTCAATCTTCCTTCTTTCTCAAGGAGTTTAATACCCAATTTACAGTCTTCTACTTTATCCAATTCCTGCCTTTGTACCAAAGCATTCCAACATCCATGTTGATATTTCCTTAAATATCCTAGCTTCTTACTTCCTCCCTAACTCCCAGGATTTACTGTCTTGACGGCACTATAGCCACACATGAGGAAAGTCACATCTTTGATCTTGCCGTAACTTTAAGTGTTCCATTTCCAATTTCATATATTCTGAAATATTATGCTTTTATCTAAACTGTCCCCACCTCCGTGCCTTACTCCTCTGAAATCTGTTCTTCATTCTTCTCCTTTTAGTACTCTCTCAGTCATAAGACCTTCTCTCTGGGTTCACTTTCCACTCTTCCAAATCTCAACCCTATCACTACCCAATTCAACATTATACTCTCATATTTTGGAATCCTTCTCCTGCATTTTTTAAATTATTTCACATACTTACCCAAATTCCAAGTCTAGACACCTCCTACCATTTCATCTTCTTCACTCTTACTCATGTTCTTCTGAATAGTAATGAATGAAGTCACATAAAAGCCCCTACTGAGATATATTATGTAATCTCAACTGGGCCCTCACCACAGCAAGGTAATCCATTTAGTGCTTCTGAAGTGATTCTCTATCACTCTCCCTGTACCCCCCACCCCACACCGCCCCCAGCAGCTTTTCTAAATCACCTCATCTCTCCTCAAGTGTTTCAAACCATCCCCCATAGAAGTAAATAGACACCAGCTGCCATGGGTTTCCTCTTCTCTCCTCTACATCTCCTCTACATCTCTTTGACATCACCACCCATTGCCTCCTCTTTTACTCTAATCTCTGACAAAGAAGTTGTCTCACTCTTTGCCAAGGCCCTACCTTCTACAGGTATCCTTGATCCCATCTTATCCCATCTCCATCTCCTTCAGAACATTATCCCTGCAACTAATCTCCCCCTTTCTCTAATCTTAAATATCTCCTATCTATTGACTCTTTCCCTACTGGCTACAAAAACACACAGACGCTCCCCTCATTACCATCTTTACAAAACTCCTGCCACAACAGCATGGGCAATAGAATTGGAGTCAGTATATCTGAATCTGAACCTGGATTCTAACATTTAGATGCTCTACAACTCAGAGCAATGTACTCAGAGACCTTGGTCCACATTTTCTCAGCTGGGATAATAACGTTTATACTCTCTGTCTCAGAAAAAAAAATGCCTCATATGCTTTAACCTTAAAGTGTTATAGAAATATGAGATTATCATCTTTGTATGGAAAATCCCTTATTAGAGTCCACCCCAACACTAATATTTATCAGTGTACAAGTTGTGAAATATAAGGGCTTTTAGCGAAGAAACTATTTCATTCTTGTCTTTGTGCCTCTAGCACCTCACTTTGCACATAGCAGGAAATTAACAAATGTTTATTTTGAATTGAATTAAACTGAACTGAAATAGTGTGTCCATAGGCATTTACTGTTTGTCAGTTACTGGGGATACAAAAGGATACAGCCTCTGCTTTCAAGCAGCTCAATATCATATATATATATATATATATATATATATATATATATAACATATGTAAAGTAAATATAAATATAACATACAAATTACATGTGTATATGATTACATAATAATAATGGAAAATAACCTTAGGTTGAAAATGCTGAGAGGTGGAAGAGCAGGCAAAGGCTCCTGCAGAAGGGAGGATTTGAACTGAGACTTGAAGAAAGCCAGGGAAGCCAAGAGGCAGGGGTAGGCAGGAACAGTATGCGACTAGATCAGGACAATAGTCTGATAGCAATTTTTAGAGTTGCAAAGGAACTCAGAAGTCACCTCTTCTAACTCTTTCATTTTACAGATGAACGAGAATTCTATAAGATACAACTGAGGTCCTCAAAGACCCACTAGGCTAGAATGTTGAGTTAAATATAGGAAGATGAAATGTAATAGGGGTCAATGAAAAGTCTTCAACTTGGATTAAAAAAAAAAGTACAAGATAGGAGAGATTTGGCTAGATAGCAGCCTGTCTGAGAAAGATTTGGGGGTTTTAGCTACCAGTTCAGTGAGTCAATATTGTGATACAGCAGCCCCCAAAGCTGATGCAGTCTTAGGTTGCATTTTCTCCAATTTTCTTTAAGTATTTCATCTGGACTTCTTTGCACTTGTCAGTATCTAACTTGAATCACATTTACATGATATAATATAAAATAATGTCATATTTATTGCGTATTACATCTCCCTTGAGAGGTAGCCTGCCATCACAGAGAAAAGGTCTCCAAGTCAGGAAGGACTGGAATCAAATCTTGCCTTTGCTACAAGCTATCTGTGTGACTTCTAGGTAGGTCACAACCTTTCCCCGACTATAGGTTGCAGAGAAGGTGTAGCCCTATATTGGTAGAGGGACCTTCCTTATCTTGAAGCTCCCTAGAGCAATGAAATCACAAGTCTCTGTCCCAATATTCATTGGCTCATTAGACTTTAAAGTACTTGAGGTCAGAGATATTTCTAAAATTTTGTATATCTAGTTCAGGGCTTTTCAAATAGTCATAATAAAAACATAAGCAATAACTCACATTGTTTAATGCTTTAAGCTTTATATACTGTCCTCTCAATGGTGAGTCAAGGCAGGTAGTACAGGCTTTGTTATCTCTATTGTATAAATGAGAAAAAGCATAAGACATTTGCTTATGAACATACAGCTAGTAAGCACAGACCAAGCATCTGAATTCAGGTCAAGTGCTTAAATATTTGTTGATTTGCAAAATAAAGGAAATATTTCAGTCCTGCTGGGGTCCAAATGGCCCAGTACAAACAGCCTAGAGAACACAGGGCAAAGAACAGTAGGGGAGGCCCAAATGAAAGAGTCATTTGGAGGGAGACCATGAGCCCACATAGTGTGATTTTCTCCAGGGCTCAGAAGCCTCTAGGGATGGCTCTGTTCTTGTGTTCAGACCAATTCTTACCCAGAGTTTCCCTGGAGCATCTGTGCTGCTTTCAAGCATGACGGCATGTGGGTGGACAGCTCTCCCTGCTTTCATTCCCCACAGTACCAGCCCAGCACCCAGCAGTCAGCCTGATCAACCCACAGAAGTGAGGAGTGGCCCTGAGATAATAATACTTCTTTAGTGAGGAACCCTTCCTGGAACCTGAGCCTGACAGGGCCAGGCTGCAGCCAGGACTCTGGTCTCTCTAGATTGTGTTCCTGGAAAAACTGTTCAATTATTGATAAGGGGCCCACTGACATCACTGAAAGACAAGGAGGTTCTTTCCTCACTTAAAGTAGTGCTTTGCTAAGCAGATCTCAGTTTTAAAATTGGGAAAGAAATGCAGTTTCATTCATGAGGGGTTGGGAGGAGAGGTAGGGTGGAGTCTTTCCTCATTTTACTAAGAAGCAGCTGAGAAAAATCATGAAGAAAAATCCCATTTATTTCAAAATCATATTTCATATTATTATTTATAAGTTCTTTAAGCTCATTTTTTAAAAAATGTCTTTCTATACAAATGATAATGACCATAAGAGGAGCCTTATAATGCTTGCACAATCTACTTCATGTGGCTATCATGAGAAAAGCACTTCCAGTCAATTCAATTCAACCAGCATCTGCTTATCACCTACTATCTGCATGAACATAAATATAAGTAGATATAAACATATATGTACATAGATACATATACACACATATATACATACATATATGTAGATAGATGGATAGATGATGGATGCATAGATAGAAAGATAAATAGACAGACAGAAAGATAGATGATAGACAGATAGATAAATAGATAGATAGATAGATAGATAGATAGATAGATAGATAGATAGATAGATAGATAGATAGACAATAAATAAGAAATTGTTTTTTATGGGTAGGGCACTAACACCTGAGAAGGATCAGGAAGGTGAGAAATGCCACTTAGGGATTCCAAAAGGTGGAGGTGAGGAGAGAGAGAGCTTTCCAGTGTTTGGAGATTGCCTAGATAAAAGCATAGAGATAGGCAGTAGAAAGGGGGAAAGGGAAGGGAAGTAGGCCAGTTTGACTGGAACATAGAGCACGCAAGGAAAATAAGGCAAATCAGTCTAGTCACTTTGTAAATATGAGCTCCTATTATTATTTCCCCTAATAATAATCTTCTGTGAAAGTTCTCTACTGATGCCTCATCATGATCTGTAGGTAACCTTGAGTTCCTAAAGCTTGTCACAATGGAGCCAAGCTCTGGCCATTCTGCCCAGTTTGAAAGCTTTAAGTACAGGCCTAGAGACAGACTGGACTGGACTCTGTCATTCAAAAACTGGTCTAGCTGACTTCCAAGAGTCTCATTGCCCAGTTTGGTACAGAATGACAATATTTTGGCCATGGAAATTCTCAGACTTTTTATAGATGTCTCATTTTATAGATGTGCAAATCAAGACTCAACAAGTTGATGTATCTTGTCCAAAGGCATATGGCTGATGAGTGGTAGGGTTGGGGCTCACACAAAGCCAGTTTCTCAGACCCCAGGTCAGTCAGCAAGCATTTATTAAGTGCCTACTAACTGCCAGACCCTCTGCTACATGCTAGGGATACAAAGAAAAGCAAAAAATGTTCCTATTCTCAAGAAGTTAAAACTTTAATGGAGTGGAGAACACATAGATAAACAAGAAACATATACACAGTAGATGGAAGACAGCCTTAAAAAAGAAGACTAGTGCCTGGAAGGATTCAGAAAGTGTCCACTCTTCTTTGTATCTGGGGATACTATCCCCATTTCTTAGTTCTTTCTCTGATTTGCTTTCTGGAAGGACTATAATGCTTCTCTATACTTCCCATTCTATAAAATAGGAACAAATGTACAGTGTGTATCAACAAAGTTTGATTGATCAATCAGAATTACTTAGCATTCACTACATGTCAGGGACTATACCAAGCACTAGAGATACAAAGAAAAGCAAAAACAATCTCTGCTTTAAAGAAGTTCACATTCTAATGGAAAAAGACAACATGTAAGCAACTGTGTTCAAGCAAGACACATGGAGGGTAAATCAGGGATAATTCAGGATTCCCTGGAATGAAGTACTTGTCTAGTTGTGTGGGGTCAGACAGGTTGTTTCTTGGTCAAGTTAGCATTCCCTTGGATCCTAAGTAAAATAGAATTGAAGGTGATGAAAAATAGTAATTGAAAAGACTTGAAGTAATGTTTGGTTATAGTAAGTTTAGAAGCTGTATAGGAGAGTGGGATGTGTGAATATGCTGTTCTTGAGTGGGTAGGTAGGAGGCTGGGTCTGTGTAGCTCTTGTGGCAGGTGGGTGGGAGATATGCACATTTTACAAGCTAATCAAACACTTTCCAGGCTTAACTTTTTTGAAAAATGACTTGTAAATAAAGCAGAAATTATTATTATTATCTATTTTACTATTCTTCTGAGGAAATTGCATCAAGTCAATATCTATGAGAATCTCAAAGTCTTAAAAGACTCAAGCTAAGCAGTTTAGCTATCATAGCAGAAAAAGCACAAGATTTGTAGCAGCAGTAGTAGGACCTGGATTCAAATCCTGGCTCTGATATTTATCTACTATTTGTGTGATCTTGGGGAAATCACTATCTCTGTGAGCTGGGTCTCAATTTCCTCAATTTTAAAATGAGAAAGCTGTGCTAAAGAACCTCTTGAGGTCCATTCTAGATCTTAATCTAGGATCCTAAGTATAAAAGGCAGCTAGGTACCTCAATGGATACACTGTTGGGTCTGAAGTCAGAAAGACTTATCTTCCTAAGTTCAAATCTGGCTCCAGGCACTTACTAGGTGTATGACCCTGAGCAAGTCCCTTCAACCCTATTTGCCTCAATTCTTCATCTGTAAAATGAGCTGGAAAAGGAAATGGCAAACCATTCCCAATATCACTGCCAACAAAAACCCAAAATGGGGTCAAGAAGAATCGAATATGATCAAGAAACAACTCATCTACAACAAGTACAAAGGAATGAGCTACCTCTCTGTTTGATTCAGGGCAGAGTTCAGGGAATTCTTACAGAACAGTGCAACTCTTTTGTTATTGCAGGCTCACATTCTACAGGGTTTTCTGGAATAAACTCTTTATGGAAAATGGAATTTGAGAGCTTTCTGTTGCTAAATAGCCATGCTAACTCTGAAGTAAGACTATGTATGGCATGAATATTCCAGCAACATGATTGTATTTACAGAGTTTTGTGAGTGTGTCCAGTCCTTTGGAAATAGAGGAATCTTGACAGGGCATCATTAAACACTCAATAGTACTGGGATCCAAATGGAATATTTAGAATGGTGATAGATGATAGTAAGAGAGGTAAGTTTTTAGGAGGAATTTGGAAGGGAGTAATGGGAAATCTCTGAGGAGCAATAATAGTTTATTGCAAGAAATTTTACTTAATTCAGCAAATATTCATACCTCCTAAGTCCTAGGTATTGTGCTAAATGCTGAAAACAACAACAAAAGAAAGCACAGTCCTTGTGCTAAGAAGCTATTATCTATGGAAAAGAGGAAGTAAAATAAGAAATGTGCAAAAAATATTGATAATAAAAGGCAAAATGTGGAAATTACTAAAGAGAGGCCTACCAGAGAAAATGATAAAAGAAATTTCATCCTTTTTCAGCTTTGAACTATCAGAGAAAGCTTTGTGGAGGAGCCAATATCTGAATTAAATCTTGACACTGAAGGCATCAAGATGGTAGAAAACAGATAAAAAGGGAAATAGTGACTGGAACTTAAGGTAAAAAAAAAGTTGTATGAGATAAAACTCTAAATGCAGGTTGGAGTTAAGAGTGTAGATGGAAGTCTTTTGGTGCTAAGAATAGTCATTATCCTGGTATTTGAGGGTTTACATGATGTGAGGTTAGATGAGGATAATATGAATATGAGACTCCCCAATACAACAGGAGGGATGGGGGGAAGAGGCAAAGGAAAGGTTATGTTACTGAATCATTTATTTCCCTGAGCCTGCAGCAAGCTTTGGAAATTGTTTGAAAAAAAGCACGTGTTATCTGCATGAGTGAAGATATATGCAGGGCCAGGTCTAGATACAATTATAAAGTTAGTGATGTTTATCTTTGGGGTTCTCATTCTCATGGTTCTCTGTTGATCAATTACACAAGTAACATCCCTCCCCAACTCCAGTACCCTCATCCTCTTCCTTCTCTTTATCAAAACCACTCTCTAGAAAGATATCTGAGTTTTATTCACCCCATAGTATCTAATATAAATACTCTATAGGGTTTAATACCTCCCAAAACTATCTTTATAATGGCAGAGAAGGTCATCATCTAATGGAATGGAGGCTTCTCTGGAATTTTAGGCAACAGCCAAAAGGTTAGAGAGGTTTCAGAGAAACAATACGAAACCTTTCAGCCACCCCTGATAACACACCATAATTCAGGCCCTATGAATACATAAGATGTATATTCAATGTATGTTTGCCCTGGTTTAACATCTCAACAAGAGCAGTGATGGAACATTCCCTGGCCATGATGTAAGGTCTCCAGAAAGACAGATCTTTCTCCTCCTGGAACCAAACCTTCTTCTGACTCTTTGGAGGTTTCAGTGATAGCAGGGACACCCAAATTGCCCATTTGTTAGATCTTGCTTTTGGTAGATGATTCACCTACCTCCTTTTTCAATCAAACATATTCTTCATGAACTCTTTCCTTCTAGGACAGCTAGACACAGCACTGGAGAGAATGCTGGGCCTGCAGTCACGAAGACCCAAGTTAAAATCTGGCCTCTGACACATACTTGGCTGTATAACCTGAGCAAGTCACTCTGTTTGCCTCAGTTTCCTTACCTATAAAATAGGGATAATAATATTACTGAATTCCCAAGTTTATTGTGAGGATCAAATAAAATTACAGCTGTAAAGTGCTCAGTATCGTGCCTGGCACATAGTAAGAACTCCATAAATTTTGGTTATTATTACTGCTTTTCCCAAAATGGGGACACTGCTGGCAAGATGCAACAATCAACTTACCTCTACAGTACAATGGATCTTTCCATTGCCCTTTGGGTCTATAGCAATTTTCATTCTTCCAAGAATAGAAAACTTCTTCTGAGATAGTGGTGTCCTATCACTTGAAGCCAGACAACATTATTGGAAGATTTTTTTCTTTTTTCTCTAGGACTATGATTTAATTGGTGGAGAAAACTTGCTCCAAGTGAGTAAACTATCTCTGCCAAGGTAGACTGGCAACTCTTCTGCAATTTATAATTTCATAGAATTTTTGGTAACTGAGTTGCCTGGGATCATATGGCCATTATGCTTTAGAGATAGGACTTAAACTCAGACTATCTATAGCCTAGTACCTCATCTTCTACACCAGGGTTGAGGAACCTGTGGCCTCAAGGCCACATGTGGTCTTCTAGATTCCTTGGATGAGGCCTTTTGATCGAGTCCAAGGTTTTGGGGGTTTATTTTGGAGGGGGGTAAGGCGAGGCAATTGGCGATAAGTGACTTGCCCAAAGTCAAGCAGCTGGTAACTGTCAAATATCTGAGGCCACATTTGAACTCAGGTCCTCATGACTCCAGGGCCAGTGCCTAGCTGCTCTTGAATCCAAGTTTTACCGAACAAGTTCTTTTATCAAGAGAATTTGTTCTGTGAAGTTTGGATTCAGTCAAAGGGCTGCACTTGAGGACCTAGAGGGCCACATGTAACCTCAAGGCCACAGGTTCTCCACCTCTCCTCTATACCTTGCCGTCTCTCCATAGATGACAGTGTGGTGTTTAAAGTCAGATAATGGTTTAGGATCACTGAAGTTCTCATTTGCAATCCAGTCTAATCTCTTCCTTCTATTTAATTCTGAGTCGAAATGCAATTTCTGCCCAAAATATATGTAAGTTCTGAACTAGCACACTGAACTACTTCTCCAATTGCATGTCATAATCTGGCCAATATGCGATTTTCATCCACTTGTATTTTTTTTTTATTTTTCTTATGTGTATTATAAAGTTGAACTCTTTTGAGTAACCATGGATTTCATTAAGTAAATTTTGCAACATTGGGGGGCTTGATACAATCAACACAATGTTATCTATAAACACAAGAATCTAAAGGATCTTGCTCACTCTGGGGAATTGTTCCTCTTTTTGGACTTTGGACAGATATCCTCTATAACAAGGCGAGCACTTTTGATGTATTTGCTCTGTTTGGTATTAATCCTCAGGCTAGCAATTAAAAAAAAGCTTTTGGTGTTTTCATCTATTAGGTTCTCTTAGTCTTAACACATGCACAAAAGACATCTTGTTGAAAGAGTAACTTTTATTCTTACAAGTCAAATGTTCTTTTAAAAAAATCAACAAACCACCAACAGAGCAAGATTCTATATTCTCTGTACCTTAGTCAACCATGTGACTGTGAAGATGAATGCTGGAGAAACTTATCTACCAAAGTCTGTTTCTTTCTCATGTTTTCATCATCAGGACAAATAATATAAAATCTGAAAGACAAATGTTAATATTGGATTTCTCAGTATCATATATAATGGCAGTTCTCAGCATCAAGGTAGTCACTAGTAAGACAAGAGAAATGCTTTAATTTCTAGGCTTGGTCAGATTAAACCATCCAGTCTGAGGTCCCTTTTTAAGAGTACAGATCAAGTCCCACATATCTGTATCTGCCTATAGAATATAGTCCTAGACCATGGTTCCATTTATCATATGACTGGTGAACTGAATGGAAAGAAACAGACTATTGATTTAAAAACTCTGATGTTTAATTGACACACACTAACACTTATCTAGACCTCTGGAAAAATGAGCTGGAAATTTGGCTAAGAACAGGTTTTCTTTTAGATTCCTGGGGCTTCCTGTTTTCCAGCCGGATTGGAAATTCCACAGGAATAACTTTCCCTCCAAGTCCTTCAGAAATGCCTTTTTCTAGTCTTGACCAAGATGAGAGAAGTCAGATATCTAAGACATTTTACACATACGTGCACACACACACATACACACATACACACACACCAAACATAGATATACACATATACATACACAAACATGTACATCCATACTTGGAATTTGGCTTTTGTTCTGGATTATTCAAATATTTTCTCAGCCTTATATCACATTGTGTAGACTTAACCTATTTTCTGAGAAGGAAGGCAAAAACAAGGCTGTGAGTTAAGCACTGCACCAAAGACTATGGATAGCTGCAAAGGAAGGAGAAGACATCACACCTTTCTCAGCTGAAAAGCAATAGCAGAAATTACACAGAAGCCATTTTTGATTTTGCACTGTTTTCCCTTCCAATGTAAGCTGTGCAAATACTTGTCAGCCCTCTGAGCCACATTTTTGATTGCAGTAAAGTTTAGCAGTGAGATTGGCAACAAGGAGACATCTGATGTAATCCCTTCCATTACTGAAATGTGCAGTGCTTTGTGTTAAAAAAAAATAAAGAAGAAACGCAGATGTAAAGATGATATGAAGACTGTGATACACGGAAGCAGACTAATTAAAAGGTCACTATGACTGACATCACGATGTTGATTACTCAAGCTGGACAAATGCATCACAATCACTTTCTCTTCTTCTGGCAGATTCTGGAGGTAGATGCCTATGCCCTCACTTTGCAAGCCATAAATAAAACACAGCTGCCAAAGGAAAATGAAAGATGAAATTCATCTCTCCTCTGTGCAGTGTGTCCCTACCCCATTGGCTCGTGAGGCCCAGTGCAGATTTACAAAGAATAGTTATGCTGCGTCAGAACAGACCATCTGGGTGGACAACGGCTCTTGTATAGTACATTCTGAACTCCTTTTGCACTGTAACCTCCCTCTTTTGTCTCAGCTCACAGCATTCACTAGGGTGTGGAAAGCTTTCCCCTCCTTTAAAATTTAAAGGCATGGTATCTAATTAAATTGATAGAATAAAATAAAGAAAGAACCATGATCCCAGTAGAAACCACAGAGAGCAAAAGTCTAATTTAGGTACGTCAGCTGGAGAAGGGGAATAAAAAGCAATGATAGCAGCTCCTTGATTGACTACAGCCAGAGAGACAGAGGACACAAAAGGGGCATGCAAGGAGCAATGGTATAGGAGAAAGATCCCTAGACCTAGAGTCAACACAACTTGAGTCAGGAGACTCAGATCCAAATATTGGTTCTGATACTTATTAGGGACAGTTAGGTGGAGCAATAGATAGAGCACTGAGCATGGAGTCAGGAAGACCTGAGTTCAAATTTGGCCTCAGACACTAGCTGTGTAATCTTGGGCAAGTCATTTAACCCTATTTACCTCCATATGCTCTTCTGTAAAATGAGCTGGAGAAGGAATGGTGAAACCACTCTAGTATCTTTGCCAAGTAAATCCCAAATGGGGTGAAAAAGAGGCAGACACATCTAAAAGAAATGACTAACAATAAACACTGGTAAATGACCTTGTCTCTCTGTGCCTCAGTTTCCTCATCTGTAAAATAATATTTGTACTAGCCACCTAATAAGACAGTTATGAGTATTAATATGCCCTCTGGGACTGGCCCATCTTCTCCTCACCCATACCAGAAGGAATAAGTGGCCAAGAATCCATCCACTCCTATGAGGTGGAAATGGCAGAACATGATCCTGACCCCAGAAAGTGTCTTGTAAAACTTAAGGTGCTTTGTAAATGTGAAAAATTGCTATTTCTTACAAAGAAAGCCACCAGGATCTGACTACCAAAGTGAACTATATAGGATAAGAACAGGAGAACCTGACAACTTTTATTCTAGGTATATATCATCAATGGGGTAATAGCAACAACTCACATTTTCTACAGCTTTTTGAGAATGACAAAGTGCCTTCCTAAAAACAACCTGGTAAGAGGAGCAATTATTCTAGTCTAGACACAGAAAGATCTGGAATATCTAAGGCCCGCTATAAGGAAACATGGAGCTTATAACAAGACAGTATGTTGAGGACAGACATACGCAGGCAGGGAAAATGGTACACTGGGTTCCAGGGAGAATTGGGTACCCCACCAGGGCTCCAGAGAGAATAAGTCTCCTCTCTCAAACCAATAACACCTGGTAGGTTTTATAAGGTTCTTATCTAAGTCAAGCAGGAACCTGGACCTGGCGACTGATGCTGATTCATGCTAGTAGGGGGAGGGTACATTTTTGGGGAATTGGAGGTTCGTTGATTTCAAGCCCCATCCCTTCCTCCTGGTGAGAAAACAGAATGAAAAACAGCGAAAAAGGCTCTGGGCTATTACTGCTGGTCTTATTTGGACAGGGTTACTCAGGTTCTCTGGCAGGGTTTTTTTGAATTCTCCTGGAGTTCTTCATTTAGCATGTCACTGTATGCTGCTATATTCCCATGGGGAAGTAGTAAGGTGCTTTACTAGTGAAGATTGCATTTTATTTGGAAAAGATTGAACAGATCTATTCATCTTTCTGAGCCTGTTTCCTGTTTCATCAACAGTGATGATAATATCTACCCTATTTGTTTTCTAGAACTATTAGGAGGAACAAATGATAAAAAAGCATGATAGAATATTTTGGAAACATAAAGTATAATTAACAAAAGCACAAATATCATAGATGACTTTAAATAAAGGGAACTAGAACCTGGATGGTTTAATTGAATATGTAATTTTAAGAATCACATCACACAAAAGTATCCTGTCAAAGCAATCTATTTTTCCCTGCAATAGAGACATCACTGACAGATTATTAGAATACAATCTTTATAAAATGCATTTACCATAAAGACTTTGGACTTTGCCTTAAAAAATGAGCATCCATAAGCTAAGAATATGATACTTAAAACAGATATTTCTGTATGTATATGGAGTTTTTTTTTTATTCAAAAGTCATAGGTCAAGGATCAGGAACCTGTGGCCTTCTAGGTCCTCAAGTGTGGTCCTTTGACTGAGTGGGCTCAAAGCGCCCTTTCCCACCTTCCTAAAACAGGTTTTAGTCTTTTTTTAATGATCTCAGGTCATCATCTGCTCAAAGGACCGCATTGGAGGACCTAGAGGGTCATACATGGCTTTTGAGGCTGCAGGTTCCCCCACCCCTGCCATAGATCTACCTTTCCTTAAGTAAATCTGATACTGCAACATCTCACTTATTTGGATATCATCCAGAAAACAGCTAAGAATTTAGAAGGAAACAACAAAAATCCAAATAAATTTTATTTATCAGTAAAATTAGTCAGATGCTGACTCAGAGCTTATTTACTTATACACAATTTTAAGTTTGGTGATTTGATTGCTGAAGTCATAGCATTAAGTTCCCCTCTAACAAAATGAGAAGAGTTGAATGTGTGTTAGTAATTAGAGGGATTAGAAGGAACTGAGGGAGTAGACTCTGTCAGAGAAGGAGGACAGGGTCAGTTTTGTTGAGTATATGACATGGTCATGTCTCTTCAGGATGGAATGAATGAGATGACCAAACTCAAGGACTAAACTGAGAACTGAAAAGAGTTCATGCCAGCAGCGATCAATCGGTATAAATGAATAAGTTGATCAGGAGAATCTGATCAACTTGATGAGATAATCTTGGGACTTTGACTGCATCTTTCTTTGGAGGGTTGTGGGCATTCCCATGGAACTTCTTTGAACACACTGAAGACATCTCTTTAAGTCTCATCAGTCTGCTATGAATTGATTGGCTCAGGTTGTTGGGAATTGTGGTGGAGTCTATAACAATGGTTAAAGAATCTGTTACTGAGTGAACTCTGTTTTTGAAGAATTCTTGAGCCAGCAAAGCATGGACCAGAAAATTATGTGCAGACCTTGATTGTAAGGGGTGGAGGTGCAGAAGCAGAAAGCCTGTGTGTCTGGATAGCCTCTCCCTGGGAGTCACTAATGGTGGAGCTTCTGGGCACAAGAGATAGCAGCATCATAGGGTGGGGGAGGGACAGTCGCAGAGAGGCAGGGACAAAGTCACTGTTGCACTTGTACCCTCTCTCAACTACATGCCACCAGACCTAGGGAGCCAAATAGCTTAGTTGTTTGGAATTCTTGAACTTCTGAATTTCTTGAACTCCAGTTTTTCTGGAAAAGTGTGGTGAGTTCCTGAAACCTCTTGAGGTCAATTGGATGCCTTCATCCAACTCCTACAGCTCAAAATCAAATGGAGTCAGGAAAACTTCCTTATAGGGAACAACAATCATGACCCGAAACAACAGTTTTTCTTATACAGTTTCTTGTTCTGAGACAGTATGACATGGGAGGAAAGAAGACTGGATCTATTACCAGGGTGACTTTAGACAAGTAACTTTTCAGTAGGCCTCAATTTCCTCCTCTGTAAAATGAAGGTTTTAGACAAGATGACCACTAAAATCCTTTCCAGCTCTATGTACTCAGACACAGCAGATAGAAGAAACCAGTTAGAAAGGGTAGGGAATGGCAAGGTACATATAAAGCATCAATAAATGATACCCGAAACACTGAAGAAACAAAGGAAGGGATAAGGGGGAGAATCAGAGAAACAGAGTATTTACAAAAAAAAAATACTTTTAGAAAGTTTGCTGAAAAAGAAAAAGAAACTGGTAGGAAGTACTAAATTTTAGAAAGAGGTTTTAAGTTCAAATACCAGCTCTGCCACTTATTAACTGTGAGAGCTTCAGTGTCTTTCTCTGTACAGAGATGACTTCTAAAGTCCTTCCAATTCTAGGTTTATATTCCTATGAACTTTAGAAATCCTAGTTTCCTGGAGCCATTTAATATAGGAACAAACAGAACTTATTTCAGTAGGCACTGAAGTCATCCTAGGGTTCATCATAGAATAACTGATACAAATACTATATCCTTTTAGAATAGGCAGGGATTTGATAGAAACTGGTGTCCATAATGCTAATAACAATGCTAATGGCAATAATATCACATTTCAAGAGGACGTTGAAATTTGCAAACCTATCTATGCGATAGATAATGTGAGTAACGTTACCTTCATTTTATAGATGAGGAAGCTGAGGTTTGTTGAGGGAAAACAGCTGGGGAGATAATGATCCTACATCATTAACAAAAGATGGAAGTCTGTTTTAAGAAGGTGGGAAAATATGTATCACATGCTTTAATCTAATGGATTTCAAATTACTTAAGGACAAGAGCATTTTTTATATTTTCTTTGTATCTCTAATGCCTAGCACAGTGACTATCTCAGAGTAGACATTCAGTCAATGCTTATTGAATTGAATTGAAAGTTATTAAAATAAAATTTTTTAAAGTTTGGGAGTATGAATGGGTTAAACTTCATTAATCTCATTCTTTTCCCATCAATGTCAGATAACTGACTGCACCGGAGCTTTGCTCCAATTTGGCTCCATTTGGGCCTCAGTCCTGCTTCTTGGCCATTTTCCAATCCCTTTCACTTATTTATGCTCCATGGCATCTGTGATCATGACATGGGGGCTACAGGGAAGGATGTTCTGCCACTGGGTTTTTACTCCCTTGTTTTAGGAATTTCATGATGATAAGGTTTATATTAATAGAGATATGCAGGTTGAGAAAAGTACTATGTAGTTCTAGCTTGTTTGTTTTTTAAGCATTCTAGTTTATTCAAATGTGAAATTATTTTTTTGGTGTTGTAATTCGTTCATTTTAAAGGTTTGGCTCCTTCAATAAAGGAGCTAAGGCCATGGCAGCTTATAAAAACTTCTGGGACCCTACTTGGCACGGAAACATCTTCTAATATAAATGAAGTAAATAAGGAAGAGAGGAAAGAGTGCATTAGAATGGCATACAAGTGTGATAGTCAGAGTAACCATTTCCTATTGGGAAAAAAGACAGTGAGTAGTTCTAATTATCTGGTCTCTTTTCAGAGAGTTATGAGGAGAATTTCCCCCCATTTTTCTTGGAACAGAATACTACCTCAATATACTGAACTCCAGATGAATTCTAAAAGTGAAGGGGATAGGGGAGAGGAATTAATGTCTTCTCTTTAATAAAAGCACACAGATGCTTAGAAACTCTCCTACAGGAGTCTTTAATAGATAATTGTAGTAAGCACTGAAGCATTGTTGAAATGAGCATAGATTCCTGATGATAGGAAAGGAGTCAGGTGAAGTCTACTAATGCCTAGTAATTAAAACCAGAGTTTGTGGTATGCAGTAGCAGACTAAGGGTTGTTTAGTAAGTATCTATTACATATCTGGAAATACATATTAAATATACAAACATTAAAACTACATGTATTTAAATCATGCTCTGTCTAGAAAAAAAGGATTAGGATGCTAGAATTATACCAGAAACTCACTATTCGTTTTTTTTAAAAAATATTTTCTTTTTTTCCAATTATTGGAAAAATTATTGGAAAATTCCAATTATTGGAAAAATATTATTATTCAAACTTTTAACTTTTTTTTATATTTTAAGTTCTGAATTCTCCCCTCCCTCCCCTTCCTCCTTATTGAGAAGGCAAACAACTTGATATAGATTATACATATGCAGTCATGTAAAACATATTTCCATATTAGTTGTGTTGTGAAAGAAAACATAGACAAAAAACCAACAAGAAAAATAAAGTTTAAAAAAAAGTATGATTCGATCTGTATTCAGACTCCATCAATTCTTTCTCTAGAGGTGCATAGCATTTTTCATCTTAAGTCCTTCAGTATTGTCTTGGCTGAGAATAGCTAAGTCATTCACAGTTGATCATCTACAACATTGCTGTTACTGTGTACAGTGTTCTGGTTCTGCATACTTAACTTTGCAGCAGTTCATGTAAATCTTTCCAAGTATCTCTGAAAGCATCATGCTCATCATTTCTTACAGCACCATGGTGTTCCATCAAAATCATATACCACAACTTGTTCAGCCATTCTCCCATTCTGAGCATCCTCTCAATTTCCAATTCTTTGCTACCACAAAAAGAACTGCTAAAAATATTTTTGTATGTATATACCCTTGTGCTTTTTTAAAAGTGCTTTGGGATACAGACCTAGTAGTGTTGTTGCTAGGTCAAAAGGTAAGCACAGTTTACAATCCTTTGGAATAGTTACAAATTGCTCTCCAGAATTGTTGGATCAGTTCACAGTTCAATAGAGTCCCAATATTGAATAATAACGATATCTTTGCTTTACCCTTGATCTTAATGGGGAGGCTTCTAGGTTGTCTCTGTTACAGGTAATGCTTGCTGAAGGTTTTACAGAGATGGAAGTTATCCTCACTATTCTTAATAATTTTTTTTCCCTCTTCATATTTTGTTTTTATTTTTTCAAGTAATAGGCATTTTAAAAATTAATCTGTCCTTCTCGCTGCTCCCCTCTCATTAAGCAAATTCAAAAAACAAAACCAAATCTTTAATATATATGTATATAGTCTGGCAAAACAAATTCCTGTGTTAGCTTTGTCTGAAAATCTATGTTTCTTTCTGCATTTTAAATTCAATTATCTTCTGCCAGAACATGAATGATATACTTCATCTTTATACTTAGATTTGGGAGTTATCACAACGCAGATCAGAGAACCAAAGCATTTCAAAGTTGCTTCTTTTTTATAATTTTATTATTGTATAAATTGTTCTCTTGCATCTCTATGTCGGTTCATAAATGTCTTTTCAGTTTTCTCTGAAATTGTTCATTTCATCATTTCTTACAACACAATGATATTCCATTACATTCATATGCTACAATTCCTTTAGTCATTCCCCACTAAGAATATGTCCCTTTAATTTCCAATTTTTATATACCATTAAGAAGAACAGCTATAAATATTTTTGTACCAGTAGATCTCTTTACTCTTTCATTGATTTTTTTTAAAAAATCAGATTAGTTCATTCTGTCATTAGATTTCTTTTTTAAAGCAGTTCAAGTTTATTTTTAGTCTTCTTGCTTTGATTTTTTACTAATCCCTTCTTTAGCTTTCAGCATTTCTACTTCTTTATTTAGTTGGGGGAGGGAAGTTTTTTTTTGTTATTCAAGTTTCTTTTAATCGTATGCCCAATGCATTTATTTGTTCTTTTTTGTTGATAAAAATGTTTAAAGAGATAAAATTTCCCTTTAAAATTTCTTTAGCTGAGTCCCATGAGCTTTGAAGTGTTGTCTCATTATTGTTATTTAATTTGATGAAATTTTCTATTGCTTCTTTAATTGTTCTTTGACACATTGGTTCTTTAGAATTATATTATTTAATCTCTAGTAACTTTTACATTCTTTCTTTAATGTCCTTTCACTGAATATAATTTTATTGTATCATGATTAGTAAATGATGTTTTTAGCACTTCGGCTTTTTTTTTCTTGGATGAGGAGTTTATGCCCTGATATGTGGTGAATTTTTGTAAAGATACTCTGTACAGCTGGGAGGAATGTAAGTTCTTCTCTATTCCATTTAGTCACTGCCAGGCGTCTGCCATCTCTAATTTTTCTAAACTTCGATTTAGATCCCTTACTTCTTTATTGTTTCTCCTTTGGTTAGAGCTGTCTAGATTCGAAAGGGAACATTAAAATCACTTACTATTATAGCTTTACTCTCTATTTGGTCCTTCTAATTAATTTCTTTTCCTTACATATTTAGATGCTATGTCTTCCAGTGCATGGTGCCTTTTAGCATAATATATTTTCCTTGCTTTTTTTTTCATCTTTTCTCTATTTGCTGTAGTCTTATGTGAAATCATGATTACTACTCCCATTTTTTTAGTTCAGCTGAAGCACAATAGATCTTGCTTCAGCCCCTCATTTTAACTTCATGTAAATCTTTGTGTTTCAAGTGAATTTCTTATTAAAAAAAAACATGTTGTCACATTCTGCTTCCAAATCTAGTCTTTTTACTCTTCTGTTTTATGAGATCATCCCATGCACCTGCACATTATGATTGTGAATTGCATACTTCCCTCCATCCTGTACTCTTGTACGTTTTCCTCTCTTTACTTCCCTTTCTTTTTTTACAAATAAGAAGGAGACAGAAGAGAAAATTTGCCTGGTACTTGGAATCTTATAAGTGAAACAACCTGTTTCCTTTCTGTTGCAACTCTCTTGTCCTCTTCTTAGCCCACCTCTGATACCAATATTTTATTCTTTCTTCTTTTCCTTTCAATTCTCTCTCCAACATTCAACGTTGTTTTGCTTATGACTTACACATGATACTTTCGCTCTTAGACCCCTACCTACCACTCCTTTGTCCTTTGTCTCTGTCCTCTTCTATTTCCATTTTGATTTGAATGTAGTTCTAGTGTATATATGTACAGTTAACCCTTCCCCATCACAACTTTCCCCATTTCAGTTTTGATATAGAGCAGGTCAGCATAAGAAATTTAATGGGAATTTTGGGGGAGTTTTGCAGAAGCTGTAGAAGACAAGCAAAGGCCAGGAGATGACAAAGAAGAAATTTAGAGACTCAGAAATGCATAGATAGATAGATAGATAGATAGATAGATAGATAGATAGATAGATAGATAGATAGACAGATGTGTGTACGTG
Source organism: Bettongia penicillata ogilbyi (assembly GCA_023548195.1). Taxonomy (NCBI): domain Eukaryota; kingdom Metazoa; phylum Chordata; class Mammalia; order Diprotodontia; family Potoroidae; genus Bettongia; species Bettongia penicillata. The sequence continues at coordinate 5,714,077 of JAJHZJ010000090.1, read as the reverse complement.
TATATATGTATACATATATATGTATATATGTAACATATTTTATCTTTCAATACTAAAAATATACCCAAATTTTACAATAGGGTACTGTAAACACCCCATAAAAGAAAAAGAAAAAATTCAGACTTTTTCTGTGCTACAAAGGGAGGGCCAAAATATTTAAGTGGGATTTTCCAGATTATGGCAGTGCTTTACCCCTGACCCCTGAGATGTAGAAGGGATAACTGTAAATAATGTTCAGTCTTCCTTTATCTGGTTCAGATTAAAGTAAGTTTCATGCAATACCTAGGTATTACACTCCTCCACAGCTTTACACTCTTTTTTCTCACACACCTCTATTATACAATAATGATTTATCTCTCCTTCTTCATTTCCTAGTATAATCCCCTGTACCTCTTACTTTTTACTTCTTCTATGACCATTAAAATAAAATAAAACCACTTACAGAACTTCAGATAGTTTTAATTTTCTCTATCTCTTTGATCCCTAAAGATATTAGGGTTCAGAAAAGACATTTTATCTTTATCCCATATTAACATGTAAACATTGCATCCCTACATATTCCCTTTAGATTATATAAATATGTGTAATAAATGTAGGTTTCTACATTTTTTCTCCTTTCTGCATTTCCATTTCTAAATGTCAGCTCAGCTCTGTCTCAGTTTATTCAGGTCTTTTCACCAGGAATGCTTCAGATCTCTATGTTAATGGTTCATTTTTTCCCCTTTAGGTTATACCTAGTTTTGCCGGATAGGCTATAAGGTTGTAAACCTTTATCTCTTGCCATTTGGAATATCATACTCCAAGTTCTCCTCTCCTTTAAAGTGGCAGGTACTAAATCTTATACAATCCTTATTGTAGTTTCTGATATTTGAATTCATTCTTTTTGGCTAGTTAGAATATTTTTCTTTCACCTTGAAATTCTAGATTTTTTTTAACATAGTAATCCTGAGAGTTTTTATTTTAGAGTTTCTTGCTGGTATATTCTTTCTATTTTTACTGGTTCTCTGATTCTAAGAGTTCCGGGAAATTTTCTTTTATAATTTCCTGAAATACAGATCCAGAGGTTTTTTTTTTTCTGATCACAATTTTCAGAGAATCTGATAATTCTTAGATGGTTTCTCCTTAATCTGTTTTCTAGTTTAGTTGGTTTTGGTATTATTTTTATTATGTTTTCTTTCTTTTAAATTTTTTTTTATAAAAACAGATTTCTTATCCTGTTATTGGAGATTATTTTCTCCTGTATAGACCATTCGAATTATTCATGGAAATCCGTTCTTGAGTCAGTTATGTGTCTATTTTCCTTCCCATTCTTTCCTCCCTAATTTTTCTAGTCTATATCTTTGGCTTTATTTTCTCAAGATACTCCTGTAGTTCCCGTGACTAGGGCATTTTTTTTCCTTGGAGGCTTTACTTAGATTTGTTGTGGAGCCTTTTCAGGGTTATCCCCTGGTCATCTCTCAAACCAAAATATTTCCTCATCGAGGCTGGATTTGTTCTTGGTAGATAGAGGAGAGAGGACCTATACTTTGGTCAATCTCCATAACAGAATGATGTGAACAGTCTGTCCAGTCCTGTGTACATTTGGGAAAACTAGGCCTCTCCCTCAAGGGATTCTAGGGGCTCCTTCTTGTCAAATGGCTACAGGATCTCTCCATGCTATAGATTATGCCAAGGGTCCTTCCCCCAACACCCTTCTGGGTTTAGGAGTTACTCCAATGCTAGGTTTGCATAGCAAACTTCAGGGACTACTTGGACTTTTGCCTGGAGCCTTTCTCCCTCAGTCTGGCTGGGGCCCCTTGTGCCCTGCTGTACTTTGCCCTGAACAGCCTGAGGTTACTCTCTCTGGTAGGATAGGGATGGGGTGGAGCCCTGTTGGGACTCATCAGCTGCTGACTCTGTTTCTAGGAGTGCTGAGGTTGACCCACTCAGAAACCCTGAGATTTCTCCCTCTTAATGTGGGTCCCAGTAGCCAGCTATGGATTTGTGAAAGGGTCAAGTGTGTCCCCAGCCTTGGTATTTAGAAATACTACCCTGGAATCACCCAGGATGCCCCAAAGTCACTCTCCTGCAGGCATGGGCTCTGTGGTAGTCTCCTATATCAACTGTATCCTATATCAATCCTATCAATTCTATATCAGCTCCTATATCAATTCTATCTACATCTGCCTTCCTCCCTATTCTGTTCTCTATAATTCCATTCTAGGATTAACAAGCCATTCTTCACCCTAGGTATCTTTCTCTCACACTCTTTATGACACTTTACTCCTAACAACCCTTTCCAGGGTATATGGCTCCTTCTCTCAGGCCCTTTTATATACTAGATCAAGAGGGGAGACTGGGTTATTTCTTTTTCCTCACTGCTACTTTTAAACCCTATATCTACAATAATCATTCTGCAATCTCTTTTATGATTATATCATCCTGCTCAGGTCATTGTTGCCAAAATCCTTCCTTTCTTAAGTTCAGTAGTTGGATCATATTCTCCCTTTCTGCCTTTATACTTGCCCTTATAATTGAGAACCTCAGAAACTCTGACATTTCAGCTTATGAACCTCCTTAACTCCCATGGTCTACAATGTCATTTGACTTTGGGAGTATAGGACTGTTCATCTCACCATCACATATAATTATACCCACTTTCAAACTGTGAGATCCCTCTATCTGGTCAAACTACCCTACTGCTTTGATTGTCCCAAGGCTACTCTTTGTTCCAAAGAACAAACCTCTAGTCATTCTCATCTTCTGTTCCTTCAATCTATTTCTCTATCTTTTGCTTTATTTTTCTTTTCACAGCCTTGATTCTATAGTTAATCAGTTTAGCAGTACGTTTCCTCCACTCTAAAATCTCTTGCCTCATTGTACTTCTGACAGATATACAATCTTCAACCTTGAATAACGCCCATAGCTGAGGGGATGCTGGTAAATGTTTAACAACTGGCTCTTCAGAAAGCACAACAGCTTAATCCTCATCATTAGCATTTTCCACCTCATCTTCTTAAGTTTAGACAATCAACGAAACAATAAATCAAGCTCGCATTTGTGGTTGATTTCTTTGCTGTAAATACTCCCACTAAAAATTTAGCAATCAGCTCTTCCAAGACAGTCAACTGCCTCCAGCATTTCCCTGCATATAATTAAGCATACACCAGATATGCTGGCACAACCTGAGGGAGCATTTCCATTAGGCCTTTCTCTGAGGATATATTTGGCTTTATCCTTACTTCTCTTCTCATTCTATTTCTCCTTTTCTGTTCATATGGGTTCAATTATAAATTCATCCCATATGACTCCTAAATCTACATATCCAAGTGCATATTTTCATTCCATAGCCACCTTCTCACCAGTCACCTTACTTCCCTTCCCCAAAACCATTTTCTGGTGGACCATAGTTCTTTCATCCCCAGAAATTCCCACCTAGGGTCCCAGTGACCTAATTAGTGGTTACCTACTTCTAGGCTAGGCTCTAATCATGTTTTATTTCTCTCACTCCACATCCATCTTCTTAGTGGTCAGTTGCTCCAAGAAAGTTTATATCAGTCTACTCCCCTATGGCACCCGTCATCATCATCCCTATAACTTTCCAAACCAAAATACCTCTCTACTGACAAAATTCCCCTGGTTTCTTCCTGTTAAGCTGTAAGTACACTAAGGGTAGGCATCTCTTCACTTTTGTATCCCTACTGCTTAGAACAATGCTTAGAGCATGTTAGTAATCACTTAGCAAACACTTATCTTCATTCATTCATATCCAGCCCTAACTCATGAGTTTCTGGTATTTATCACCAGCTCTCCGCTGGTTATCTTGACCTGTATGTCCTATCAGAATTTCAAACTCAACATGTTCAAATCAGAATTCATTGTCTTTACTCCTAAACCTTTTCTCCCTTCCAAACTTCCCTATTTCTGTTCAGGGTATGACCATTCTCCAAGTAGCCAGGTTTATAATCTTGGAATCATTCTTGACCTTTTCCTCTTCTTTATATCCTACATATATAGAATCAGTTGCTATGATTTTGTTTTTATTCATGTTTACTTATATTTCATTTAAAATCTTGTCCATTCTATATTTGTAATACCTCTTTTCTATTGCCTTCACTCTCATTGTCACCACCCTAATCAAAACTTTCATCATTATTGTATGGCTTCTTGATTGGTCATCTGTCTCCAAACCATTCTCCACAAAGGATAACAAAATAATCTTCCTAAGGTGTAGGCCTAATATTGCTACCCTGCTCCAAAGCCTTCAGTGTATGCCTATTATATATGTCAAACAATATAGAGCCATTTGTATTGTCATAAGGCCCTCTACAATCTAGTTCTTACATAAATTTCCAATCTTATCTCATACTACAGCTTAGCCATTGCTTGTATTCAAAAGTTCATCTTATATCTGTCTGCATGCCACTCAGAAACTATTTCCTATCTCTTCCTTGCACATCCCACTCCTGCCACATGTCTTAAAATGCTTTTCTATCTTTTAGAATCCTTCACTTTCCTCAAGGTTCAGCTAAAATGCCATTTCCTTCATGAAGTCTTTCCTGACCCATCCTGTCCTGAGTGGTTAATGTTCTCTCCTTCCTTAAAAGGCATTGCAATTATTAATTTGTATACATGCTGGTATCCGACACTAATCCCCCTACTCCAGTGTGTGCATGGGCACACACACACACACACACACACACACACACACATCAAAAACAAGCTCCCTGAGGGCAAGTACTCTTTCTCCAGAACTTAACGCAGTTTCTTGAATGTAGAATTTGCTTATTCATGCTGGTTGGAGGCAGTGTAGCTCAATAGAAAGAGCAGTGACTTTGGAGTCTGAAGATCAGGGTTTAATCTCACCCTTCATGCTAACCTTTGTCAACTTGGGCAAGTCACTAAACCTCCATAAGCCTCAGTTTTCTCATATATAAAATGAGAAGATTGGAGCAGATGGACTCTGAGGTACATTCTCATTCTAGGTTTGTGAATAGGTTTGAACTGAAGGCAATCTGTATGTCCTTATGGACTATATGTCAACATGGTTCAATGAAAGTCATCATCATTCAGTTCAAGCCACTGTTATGTGGGAAAGGTGAAAAGTTAACCGCATTTTCAAACAATAGAAGAAACATACACATAAAACTTACTTGAAATGTATTAGAATAACCTTTTTATCACAGTAGTAATTCACATTTCTACAGCACTTTAAGTTTGACAGGACACTTTTTTCCAGAACAAAACTGTAATCTAGGTAGTATAATAGTGAGGTAGTGTGGTGTCTGTAATATTCCAATTTTATAAAAGAGGAGACTGAGATTCAAAAAGATTAGGTGATTTGCCATGATTTCACATCTAGTAAGTGTCAGAGCTGGGTTCCAAGACAAATCCTCTGATTACAAGTCTAGTGCCCTTTCCTTTAAACCACTGTTTCTATTTTCCCCTTCCATCTGCTTCAATGAAAATTAGATATCATGTCTAACATTGATATTACATTAACGTAGGAGAAGTAGCTGCTTGGACAAGACATTTGGAATCTGTTTTCACTCTAGTAAGGAAAGAGGAGGCTGTGCTAAATTTTACTCTGTTTCTACATACCTCAGGATCTGCAAGTCCCCACTGATGCTGAAGAATCCCATCTCCATGATCCCTAGTCATGTTCAGCACTACCCAGGTTCACTCCCCTTTTCTAGTTTCTCCTTTGTTTTGTAAAAAACACTAAAGGGCAGCTAGGTAGTGCAGTGGATAGAGTACTAGTACAGGAGTCAGGAGGACTTGAGTTCAAATCTCACTTCAGACACTTGACACTCGCCAGCTGTGTGACCTTGGGCAAGTTACTTAACCCCAATTGCCTCATCCTGGGTCATCTCCAGTCGTCCTGATGAATATCTGGTCATTGGATTCAGATGTCTCTGGAAGAGAAGTGAGACTAGTGACCTGCACAGTCCTCCCTCACTCAAAGTCAAGTGTAAGTAATGTCATTATTTCTCTGATGGCATGGTCTTCTTCAGCAACAAAAGACAAACACATGAAAAAACACTGGGCTAAAATGTAGGAAAAAGAAAGACATGAAAAACCTTTGTATCCTCTTTCCTTTGCAGTATATAGGCCTCATTATTTGTACAGGAATGACTAGATTCTTTCTCAAAAACAATGTTGGATGCCTCAGGAAATATATGCCTCAGAGGAGGACCAAGGAAAGCTTAAAAACATAGCATTACCAGCAGCTCTGAAATCATGTTTTCTCTTTTTCATACAGCAAAGTGGTGATAGTTGTGGAGAACTCTAGCAAAAATGATTCTTTGACCAATTAATATACAACATCAGGGCATGATGAAATAAAGTTAAACAACAAACTTGGAAGATACATGTTGGAATAAGGAACTGTCCCAGTTTAGGTATCAAAGAAAGAGGCTATGATCCTTTTTCTTTAGGATTAGGGAGTCAAACTCAACAGAATGAAACTAAAACTATTTGAATTCATGCAGATAAAATTACTCATCCAGTTAAGTACTAAAGATAACATTGAATTTCATCTTGAACAGTGTGGAAGAAGAGGGAAATAGTCCGACTGTTTAATAATTTTTCTCACAAGATAGTTTTGTGAATGTATTCCTTTAAAAGAATAATCCTCAAAGGACTTATAAAAATGTATTTGTGTGTCCTAATCAAGACTTAAACTTGGAAGCATATTATGGAACTAATTATTTCTTAACTAACTTATCAACATGTTTCATTCATAAGTTGGGATTTATCAATATAGCACATGAAAGGGAAGAACATATTATTATTTCAATTTAGATAATATGCAAAAAGCACTGTGTTTGTAATGACCTGCTTTCACTGAATATGATCAAGCTGCAAAGCTCTATTACAGGCTGGAAATAGCAGCAGCTTTACTTTAATGAGATTTCTGGCTCTGGGCCCCAGCTGTTCTGCACAAGGCACTCTCTTTGCTCTATGACCTATCAATGTGTGTGCCCACCAGTAATGAGACAGGACCTATTTCCTAACATGGGGAAAAACTGAAGAGCATGTGTTCATTCTGCTAATCTAACAGTTACACCCCTTTTTCACTAGAGTGTCTGTATATGATTGTGGCTGCATTGGTGAGGTGATACATATTTTTACCAGTTTTAAAAATACCCTACAGAACTCCTCAACTTATGTTAAGGGTACAGTTTAAATCCATCTAAGTAAGAAACTCCACCAGGACTAGTTATATAAAGTTTGTCCCCTCCCCCACATAGCCTATCCCAAATGCAGTTTGTTTGCTATGTAAATAAACACGCCATTCTGGGATGTCTTGATAAAGGGATTTATTCTCCTTATGTAGACATAATAAGAAAGAACAAATAAGAAATTCTTAACTTTAGATTGTACTTGTTTTGTATGATTTAGACTGATTGAGAGAAGGGTTCTAATTTCAACCAAAAGGGAAGATGCCTATGTAAGTAGTATGATGTGTTTATAAAAGCACATTAGGTCTTAGAGTCAAAAAACCTAGCTCGGACATCAATGACTATAGCCAAGTCCCTTTATCTCCCTCAGGCCTTCTGTCTGTTATCTGCAGGATGAGGATAATGGCATGTGAACTACCTGCTTCACAGGATTATAGGCAAGTCCTTTGTCTTTGAAGTTCTACATAAATGTGACTTACCAAACATACAGCTTGTGCACCTTAATTTCTCAGGTCATTCTGTCTGATTTTTGTTATGTATTTAAGCATTTTATTTTGTAACATAATTATTCACATTTATATAACATGCTAACGGTGTCAAAATACTTTCCTCACAACTATGCAACACAGATGGTACAAGTAATATCCCCATTTTACAGAAAAGAAACAGAAGCCCTGAGAATTTAAGTAGTTTTCTCATTATCCCAGAGGTAATAAGTCTCTGAGAAGGGATTCAAACCCAGGTCTTCTGACTCCAAATAGCATACTCTATATAACTGTCTTGTTGCTGTCTTGCATACCTATCTTACTCTACCTACTACTAGTCTAGGAGCTCCCAGAGAACAAGATGTAGTTTTTTTAATTTCCATATTTCCAGTGCCCTACATACACCTTGTACATCTTAGGTGCTTATTATTTAATTTTGAATTTTTAAACTATATTTTCTCCCACCCAAGCCTACCACATCCTCAGTCATGCTTTTAATTTTACCATTTCTTGGAAAAGTTTAACTGATGTAAATAAGCCAAGACACCACCTCAACCAAAAAACACATGATTGCCTTGCCAAGTAGAAAAATATGGCAGCCAAAAGCAACACCAGTTTAAAACTCCAAATCCTATGTAAAATATCACACAGAAGGATGATAGATTACTAGCAATATTGCCTCATAATATAACAAAAAGCAGGAAACAGGAAAATGAACCTTAAAAAAATTTGACAGAAGACTCAATTAAGCCAGAGCATACTAAAAGACTTTATAGATGAAATGAGGATGACTACATATAGAAGGAAAATGAAACAGATCTGTCAGCATTCCTTTAAAAATCTAATCTCATTACGGATAAAAGTAGAACCACCAAATTTGGACTCTACTACCCTCATAGTAATTGTGCTAGATAAAGAAATGTAAATGGCTATTTAAAAAATTGGCAGCAGCTTGGCAAGAACAATTACATTATGAAGAAATCCATGTGCTGGAAACGATGCAATACTAAATTGTTACAGAATTGATTTTAAATATATCTCAAAGTTGAGGGAAGATACTTCATAACTGAAGGGGAGAGGGGAATTAGGTAGTTGTTTGCATGTTGTCTCCCCCATTAGACTTGTTCCTTGAGAATAGGAATTGGTTTTTGCCTTTCTTCATATGCTCTGCTCAGTGCTCAGCATGATGCCTGGCACGTAGTAGGCTTTTCATAAATGCTTGACTTGTCGACACAATTGATGAAAAGGTATAGAGAATACAAGAGCCCACTGCCTTTACTGTTGTTGATGGTAAAAAAAAAAGGAAAAAGATAACAAAGTCTTTCCTCCTACACACTATCCCCATGCACATATAAAGTCATATAAAATTCCTTGAATCATATATACTTATACATATACATATATATTTGATAATCCTCTGAATATCAATATTAATCAACCATAAAACAGGAAGACAGATGCTTGCCAAAGGCATTTGCCACTGCCATTAAGAATAAACAGAGTTCAGTTAGAGGAAGGATTTCCTGTAGGTGGTCACATTCTCCAGATATCCCTTCCTAAAGATAATGTTGTGCTGATCATATCAAGTTCCAGAATATTACAAGGCAGATACATATTCACTTGAGAGATTTATATAACCATCCATATTTGAAAAACCAAATGGATGAAAAATGCCTATAACCTAAAATATGGCATGTAGTTGGATGGATAGTTTATTGAGATAACCCATGAGTTCATATACTTTGAAATTTCATATGCATAATGAGCTAGGTCTAAATTTTAATAAGAGGAAGAATCATAGAAACACAGAATTTGAGAGTTGGAAGAGATCTTCCTAGCCAGCCTATACACAAAAGAAATCCCCAGTACCCATCTGACAACTTTTTGTCTATCTTCTAGTTAAAACTTTCAATGAGTGGGGAGGCACCACCTCTAGATAAAGCCTATTTGACTTTTGGCCAGTTCAAATTACTAGGAAGTTTTTCCTAATAACCCAGAGAGTGGTTTGGATTCCTTTTATGAAGTTAAATAATACTTCAGTGATTCCAAATTATCCTCTTACTGATGTTGAATGACACAAACATTCTATTCAATGCCTCACTGTGGTATGGAGGTTACCCTATCTTCTCAAAAGCTAGGAAAAAAATTACAGTAATGGAGAGACAAGTAAAAATAAATAAATAAATATATATATATATATATATATATATATATATATCATGAACTATATACAGGATAAAAAGGAAATAATCAACAGAGGGAAGGCACTGAAGTTCAGAGGAGTTGGGGAAGGTTTCCTGTAGAGGGTGAGATTTTAGTTGGTACTGAAAGGAAGTCAGGGAGGTAAGTAGTTGGTGCAGAGGAGAGAAAGTGTTCCAGCAATAGAGAACCGCAAAAAAAAAATGCACAGAGTTGAGAGATGGAGTGTTCACTATGAAATACAGCAGGATGTCAACGTAACTCAACCAAAAAGTGTGCATTGAGGGGCAAGGTGTAAGAAGACTGGAAAGATAGGAAGGGGCTTGGTTATGAAGGGCTTTGAAAGCCAAATAGAGGCAATAGGAAGCATTGGATTTTATTGAGGTGGAGGAGGGTGATATGATCAGATTTTAGGAAAATCACTTTAGGGGTTGAATGGGAATGGATTGGATCAGGGAGAGATTTCAGGCAGACAGTACCAACAGAGGGCCATTACAAAGTCTAGGCATGAGTTGATGAAGGCCTGTACTAGAGTGGTGGCAATAAAGGACAGAAGAGGGCATATTCAAAAGATGCTGCTAATGTGAAATCTACAGACCTTGGAAACAATTTGGATATAGGGCAGAGGGCAGGGTAGAGGTGGGGCGTGAGAGATAGTGAGGAATCCAGGACCACTCCTATATTGTAAGCCTAAGGGACTGGGAAGACAGTGTTTCCCTCTTGTTACTGTTGCTGTTCATCCTTCATCCTTGAAGAGGACTAAAGATATTAGGAGGAGGATGTGTTGATTGGCAAATGAATTGGATTTAAGTGAGGCAGAGCTGTGCAAAGTCATCGGCCCCACTCTCTACTCCAGGGTCACTGAAGTCCGTGGTAAGACATGGTACAGGAGGACTAGTGATGACTCAGGATGCAGTGGGAAACCCTGGCCTTTTTAAGCTAAGGACTTTCTCAGGTCTCAATTTGTCAATAGTCAAAGGCTAGGTAAGAATTGAGGTAAAAGACAGCCTATTTTGCCTTCACAAAAGAATCAATCAGGGAGGAAGGGAGGAAGGAAAGAAGGGAGGAAGGAAAAAGGTAGGGGGGAGAAAGGAAGGGAGTGAGGGAGAAAGGAAGGGAGTGAGGGAGGAAGGAAGGAAGGAAGGAACAAATGGAGAGAGGGAACTGTGTTGCCCAATTGACCAGTTCCACTTAAGTCCCCAGTGGGACAGTGTCTTTTTTACTCATAGAGGTTTGTTTTTTTTTTCCATCAATTTGAAGAGGATCACGATATCAGGGAGGTGATATCATGACAGGCAAGGGAATTGGATTTAAGTGATGGAGGGCTGGGCAAAGTCACCAGCCTCACTTTCTTCTCCAGAGCCATCTGAGTCCAATGGTGACATATAGATCAGGACAAGTGGAGATAGCCCAGTGAAGTAGTATAGAGAGAAAAGAGAAGAGGGCCCAGAATAGAGCTTTGAGGGATACCTACAGTTAGAGGGCATGATCTGGAGAAGGATCCAGCAAAAGTGACAAAAGGATCAGTCATAGAGGCAAGAGAAAAACCAGGAGAGAGTGGTATCCCAAAAGCCTAGAGAGAAGAGTATCAGGGAGGAAAGGATGATCAATAAATGCTTCAGAGAGGTCAAGAAGAATGAGGATTGAGAAAAGGCCGTTGTATTTGGCAACTAAGAGATTACTAGTAACTTTGGAGAAAGCAGTTTCAGTGAAATGATAAGGCTGGAAGCCAGATTATATGGGGTTAAGAAGAGAGTGACAGGAGAGAAAATGGAGGTATCTATTACAAAAGGCCTTTCTGCCTACAAAGGGCAGAAGAGATACATATGATAGATACTTAGCAGGAATGGAAGGAACAAGTAAGGCTATGCGAGATATTGGGCATGTTTGTAAGCAGTAAAGACAAGCCAGGAGAAAGAAAGAGAGAGAGAGAGAGAGACAGAGACAGAGACAGAGACAGAGAGAGAGAGAGAGAGAGAGAGAGAGAGAGAGAGAGACAGAGACAGAGGGAGAGACAGAGAGAGAGAGAGAGAGAAATTAAAAATAAGTGAAAGATTAGGGATGATGGGGGGAGGGGGCAATCTGTTGGAAGAGAGGAGATGAATGGGATTACTTGACCAAATAGACAGGTTAGCCTTAGTAAGAAAGAAGGCCTTTTCATCATGTCAGACAGAGTTGTGAAGGAAGAGATAGTAGCAGAAGGCACCTGATAGGAGATGAGGAAAAAAGGAAAATAGGAAATTCACAGCATAATATATAAAGAAAGATTCTCAACTGAGAGAGTTGGGGAAGGAGAAGCCATGGTAGTTTTGAAAAGGTTTGGAACAGCCTCTCTGGGACAGCAAATAGGTAAGGGAGGTATGGAAAGATTGCCTAGTAGAAATGAGGGCCCATTTGAGGGTGAAAAACAAATTTTTAGTGAACGCAGCTAGAACAGTTGTATGATTTTCCCCACCTTTGTTCATTAGTGCATGTGTAGGAGAAGGCAATGAATGATGGAACTGATCCAAGGCTCAGGCCTGGCTGGGTGTAATCAGTGATATGCTAAAGATATTCAAGAGAAGACTGTACAGTTAGATTGGTTCACCAAAGGGTCAATATGGCCTTGGAGACAATTAAAAGGTCAAGATCCTGGAGGTCACAGTATGGATAAAGAGCAAGGTCATATAAGGTAAGGCACAGGGAGAGGTAATATGCCAATAGATATGGTCTTTTAATGAGATTTCAGAATTCTTGAACCTGGAGGTGAGGCATTTGTAAGTGAGAGCAAGATCAAAGGAATCTTTGTGTGTAGCTGAGGTGGGGAGGAGTAGCTTATGGGAGGTGAGTAGGTTAAGGAACTGGGTGGTCAGGGTATTTGAGGGAGAGTCAATATGTATACTGAGGTCATCTAGTATTGAGAAGGCATTGGGGAAGAGAGAAAAATTGCAAGCCAGGTACCAAATTCATTGAGGAAGGAAGGGGAATGACCTGGGGATCAAGACCAACATCTTTCCAATATCTCAAATAAAAGTCTCCATGGTAATATTTAATTTATTTTCATAGCACCTGGCACAGTTCTGAGGATGTAATTACTTCAAGAACATATGATTTCATTGCTTTGGCTACTACCTCAACCAGTATATATTATAACTCCTCTTTGCCTGAGTTTTTGTAAATGGCTAAAGTTAGACAAAGGAACCATTGCTTAGTGTCCAGCTCTCTGGCTATGACCTTGTCCACATTTATTTAGGCAGGTCCTTAAGCAACAAAAATATAGGCAATTACCAGGTCTGTACTTGACACCTTTCCAGTTTTCTAGAACCTGTTGAAGTTTACTCTCCTTTGGCATTGCCTTCAAGACTTGAGTGTAACCTTTTTCTTATAATGTGGTTTTGGAGGCAGACTTTAGTGAAGGTTTAATGAAGTCTTTAGTGAAGTCATGTGATAAACACTTTAAAAAACACTATTTTTTAAAAAATTGATTGAACTTAAGCCAGTATTTGATTTTTTGTATCTTATCAAATCTTACCACTTGTTTTTATATTGTGCTTGTTGGGGAGAATGGAAAGTAGTTTGGAATCAGTTTCCCCCCAGCTCAGCTGAAGTAAATATTTAAGGGGCAGATAATAGAGGTAATGGGATATTACTATTTCTGAGTGAAAAAATGTGTCTCCACTCTACAAAATGGGACGGTAAGAAAAAGTTTTCTCTACTGAATTGAAAGGAAACTTGGCATTCATTGTTTGAATATTGGTCACACCACTGGTGACTTTTAAAGAGCTAATTTGGCCAGCCCTGGGACATTCAGGACAAGAAGCAGTTTCAAAGAGTATTACTTCTGGCAGTCAAGAAGAAAGGCAAGTTTAGATTAAGAAGTGACTAGTTCAACTCAAGCTCAAGTGAAAAAGAGCAGACCGAAGGAGCTCACCCAGCAGGATGTTCACACAAGGGAGATCAATGAGAGGACATGGTGACTTTTCAGCACTGGAAGAGTAACTTTCCTTGATCACATGCATTCCTGTCATGTATATTCTAGGTTTATTGGCACACTGCAGATGGCTGCTTATGTGTATTTGTGGGAGAGTGCCCCCTCCCCATTTATAAAAGGATATGTTTTGCAGCTACTCTTCTTAATTATTTCATCTTTGTAAATGTCCATGCTTTGAGCTAATTATGACTTACTATTAAAGGTAGGCGAAGGCTCATGAACGATAAATAAATCAAAATTTGATTCTACAAAACATCCTTGAACCTTGGAATAGTTTCTCCCTTGAGGATCCAATCTGCAAACCTGTGGTACTTGTTTCTTCCTACTTAGATTGTTGCAACAACTTCCTCTACCAGATTCCATTTTCTTCACCACTACTACTAAAGTTGTATCCTCTGATTTCCTTTTTGACCATGATCTTTAAAATTTAACTTTAGCTTCCTATTATTTAACATGTCAAATAAAAAAATACTTACCATGCACTTGGATTTGAAAGATGTGGTCTACCCTGCCTATTTATCTCCCACCTCATACTCTGTAAACATAAGTGCTTAATGAAGGTTGGTTGAATTGAACACAAATTGATGATACTCTGGATGGATTCACTTTTCTTGTCTTCTATATGCTAGCTTATCCCCTCCACTGGACTCCAACACATCTAGTAAAAATCTTCTTTGTTTAATAATCCTAATTCCATTTCTAAAGTAAGTACCATATGCTTAAAATACTAACCTTTCTCTACTTCCAAATCTGCCACAATCCAAATAGCTCCTGAAATCCTGGCTTCTCTATGAAGTCTTTTTTAAACTGATTAAAGAAAAAAGGAATGATGTTCTCTGCTCACTCCCCTCCCCCCCAATAATAATAACATCAATCTCCCACCACCACCAAAATAAAACATTTCTATAGCATTTAAAAATTTATAGCATACTTTTCTCAGAATATGAGCATATGTGAAGCAGTCAGTGTAAGTGTATGTGTTCATCCTTCGTTGCTGAAGAAGACCATGCCATCAGAGAAATGATGACATGACTTGCACTTGACTTTGTTTTGAGTGAGGGAGGGCTGTGCAGGTCACCACCCTCACTTCTTCAGAACTATTTGAGTCCAGTGACCAGATATTCATCAGGATGACTGAAGATGACACAAGATGAGGCAATTGGGGTTAAATGAATGCCCAAGGTCACACAGTTAGTGAGTGTCCAGTGTCTGAGGTGAGATTTGAACTGAGGTCCTCCTGACTCCTGCACTGGTGCTCTATCCACTGCACCACCTAGCTGCCCTGTGTAAATATGACTTTTCTTTAAAAGAGGTGTAATAGAAAGAACATTGAAATTAGAGTCAGGAGACTCAAGTCCAAATTCAGATTCTGATACTTACTAGCTATTTCACATACTAACTCTCACTCTGAGCAACCAATTTTTAACTTTCTGAGGCTCAGTTAATTCATATGCAAAAATGGGGAAGGAAACAAGTATTTATTAAGTACCTACTACGTTCCAGGCAGTGCACTATTCGAAGCCTTTACAAATGTTAGCTCATTTGATCCTCACAATTCTGAAGTAGGTGCTTTTATGATCCTACATTTTACCTTTGAGGGAACTGAGGCAGGTAGAGGTTAGGTGATTTGCCCAAAGCTACATTTGCAGCTAGTAAGTGTCTGTATTTGAACTTGGGACTTCTTGACTCCAGAACCAGCACTCCATTCACTTCACTCCTTCTGGAGATAATACCTGCTCTGTCTACCTCTTAAGAGTTGTGAAGAAAGTACTTCGTTAACTTAAAACGCTATAGAAATGTGGGTCGTTTGTGTCTCCATTTCACTTAAGAGGACACTGAGGCTCTGAGAGGTTAAATGGCCTAACTTAATTGTGTGTTAAGTGTCTGACTTGGCATACAAAAATCCAATCCAGTGTCACAGATGCATGGAATTCCCAAAGGAATCTCCTTGACCCCATCCCAATTATGTGCTTATTTTGTCTTCTTCAGTTAAAGTGTATTTAAATACAAGTGGACTGATCATGTTGCATAGGCTAGTGATAATTGATAGCCTCAGTGATACACTAGTCTTCATAAAAGAACTGGAGAAAGATATTTATCACTTTGGATTTTCTGTGGAGATTTCTGGAAGTATATAGACAAGATTCAAAGGAAAAAAAGGAATGCTTAGGTTAGAATTTGTATTAATGAAAGGAATACCCACAGCAATGAGATCATCTATACAATGAAGTATTGAAGTGAATACCTTTATATGATACACATGCTTCACTTCAGAAATATGTATTGTGTAAAGTTTACATTAGTTTTATTATATTCTAGCGTGCCTTATATGTATCTGTCTGAGGCAATAAAATCCTGGAATGGAGACTGTGTCTGCGGTAACAGAGAAATATATGACAGCACAATGCCCAGCACAAAGTAAGTTCTAAATAAATATTTATTGACTGACTGGTAAGATGAACAATGACATTTTACTCTAATCCCTACTACCAGTATAACCTGGCAGTCATCTCTTCTATCTGTTCCTGATGTTTTCATCCTTAAAATGAGAGTTGAGGTAGAATAGCAAGTGAGAAGTTTCCTAGAGGTAGCTTCCCTTCACCACATGAAATTAAGAAGCTCCTAATTTCTGAAAATTCATCAATTACAAGAAGTCAAAAAGTGAAAGAACATACCATCATATCATTAAAAAATACATTTCATTTTAATCAGCTAAGAACTACCTCTCATTGAGAACACAAGAAAAGCAAAACCCACAACAAGCATGTATAGTCAATCAAAACAAATTTTCAAAATGGCCTCATCTAAAAAGAAATATGTCTCATTCTGCACTTTGAGTCCTTCACCTCTCTATCAGGACGTAGGTAGCATGTTTCAACGTTGGTCCTTGGGGATCCTAGTTGGTCATTGCACTCCTAAGAGTTCAGCACAATAGTATTCCATCACATTTATTTACCCTAACAGTCTCATCTGTTCCCCAGTTTATGGATGCCTCTCAGATTCTCATTATTTGCCACTTTAAAAAAAGCATTAACATTTTTGTACATCCTTACAATTTGTTTTGGTTAGAACTAATCCCTCTCAATTTATCCCACCTCTAATTTCCTCTCCTCCCTTCTCTCCTTTCCCTCCTATTTTCCTATTGGGTAAAATATATTTCTGCATCCAATTCTTTGTGTGTGTGTGTGTGTATTCTTCCCCACTTTGACCAGTTCAGAAGAGTGAGAAGCAAGAATCAGAAGTTCCCCCCATACTCTACTCCTCTTTGTATAAATGCAAGCTTATGTACCCTGATTATGTAAGATAATTTTTCTTTAAACTTCCTTTTCCTTCTTCCTCCTTTTTTTTGCTCCAGTGCATCCTTCTTCCCCTCTACTTCCATTCTTTTCTGAAGATCCTGAAACATAATAGAACCAGTCCTAGCCCTTATCTAATTGGATTCCCTCTATGAACTCTGAAGATGATAAGCTTCAAAGAGGACAAGTTAATCATCTCATATTTGAATATAAAAAGTTGATCTTTGTTTAGTCCTTTTTCGTTGTTCATTTGTGTTTATCCTTTTATGTTTCTCTTAATTCCTGTGTTTGAAAATTTTCCCTTGGTTTTGGTCTTTTCATCAGGAAAGCCTAGAAGTCTTACATTTAATTAAAGGTCCATTTTTCTCTCTGTAGTATTATTCTCCATTTTGTGGATTAAGTTATTTTTGGCTATAAGTCTTTTGCCTTCTAGAATATCATACTCCATATTCTCTGCTCCCTTATGATGGTAACTACTAAATCATGTATGATCCTGACTGTGTCACATTGGTACTTGAATTCTTTCTTTCTAACTGCTTGAAGTATTTCTTCTTTGACCTGGGAGCTCTGGATTTTGGCTGTGATGTTACTGGGGGTTTTCATTTAGGGCTTTCTTTCCCACTCTACCCTCTGGTTTCAAGAGATCTGGTGGTTGTTGTCCTTTATCCTTGAAGAGGATCAACATGACATCACTATGTCAAGGTACAATGTGTCTGACTGTGGCTGATCAGACCAATATGAGCTCAGAAGGCTCTACCACAAGTTGAGCACAAACACAGTTTTCTTTTAAGAGTCCTTGAAATAGGATGTCTGCAGGCTCTTTTTTTTCAGTCATATTGTTTAGAAAGTCCAGTGATTTCTATTATTTTCCCCTTGATCAGTTTTCCTATGATATATCTTACATTTTCTTCTATTTTTCAGCCTTTTTACTTTGTCTTAATATTTCTTGTTGCTTCATGGAGTTATTGACTTCTCTTTGGTCCATTCTAATTTTCAAGGAGTTTGTGGCTTAGGCAAGAAGTTAACCTCCCAAATACACAACTTATAAAAGTACAACTACACAACACTCTTTACACAAGTAAAAGGAGATAAATAATTGGAAAGATACTCACTTCTTAGTCAGTCTGTTGGTCAATAAGCTTGTATTAAGTAATACTGTGCTAAATGCTGGGGTTACAAACAAAGGAAAAGATAGTCCCTGCTCTCAGCAAGCTCACAACCCAAAAGAAGAATCAACATGCAAACAAGGTATATTGGAGATATTCAACAGAAGAGAGGCACTAGCATTAAGGGGAGAGAGAAAATCTTTTTGTGGAAGGTAGAATTTTGGGTGGTATTTGAAGGAATCCAGGGAAGCCAGGAGGTTTGCTTAGGAGAGAGAGAGTTCCAGGCATGGAGGATAGCCAGTGACAATGCTCACAGTAGGGAGGACTGTCTTGCAACTAACAACAGTTGGATTGCACAGTATGTGGTGGTAAGTAAGGTGTGAGAAGAAGAATTAGGCATGAAGGGGTCAAATGATAAGGGGTTTTGAACGCTAAACAGATGATTTTATATTTGATAATGGAGGTGATGCAGAGCTACTGGAGTTTAATGAATGGAAATGGGAAGTGATATAGTCAGACCTGCATTTTAGAAAAAACATTTTGATAATTGAGTGGAGGATAAACTGTTGTAGGGAAAGACTTATAGTAGGAATACCAATTAGCAGGCTCCTGTAATAGTCCAGGCATTAGGTAGTGAATGCCTACACCAAGCTAGTGGAAGTATCAGAGGAGAGAAAGGATATATAAAAGAGATGTATATGGGTGGGTGAAAGAGAATGAGGAGTCATGGATAATACCTGCATTTTAAGGCTAGGTAACCAGAAGGATTATGGTCACCTAAACAGTAACAGGAAAGATGGGGCGGGTGGAGTGGGAAGGGTTAGGAAAAAAGGTCATGAGCTAGATAATGAGTTCAGCTGTGGATGTATTTAGTTTAAGACGACAATAGGACATCCAATTCAGGATATCAAGTAGTCAGGAGGTGGAGTGTAGGCAGGAACCCATCTGAATTTCCTCAACATTCCCTTCCAAACAACTTTAAAATAGTACCTCAAATAAAATTTTGGAGCATCAGAGTCAACAAAAGATCAGAGTAAGACATTTTTCCAGCCTGAAACAGCTTAGAAGCTGGACAGGAAAACTCTGTGACGCCAGCATGGGAATCAGCTCAGAGTGCAGCCACAGCACCAGTCATGAACCTTGTAGGCACTTGCAGCTGGGGCAGCAGTAGCAGCAGTTGTGGAGCTCTCAGGCCAGAGAGAGTGAGGGGACAAGTGATCAGAAAGAGATTTCAGGACACTTTTTGCTGACACTGGGCATAGCAGGCACTGATTGGCAACTCTATTGCCCATCAACAGTTCTGGATTGGAGGCCAGATTTGAACTCAGAAAGAAGAGTCTTCCTGACTCCAGGCCCACACTCTATCTACTGCATCACCTGGCTGACCCTTTATAAAGTGTTTAAAAGTTTGCAAAACATATTAGAAATCTTATGTAATACAGATTCATATCCTTTGACCCAAAAATCCCACTTGTAGGTCTGTACCCCAAAAAAGTCAAAGCTTGAAATAAAAGTTCTATATATACAAAAATATTTATAGGAGTTCTCTTTGTGGTAGTAAAGAAGTAGAAACAAAATGAGAGCCCCTTGATCGGGCAATAGTTGGATCAACTATGATATATCTATACCATAGTTTGTATAGCACCAAGGATTTATACTTTCCTCTATTTCTCCTCCTTATCAGAAAGAGGATGAGTCAAAATGCTCACAGATGACATTCATTAGACTGGCCCAGATGGGGAGCTTCCTTCTCTTCCTCTTTCTACTCCTTTTTTGTTAAAGGGCAGACCTTTTCTTCTGAAAGCAGTGCTTATGCCCTCAAAGGCACAAGGATTATATAAATACCTAGAATAATATAAAGCAAGATCTTTTAAGGAAATTAAAATTCTGGAGGAAAGAATTGGAAGGAGAACAAATAACTTGGAAAAGAAAGTTTTAAGTATTAATGTCCTCAAAGGGTATTGACTAAGTTAAATATGAGAAACAGGTCCTAGATTTGAAGTGGAGAAAGAGAAAGGGAGAAAGGAAAGTAAAAGGAATACACTATTATAGAAATAAATAAGGGTATAAAACATGCCTTTTCTCATAATTGGGGTATGTGAGAAGAAAAGTATATAAATAAGAAAACAAGAATGGAGTGGGCATCATTCTTTTCTAAAATGGGCAAAGGAGTTGAATGTATACAGCTTTGGTGTAGAAGTACATCAAACTCAATAGGGAAACGTGGGGAAAGGGAAAGTGAAAGGGAGGGGGTTAGAGGAAGGATAATATGGGGAAGGGGTTAGTCACAAAATGAACTTCCTAAATTTCATAACCCTAAAGGGAGTATTGAAAGGGGAAAAAGAAAACAGCAGGGGTGGAGGGGACAGTGTAGAATTACAATTACTTAGACAATTGGAGAATGGTTAAACAAATTGAGGTATATAAAAGTAATGGAATATTAGTGCATCATAAGAAATTATGAAAGAGAATTTCAGAGAATCCCCACCAATATAAACTAATGCAGAATAAAGTATGTAGAACAAGAACAGTGTAGAAAAGGTCAAGGACACTGAAAAAAATAAAATAATAACTTTTAAGAACTTAGAACTCTGATCAACCCAGTGAGCAATCACAGAGGACCTATGATGAAGCAAGTTATCCACCTCTTTATGGAGGGAGATGAACACAAAGTTCAGGAAGAGACATTTTATAAATGAACAATGCTAGAGAACATAATTAGAAAAGAAATGAGAGCTATGAAGGAAAAACTTGAGAGGAGAATTAATACCTTAGCCCAAGGGTACAAAAACTTACTGAACAAGAGACTATTGAAAATTAGAATGGACCAAACAAAATTAAATAACTCTGAAACAATAAAAAATGATAAAACAAAGTCAAAAAACTGAAACATGGAAGAAATCAATAGATACAGACAAGGCTTTTGACAAGATACAGCACTCATTGCTATTAAGTACTAGAAGAAGGAATAAATAAACCTTTCCTTAATATAATAAATACTATCTATTTAAAATCAAGAGCCAACATTATATGTAATAGGGTTAACTTGCAGGACTTTCCAATAAGATCAAGGGTAAATCAAATGTTTATTGTTAACCACTGTCTTTTGATATAGGGCTAAAATGCTAGCTACAGACAATAAAAAGAAATTAAGATAACATAGGCAGAGAAGAGACAAAATAAACCACTTTTTTCAGATGACAATGATAGTTTGATTAGGGAACTCTAGAGAGTTTACTAAAAATTGAAACAATAAATCCAACAAAATTATAGAATATAAAATAAATCCACATAACATCAGAATTTCTGCTTATTACCAACAAAGCCCATCAGGAAGAGATAAAAAGAGAAATTCCCAACTAAAACAACTACAGAATCTATGAATTATTTGAGAGTCTATCTTCATGATACACACAAGAACCATAAGAATACAACTTTATCAAAACACTCTATATATAAATAAAGAATTAAATAATTGGAGAAATATTAATTGATCACAGTTATATCAAACCAATAGAATAAAAAGGACAATACTATCTTAATAAATTTACTTTTTCAGTGACATACTAATCCAACTTCACAAAACTAGAAAAAATAATAACAAAATTCCTACAAAGGCATGGTAATAATGAATAAAATGGGAAGAAAGAGTGCCTAAGATTATCAGATCTCATACTATAATATAAAGCAGAAACCATCAAAAGAATTTGCTACTGGTTAAGATAAAGAGGTTGATCAGTGAAACATTATGTATACAATATACAGAAGCAAATTATCATAATAGCTTCAAGTTTAATAAACACAAAAACCCTACTCACTCACTAGTAATAACTCATTATTTGGGGAAAAAACCTGCTATAAAAACTGAGAAGAATTCTGGCAGAAATTAGCCATAGAACATCTCACATTATATACTAAAATAAGCTCTAAAAGGGTAGATGTCTTGGAAATGAAGGATGAAGTCATAAACAAATTAGAGGAACAAAGAAAAAGTTACCTTTTAGATTTATGGGCAGGAAAAGAATGACAAAAAAAAAGGACAGAGGATAATAGATGCTTAAATGAACTTTCATTCATGTCAAATTTTAAAAGATTCTGTACAAACAAAATTAGTGTGGCTAGATTTTTAAGAGAAATAAATAACTGGGGAAAATCTTTGCAGCAAGTTTCACTGATAAGGATTTTATTTCCAAGATAGTCAAGGAATTCATTCAACTGTATGAGTCATTCCCCAATAGATAAATGGTCAGAGAATAAGAACATGGGAAAACAATTCACTAGAAATAGCCAATTGAAAAAAAAAATGCTTCAAATCACCAGTAATTAGAGAAATGCAAATTAAGGCAACGCTGAGGTTCTCCTTCATACCTGTCAAATAGCAAAAGTGATGAAAAGAAAAGTGACATATCCTGAAAGGGCTATGAGAGAAAAGGTCACATGAATGTACAGCTCCTATGAACTGGTCCAGTCATCCTGGAAAGCAATTTGGAACTATGTTCAAAAGGTTACTAAACTATGCATAATTCTCTTTGACATAGTGATACTACTTATAGGCCTATACTCCAAAGAGATCAAAGAAAGAAAAGGACCCACAAACACAAAAATATTTATGACAAGTGTGTGTATGTGTGTGTGCATGTATGTGTGTTTGTGTTGGCAAAGAATTGGAAACTAAGGAGTTTAGGGAATGACTAAATAAATTATAGGATATGAATAGAGCATAATATAATAGCTCTATAAGAAGTTACAGAAGAAACGGTTTTGAATAAACCTGGGAAGACTTGTGTGAATTGATGAAGAGAAGGGATGAGAACCAGGAAAGCAATATACGCAATAACAATAATGTGGAAAAAAGAAGCATTGAAAAACTTCAGAACTCTTAGCAACACAAAGACCAATCGTGATTTCAGAGAACTAGTGGTATGAAGCCAAATGTTTAACAACCAGCTTTCTGAAGATAAAAAACAAACCTCTTAATACACTTTTAATTTTAATATGCATTATTAACACTTCTCCCATCACTTTCTTAAGTCTGGACAATCACATCAATAAAAATCCAGCTGTGATTTGTAGAATTTGCCAAAGGTGTAAATGCTCAAACTGAAAATTTGCTCTGGGTAGCTGGTTTGAGCTGGCACCAGCACACCCCTGCCTGTAATGAAACACTGTATGCCCCTTTTCACAGAGAAGTGATGGAATCAGGGTACAAATTGAGACGTATATTTTAGGGACAACATGGGGAATTTATTTTGCTTGTCTATTCATATTCATTACATTTTTTCCCCTCAAGGTGAGAGAAGTAGGCCAGAGAAAAAATAGATTTTTGTTCATTGAAAAGAAATGAAATTAAATGTTAATGCTTGTGGTTAATTGATTGTTTTTATATTTCTACAAATGAATTCCACACACATAACATAAGCAAAGACCTAGGCTCAGTTACCACTTTCACATATATTTTATTTAGTTCAACAAATTTTTTTATGTGCCTGCTTTCTATAGAGCATTGCTCTCCACTCTGGGGCAACCACAAAGATTATACAGAATGCAGTCTTTGCCCTCGTGAACTTGAAATTACTAATACCTATCATTATGAAGTATAGGTCACAAACTAAAAATAATTATCAATTGTATAAGAAATATAGCATGTGATTGATTTCCATGCTTCTAATTAACTGGCATTTTTCCTCTATTACATCTATATGTATCTACATTATATATTACATTTAGCTAACATAGTTTTTGTGAGGGCCTGAGATTAAGTATGTACAGTGTTTTGCAAATTTTAAAGCATTAGATAATTTATCAGTTTTACACACACACATACACACACACACACACACACATGTGTGTGCATGAGGGCAGCTTAGATGGCTCAGTGGATAGAGTGCTGGGCCTAGAGTCAGGAAGACTTGAATTCAAATCCATCCTCGAACACTAGTTGTGTGACCTTAGGCAAGTCACTTACCTTCTAAATGGCAAACCACTCCAGTATTTTTGCCAACAAAACCCAAAGGACAGTACCGGTGTGCTGTGGTTCACAGGGTCATGAAAAATCAGGTACAACTGAACAACTCAACGACAACATATAAGCGTGACAGAAATTTAATATCAATTAATGGTATTAACCATTTTAAGTAGTTTGCAACATATTATCAACTCAGATTCAATCTTGTAAGAGATAAAAACAACTTATAAAATTGGCAAGTTCTAAGACAATTTTTCTTCTCATTTCTAGAATTTAAAATGACTAACTTGATGACTAACTAAAACAATTAACTTGATATTGAATTAAAAAATAGTAATAATCTAAAAATCTGGAGAGGTCCTCTGTCAAGCTCCAGCTCAGAGTTACAGCTGAATTACAACACCTCTCCACATGGCTGTTTCTAACTACCAAGCTGACAGGCTTTTAAATAACTGCAGCACAAAAACATGACCACAATGCTACCTATTTCCACTGCTAAATTATTTATGCATTTATTATATTTTACATGGGCTATTGAACTTGGAGACATTTCTGCAGGGCTAGGTCATCTCCAGAAACACATTATAAAGAATCAGATCAACTGCATTATGGGCTAGCAAACACAGATGTATGTGATACTGCTCATTAATATTATATAATTACTGCATTTGAAATAGTTCTTTAGGTAGTGATAACGTTTTTTGTGTGCAGTTCTAAGCTTCAAGGCAATTCACTTCATTAAGAGGTTGTTTAACATTAAGGGTATATCAATAAATAGTGCCTTGATGCAATAGTGGAATCCTACCTATGATGACTTTGCCAAATGAAGCTATTACTATGTATAATGTGTTTTACATAAGATTTAAATGGTTTACTTAGTTTGTAAAATCACTCTCCAGTATTACAAAGACTGATTTGTGATAAGATTTGCAGCATAGTAGCAGTTTTCAGCAAAGTAGTAATTTCACGTAAACCATTGGGTGATTCCATGCATCCTCTTTAATAGCCAACAAAACTTTTGGTGCTCTAAGCTTTTACAAGAAATACTTTTTGCTAAATTCAACCATATTTATATTACTCAGGACTTACATAAGGCAGCATCATATAATGGAAAGAGTCCTGAACTTAGAGTGTGAACAGATCTGAGTTCCTTTCTAGCTTGGAGAGCTAAAAACTATATGCTTTTTTATTGATATGAACCAGCATGAAATTTATTAGTGGGCACTAACTGTTCTCCTAATGCTAATTAGTAGACCTGTACTTTAGGAAAATCAATCTGATGGCTGACAAGAGGATGGATTGGAGTGGAGAAAGACCTGAGGCAGGAAGACCTACCAGTAGGCTATTAATTATAAAGGTATGAGGTGATGAGGGTCTGCGGCTGAGTTGTCACAATATCGGAGGAGAGAATGGGAAATATCCAAGAGATGTTGCAAAGGTGAAACCATCAAGCCATGGCAACAGCTTAGATATAGGCAGCGAAAGAGAGTGAGGAATCCAGGATGAATCCTAGGTTGTGAGTCTGAGAGACTAGAAGGATGATGATACCCTCAACTGTAACAGGGGAGGTAGGAGAAAGATGGATTGGGGTGAAAAAAAATTGGAGGTCTGTTTTAGATATGTTGAGTTTAAGGTCTATTGGCTATCCTGTTCAAGATGTCTGGAAGGTAGTTGGAAATGTGAGTTTGGAGGTCAGCAGAGAGGTTAGAGCAGGACAGACAAATTTGAGAATATCAGCATCAGGATGGTAATTAACTTCATGGGAGAAGATGAGATCACCAAAGGAAGCAGTATAGAGGGACAGCATAAATAGGATCCTGTACAGAACTCTAAGGGACACCTAGAGTTTGATGGCACAAACTGGAGTAGGATCTAGCAAAGGAGATTCAGAGGAGGACAAAGAGTGAGTAGTAGAAAGAAGAAATCATCAAGGAAAAAACGGGTTATTAACACTGTAAAAGGTTAAGGAGAATGAAGATTGAGAAAAGGCTTTTGGATCTGGCACACACAAAGAAACAGATCACTGGTAACTTTGGATAGAATAGTTTCAGTGGAATGATGAATTTGGAAGATGAATTGTAAGAGGTTAAGAAGAGAGTGAGGGGAGAGAAAGTAGAGGCCCCTATTACAGACAGCCTTTTCAAAGAAGGTAGCCAGAAAGGGCAGAAGAGATAGAATCCTTGCCCAAATGAGTAAGTAATGGGGAAGAGCTGAGGCAACTCTTAAGCAAGCGCCTCATTAAAACATCTACCGGGGGAGGAGCAAAGATGGCGGAGTAGAAAGACTCACGTATGCTAGCTCCAAATCCACAGACCATAAATTTCCTGTAAAAAGAACTCCCCACAAATTCTGGAGCAGAGCAATCCTCGCACCAACGCAGTGGAGGAGATTTCCGTTCCAGAGAGCCCTGAAAAACTGACCCCAAAGGTCCATTGCACCCTGGACAGCAGAGCACACCCCCCTGAGCTGCCCTGGCTGTGTGGCCCCAGAGGAGCAGATCTGAGCAGGCATCAGGGATGGAATCTCCCGCAGCCGCAAAGGTCGCTCCACCCACAGTGAGAGAGACTTCTGGGCTGGCTGAGAGAGGAGCGGGGTGCCTCTGTGACTTGGGCCCCCGGGGAGGTGGTGGCGGAGGTGGCGGCAGAGGCAGCAGTGGCCCAGGACTCCTGGAGCAGACAGGAGCTCTGGGCCATTACCAAAGGTCTCTGCATAAACCCCCTGAGGGAACTGAGCCTGGGAGGTGGCCCTGCCCCCACCTGAGCACCAGAACTCAAGCTCACATTGAATAGCAGCCGTGCCCGCCATGGAAAACCCTGAGGCTGGGGAGCAGCATTTGAATATCAGACTCGAAGCACTAGCTGGGCGGATCGAGGAGGGGGTACAGAGTAATCTCAGAAGTCAAGTAACTGGCTTGGAAAATGCCCAGAAAAGGGAAGAAAAATAAGACTATAGAAAGCTACTTTGATGGGGTACAGATGTTCCCGCCTTTCAATTCTGATGATGAGGAACAATTCTTACCATTGGGGAAAGATGTGGAGGTTGGGGACTCTGTATCCCAGACATCCGAGGTGGATGTCTGGTGGGCTCAGGCCATGGAAGAGCTCAAAAAGGATTTTGAAAATCAAGTGAGACAGGTAGAGGAAAAACTGGGAAGAGAAATGAGAGAGATGCAAGAAAAGCATGAAAAACGGGTCAATACCTTGCTAAAGGAGACCCAAAAAAATGCTGAAGAAAATAACACCTTGAAAAATAGGCTCACTCAATTGGCAAAAGAGGTTCAAAAAGTCAGTGAGGAGAAGAATGCTTCCCAAAGCAGAATTAGCCAAATGGAAAAAGAGGTTCAAAAGCTCACTGGAGAAAATAGTTCTCTCAAAATTAGAATGGAACAGATGGAGTCTAATGACTTTCTAAGAAACCAAGAAATCATAAAACAAAATCAAAAGAATGAAAAAATGGAAGAGAATGTGAAATATCTCATTGGAAAAACAACTGACCTGGAAAATAGATCCAGGAGAGACAATTTAAAAATTAGGGGACTACCTGAAAGCCATGATCAAAAAAAGAGCCTAGACATCATCTTTCATGAAATGATCAAGGAAAACTGCCCTGAGATTCTAGAACCAGAGGGCAAAATAAGTATTGAAAGAATCCATTGATCGCCGCCTGAAAGAGATCCAAAAAGAGAAACTCCTAGGAACATTGTGGCCAAATTCCAGAATTCCCAGGTCAAGGAGAAAATATTGAAAGCCGCTAAAAAGAAACAATTCCAGTATTGTGGAAATACAATCAGGATAACTCAAGATCTAGCAGCTTCTACATTAAGGGATCGAAGGGTGTGGAATAGGATATTCCAGAAGTCAAAGGAACTAGGACTCAAACCAAGAATCACCTACCCAGCAAAACTGAGTATAATACTTCAGGGGAAAATATGGTCTTTCAATGAAATAGAGGACTTCCAAGCATTCTTGAGGAAAAGACCAGAGGTGAAAAGAAAATTTGATTTTCAAACACAAGAATGAGAAGAAGCATGAAAAAGGAAACAGCAAAGAGAAGTCATAAGGGACTTACCAAAGGTGAACTGTTTACATTCCTACATGGAAAGACAATATTTGTAACTCTTAAAACTCTTCAGTATCTGGGTATTTGGTGGGACCACACACACACACATACACACACACACATGCACACACACACATGTACATACATGCATGCACACACATACAGAGACAGAGAACACAGAGTGAATTGAATAGGATGGGACCATATCTTCAAAGAAACTAAGGTAAACTGTGAGAGAGAAATGTTGTGGAAGGAGAGAGGGTGAAATGGAATGGGGTAAATTATATCTCATTCAAGAGGCAAGCAGGAGACTTTTTAGTGGAGGGAAAAAGAGGAGAGCTGAGAAAAAAACAAGAAATTTACCCTCATCACATTCGACTAAAGGAAGGAATAAAATGCACACTCATTTTGGTATAAAAACCTATCTTACAATACAGGAAAGTGGGGGAGAAGGAGATAAGCAGGGTAGGGGGGATGATGGAAGGGAAGGCAGTGGGAGGAGGGAGCAATTTGAAGTCAACACTCTTGGGGAGGGACAGGATCAAAAGACACAATAGAAACAATGGGGGGCAGGATAGGATGGAGGGAAATACAGTTAGTCTTACAGAACACGAGTGTTATCGAAGTCATTTGCAAAACTACATAGATATGGCCTATATTGAATTGCCTGCCTTCCCAAATGGAATGGGTGGGGAGGGAGGGATGGGGAGAATTTGGAACTCAAAGTTTTAGGAACAACTGTTTAGTATTGTTCTTGCTACTAGGAAATAGGAAATACAGTTAATGGGGAATAGAAATTCATCTGGCCCTATAGGACAAAAGAGAAGATGGGGACAAGAGAAGGGAGGGATGATAGAAGAGAGGGCAGATGGTGATAGGGAAAATTAGAATGCTTGGTGTATTGGGGTTGGGAGGGGATAAAAGGGGAGAAAATTTGGAACCCAAAATTTTGTGAAAATGAATGTAAAAAGTTAAATAAATAAATTTATATTGAAAAAACAAGAGAGATAGAATCCTTAATGGGGATGGAAGGATCAAGGGATTTTTTGAGGATGGGAAACAAATGAGTACTTCTGTAGTCAATAGGGAAGGTATCAGTGGGGAGAGAGAGAGAGAGAGAGAGAGAGATAGAGAGAGAGAGAGAGAGAGAGAGAGAGAGAGAGGAGAGATTGAAAATAAACGATGACAGCAGGGACAATCTGTTGGAAGAAACAGGATAGAATGGGATCACTTGAGCAGGTAGTGGGGTTAGCTTTGCGAAAAATAAGAAGTAAAGCCATCTCTTAACCATGATGGATCAACCATTCTACCTCTCAGCCTCCTTTTCCACAAATATTTCTAGTCCTTTTGCCTAAGAAAGATGCTTCTGTGTCAGTACTATAATTCAGAATTATCTATCGCTTGAATTTTGAGCAATAGCTTTCTAACAACAATTCCTACTTTCACTCCTTCCTTTCAACCAGTCTTTCATAAAGCTATCAAAATTATCTTTCTTGCTTATTGATCTAATCATATCATTCCTCTGTTCCAAAATCTTCACTGGCTAATTCCTTCATGTCCACCAACCAAAGTTTCAGCCTCTTTGCCCCGCATTTAAGGCCCTTCTCCTCCATACATTCCATGCTTCAGACAAACTGCACTACTCTTGGTCCCCTGAAAATACTGCTAGACATTTAGGCCTCTGGGTTTTTGCTAACCCTCTTTCCTATGTATGGAATGTCCTCTCTCCTTCTTTTCACCCAAATTTTAAAGTTCATCTCAAGTGACACCTTCATAAAGTCTTTCTGATTCCTTCAATTGATATTCCTTTTTCCTAATCCTCATATACTTTTTGTACTTCCCCCAATTAATACAATAATTGCAATTAACATTTCAATAGTACTTTAAGGTTTACAAATTGTTTCCTTGGCCACAACTCAGTGAACTAGGTAATATAAGTATTATCCATATTTTACAGTTGAAAAAAACTTAAACTCTAAGAAAGAAAGTGATTTACATAGCTGATGAATGTCCACTACCACATCTGAACCCAGATCTCCCCATTCCAAATCCCGTGCGCTCTACCCATTATGTCAGTGGTCTCTATAGTTGGAGTTAGGGCCCTTTGGGGATCCATGGTGTGACTTTGAGTACTGTGGGACAGCCAAGAAGATGGATTGCAGCATTCCATACTCTCCATGGAGAGCTAATCAAGGGACTTGTCTTCAATACAACATTTACCTTATCTCACAAGCTCCTCCACTGCACCCCTACTCTCCCTGTGCAATAGTTCCCTCTCTGAGTCAGGTGAGCCCCTCAAGGAAGTGATTATCTAACCACCCTGCTACTCAGGTAGATACAGCAGCAGCTGTGCAGATGCCATTGGGAAATTGCCCCACCTCACCCCAGCAAACTGCTCCCCTTGACCCAGGATTACTTAGCGATTGTGATGGGGAGCCTTCTGAGAATGGGCTCTGCACTCTGGGGCAGTGAGTCATGAGTCAGTCACACAGCATAAATAAGAATGGAAAGATTGTCTAAAAGCACATCTCATTTCATTATCTTTTCCCCCAAACTCACACCTCTTCCAAACTTCCCTATTACTCTCAAGGACATTGACATCTTTCTAGATTCACAACTTTCTATTTTCTCTCTCCCCACATACCTAGTAAGTTGGCAAATCTTATAATTTCTTGAAATTTCAACATCTCACAAATCCCCTTCTTACTTCTCATATATACACCATTCTAATACATGTCCTCATCACCTCTTGCCTGGACTATTGAAATTGCCTACTAATTGATTGTCCTGCCTCTAGTTTCTCCCTTCTCCAACACAGAGGCCAGTGATTTTCCTAAAACTCAGTGTCTGACCATATTACTCCCTTACTCAATAAACTCCATTGATTTTCTATTGACTCTAGAATTAAATATTATTTTGTCATTATATTAGCCTTTTTCATTTCTATTTTTGTATAAGTTTTATAATGTATAAAATTATTAGTACAGCTATATAGGTATATACTTTCTAAATAAATTATATATATTATATATGTGTGTACATACATGCAGACATTATAGAATAGGGCAGTTAAGTGGCATAGTGGACAGAGTGCCAGGCCTGGAATTAGGAAGACCTAAGCTCAAATCTAGCCTCAGACACTTACTACTTGTGTGACCTCAAGTTATTTAACCTTTTTTGCCTTAGTTTTCTCATCAAAAAAATGAGCTGAAGAAGAAAATGCAAATCACTCCAGTATCTTTGCCAAGAAAGCTCTAAATGGGATCACAGAGTCAGACATGACTGAAATAACTAATAATAACATACATTATATATGTACATATACATATATTTATACATATATAATCAGAATTTTCTTACTGATGAGGTATGTGAAAGTTTGGGAACCATTGCACTGTGCCATCCTTATTTGGTATTATTGTTATTTGTGAATGAATCATTCCATGCTCCAAACAGCTGAGAGCTTTCTGACTTGTTTTTTGCTTTTTTACATTGCATATGTACCAGGGGATAACCTGAGCTACACCTGTTATCGTTCACTAGTCTTACAAGAGAAAGAAAAAATTGATATTATTTTACTGAATGAAACACATGGAATATGCATTTTTTCTTTTCTTTTTTATTTTTTAGAAAAGTCCAGGACAATAAAAATTCACATTTTAAAAAGTACTTTAAATTTTCTTAAGGATTTCTTTATCAAAATCCAGTAAGATAGGAAGGGTAAATATTATTTCCTCCATTTTATAGACTGTAAGCTTCATAAAATCAGTGATAATTCAATTCAGTTTAATTCAGTTCTATTCTATAGGTATTTACTGAACTCCCACTATTTGCAAATCATCTGAAGTGAGGCATTTAAATTTTTCTTTTTTGGACCCACCTGTGATTTCATTGGTATAATGAACTTCCATTGAGAAAATCCATGTTAGCAATACAGACCAGAACATGCTGTACAACTTATAATTTTAGAGAGTTCACTTAGAGGTTAAGTGAATTATCCTGGGTTACACTGTCAGTATGCTCCAGAAGCAAGGATTGAGTTCAGGACTTGTAGACCTCTCCAAGGTCTTCTCACTATTCTGACTTTCATTGGAAATTGTAATTCAAAGACAAACAGTAAACAGTTCAAATCTTGAAGGAATTTATATTCCACTATTTAGAATTTCGATAGTACTCTGTACACAGTAGGTTCTTAATAAGTTGAATTGTATTGGTTGAATTAAATCCATGAAGTGACAGTAATTATACTTCACAGGAATAGGATAAAGTAAGGGCTTTGTAAGTTTTTAAGCATTTTGCTAAGGGAAATTTATTGCTTTGGACTTTCAAAAATGTTTTACTGATATTCTTCATCATATCACTGTCACTTCCAGATGATTCCCCCTCCTCTATAAAAAGAACTTTTCAGGGGGAGGAGCCAAGATGGCGGAGTAGAAAGACTCACGTATGCTAACTCCAAACCCACAGCCCATATATTTCCTGCAAAAAGAACTCCCCACAAATTCTGGAGCACTGCAAGGCATGCAGAAACACAGTGGAAAAGATTTCTGTTCCAGAGAGCCCTGGAGAGCCGTCCCCAAAGGTCTGTCCCACTCTGGACAGCGGAGCCCACCCCTGAGCTGCCCTGGCCTCGCAGCCTCAGAGGAGCAGATCCAAGCAGGCTTCAGGGACGGAACCTCCGGAGGGCGGGAAGGTCCCTCCGCCCACAGGCGCTACAGGTCAGTGAGAGAGACTTATGGGCTGGCCAAGAAGGGAGCGAGGTGTGTCCGTGACTCAGCCCCCCTCGGGAGGCAGCGGCAGAGGCAGCGGCGGCCGCCCAGAACTTCCTGAGCAGACAGGAGCTCCATTACCAAAGGTCTCTGCATAAACGCCCTGAGGGCACTGAGCCTGGGAGGCGGCCCTGACCCCACCTGAGCACCAGAACTCAAGCTCACATTGAATAGCAGCCGCGCCTGCCACAGAAAGCCCATTTGAATCTCAGACCCCAAGCACTAGCTGGGCGGATCTAGGCGGGGGTGGACAGGAATCTCAGAAGTCAAGTAACTGGCTCGGAAAATGTCCAGAAAAGGGAAGAAAAATAAGACTATAGAAAGCTACTTTGATGGGGTACAGATGTTCCCGCCTTTCAATTCTGATGATGAGGAACAATTCTTACCATTGGGGAAAGATGTGGAGGTTGGGGACTCTGCATCCCAGACATCTGAGGTGGATGTCTGGTGGGCTCAGGCCATGGAAGAGCTCAAAAAGGATTTTTAAAATCAAGTGAGACAGGTAGAGGAAAAACTGGGAAGAGAAATGAGAGAGATGCAAGAAAAGCATGAAAAACGGGTCAATACCTTGCTAAAGGAGACCCAAAAATGTGCTGAAGAAAATAACACCTTGAAAAATAGGCTCACTCAATTGGCAAAAGAGGTTCAAAAAGTCAATGAGGAGAAGAATGCTTCCCAAAGCAGAATTAGCCAAATGGAAAAAGAGGTTCAAAAGCTCACTGAAGAAAATAGTTCTCTCAAAATTAGAATGGAACAGATGGAGTCTAATGACTTTCTGAGAAACCAAGAAATCATAAAACAAAACCAAAACAATGAAAAAATGGAAGAGAATGTGAAATATCTCACTGGAAAAACAACTGACCTGGAAAATAGATCCAGGAGAGACAATTTAAAAATTATGGGACTACGTGAAAGTCATGATCAAAAAAAAAGCCTAGACATCATCTTTCATGAAATTATCAAGGAAAACTGCCCTGAGATTCTAGAACCAGAGGGCAAAATAAGTATTGAAAGAATCCATTGATCACCACCTGAAAGAGATCCAAAAAGAGAAACTCCTAGAAACATTGTGGCCAAATTCCAGAATTCCCAGGTCAAGGAGAAAATCTTGGAAGCAGCTAGAAAGAAACAATTCCAGTATTGTGAAAATACAATCAGGATAACTCAAGATCTAGCAGCTTCTACATTAAGGAATCGAAGGGCATGGAATAGGATATTCCAGAAGTCAAAGGAACTAGGACTCAAACCAAGAATCACCTACCCAGCAAAACTGAATATAATACTTCAGGGGAAAAAATGATCTTTCAATGAAATAGAGGACTTCCAAGTATTCTTGATGAAAAGACCAGAGGTGAAAAGAAAATTTGACTTTCAAACACAAGAATGAGAAGAAGCATGAAAAAATAAACAGCAAAGAGAAGTCATAAGGGACTTACCAAAAGTGAATTGTTTACATTCCTACATGGAAAGACAATATTTGTAACTCTTAAAACTTTTCAGTACCTGGGTAGTTGGTGGGACCACACACACACACACACACACACACACACATACACACACACACACGTACGCGCATGCATGCACATACATACAGAGACAGAGAACACAGAGTGAATTGAATAGGATGGGACCATATCTTAAAAGAAATTAAGGTAAACGGTGAGAGAGAAATGTTGTGGGAGGAGAGAGGGTGAAATGGAATGGGGTAAATTATATCTCATTCAAGAGGCAAGCAGGAGACTTTTTAGTGGAGGGAAAAAGAGGAGAGCTGAGAAAAAACCAAGAAGTTTACCCTCATCACATTCGACTAAAGGAAGGAATAAAATGCACACTCATTTTGGTATGAAAATTTATCTTACAATACAGGAAAGTGGGGGAAAAGGAGATAAGCAAGGTGGGGGGGATGATGGAAGGGAGGGCAATGGGAGGAGGGAGCAATTTGAAGTCAACACTCTTGGGGAGGGACAGGATCAAAAGATGGAATAGAAACAATGGGGGGCAGGATAGGATGGAGGGAAATACAGTTAGTCTTACACAACACGAGTGTTATTGAAGTCATTTGCAATACTACACAGATAGGGCCTATATTGAATTGCCTGCCTTCCCAAAGGGCACA
Organism: Bettongia penicillata ogilbyi; assembly: GCA_023548195.1. Classification (NCBI taxonomy): domain Eukaryota; kingdom Metazoa; phylum Chordata; class Mammalia; order Diprotodontia; family Potoroidae; genus Bettongia; species Bettongia penicillata. The sequence goes on along the minus strand of JAJHZJ010000090.1, from coordinate 5,678,949 downwards.
GGTGGGGAGGGAGGGATGGGGAGAATTTGGAACTCAAAGTTTTAGGAACAACTGTTTAGTATTGTTCTTGCTACTAGGAAATAGGAAATACAGTTAATGGGGAATAGAAAGTCATCTGGCCCTACAGGACAAAAGAGAAGATGGGGACAAGAGAAGGGAGGGATGATAGAAGAGAGGGCAGATTGGTGATAGGGAAAATTAGAATGCTTGGTGTATTGAGGTGCGGAGGGGATAAAATGGGAGAAAATTTGGAACCCAAAATTTTGTGAAAATGAATGTAAAAAGTTAAATAAATAAATTTTTATATTTAAAAAAAAAGAAGTGGAAGAGAATGGTGAGTGTTCAGGAAAGGGCAAATATTCTGATTCAACTGGAATATAGGATCCATGAGAGGGGACTTGGAGGTTAGTGAATAGGATCATAAGTTTAGAACTAGAAGGGACCTCAACGGTTGTTTAGCTCAACCCTTTTATGAGGAAACTGAGGCCCAGAGTGACTTGTCCAAAGTCACATGGGCAATGAGAGGCAACATGGGAATTTGAATCCTGGTCTCCTGCCTCCTAAGTGCTCATTCCACTTGATTATACTTATAATATGTCTTGAAAAGTAGTTTTAGGGACTGGATTGTGGAGGGCCTTGAATGCCAGGTCAAGGATTCTAGCTTATCCTTTGGGTGCTAGGGAGGTTTTTGAATTGGGACACATCCTTTGACATTTTATCACTTAAATAATCAGAATAGTGCTTTAGAAATTTGATCTTTTCTATGGTGTATGGGATTTTTTAAAGAAGAGTAGTTGACATAATTAGATTCTAGTGATGGTAACATATTAAGTCTTACATGAACTGATGCAAAGGGAGTTGAGCAGAATCAGGAGAACAAGGTATACAATAGTAACAATATTGTGAAGAGAAATCAGCTTTGAAAGACCTAGAAACTGATCAACATAATGATCAACCATGATTCCAAAGTGTTCATTCTAAACCATGCTACCTGCTACCAAATAGAGAGCTCATGGATTTGGAGTTCAGATGGAAGTATCTTTCCTTCCTTTTCTTTTTTCCTTTTCCATGTTCTGTATGACTATAAATATTTGTAATAGGTTTTGTTTTTCTTGCTTTTTCAATGGGTGAGGGACAGGAAGGAGAGAGAGAGAATTAGAAAAATAAAATAAAATTGAGTTAAAAAATAAAAAAAAATAAAAAAGAACTTTTCTTTGTAATAAGTAAGTTTAAGCAAAGAAAATCTCATATTGGCCATGTTTGACAACATATGGCATGCCTGTAGGCCATATTTATCACCATTCTGAACTTATAGTGTACCATCCCTCGGACAAGAAGTGGGAAATGTGCTTCACAATCAGGCCTCCATGTAAAGATTGGTCACATCCTATCAGTGACAGATATGAAGCCTTTCAGTGTTGTTTTCCTTGACATTATTGCAGTTGTCGTGCAAATTATTCTGGTTGCACTTAACTTCATTGTATATCAGTTCAAACAAGTCTAAAGGTTTTCTGAATTTCTTTTGTCATCTCTTCACCATGCTTCTCCCACCATATTCCTCATCCCCCAACCCCCAACCTTGGAGTCTACTCCCTTGTTTCCCTATTTCTGATAGTTGAGCTTAGACCTTATTTTCACAGAGATAAGGCCTCCTGGCTACTTCCTAGTGGCCCTGCACCCCACCTCCCCAACTGCCCAGCACTCCTTTCTATGTTGTCTTTCCCGTTCAGAATACAAACTTTTTGAGAGCAGAAACTGCCTTGCTTTTATCCCTAGTGCTTATCACAGTACTTAGAATGCAATAAACATTTAATAAATGGTCTTTTTAAAAAATCAGTCTATACTATCATCTATCTATCTTTCTATCATATAATTATTTTCTCAAAATAAAATATTCTGTTACAGTCATATAAGACATTTTTAGCCATTTCCTAAATGATAAAAACCCACTTTCCTTCCAATTCTTTGCTATAACAAAAATGCTACCACAAAAATTTTTGTATATATGCAAGAGTGTGCTTGTAACAGTTCAACTGGCTCTCTGAAAAGAATGTTTGTAGGATACATTTTTATGTTTAATGTGTCTTATTAACACTTTCTCCTCATTTTTTAAAGTCCAGACAATCAATAAAACAATAAGGCCTGATTTGTAGTATTTGCTGTTTTTTGATGTGTTTACACTGAAAATATAAAGGTTGCCTCCAGAACTCCTGTATGAAACCTCTTCCTCTGTCATTGACTCCTTGGGTTCTATTACCTAGTCATGGTATTTCTGGGTCAAAGGGTATATACAATTCAAAAATGTAATGGTTGCCCTAAAATCATATTTTTCCAATAGTACATTCTACCAGTCTTTCCATAGTCCCTCCTACATTGACCATTTTCATCTTTTCCCATCTTTATCAATTTGAAAGATCTGAGTTAAAACTTCAGAATTACTTTAGTTTGTATTTCTCTTAGGATTTGGAGCATTCTTTCATCTATTGTGAAAAGAGCACATTTCTTTTGAAAAAATGCCTCTGTATCCTGTAATCAATTATTAGGGAATGGTTCTTGTTTTTATGTTTTTGTATTAATCTTTCTTGGACCATTTTTTTTTTAGAACAAATATATATTCCATGAATGTTTTATTCTCTAAAATCATATCTTTTTTTGATCATGTAAAAAAGCTGATGAGATTAACAGATGGATAATCTGATTGCTGCCCTGGTACCTGTGTAATGTTTAAAAAAAAAAAGACCTAAAGGAAAATTGCCAGCAATTGGGTGGACCCCAAAAGGTGGATTTAGGGAGGAGGATATGAACACGAGTCTCGCTGGGTAAGAAAAATGTGGATGAGTTTTGGTCTTTTAACTTTGGAGGGACTACCAACATTAATCAGATCATGGAACCACTGAAGCTTTAAAGTAAAAGAATGTAAAGCTACTGACAATCTAAATGAAGGCTAAGCTATAAACAGAAGTAAGATTGAGATCATTACCCAAAGGCTACATATGCAGTCTCAAAGACAGCCTTCCAACAGATTCTAGGTTTACAGACTTCTAAAGACTGAGAAAGAATCACTTGCAAATTGCCTTGTAAGAATGATAAATCTCTAGGCAAAAAAAAAAAAAAAAATAGGTTGTTTTACTGAAAATTCGTTATAGAGTCATGTGATAAACCAAGAATCAGAAGACTTGGGTTATAGGCTTACATCTACTATTATTAACTCATGGTGTGATCTAAGGAAAGTCTCTGAGACTGTTTCTTCATCTGTAAAATGAAAAGGATTAAATGCACTCAGCAATTCATGGAATTTAAATAGTCCTCTATTTCTAAGACGCTCTAGCCATAGGACTTTAAGTCAATATTATATTTTGCCAATCTTTCAAATAATCCTTTTCAGAGGATAAGGAAAGATTATTTCCCCAACTTTATATGCATACACACGTATATGTACACATATACATATATGTATACAAACACATGCATACACACAGACATCATCTTGTCTTTAGAGAATAAAATAAAGATGCTACCAAGTCAAAGGTTCAGGGACAGCATTAATTATAAGCTTTAATCTAGGTATTTTATAGAAATATGAAATCTTAGCATCAATAGAGATGTTGCAGGACATCTAGTCCAGGTTATATCCTTTACAACATCATGACCATGGTCTTCTAGCCACCATGTGAAATCACCTGCTACCTCCAACCTCAGTGAATCGAAATCTCTTGAGGCAGCCCATTCTAATTCGTAAAAGCTCTAATTCAGGATTTCTTAACCTTTTTTGTGTCATGGTGAATCTATTGACCTTTTTTGGAAGAATATTTTTAAATGTATAAAATAAAACACAAAGGAAACATATTTAAATAGTTATAAACATATCTCTTAAAAAACAAGTCCATAGACACCAGTTTAAAATTCCAAACTTTAGACTATAAGCTTTTGCTTTTTATTTGTATCCACAGTGTTTTAGTACAATGCTAAGCACACAATAAGCATTTAGCAAAGGTTTATTGACTGACTGATGGCTCTAACCACTCTGCTATGTTTATCTTTAATTTGTATGTCCTTGGACAAGTCATTTAGCTTTCTTAGGCCTCATTTATAAAGTAAGTATTTGTTCAGAAGGCCTCTCAGGTCACTTTCTGTTCTTTCTATAGATTCTATGATTCCATTTTGTCCAATAGTTTTTGCATGGGTATCACAACCTTTTAGTGCTAAACTATAAATTCTAATTCTAATGTTCTTCTATTACAAATAATATGGGATACCATTAGAGACCTCCCTCGAACATTCACCCTAGAATTTAACCCTGAGGGGTAGTAGCATAAAGGATGAGGCAAGAGTATCTCTGGAGAAACTGAGAACCAAAGGAAACCAGATCCTTTCCTTTAGGAGACATAAAGATGCTGGAGTCCAGCAGAAGTTACTCCCTGGTACTTTGTCTTTCAGGATATGCTGGTCTAATGTTTTCTAAAATGCTGATACCATAAAAGGACTCTTAAATATTTTTTGCCTACTCTCACCAGTAGAAGGATATGAAAGAAGGATATAAAAAGGTAGAAATACTCGTCAAATGATTAATATACTTTACAGCTTAGAAACTTAAAGGCACCCTTTCTGAAATTTTTACTTAAGGGAACAGAACTTAAACTTATGCCACAACTACTGTTAAATGCTAGATGTTGGGGGCAGAGCCAAGATGGCGGAGTAGAAGGACGCACGTTTATGAGCTCCAAAACCAAAGCCCATAGAATTAATGTAAAAAGAGACCCCCATAACTTCTGGGTCAATACAAGGTGTGCAGAAACAGGAAGAGATTTCCATTCCAGGGAGCCCTGGAGACCCGTCCCCATGGTCCGTCGCTCTCCGGAAAGTGGACCCCACCCCAACGCTGCTCTGGCCGTGGCCCCAGAGAAGCTGACCTGAGCAGGCTTCAGACACGGAAGCTCCGGCAGCCGGGAAAGTCCCTCCGCCCACAGAAGCTACAGGTCAGTGAGAAAGAAGGCTGGGCTGGACGAGAGGGGGAGTAGGGCGCCTCCGTAACTCGGGCCCCCTCGGGAGGAAGCGGCAGCGGCAGAGACAGGGGCAGGAAGCGGCAGAGGCAGAAGTGTGGGCGGCGGCTGAGGCGGCAGCGGCCCAGGACTCAGAAATCCCCCAACAGCAGGCAGGATCTTCCTTACGGAAGGTTTCTGCATAAAACCTGACGGAGCTGAGCCTGGGAGATGGCCCTGCCCCCACCCCGCTCTATTACTGAAGGCCTCTGCATAAAGCCCCCGAGGGAATTGAGCCTGGGAGGCGGGCCCCCCACCCCGCCCCCACCCGCTCCATTCCTGAAAATCTCTGCATAAAACCCCTGAGGGAACTGAGCCTGGGAGCCGGCCCTGCCCCCACCCCAGCGCCAGAACTAAAGCTTGCCGCGGAAAGCACATTTGAATCTCAGAGGCCAAGCACTAGCTGGGCGGATCCAGGTGGGGGTGGAAAGGAATCTCAGAAGTCAAGTAACTGGCTGGGAAAATGCCTAGAAAAGGGAAGAAAAATAAGACTATAGAGAGTTTTTTCCAACAAATGCAAATGATCCCGACCTTCAGATCTGACGAAGATGAGGACGTATTCTTGCCATCAGGGAAAGATGTGGAGGGCGGGGCCTCAGTACCCCAGACACCCCAGGGGGGTGGCAGGTGGGCTCAGGCCTTGGAAGAGCTCAAAAAGGATTTTGAAAAGCAAGTTAGACAGGTAGAGGAAAAACTGGGAAGAGAAATGAGAGACATGTAAGAAAAGTATGAAAAACGGGTCAATACCTTGGTAAAGGAGACCCCAAAAAATGCTGAGGAAATTAACACCTTGAAAAATAGGCTCACTCAATTGGAAAAAGAGGTTCAAAAAGCCAATGAGGAGAAGAATGCTTTCAAAAGCAGAATGAGCCAAATGGAAAAAGAGACTCAAAAGCTCACTGAATTTAATAGTTCTCTCAAAATTAGAATGGAGCAGATGGAGTCTAATGACTTTATGAGAAACCAAGAAATCACTAAACAAAACCAAAAGAATGAAAAATTGGAAGAGAATGTGAAACATCTCATGGGAAAAACAACTGACCTGGAAAATAGATCCAGGAGAGACAATTTAAAAATTATGGGTCTACCTGAAACTCATGATCAAAAAAAGAGCCTAGACATCATCTTCCATGAAATTATCAAGGAAAACTGCCCTGACATTCTACAACCAGAGGGCAAAATAAGTATTGAAAGAATCCATCGATCACCACCTGAAAGAGATCCAAAAAGAGAAACTCCTAGAAACATTGTGGCCAAATTCCAGAACTCCCAGCTCAAGGAAAAAATCTTGCAAGCAGCTAGAAAGAAACAATTCCAGTACTGTGGAAATACAATCAGGATAACTCAAGATCTAGCAGCTTCTACATTAAGGGATCGAAGGGCGTGGAATAGAATATTCCAGAAGTCAAAGGAACTAGGACTCAAACCAAGAATCACCTACCCAGCTAAACTGAGTATAATACTTCAAGGGAAAATATGGTCTTTCAATGAAATAGAGGACTTTCAATCATTCTTGATGAAAAGACCAGAGCTGAAAAGAAAATTTGACTTTCAAACACAAGAATGAGAAGAAGCATGAAAAAGGAAACAGCAAAGAGAAGTATTAAGGGACTTACCAGAAGTGAACTGTATACATTCATACAGGGAAAGACAATATTTCTAACTCTTGAAACTTTTCAGTATCTGGGTAGTTGGTGGGACCACACATACACATATACACTCATGCACACACATACACACATGCACACACATACAGAGACAGAGAGCACAGAGTGAACTGAATAGGATGGGACCATACCTTAAAAGAAATTAAGGTAAATGGTGAGAGAGAAATGTAGTGGGAGGAAAGAGGGGGTAACTATATGTCTTTTAAGAGGCAAGTAGGAGATTTTTTTAGTGGAGGGAAAAAGAGGAGAGCTGAGAAAGAAGAAAAAAAAACAACCAAGAAGTTTACCCTCATCACATTTGCCTAAAGGAAGGAGTAAAATGCACACTCATTTTGGTATGAAAACCTATCTTACAGTATAAGAAAGGGGGGGAGAAGGAGATATTGCAAGGGGGGGGATGATGGAAGGGAGGAGGGAGCAATTTGTAGTCAACACTTGGGGAGGGATAAGATCAAAAGACAGAAGAGAAACGAGGGGCAGGTTAGGAGGGATGGTAATTCAGTTAGTCTTACACAACACGACTATCAGGGAGGTCATTTGCAAAACTACACAGATAGGGCCTATATTGAATTGCCTGCTGTCCCAAAGGGATTGGGTGGGGAGGGAGGGATGGGGAGAATTTGGAACTCAAAGTTTTAGGAACAACTGTTTAATATTGTTGTTGTAACTAGGAAAGAAGACATACAGTTAATGAGGAATAGAAAGTCATCTGGCCCTACAGGAGAAAAGAGAAGATGGAGACAAGAGAAGGGAGGGATGACAAAAGAGAGGGCAGATTGGAGATAGGGAAAATTAGATTCCTTGGGGTATTGGGGTGGGGGGAGGGGATAAAAGGGGAGAAAATTTGAAACCCAAAAATTTGTGAAAATGAATGTAAAAAGTTAAATAAATAAATAAATACATTTAAAAAAAATGCTAGATGTTATAATAATAACTGGCAATCATGTATCTCATTCATATTTGCAAAGCACTATATATATACATATATGTATATATATGTGTATATATATATATATATAAAATCACCTTTGATCCTCCCAACAATCTTGTGAGGCATGTGTTATTATTATTCCATTTTACAGATGAGAAACCTAAGATTCACAGAGGCAAAGTGACTTGACTGTGCTCACAAAGTTAGCATCTGAGGTATGATTCAAACTCAGGTCTTCTTGAAGATAAATTTGACATTTTTTCTACTAAATAACATTGTCTTGTTATAAATAGTTAAGGAGTCCTAAGACTTGTGTCTGATTAAAACTGGTTTACAAGGTGTTCTTATGAAAAGTTTCTGACTTGGTTCAGAGCATCAGTTAGGAGGAAATGTAGTAGAGAAAGATTCAGTAATTTACCCATCATGATGATTTGACCAATGGCCATATTAGCCATAGAACCCATATCTTAGTACTCTAAATACAGGGTTCTAATACTAGATTACTTACTTCTTTTAAAACAATTACTTTTCTTTCTATTATTTCAATAAAATAATAGGATTTTAGAGATGGAGTGACCTCAAAGCACATCTAATTCAATTCTCTCTTTTACAAATGAGGCCCAGAGAAGTTGCAGTTCTCTTCTTCCTGAGGTCAATTAATTATTCAATTCATGAACATTTATTTAAGTTACTATGTTATGCCAAGAAAGAGGATTGAAGAAAGGTCATTGGACTTAGCAATAAGGAATTACTGATGACCTTGGAGAAAATAGTTTTAAATTAGTGGTAGAGGTAGAAGCTATTTTGCAAAGGTTTGAGACATATGTGGCAGGTGAACAATGAGGCAATGAGGGTAGAGTTCTTAAAAGTTTGGTCGGAAAGAGGATACAAAATGATAGCTTACATTTTAAGGGAATGGTAGGGCCAAATCAAAGTTGTTTTTTTGGTTTGTTTTTTTTTAAATGGACAAGAATATCTGAATACAGCAGAGAGAACAATAGATAAGTAGAGGTTAAAAATTAAGGAGAACAAAAGGATGATCCAAGGGATAAGAGAAGATAGAGAAGACAGGATGACACTATCAAGAAGGGCCATTTCATCTTTAGTGACTACAGTAAAGTAAGGGATGATGGGAGATGACTGATGAGGTGATTTGAAGTGTGGAACTGGGGAAGAGAAGGGGGTATGAAATGATGCGCTTATTTTTTTCAATGAAGTCTGAGTCAAGGCCACGCTCTCAGGTGAGAGGGCAACATATGTGCACAAATTACCATGACTTGAGAATGCAAGGGATGGTTTGAAATAAATTCTGAGTAGAATGTGATAGGGTTGATAAAAGACAACTGAAGTGAGGCAACAAGGGCACAACTGAGAATGGATCATATCAGTTTGTTTAGTAGAGCTAGTCAGCATGATGGTATATCTTTCACTGGTGTTCATCACTACTTACACAACTTGTCAGATAATTTTATACCTTTTATTGTTGTCGTAGATTTTATACATATTAAAGATGGAAATCATTTGGTCTGCGGGCTGATGTACTTCAACAAGCAGCTATTTAGTCGTATCACTTTTGCCATACTTTTAAGACAGGAAATGGAGTGTATCCAATCCAAACAGAAAGGAGCAATCTGTGTCAACAATCCCCAGTACAGGTGGCTGGAACCAGTCAAGGATATGTCATCTTGGGAGGTTAACGTCATGGTTTGGAAGTTATACTTCTAGTGTTCTAGCTGATTTAAGTCTTTGCTTATGCTAATGCTTTGCCAAGGTGTGCCTGAATTTAAATGAAGCATTCCTAGGTCTTAGTCCCTTTCAGGCCATTTATTCAGAAACAATTCAGCAGAGGAGCTGGGTTCACCACTCTCTTGACAAAAGGGCTCATTAACTTTATTAATAATAATTATTTATTATTATTATTACTACTAATAATAAAATACCTAGAAAAGTCTGGGGGAAAATAATGTTTAAAATTCAGAGGACTTGCATAGACTGCAAGACAGCAAACAAAAGGAAAACATGTAACCTAATAATTAGGTGCTGGAAAACAATGGCCCTTCCTAAGTAAACATGTATTTTTATACTTCCTGTATACTTCCATGTATACCAGAGGAGTGTTAATAAATAAATAATTTAATAAAATGCACTATCCGTATTTGGTTTCAAAATGCCTATCTCCTGCTCATTAATTACCTACTATATTGTGCTATGGCTTAAAACTTCCTGATAACCTTGGAACGGATGATGCCTGAGAAGCAACTCAACCCTTCTAGTACCTTTCTTCCCCATCTCAAAAACTGATAAATGACTCTTGTATTTGGAAAAAATATGGGACTGGAAGAATTGATAATGTTTTTCTAGTTGCTTTGAAATAAAGATGACCTTGGGCAAGTCACTTAATCCTGTTTGCCTCAGCTTCCTCATATGCAAAATGAGCTGGAAAAGGAAATGGCAATCCACTCCAGTGCTTGCCAAGAAAACGCCAAATGGGGTCACAAAGAGTTGGACACAACTGAAATGACTCAACAACAATCTTTACTTGTGATCTCCGACTTGGAGACAGATTTCAAGGGAGAGGGGATATGAACTTGGATAGAAAAAAATATACATTTTAATTTTCATTAACTCTTGTTTTTTTGTAATTCTATATATTTTATGCTTTTTAAAACATCATTCTACAAAGGGATCCTTAGGCTTTACCAGACTGTGAAAGAGGTCCACAATACAAAAAAATTTAAGTACTCTTGCTTTAAAATATGCTTTACAGATTCATCAGAACACTTACTAGCGTTTCCAGGGAATGACACTCACTAGGATTACTCTCCAGGAGGGCTGGACAGAATACCTGCCCAGACCTGTCTTCTCACTATTGTATTCCAGGTAAGACTCACACCAAGAACACTAAGTCCTGTAATTCTGTAACACAAAGTGCCTGACCTACCAACTTCAAAGCAATATTCTGATCTGAGTATTTTTACATATAGTTTCTTATAAACCAAGAAGACAGTTGCTTTTTGGGTATATTTTTAATTAGCAAAATGTACCCCAGTGCCTGATGGGAATGACGAACTAAGGAACATTTGAAGTGCTCTGGCAGACCCTGAAAAGCTAGGATCTGGTTCTTTGGAAAATACTCCACATTTGCTAAGGAAAGTTAGACGGTTACCATGACGTGGACCTTTCTAACTGCATATGGGTTCACTGACCATGATCCCCCAGTTTCTGTGCAGGAAATATTCCAGAAGATGAGGAAATGGTAGTCTTTAAAAAGTCTTGTTGTCAATTTCAATGTCTTGGGGACCTCAGTAAAGTAGGACGTAGGATCACGTGCTAATAAGATGGGAATTGAGAAATTTACAAAAGTAGAAAAGGTCTGCACCTGACACCATAGGGAATGATGGGGTAGCAAGCAGAAGTTAGGCCTCCCATTAAGTTAAGTAGGCTGAGTTTGTAGTTGATTTAATAAGTACCTATTGTTTTTTAAATAACTGTTTCACATAATGCCTTACATACCAGGGGTTGTGTTTTAATTTCTGATATTATCCGTGGTTCTGTTGCCTCTAACCCAGTCGACTCCAAACATGTATTTATATTTTGTCCAAATTAGCCTTAGATTATAATTTTGAAATAGAATAGCAGAAAAAGCACTGGCACAAGGTAGGAGCCACCAGACCCGGATCTAGAGCAAGGTTTGCAGCTAACTGGCTGCGAAACCTTAGGCAAGTCACTTTCATCTCTGGCTTTTAGCTCCCTTCTACGCCAAAGGAGAGATTTGGACTAAATGAACCCTTCCAGGGGCACCATTATGCCTTTATACTCTTAACACTGGCTTTATGCTTGCATTCCCTTCAATATCTGGTAGCGGACCAAAACAGGGTGGAGGATGCCAGCAGGATACGGGTTTAAATTCAAAATCTGCTTCCGTGTACCTCTGTGACCATGGGAAGGGATGCAGAGGCCTTTTTCCTCATCAAGGCTCACCCCCTCCCCCAGCCCAAGGTGACCTTTCACATCCCTTTTATTTCTAATTATTCTAGGAACATAAACCAGCGTTTTGGAAAGCCCGGCGAGAAGGTGCCTCCAACCAACACGCAGTAGCCTGAAAGAGCACGGCTGCGGCGACCTCTGTGACCTTGAGCAGGGTCACTTTCCTTCCAGGGCCCGTTTCCGGATCTGTCCAAGGACGCTCTGGCTTAGACAAAGGTTTTGAACTTCAGCCCTGCTGGTCAGTCCTTCCGTGACCTCGGGCGAATCCCTTAGGTTTGGGGGGGCGGGGAGGCAGGGAGGGCCTCGCTCCCGAATAGGGTCACTTCCACTTCTGGACCTGAGATCCTATGCCCTAGGACAAGTTATTAAACTTTCCGGTAAAATAAAGCCGCTGGGCTGCCAGACATCCCAAATCCTTTCCTACATTGGGAAAAGGAGTGGTGCAGGCCCAGGCATGGATCACTTCCACTCTGAGACAGCCCACCCTCCGACGCTACTATGCAAGTCATCCTGGCTTCATGGGCCAAGGAGGAGGGGCCTGCAGCGCAAGGTGCCGGGCCTCGGGGTCAACCGCAGTCAAAGAGGCCACACGCCCAGCCAGGCTCTACCCGGTTACCGGCCTACAGCCGAGGCCAGAAGGAACGCAGCTCTCAGCACAGCTGGGGAGGAGCTCTAACCTTTCCAGCTGCGGAGGCAGGGCAGGCAGGGCAGGTACCGCCTCGCCTTCCAGAGCCCTCCGGGGCGGAGCCGGGACTGGCGCACGTGACGCCCGGGGCGCCACCTTGGCTATGGGCAACGCCGCTCCCCGGCTTTTCGCAGGTCGTCGATTAGGTTTCTTAATACACCGCCTTCCTGCCTCAGGTGGCGGAGGGGTGTAGGTATCTCCCACTGGTCTCACTCTTCTTCAGTCACCTCCCAGCCGGGGAGGGGAATCAGCAATGGATTCCTTTGCCCTCACTTAAGATGGCGACGGGTCGAGTTTACTGAGAGGGTGGAGGAGGGGAATCAAGTTAATGACCTTAATGGGCGGGTTCCAGTTTACTGGGGCGTCACCGGAGGTATCTTTTCGACCTTCCTGGGCGGGGCACAAATGAGGACGGGGTATGGTCACCGCAGAACTCGCTCATAGATTGGTCTTTGGGTAGGTGGGCGGGGGTTCTCGAGGCGCCCCGCCCCTCCCTCCCCGAACCGGAAGTGTCTCTTGGTCTTTCCAGCTGGTTGTCATTTCACTCGGCTCGGTCCTGAGGAGGAGTCGGAGGCGGCTGCGGGGAGACCGGGCACCGGGAGGCGGTGGCGGTGGAGACAGCAGAGGAGGAGGAGGAGGAAGAAGAAAAACCGACGAGGAAGAAGAAGGCCGCGGCATAGACGGCACTGACTACGGGGCCAGCGGAGACGGCGGCTGCGGCGGCCCAGGAACCGTGAGGAGAAAAACTGTAAATCATTATTTAAATCTTTCGGGGGGCAGAAAAGAAAGAAAGGGGGACATTTCTCCGTTAGAATAATCGCAGTGTTGGTTTTTTTGTTTGTTTTTTTTCTTCCTGCGGAGAATCGAACTGAGAAACCGAACAAACCGCCCCCGGGTCCCATGAGGGAAAAAAAACCCCGGAGCCGCAGAGAGGGGACGAGGCAGAAACCGCAGCAGCAGTGGCAGGACCTTCCTTCCAGAGCGCCCCAATTCCCCCCGCACACCCCGGCCGGCGGCCGCTGAGGCCCCCCCGCATTGTTTTGACCCCCTCCCCTCCACAGTGAATCGCTTTAATCCTGTTTTTTAAATCTCTGTCCCCCCTAGAGAGAAACGGGTGTTTTCAGCCCATTTCATGGGGGAGAGGAGGTGGGGGGGAGACCAGAAGCAGGAAAAACAGGAGCAGCAACAGCAAGAACTGCACCGGGAGCAGGAAGAGAAGCAGCCACAAAAACAGCCCCAGGAGCAAAAACTGCACCAGGAGCCGCAGAAACAGCACCAGGAACAGCAGAGACCTTCCTGCCACCCTCCCATTCCTATTCAATGCTGATTTCCTCGACTGAAATTTTATTTCCCGGAACCAGGAATCCACCCCATTTCTTTCTTTCTCTCCACGTAACATAATATCTTTATACATAAATATATAATATATAATGTTCTTAAATTATTCCTGATTTTAAAAAAAATTTTTTTTGAGCTGCCAAGAAAAGACGTCTTCTTCCCCCCCAATCCTTAAAAGATTTCATATGTGGGTGAGTCAAAACTGCTGAGGAAGAACATATGATTGTTAAATTATAGATATATTTTTTACTCTGCGCAATGCTTATTCTTCTACATCCATAAATGCTTAAGAAGCTCTGTTTTTGTCATTCATGTGCATTTTCCTTTGGAAAAAGAAACCACCTATTTTACTAACCAAAGACTTGATTTTTTTTTCTCCTTCTTACCCTCTCCCTTAGAAATAAACACAATTTGACTCATGTCCATATCTTAAGAGAGATTTTTTTAGGTTTTCAGATACCAGAATTCCAAATCAGAAATATTTAGGGTGGGGATAAGCTGGGATCACTGAGCTATAATAAGACATTTCTGAAACACTCATTTTGGGTTGGAGGAAAGGAGGCAGACTTAAGCACTAGGTTGTCATTTTTGTTGAAAGACTTCAGATCATAAAAATAATAAATGGGGGATTACGGGTTTGGAGTGCTGGTGCAAAACAATACTGGGAATAAATCAGCTTTTCCAGTCAGATTTCATCCACATCTGCAGCCTCCACACCATCATCAAAATGCAACCCCCAGCCCTGCTGCTTTTATAAATAATAACACAGCTGCCAATGGCAGTAATGCTGGGTCAGCTTGGCTCTTTCCTGCTCCAGCTGCCCATAACATTCAGGATGAGATTCTGGGGTCAGAAAAATCTAAAACTCAGCAACAGCAGCAGGAACAGCAAGATTCTCTAGAAAAGCAGCAGCTCTCCCCCAGTCAAGGTCAGGAAGCAGGGATACTGCCTGAACCTGAGAAAGCCAAATCGGAAGAAAATCAAGGAGATAGCTCTTCAGAAAATGGCAATGGGAAGGAAAAAATAAGAATAGAATCCCCAGTGTTGACAGGATTTGACTACCAAGAGGCTACAGGGTTAGGTACTTCAACTCAGCCCTTAACATCCAGTGCATCCTCTCTTACTGGTTTCAGTAACTGGTCAGCAGCTATTGCTCCTTCTTCTTCTACAATAATCAATGAAGATGCAAGTTTTTTTCACCAGGGAGGTGTCCCTGCTGCTTCAGCTAATAATGGTGCTCTGCTGTTTCAAAATTTTCCGCATCACGTCAGCCCTGGCTTTGGTGGCAGCTTTTCCCCTCAGATAGGACCCCTTTCTCAGCACCACCCTCATCATCCTCATTTTCAACACCATCACAATCAGCATCAGCAGCAGAGGAGGTCTCCTGCTAGTCCTCATCCACCTCCATTTACACACAGAAATGCTGCTTTTAATCAGCTGCCTCATTTGGCTAATAATCTAAACAAGCCTCCCTCTCCGTGGAGCAGCTACCAAAGTCCTTCACCTACACCATCTTCTTCATGGAGCCCTGGTGGTGGTGGATATGGTGGCTGGGGAGGCTCCCAAGGCCGAGATCACCGCAGAGGACTCAATGGAGGAATAACACCTCTCAACTCCATTTCACCACTGAAGAAAAATTTTGCAAGCAATCATATTCAGCTACAGAAGTATGCTCGGCCCAGTTCAGCTTTTGCTCCCAAATCTTGGATGGAAGATAGTTTGAACAGAGCTGACAACATTTTTCCTTTCCCGGTGAGATTCTATCCCATTAATAAATTAAAATTAGAAACAATATAAAATTAGATACCTATTAAGCAAGAGATCTTTAATTATGTGTGTTCTCATCAGATTTTTTAATTTTAGTTTTCTGTTCAATTTTTATAATATAAATTTTTGTAGTAGCAGGGTAATATTATTTCAAAACAAAAATTCAACTAATTCATTGATATTTGATAATTGTAATCAGTCTTTTCTGATTATATTCCTGAAGATAATCTCTTGAAATTGGTATTAATATCAGGTAGCTTTCAGTCATCATAATTGTGAATTATAATACCTTCCTAATTTGAATTAAGAATGACAGATTTTTTTCCCTCTGTATTAGGTAATAATAAGTAGACTGAATGTTAAATCTATGTGTACATATTTATATATTAAATATACTACATTTTAAAGCTAATTAACATTCTCTGATCATGCAGTAAATAATCCAATCCAATTGCATGTTTTACTGTAGTGTTAAATTGAAAGAACTTTTTGCATCAGTTTTCTTACTATTTAAAGTTTTAAATATAAAATCTCTGAAGCAATTTATCTGAACAAGTCTAAATCGACAAGTTCAGTGACACTAAATTTTAAAAAAAAAAAACCTATGTTGCAAAATTCATTCTCTACCTTGGGCTAGCAAGGACTCAGAGTAGGAAATAATCTAAATGTTTTCTTTAGCTATGTTTTAGTTCTGTGTACTTTGAAACAGTTAAAAGCAGAATGACTATTTTTTGATGACTTTAACTCATTGACTTACGTTTTGATAGCAATATTAGGTTGTAGGAAAAGAAGCCACTACTAAAAATAGACTTGATCTAACTAATATCACTTGTTGGCTTTCTCTGTGCCAATATAACCTTACACCATGAGGAGTTCAGGTTGTTTGACATTTTGAATTAATGAGCAATAGATATAGTTTGTGGAATTTTAAAGCTGTTTCATAAAAGAAGTATTGGCTTAGATCATGTGAATGACAAAGTCAATTCAATAGCAGATGTATAAACAGCTATGTATCTGTGGTTGGGGACTCTGTGTGTGTGTGTGTGTATGTGTGTGTGTGTGTGTAGTTTTTCAGGATCTTTCAGCAAAGATAAAAACAGATTGCAAAATAATGGCAGTTTCTAGATCCACTGTCAGCGTAACTTGGATGACCTATTTTAATAAGTAATTTAGGGGTAAGAGATCATTAGATAAAAGGAGCTCTATGTTTTTTAGTGTCAATAATCATCTACTCATTTTGCCCTAAGGTGAAAAATCTTTCCTAAGGACCAATTTTAATAAAGTACCTGGTCTGAAATGATTACCTTAATACCTATTTTATTTTATTTCACAAAAGGCTTAGCTATCTTTACTGTCCTTGTCAGGTGGCTTCTGGTTTAGTAAGATTTTTGATACTTGAACTGCACAATAATCATAGAATTTTAACAGTTAGTAAAAATATTTAAGACATTGCAATGGATGTGAAGGTTATTGGAATTGGAAAGCTTTTAATACCTGGCTGTCAAATCTTTAAGTATTACAAAGGTGATTTTATGAACTATTAATTATTTTATTAAAATTTTCAAAGCTATGAAGTGACACTTACATTTCAGCTGCACTAAGGTTTAGGTCATTAATTTAATTCCTTATCAGTATTTTCATATTGCTTTTGTATTATGTTAGTGATTATGTTTGACCTTGTTTTCTATATCCAGGTGTTTTGGCATTGGTAAAAAATGTTTTGGGGAAAAGAGAATTTGAAAAAAAGAAGTAAACCAAATGATATATTCCTGAGATTTTTGCTTATTTGTATATATGGTTAATGAAATGTTTGAAATTTGTAGTCTCAATGACCAAAGCTCTTTCTAGGTGGATTTTTAAGAAAAGATGACTATAAGATAGAGATCTACATTCAATATCATTGTTGAATTTTAGTGCCAAAAAGAGCTGATATAAACTGATTCCTCTGTTAGAATTAGTTGTTTTATTCTGGAAGGAGAAAAATGCAGGACTGTTGCGTACACTTCAGCTATTACAAGTTGAGAAAGAGTGCTGCCAAATTTCAAATCCCTTTTACAGGGTGAGAGGTTTAAAAGAAAACAAATAAAAAGAAATCCTTTGACTAAGTTCTTAATGGTTT
This sequence comes from Bettongia penicillata ogilbyi, assembly GCA_023548195.1. NCBI lineage: Eukaryota > Metazoa > Chordata > Mammalia > Diprotodontia > Potoroidae > Bettongia > Bettongia penicillata. Next base: position 5,661,416 of record JAJHZJ010000090.1, on the reverse strand, counting down.
TGAAAATTTCAAGTAATTTGAGTTGACTATAAATTCAAAATTCAGAGGATGCAATTTTTGGTGGGAAGGGATTAAATTTTTATGTTTGAATTGATTGTGTTATGTGCATTTCAAAATTTTGAGAATGAAATTGTTTATGAACTATGAGTTAATACCTTAAATAGTCTACTAGTTTCCTGCTTACAGAGAACAGGACTGGTTTTTTGTTTGTATGTTTGATTGGTTGTTTTTTTTTTTATGTTGATCACACCGGTAGGTATGTGAATACAGGGGGCTTGCATGTCAGAGATGCGGTGGAGATAGAAATGGCAGGATTTGGTAACTTATTGGGTAACTGTTGTAGCAGAGTGGGTAGTTAAGGATAACATCAAAGTTATGAGCCAGGAGATGGAAAGAATGGTGATATTTTCTATAGAAGAAGGAAGTTTGGAAGAGGGGTAGGTCTTGTTGTATATATGTTGGGATGAGTTGGAATACACAGTCTGAAATGTTCCTCATTGAAAAGAGCTCTGGGCTTGATATCAGGAAGGCCTGAGTTCAAATAAGTCCTCAGACACTTAAAATCTTTGTGACCTTGGGCAAGTCACTTAACCTCTTTTTGCCTTAATCCACTGGAAAAGGAAATGGCAAACCACTCCAGCATCCTTGCCAAGAAAACCCCATGGATAGTATTGGTATGCTACGGGTTCATGGGGTCAGAAAGAATCAGATATAACTGAATGATTTTACAGAAATTCAGAACGAAAGCACAAGGGAGAGACTAAATATTTAAATTTGTAAATTATAGAGATAATGGTAAAACCTGTGGAAGATGATTGAAGTAACCAAGAGAAATAAGGTAGAGAGTGAAGAGGTCCCAGTATTGGGTAACACCTACAGAGGATGTGATATAGAAGTAGAGGCAACTCTGTAGGCAGCTTTTAATTGGACTTTGCCTTAGAAAGTGAGGAGAGATATAGGATGATAACTTGAGGGAGAAATAGGGTCTAGGGAAGGTTGTTTTTTTTTGGGGGGAGTTGTTTTTGTTAGAAATGGGGAAACTTGGGCATATGTGAAAGAGAGATTAAAGATTAGAGAAAAGAGATTTAAAGGACTACTGAGAAGAGTGGAAGTAATGAAATCAAAGTATATGCAGAGAGGTTGTATTTGGCAAAGACAGGGTCCATTTTAGAGATTAGAGGAAAGGAAAAGAGACTGGGAATGATGTCTGTGAGTTTTAAGGAGAGAAGTGGTGAACAGTGTGTTCACAGCAATGGTCCCAGTTTTCCTTTTAAAGTATGCAAGATCCTCAGTTGACTCCTTAGTTGACATGGAAGGCTTGAAAAGAAGTTTGGAATAGTTTCTGTGGGGAGTAAGATAGGGAATCAATTAGGGAGAAATCAAAGGATTGCCTTACTGCAAGAAAGTCCCAATTGAAATAAGATAACATACATTTGTAATGTGTTTAGTTAGCATGATTGTGTGACTTTCTCCAGTTATGTTCAGCACCGTGTACAGGAAGAGAGTAGATAGATGTGAGTAGTAATCCAGGGCTGGTCTTTGACAAGGAAAAGTGGTAATAGCATAGGAGGTAAAGAATTTGACAATACAGGACAATGTAGAGTGCAATTGATTAATTTTAGAATCAGAATCGGGAAGGAAGGAAAGTGAAGTCAGAGTAGGCCTGATAGGATTGAAAGATTGGAGATCTCAAGGACAGTCCATAAGTTTAGTAGGGTTATTGCATAAGGAGAGATGATATGATAGGTTATTGTCAGATTGAGCAATGTCAGAGTTTTTGATCAAGGAGATAAAACATTTATGGGCAATGTGGAAAGCCATGGTGTGATCATCCCTATGTATAGCTGAGGTGGAGTGAAAGATTAGGTCTTGGAATTTGAGGAAATGGGAGTTTAAAGTATTTGAAGAAGAATGTGTTCTTTTTTTTCCCCCAAGCTGTATATTTTCCAGTCCTATATTGGAGAGGCTTTATTAAATAACATCCATAATTGATAGGATATAATTATCAGTTTCATAGAACCTTTACAACATTTTCACAATTAAAAAATGTTTAACGTATTATCCTTGTGAATTTTTTTCATGTTGTAACAGCTTAGGGTAAGAAACTGATTATAAATGAAAGATATTCTATATATGTGAGATGTATTATATACATATGATATATACATATTCATGCAAATATAGACATATATGTAGAATATGTAGAATGAGAGTAACAGCGTCTATGTCCCTAAATTATTATGAATATAAAATGTGATATTTCTAAAACACTCTTCCAACCTTAAAGTACTTTATAAATACTAGCTGTCATTAGTATTAGTATTCTATGCAAATCTATCTAGATTTCTATTTAATTTTTTAAAATTTATTTTCAGTTTTCAACATTCACTTCCACAAAATTTTGAATTTCAGATTTTCTCTCCAGCTCCCTCCTCATCCCATCCCAGGACAACTTGTATTCTGATTATCCTTTCCTGCAGTCTGCCCTCCCTTCTATCACCACACCCAAGCCCCCACCCCCTGCCCCCAATCTGATTCTCTTTTGTTTTCCTGTAGGGCAAGATAGATTTCTATATCCCATTGCCTGTATGTCTTATTTTCATAATTGCATGTAAAAGCAATTTTTAACATTTATTTTTAAGGCTTTGAATTTCACATTCTCTCATTAAGAAGGCAAGCACTTTGATATAAGTTGTACATGTATAGTCATGCAAAATACTTCCATAACACGTTGTGAAAGACTATCCTGCCTCCCGTTTATTCTGTTCTCTCCTTTGACCTATCCCTTTCCCAAAGTATTTGCTTCTGATTACCCCTTCCCCCAATCTGCAGTCCCTTCTATTATCCCACTCTCTCTTATCCCCTTCCCACCCACTTTCCCACAGGGCAGGATAAACTTCTATACCCAATTGAGTGTATATGTTATTCCCTTCTGAAGCCAAATCCAGTGAAAGGAAGACTCACTTATTCCCTCTCACCTTCCCCATTTTTCTCTCCATTGTAAAAGCTCTTTTTTGCCCCTTTAGTGTGAGATGATTTGTTATATTCTATTTCTCCCTTTCTCTTTCTCCTAGTACTATTCTCTTAACACTTAATTTTCTTTTTTAGATATCCTTCCTTCATCATCAGCTCACCCTGTGCCATCTGTCTCTGTCTCTCTCTGTCTCTCTCTCTCTCTCTCTGTCTCTCTCTCTCTGTCTCTCTCTCTCTCTCTCTCTCTCTCTCTCTATATATATATATATATATACATATATATATGTAAAATGTGTGTGTGTGTATATACACACACACATTACAAATATGAGTTACAAATATCTTTCTATACAGGAATGTAAACAGTTCAACTTTAATCAGTCCCTTATGGTTTGTTTCTCTTTCCTGTTTACCTTTTCATGCTTCTCTTGATTTTTGTATTTGAAAGTCAAATTTTCTATTCATCTACTGTCCTTTCAGCAAGAATACTTGGAAGTCCACTATTTCATTGAAGTTCCATTTTTTTCCCCTGAAGTATTATACAATATTTGCTAGGTAGGTGATTCTTAGTTTTAATCCTATCTCCTTTTACTTCTGGAATATCATATTCCAAGACCTCTGATCCCTTATTTTGTAGAAGCAGCTAAATCTTATGTTATCCTAATTGTATTTCTACAATACTTGAATTGTTTCATTCTGGCTGCTTGTAATATTTTCTCCTTGACCTGGGAACTCTGGAATTTGGCTATCACATTCCTAGGAGTTTTCGTTTTTGGATCTCTTTCAGGAGGTGATTAGTGGATTCTTTCCATTTCTATTTTACATACTAGTTCTAGATTATCAAGGCAATTTTCTTTGATGATCTCTTGAAAGGTTATATTGGGACTGTTGTTTTGATCATGGCTTTCAGGTAGTCCAGTAATTTTTAATATCTCTTCTGGATTCATTTTCCAGGTCATTTGTTTTTCCAATGAGATACTTCACATTGTCTTCTATTTTTTCATTCTTTTGGTTTTGTTTTATAATTTCTTGATTCTTAAAGTCATTAACCTCCATATGCTCCATTCTAATTTTGAAGGAATTATTTTTTTCAGTGAGCCTTTAGACCTCTTTTTCCATTTGGCCCTTTCTGCCTTTTAAGGCATTCTTTTCTTCATTGGCTTTTTGGACCTCTTTTGGCATTTGAGTTAGTCTAATTTTAAAGGTGTTATTGTCTTCAGCTTTTTTGGGGGGTCTCCTTTAGAAAGCAGTTGACTTGTTTTTCATGATTTTCTTGCATCACTCTCAATTCTCTTCTCAATTTTTCCTCTACTTCTCTTACTTGATTTTCAAAATCCTTTTTGAGCTCTTCCATGACCTAAGATCAATTCATATTTTTCTTGGAAGCTTTGGATGGGGGAGCTTTGACTTTGTTGTCTTCTTTGGGTTGTATGTTTTATCTTTCTCATCACTAGTGACATAAGAAAATACCTCTTCACCGAGAAAGTAAGAATCTATTGTCTATTTCTTTTTTCCTGTTTGCTCATTTTCCCACCCAGTTACTTGACTTCTGAGTTCTTTGTTAAGTGGATAGCTCCAAAAGCAGCCTCTGCTTCAGCAGTGGCTGCTGCTGCCCTTGGGCTGGGTTTGGGGCAGGTGCTGGGTCAGGGGCTAGAGCTGGGATCAGACCACACCCCTCCCCCAACCAGGTGAGAGACCCTTCCTTTGGGTCTTTGAAGCTGTCTTTGGCATTTGTGGGTTGAGAAGTCTGGAAACTTCAGTAACCACCATGGATTCAGTCCCCTAAGGCCTTCTCTAGCTCCGTGCCACCCATGCCGAACTGCACTCTATTCCCAGCCCAGTGCAATAGACCCTTCCTGTTGATCTTCCAGATTATCTTGAGCTGGAAATTTGCTTTAGTCTGTCATTTTGTGGCTTCTGCTACTCTAGAATTTGTTTAGCATCCTTTTTTACAGTTATTTTGAGGGATTTTGGGGGAGAACTCTAGCAGGTCCCTGCTTCTACTCTGTCACCTTGACTCCTCTCCCCATCAACATGAATGTTGAAAGGCTACAGTATTGGAAGAGAAGACAATGATGATCCAGGTACTGAATTTGAGAAAAGAGAGAGAACAACCTGAGTGTTTGGTAGATGATAGCTATCATGATCTACATAAGGTGAAACATTTTAAGAGGATGACAGGTTGCTTGAGAGATGGTAAAGGATGGATTTTGGAAGTGGCAGTATGGTGTACTGGTGTTTGGATTGAAGAGTGGTATGAGCGAAGGTATAATCAGTAACGAAGAGAGGATACCCAGGGACGCAGTGCTGGTTGGTCTCAGGGAAAGCAAATTGAAGAAGGATTATGATACTGTTAGGCACCTAAATAGTAGAGCAGATAGAATTCTGGGTCTGAAGACAGGAAGACCTGAGTTCAAGTGTGGCCATAGCTACTTATTAGCTGTGTGAGTCTGGGCAAGTCATTTAACTTTTATCTGCCTCAATTTTCTTCTCTGGAGATAAAAATAGAACATACCTTTCAGGGTTGTTGTGAGCATCAAATGAGATAATATTTATAAAACACTTAGCACATATGCTTAATAAATTCTTCTTCTCTTACCTTGTCTTCATTATGGGGCAGCTAGATGGCACAGTGGATAGAGTGCCAAGATGATAATCAGGAAGATTGATCTTCCTGAGTTCAAATCTGGCCTCAGGCACTTGTTATCTCTGTCACCTGGGCAAGTTACTCAACCCTGTTTGCCCCAGTGTCTTCATCTATAAAATGAGCTGGAGAAGGAAATGGCAAACCACTAACGTATCTTTGCCAGAAAGCCCTAAATGGAGTAACTAAGAGTTGGACATGACTGAAACAGTGGAACCTTATGAAACAGAAATTCCAGAGGGCAAAGTGGAAAGGTTGGCCAGAACTGGAGTGGGACATGTGTACATGGTACATATGAAGAATGAAAAGAGATGGCTGACAGTACTTTATTTCTAGATAGCCTATGATTAAGTAATACAGGGATAGGGAAGATAACAGGTGGTGGGAATTTGCTAGTCATAGAAGTAGTATTTGGTGACAGATGAATTATATACTTATAGTCAGCACAGGGTAATTATTGTTGTGGCACAATCGTGGTTAAGATCAGTTTCTTTTCGCTGGATGGGTGTTGGGCAGTTAGTGTTGCAGAGGAAAAAGAAGGTACCAGGTCGAATGGAGACTTGGTGGTGTTCCTGCTTCCACAGGCTCAGTTGAAATACTGCAACCACAAATTCAGATTCTTTTTTCTAATCACCACTTAAGTCTTTGTTTTAGACATACTGACTCTGACAGGAAATATGTTTCAGAGTATATGAGAAATGGGCAGCTACGCATGTAATTTAGTTTAATATTAGGAAATTTCTTATGTGCTACAGGAAGCATTTCAAACAATAGTAAAGTACTTAAAAGTAAGATCTCTTTATGAAGTAGATGCATTATAATGGTGGCATTGTGAAGAATATCATGGTATTTAATGCTAAGGGGAACACAGCAGAACTCATGTTAAGACTATTCCATGCTTATTTTAGACTTGGAATTAATGAGGTAGAATTTGACAGCTGTATAGTAGAGTAGAGAGTGTCAGGCTGTCCTGGGTTCACATATGCCTCAGACATTTATTAGCTGGTATGTTCCTGGGCAAGTCACTTAACTTCTCTGTGTCTCAGTTTCTTCATCTCTAAAATGGGGTATAATACACCTACCTTCCAGAGAATCAAATGACGTAGTATTTGTAAAGTGCTTTGCAAAACTTAACATACTATAGAAATGCTATATTATTATATATACTGCAGCATGTGGGGTAATAATTTTTATATTGCTAGTAAAAATGCAAATTTAATTAATTTGGCTAATTCCTTTATACATGTATAACCACTCCAATGAGTCAGGGAAGAGTAGTGTATTGGTGTATATGTTAGCTCGTAGTAAAGGGGTAGGAGGCAGTAGTACTCCGAAATTGAATAATTCCCAAGATATAGCTGTTTGACTTTGGGAATGAATATTAGGGAATTGTTGACATTATAGATTTATTTTCTAAAGCATCTTTTATTTTTATCAGGGTTATTCTAACAAATCTCATTTTAACATGGATACAAATTTAACAAATATTTATTAAGCATTTATTATATGTAAGGATTGGAGATAAAAGACAAAAAAAAATTAGCACCACCTTCAAGGAATTTACTTTTTAGCCATTCAAATTGCATCCCTCAGATATAACCACCTAAAGTGAAGTCCTTATTTTAAATTCATCCAATCTGACATTGGGGAAAGCCCAACAGTAACATGCTGGTTGTCACATGTAGAATTAAAAATTTGCTTTAGATAAAAGTTGTAGATTAATTGTTGAAAGTAGAAAGATGACAGGATACAGTTAGTTTTTGTCTTTCATGGACTATTTACTAATAACAAACTAAAGTACACTTTTGTGCTTTTTTCTGGAATTTTGATGTAGAGAATTCTTACTTTAGGTACTAGCTATCAGAGATCCCTATTCTTTGAAATAGTCACTTTAGTTACATTTCTATGGCTGGCAGTTAATTGATATGACATCACAAATTTATAAAGTTCTGAAAAATTTATCAGTTACTTTAGTTTATAATGTAATTATTGACAAAATTTTTCTAATACTTTGGTGGTTTCAAGTTTTAGAACTTGAATACTGAAATCTTTATGAATAGGCAACTTTAAAAAAATTTCCTGTAAAAAATAATTTAATATTACAACAAATCAGTTAGATACTGTAGGAAGAGTTTGGGAAAAATGTGGAGAAAACTGGTAGAGGGGTCCTACTCAGCAGACAAAGTGTTTTTCTTTGTAGTAGTAATATTAATGAAATCTAAATGATAGTAAAAATGTGTAATGCTGAGGGGGGACATTTTCTAATTTTTTTGTTATCCTTTGCAAAGCCACAGAGGATGAACACGACACCTGCTGCAACATCTTTCAAAAAAAGAAAACTCATTTATTAAATACTTGTTAATGTACTTGTTACTGGTTGCAGCTAGGAAGATATCACTTTGTTTATTAATTAAGCTTTCAAGAAATTTCCTTGTTGATGTTCTTATTTTTAAGTGCTCTAAGTTATTAATGCATGACAGTACTGAATTCAAATATCCAAAAATTACATTGTCTAGCTCTTTACCTGTTTCTCCATAATAAAAACAAGATTGTAAGTACAGTAAAACTGCATAATAAAGTTCCGCAGTCTACCTGCAGGTAAAATCATATACCTTTTGTAGACATTGATATTCTATAATTTCATTGGAAAAAAGTTTAATTCTCAATTTTAAAGCTATTTTTGACCTTCAAACTGTATGTTTGTAGAGGATGTCTAATAATACATGATATTTTTTTAAATGTTATTTTATTATTTGTAAACTAAGAGAACACCAAATTGGCTTTATATCTATTATGTAATATCTTATGGAACTAAAACCCAGTTTTAGTTTTGTAATGTTGAAAAATGGTGAAGAAAGATGATGTAAGATAGTGGTAAGAAAGAGGTGAATTGTATTTTTTCTAGTAGCTTTTTCCAATAGCTAGTAAGGAAAGGTAGTTTTATTTACAACAGTGCCTGGTATTAGAATAATAAAATCTGAAATGAACTTCATTAAAATATTTTAGAGTCTTTCCATGAATGTTAATTAAGAAATAACTGATGGTTGATGATTTTCTTACTGATATTTCATTTTTGGTAAGATGAGTTTTAGCCATGCTGTTAATCCAACTGTCAGACTTGGATAGGTAACTAGTTTTATGTTGTTGTTTAGGATTCTGCATGACCCATTTGAGGTTTCTTGGCAAAGATACTGGAGTGGTTTGCCATTTCCTTCTCCAGCTCATTTTACAGATGAGGGAACTGAGGCAAACAGGGTTAAGGACCTTGCCCAGACTCACACAGCTAGGGAGTGTCTGAGGCCAGATTTGAAGTCAGGAAGATGACCCCATGCTCTTATGCCAACTAGCTGCACAGCAAGTTTTATAATTGTATAGAGTTTGTCATCCTGTCAGTTTTTAATTTTTTAGCTGACAAGTTAGTCATTTTATCTTAAAGTATTTTGTGATGCTTATTATTATCTATGATTTTATTTTAAGCCATATTGGTGATGTAGCTATAACTTAAATAATTATGTACTTTCATGTGGACTTTATATAATTTCACTTTAGAGAGAAATATAGTCTTTAGAAATTTAAGATCATTGGTTTTAAAACTAGCTTAACTTTGTTGTTGTCAGATGTTTCTGACTCTTCATGAGTCAGAAACCTCATTTGAGGTTTTCTTGGCAAAGATACTGGAATGGCTTGCCATTTCTTTCTCCAGCTCATTTTACAAATGAGGAAACAGATGAACAGGTTTTCAGTGACTTGCTCAGGGTCACACAGGTAGTAAATCCCTGACACTAGATTTGAACTCAGGTCTTGCTGGCTCCAGGCCAAGTTCTCTACCTAATGTGCCACCTAGGATCTTAGACACATCTAGTCCAACGTCCTCATTTCACAGAGAAGGAAACTTAAGAACTTAATCACAGAAACTTATTCTGAAGAACTAAACTTTACTGGTTCCAAATATAACCAAATTTAGGCCTTCTAAGAAATTATATTATTTCCCTGTACAGTCTTAATAGTGTAGTCAGATCTATGATTTCATTGGTATAGGGAATTCATGATGAGGAAATTATCTCTGTTAATTCATATCAGCAATTGAGTTGCCTGAAGCACTCCAAGGTTTTTACTTGCCAAGTGTTGTAAGGCCAGCATGGTACAGTACATAACTTGAATTTAGGTTTTTCTTGATTCAGAGACAAGCTGGAGTATTTAATTCATATCTGCTGAACTTGTTCTAAATGATCCTTTCCTTCTCTCCCTCTTTCATTCCCCATCTTCCCTTGTTAAAAATCATGAAAGAAGCCTAATATTCATTTTCTTTTAGTGAGTTGGTTAAACATCCTCCAAATATACAGAGTCCGCCATAATATATGAACACATTTTAAAATGTCAGTAATGTGGGTTATAGAAACATTCTCTAACTCTCAAAAGCAAATGTTTAAAACAATGGAAGTACACAACATGCTTTCATATTTGGTGTTGAAAAGTTTACAGTAGATGAGAACGTAAATAATTATCTTCTGGCTAGCAGAACTGAAATACACATTGGTTGAGAGAAAAACCAAAGTTGTCTTTAATAAGTAGCATATATTATACTCATGACCAGAATTACTAAAGTTTTGAAGGTTTAGGAATTTAAACATTATACTACTACTTTATGAAAAACTCTATGCTACATAAAGCAGAGATACTCACTATTGCTTTGTCTTTACTTGAATTCTTTTTTTAACTTCATGCAGTACCTTGGACATGTTTTCACATTGCTAACATAGCTTCCAAAAGCCCAAAGTCATTTTTATACCACTGTGGGATATTCAAATAGTGATGAGTGCTACTTTAATGCAAGAAAATTATAGATACAAATATGAAAACTTGTTACTGCTTTACACAGTGAATATATATGGATTTCCATAATCAGCATGCCACATATTTGGCATTCACAAGAGGAAATTAAATGTAGTTTAATAATCTGAACCTTTTGTGCAAAGCACCATGCTAAGCAGTGGAGACGCAAATAAAAAGTAAGACAATTCTTTCTGTCAAGGAACTCGTATTCTAATGAGAGGAGACAACATGAAAGGTTTCAGTTGTAAGCTAGATGGAAAGATCCCATGGTCTTTATATGTAAATCTAACTTAAGTATTTTTATACAGGTTCATTGATTTTCAGTATCATTTTTCTCAAACCAAAGTAGGCTGTAATTGATAGTTATTGATGCTGAATTTATCCCTTAGTAAATTAAAAAAAATATTCTATTCTATTGGCTATTATCCTAATTTAATCTTTAATATCATCCATATATTTATGTTTTCATTTTAGTGCATCATTTTTTTTTCTTACTGAGTTTAGCCACTAAGAAAGCAAGGAAACAAATGGAAATATGAAATCACTAAAAGTTTAATAAAATGTCTCTATATTGGCAAAGGCAAATTCTTATGATGTACAAACTACTTTGTGAAGAATGTGCCACTGTGAAATTACCTTTTGTGAGCATTTATGTACTGTTTTACACTCATATAGTGAAATCATCATGTAGAATTACCAATGATCTTATTGATTTGGAAGTTCCCACCAGTGGTGCATTCCATGCTTGCTCATCCTGGACAGGTCTTGTTCTTGCATACATTTAATACGGGAAATATCTTCCCAGTAGGCTGGAAGACTTTCTGGCTTCCTTTTGACCTTGCAAAGGTACAGGGAAGCACTCTGTCCATCTGTCATCTCTTTTAGCAAATGATCAACCTATCTTCTCTTTCCACTTTATAATTCCTGGATATCATCTTTTATTCCTGTTCTTTGGAATTCCTCTGGTTATGTGTTTCAGTCTATTCATATGCTACAGGAACTTCTCCCCTACCCTTTGTGTGATACTGATTTTTAATTTTTCACAGATAGTCGTAAGCCTCCTTGTGGCAACACTAGTAGACTCTTAGTAATAAAAAGATGGACCTTTACTTTCATGGAAAGTTTGCAGTCAGGAAAAAGAACTTTTCATTTTTCTGAAAACCAGCCAGTCTGTATCCTCTTCCTTTTCAACTTTGAGCTCAGTCTGTTGTCCATCTGCTCCAGGTCCTAGACTGTATACTGATGAACAAGTTCTAAAGGATCTTCACTTCTGGCAAAAAAGTTTATGTTCTCTTGGTTTTCTTGTGTGGATGGACATGTTTAGTGGTAGTAGGAAAGTAAGACAGCCCTGATGCCTCTAACAATGCTGGAAAATTAATTTTCCAACTGTTAATTTTTTTTTCTTCCTGTACTTCAAGTTCCAAAGGTAGAGGAAAACTGATACTGAAGGCAGGAAACTTCTCTATTGCATCTGCTCACTGTATCCAGTCAACTGTAAAATGACACCATTGTCTGTAATGGATAAGGCTGCAAAACTGCTTTTTATTTTGTTTGTCATTCTCTTCAGCATTGTCCAGTGCTTATAACCTGGAAATATGGGGAAAAAAATCAGAGATGTTGGGATAAAGTGAAGATTCTGTAAGGTCAGGAAAAAAAAAATCCAAAACAAACTTTATTGTTAACTGCTTAGATTTTGGAACTGGTAAAAGTTTTCCTTCAGAGCATCTAAAGCTAAATCTGAAGGCTCAATTTCAGGAAGGAAAACTGTTTACCAGTATTGCATGTTTATGTCTTTTGATGGAGTTATATTTTCAGATATTACAATTAAGCTTAAAGTCAAGTGCAAGTCAAGTCATTATTTCTCTGATGGCATGGTCTTCTTTGGCAACGAAGGATGCACGCACAATTATCCATAATATGGGATATATTTAGGAAAAGCCCTAAGAGAGTTGAACTCATCAAATGATTAAAATAGTTTTTTATATTTATTTCAATTTTTTCTGTAACTTCCTTTTCCTGGAGTATGTTTACAAGTAGTAAAGTAGATTTGACTTTCAAATATTACTCCTCTACTCCAGGATGGGGGTGGGAGAGTAGGAAACAAGCATTTATTAAGAGCCTGATATGTAAGATTTTTACAAATATTATCTCATTTGATCCTCACAACTGTGAGGCAGGTGTTGTTTTTAATCCCTTTTTTTTAAACAGCTGAAGAAACTGAAACAGGTTAAATGACTTGGCCAAGGTCGTATAGCTAGTAAATATCTGAGGCCTGATTTGATTTCAGAACTCCCTTATGCCAGGCCCAAAGTTCTATTCACTGTACCACCTAGCTAGGAAAGGGTAAGACCAGGGGCTGTTAATTATCAGTGTAACAATTTATTAAGGAGATAATTAGAAGAGCTGGAGACAAGATAATACAGAAACTACGTAATCAGGTGTCCTATTACCTAAAGTCACTGTTCAAAGCAGAGCTGATGACCTCTTCTGCCCAAACCTATTCCTTATCCAGACTTCCATGTTATCTCTTAAGAACATCCTCATCTTTCTAGTCTTCCAGGTTTAAAACCTTGGGGTCATCCTTGACTCTTCCTTCTTTCACTCTTCCCCTACAGCCAATCCGTTGCCAGGTCTTATCTATTCTACTGCTACAAAATCTTTTTCATTCATCTCCTCCTCTCCACTCCCAGGAACACCACCTTTGTTTAGGCTTTGATTTGGCCTGGAATCTTGTAATAACTGTAATAGTCCAAAATGATTTCTATGCTTTGAGTTTTTTCTCTCCCCACTCTTTCCACAGCTACCAAAACAATTCTCCTAAAGCACTATGTCAGTTCCCTAAGCAAAAAATCCTTAGTGTCCCTCATAGCCTTTGGGGTAAAATACAAAGTCATCTTTCTGACGTTTAGGGCCTTCTACAATCTGGATCCAGTCATATTACTACCATTCATCAGAATGATGGTTTAGCCAAACTGGATTACTTGCTGCTTCTTGAAACTTGACATTTCTATCTCCTGCCTTTGTGCATTTGCAGAAGCCATCCCTCAGCCTGGAATGCACTCATCTCTGTTAATCAGAATCTTTGTCTTCCTTCAAAGCCCACTGTAGATAACAGTGTCTTCTCCAAAATCTTTTTTGACCTTCCCTTTCCCTAAAACCCAATTATTAGTATTCTCTCTTCTCAAGTTGTCTTGTATTTATTTACACTTGGAACATAGGGATAGTTTTACTTTTGTCTTTTTTTACTCAATCTCTTGCATATGGTAGGTACTTAAATGTTGAACTGAATTGTGAAAGTGCCCTTGAAGGATAATTTTCTGTACCTAGATAAGCATTAGGTGAGAAGTGCTCATTCCTTTGTGAATTTTTGATGATCACAATGAGTGTCAGCTACTTAGGGAAGTTTGAAATAAAGACGAGACAACAAAACAAGCCTTAGTGCCTAAACCACTAGACGTAGCAATTAGGAAACCTAATTTCTAATCTTAGCTTTGTCCCTAGCTACCTGATTGACTGTGGACAAGTTCATTTCATCTCTCGTCTACAGTACCTCATTTGTAAGGTGGACTGGATTGTCTCTAATATTGGCTTTATAATTCCATGATTCTAAAAATTAAATCCATTTAAGTACAAAGGTTATAGGAATCTTGGCTATAACTGTATAAGAGATACGTAATAAACAGCAAATGGAAGAATAAGAAAGCAAATGCTGTTCAGTAAATGCAAGATAACTTTATCATTTTTGCCTGAAGTTGACCATTAGTTTTCCTAAGCCAAATATTAGGTTTAGCCCTACTAACATTCTAATTTACATATATATCCAAATCTGTGACCAAAATAGGACCAAGGGATTAAAGAGACAATAGCTCTTTCTTTTTATATGGAGATGTTTACTTTGACTCTTTTGTGGATAGAATACTACATATTCTATCAGTTGCTATGAAGGGATGTTTAGTAATAACAGAAGAAACAAGTCTTGTAGGTTACAGAGATAAGTTACAAAAATATTGAATTAACATATGATAGAAAGTGACATATAAGCAATAAAATAAAATTTCTTTAGGTAAGATTTGGAAAATGAATGATGCCTTTTTAAAACTCGTAATGATAAGGGGAGTTGGTTCTGTGTATCTAGAATTAGACTGGTGATTTCCAGATATGTCTGAGACAAATTAAGCCAATCTGTAGAATTTAGGAGACCACATAACTGAAATATTGAAGGGAAATAGCAGTGTTTAAAGGAAGGAAGAAAATGAAATGTTCCTCTTCACTTCTTTAAAATTTTCCTGTCTTCTCCCCTGTGTCTTCTATTCTCTCCTATGCTGTCCTGCTTAACATGACTTTTCATAGTGAGTTTCCCCTTCTCCTATAGGCAATTTATATTGTGAACCTTGGCTGCCATGGCACACACACTTTAGCTTTTTAGGTTATTGAGTGTAGTAGGCAACAGTGGGTTAAGACTAGAAGAAATATTTTTTTTCTCATTTCATTTTGTTTTAAAAAATTCAGTAAACAACTGAGTACCTACTTTGTACAAAACATTGTTCATTTCCTCTCTTTTTATCAGCATCAGTTAAAAATAACCATTCAAATAACTACTTATACTAAGTATAGCTGAATGAAAACAATATGGCAATAGTTTTAGATAAAGCAGCAGTAGCTTTATTGATCGGTACCATAATTATTTTTTTCTGTTTAATGTTAGGCATCAGTGAATCTAGATATGTCCACCTCGGTCACATTCTTGTGGTTTATATATGTCATAGTCATAGTGATCAAGTTATTAAATCTTAGAGGTATAAGAAACTAGAATTCTTAAGGAACTGATAATGTGAACACTTAATTAGGAGATGAGTTACAAAGAATCTTAGAAATTTTCTTCTCCAAACTCCCCATTTTGCAGATGATAAAACTGAAGTTGGGAGAATGATTCAAATGAATCCAAGATTATACAGATAACTGCAGAATCAAAGTATTCTGATTTGACCAGAGATTAGAATTTACATCTTCTGAATCCCATTTCAATGGCCTTCAATCCCATTTGTATTTCTACTGTACTTTAAGTGAGTAATTGAATTTCATTTGAGGTCAGTTATAAAAATGAGAGGTATAAGATTTTTTAGTTAGCTTATTTTTTAGCCAATAAATCCTAATTGCCAAGTAAATTGTCATAGCTTTATTATTTACAAAGAAAACTGTCTTAAGATCATTTCCTCCCATTTTACATTGTACATATCTATTATTTATATGATTATTTTGATGCTGTCTCCTCTATTAGAATATGTGCTCCTTGAGGGAAAAGACTTTTTTCCCTTTCTTTTGTCTCCAGGTTGGCACAAAACAAATACTTAATACATGCTTGTTGATAATGATGTTGGTCAAAGGAATGACTTGTGAAAATCAAACCACATATATACATGGATGGAAAAATAGAAATCATTTCATTTGTATTTTCCCAGGCTTGTCTATTGGCTCCTTTTAGCTTACCCTAAAATTACCAAATTACTAAAACTTGGACCAACAAAAATTAGTTTACATTGAAATGATGCGTTATTTAAAAACCAGATAAACTTTTTTGCCCCAACTGTTCTTAATTTTATCACTCCTTTTCTGTTAGAAAATTCACTATCTCTGCTCTCTCACCACCTATTCACTTTCCCGTACAATCTTACTTCAGTACCTACAACATTGTACAAATAGCTTTCACAGAAATCACCAGTCTAATCACTAGATCTCATGGTCTTTCCTCAGGCCTCATATTTTTTAACCTTTCTGTAAGCATTTGACCTTGACATTGTTGCCCGTTTTGAAATTCTCTCCTTTAGTTTCTCTACTCATTCTGTTGGTTTTCTTTGTGGTTTTCCTCTTGTTCCATACTTTTATTTTCTGTGAAACTCATTTACTCACACCCATACCTTTCTGTATTATCTCCATGCATATAATTTCCAAATCTGTATCTTTAACTTCATAGGTAGATCTCAGTTTTCAGTTGTCTCCCTGATGACTAACTTGGATGTCCCACAGGTACCTAAACATCATCTCACCTCCCAACCTGCTCCTTCCCACAACAGCAAACAAAAACACAAAACACTCGTTCTTCCTTGTGACCTTTAGTATGCCTATTAATGGTACCACTAGCCTCGTAGTCACTCATCCTCATGAATCATCTTTAACTTTTCCCTTGTCTTTGAGCCCATATCTAACTATTCAACAGTCATTTCTATCACTGACTTTTATTTTTCACATCTGAGCTTTTGTATTTCCAGTGCTAATTCAGCTTTTTGCTCTGATCGTTACAATAGTTTATCATCTGGTGTCCTCACTTCAAATCTTATCCTCCCCTTATATCCATTCTAAGTGCTTCTAACATTAATCTTCCTAAATTAATACAGTATTGATTACATATCACTTCTCTGCTTAAATTTTTTAATAATTAATTAGCTACCAAATAAAGTTCAAACATTTTATCCTGGCCTTCCATGATATGCTCCTAAATGTAGATTTATAACCTTACCTCCCATTATTCCTTTTCATAAAACTGAAAAGGATTTCCCAAAATATACTCTTTGCTTTCAAGCCTGTATGACTTCTCTGATGGCTGGGCTGTTTTCCCTATTTCTCTGAGCTCCACCTGTCTGATGCCTACTTTTTATTGCATTATTGTCATGTACTTCTTGTAGGACCTAGGACAAATTACCCTAAGGCTTAGTTTTGTCATCTTTGAAATAGAGATAACATATCTAGTATATGTCTCACAGAGTTGTGACTTTCAAATGAAATAATGTAGGTAAAGTTTTATGCAAACTTCAAGCAGTATGTCAGCTATTGTCATTCAAAGTCCAAACTATAAAACCTTACCTGATGTACCCCAATAGGAAGCATTCCCTTCCACCTCTGATTTTCCTGAATCTTTTGCATGCATTGGTATATTTTTTTATTCTGTCATTCAAGTCATATCAGTGATCATTTATTAAACCTTGTGCAGATCACGATGGTAGGCATATAGGAAGATACAAAATTTTTAAAAGATTTGGTCCCTCTTAATTATTAGTGTACATATTGTATCACTCCTAGCTTGCCAGATACATGAAAGCAAGAACTGTATGACTGTCCTTTGTATTCCTCACAGGACCTTGTATAGGGTAGGTGTTTAATGAATAATTGTTTAATTAATTTAGATCTTTATATGAGTTTTAGTGGAAAATACAAATATTATACTTGAGAAATTTGCTCTTGAGTTATTTTGGAGTTGGCTTCCCAACTGGCAGCATAGGTCATGAAACAAAATGGAAACATCTGTGTAATTTCATAAACTACTACTTTCCACAAGGTTATCTCAGAAATCATAATTGTCCAAATTCCTTTTGTCATTCTATGAAAGCAGTGGTCTAAGATCAACGTTTCACATTTATTTTAGTAGTTTTGACCAAAGGAATAGTAATATATAGAAGAGCAAAAAAAATGTACAGACAAGAATTGGGTAGAGGATATACAAAAGAAGAAAAGTCTGAGCAATTAAAATATACTTAAATTTAAGATATATTTCTATTCCTAGACTTGTTTGCCCTGCACTGGATATGAAAATTTCAAAGGACATAGGTAGTATACAGAAAAGATCGTGTTACTCTAGCTGTGTTCCTCTCCAACTAACTATAAAAATTTAAAGGTAGCTTAAAAGCCATCACATTCTGTGGTGCTGTGAATGAAAGATTATTCCAGATTTACCATCTTTTATTAACCCTCATGTCTTTCTAATTGCATGACTGAAATCTTCTTTACTCCAGAAAAATTGATGAAAATGGTATTTGAAAGACAGGAAACTAAAAACATCCTTTCCTGTCTACCCTGCCCTTTCTAATCTGGCTCACATCCTTCTACCCATCTAGAAATGAAGAGAATCAATAATAAACATTTATTATGAGCTTGCTATGTGCCAGGCACTGTGCTAGATGCTGTAGATACAAAGACAAAAAAGTCATCCCTCAGGGAGTTTACATGTTATGGGAGAGCATATATATAGAGAGAACTAATAAAAAATAAATAGGAGTTTTAGTATAGTCAGCTGAGGGAATCGGGAAAGATTTCATGAATAAAGCAGTCTTCTGTGAGGTAGCGGTAAAGTGGAGAACATTCAGGCGTAGGGTGCACACAGTGCAAAGGCACCCAAATGGGCAATGGCCAGAGTGCTGTTTGCAAAGAACAGCAGTGAAGCCAGTTTGGCTAGACCTTAAGGTATGGGAAGGGGAATCTTTTATAATAAAGATGAAAAAGTAGGTTAGGCTCAAAACTATAAATGGCTTTGAAATCCAAAAGAGTTTGTATTTGATCCTCAACAATTGTTTGCCACTGGAGTTTATTGAGTAGAGGAGAGAAATGGTCAGACCTGGGCTTGAGGAAAATGACTTCAGTAGCTATGTGAGCAATAGACTGGAGACTAATCTGGGGGAAATAAATTTATATTCATACTGCAATAAACTTCAGGTTTCTTCTGAACTCCTTATTTACCAAGAAAAAGAACTTGAAAGGAGGTATGTTAAAGTCATTATCTTGGACAAGAGGATACTACCATCAGATCAGAAATAGCTCAGGTAGATCAAGTGTGTGTAAACTAATCAGTGCAAAGGTTTTATTTTTGTTTTTAAGAGAAACATAAAGGAAAATAGAATTAAATGAAAAGGGAAAGAATTGACTTTGGAAAATGTAAGGGACTTCTTGTTTCTTTAAGATCATATTGGAGGTGTGTGTGTGTGTGTGTGTGTGGTAGATGCAAATTTTTTTCCTACTTACTTTTAAAATGTAATTTTGAAATATTTTTATCTCCTCCTCCAAACCTAGCAAGCTTTAGTTTTTCTATCCTTCATCTAGAAAAAAATCCAAAGCAATTTGTGCACTGTGTATTTTAGGATTCCTCGCCCACTTTTGAGTGAATCTTCCTTATGCCAGAAATATAGTCCAGCAGGTGTTTTTTTTCCTTCAGCACCATTTTTAAATAAAGGGAAATAAAAATAAATAATTACTGTGTTAGTTGAAAAAATAAAAGGATGAGATATAATCATTTGCATTACTAAATTCTTAATTGTATCAACCCTTTATACACAAAACTTTATGGGGTAATTTTTTTAAGGTCTGACAACTTGCTCATCTAATTTGAAGGAGATGTTGATTCATCTATCCTTTACTAAGGGTAAAGATCTTGATTTGTTAAAGCTTAATCTTAAGCATACTGTCCTACAGCATCCCTGCTTTTCCTTGGAAGAGGTTTTATCAGAATAATGAGACTAGCCCCTGCTTGGGTGAAGTTATTGAAATCATGTCCCAATGCACTCAGAACTCATTATACCAGATTTATTTTTTATAGTGAGGGTAGCATGTGTTTTTATTGTCTACACATTTAGGTTACTGACCTTGAAAATAAATCTACAATATTATAGAGCAACAATCAAGGCTATCTGGTATTTGGTAAAAAGTAGAAAGCTAGAGCAATGGAAGAGAATAGGAATCCCATAAAAATGCAAATTGGTATAAATGGTTGGTATGTAATAAAACTATTGATGTTAAATGATAGGGAAAGAAATCATTGAATAAATCTTATTATAAGAATTGGGCACCAATATGTGGGAAAATAGAACAAATAACAGGTGAAATGATGACTTGAAGATTGAAGAATGTAGAAAAATGCCTCAATTTCAAATATAGAAGAGTGTTGAAATTATTGGAGACAAGGCTGATGGATTTGGTTGTATAGAATAAACATTTTTCTCAAGGTGAATTCAATTCAACCAAAACAAAATTAAGAATAGTAATTTAATGAGATGTTTTTGATGAATATGTGATAGTGACTAATGTTACATCAGAATTTTACATAACAAATTATTATCCAGTCTCAAATGGACAAATTGACAGATAAGAATGGGCAGTCCACAACAGAACAGGATAACCCTAGCACTTGAAAAAAAAAATAACAGCCTCACTAGTCATTAAAGAAATAAAAACTAAAACATTCATACCTATCAATTAGGTAAAAATAAGTAAAAGCTATAAAATTCAACATTAGTGGAAGAAGTGAGTACACTGATAGCGTTCCAAATTGTTATAATCTTTTTGGGAAGCCATCTTGTCATTCAAAATGAGTTGTAGGACAGGTTGGGAAAGCATTTCAAGAAAATAAATTTCAAAAAACCCAACTACTTTGACAAAGATGTTAACATTTTTAATAGTAAAAATATTGAAAGCAACCTAAACTCCTAGTTGGGGAATTTCAAAGCAAACTGCGCTATAACAATATAATTGAGGACTATATTGCCGTGAAGGATGAACAATAAAAAGAATATATGCAAATATCGAAAGATTTAAAGGAAATGCAGCAGGATGAGAAAATTAGAACTAGGCATGCTGTATGTACACTCCTATGAACATATAGGGTTCATATGTTTAAAAATATCCAAATGTATACATGTAAAAGGATGACTTTTTGAGCAGATGCTGTAATTGTATTTGCCTAGTTTGATTAAACAATAGCAGCTGCTCAATAACAGGAAAAATATTTTTATGAGAATGTTCCTTTAAAATAGTTGCCGTAGTTTGCTTTAAATCATAAGCACAAGGGTGTTACAGTGGATAGTAAGTTGGTTTTGATACTTAAATGTGTAAGTTGATTAAGGCTGGAGAGATAAAACAATTCTACTAATCTCTGCTGCCTATGTTTAGAAAATGATAATGTGTTATATTTAAGTACAGTCTTGATTATATGGAAGGAAAAAACAATCTCATAATTTTTACTTTTCTTAGACTATGTAAAAATAAGGATATCATGTTATTTATATTTCTAGTATTCCGGCAAGCATTTAGTGGCTTTACACTTTAAAGATTTAAATTGTGGAAAAATTCTCATTGTGAAAAATACCTTTGGAGAGGCAGTGTAGCACGCAGTGGGTAGGATTCTAGGATTAGAGTCAGGAATTCCTAGCTTTAAATCCCTCCTCTGACACTAGCTGAATGACCACATTCAAGCCATTTAGTTATCTTTTCTGAGACTTAATTTATTCATCTATAAAATAGGGATAATAATACCTTTAATATCTGCCTCAGAGAGTTATTATGGGGCTCATATCACATCAGATAACATACAGCACTTTGTAAATTTTAAAATGCCATATATCAGGCTGTTGTAACTGTTATTGGACCAGTTAATCCTGTTGCTATGAGGAATTTCTGGTGAGGAAACTCCTTCAGCAGTGCAGATGGACACCTGTAGTGCAACATGGAATCTGAGAGAGTGCCTGGGGGAACTTGAGGGTAAGAGTATTTTCCCAGTGTCCCACAACCATTAGGTGTCAGAGATAGGACTTGAACATAGGTTTTCCTGATTCTGAGATTTGATTCCTTATCCAGTACCCAAACCTGACTCTGTAATTATGATGATATGGGTGCTGGAGCTTATCTACTTAACTCTACTAAATAAACACTAACAGTTGGTTAGGAAGAATTTAAAGTGGTTTTTTTTTATTCCTATTGTTTGTATAGGATATATAATATTGTTTTCAATGGAGTCATTGATAGGAATTTACTTTATTCTACTCCTTGCTGGCTCACTGTAGTATTGGAGTTTTACAAGTATTAATATAAACAGTTTGATTTTGGCTTACCTACAAAGAAACTTATTTTTGATTCTACATGGACAAGAATGAAGTTGCTACTTTAGTCTATGCCATACATAAATATTCAGATAATAAAATTTTTAAAAGTAGTTTGTCAATGTTTTTGTTTTCAGGAGCGCCCAAGGACATTTGACATGCACTCATTAGAGAGCTCACTCATTGATATAATGAGAGCAGAAAATGATTCACTTAAAGGTAAATATAACTGTTTTCCTTTAATAAATAGCTAAAAATAATAGTATGTCTATAAATACCCTGTTCTGACAAATGTGATAATGTACTGCAGCTTTTCAGTTTTATCAGTTTGACACATGTGGCTTTTTTCATATCTAAGGCAAAACATACTTCATACACATGATTATATGTTTATCTGAGATAGTGAACATAAGCTAGGTATAGTTTACATGTCTGTATTTAGGGTTTAGTTTTTCCCCCCTCATTTTTGTTTAACTAGGCAGCATGTCATAATTTAAAATAGAAGTTTTGTAAGCTCAGAATTGTTTTCCAAGTAGTTTTCTTGAAAGAGTTCCGAAACCTGGGAGTTTAGAGATCCAGGTTGTTTTAATTCTGGCAACCAAACTTTGTGACCCTGGGCAACTTATTTAATCCCTCTGGGCCTCAGTTTCCTTCTCTCTGTTAAAATTAGGGGTTTTGACTAGCTGATCTCTGAAGATCTCTGAAAATCTAACAATAAATGACTGTAAACCTTCTGAAACAAGTCATTTCCTCTCATAAAAGCCATCTTTGATTTAAACAAATCTTCTAATAAGTTAAACATATATATTTGATCATTTTCATTTCTCTTTGGACTTAGTTTATTATATAAAACTAATTTTTCAATTGAGTGATAACTGTATCTTAAAAGTTTCTTTTAAAAATATATGGAAAATAAATATATATTGCTAAAAATATGAATACCTTGCAAAAATTTTGTGAATATAGACTTTGAAGAGGGTTTTTGTTTGCTTTTGATTAATTTAGAAATTCAAAATGAAACTCATTGGAAAATTAATTCAATGTAAGATGAATATAAAATAACTCAATAAATGTGCATTAATTACAGCTTTATTTGTCATGATTTAATGATTAAAGTTTTAAAAGATAAAGTTGCAGGCAGAATAATAAGGTCGTTTTAGAAGCAGCTGCATGCTATTTGTTTATTCCTCAGCATGTCACTGAGTCTATTTGAGCATCAATTCCCTTCTTCCCTTGCCACTCTCCCCCACACTTTAACATTAGGGTTTTTAACTAAATGACCACATGGTCTCTTCTGGGTCTAAATCTTATGATAATAAATACAGCAAATCAGCTATCATCACCAAGTAGGGAACCTCCTACTAGTACTTAACAATATTTGTAAGTGAACAGTAAATAATAGTTAATAATGCTAATAGCTAGCATTTATATAGCATTTTAAGGATTGTAAAGGGCTTTACAAAATATTTAATTTTGTTCTCATAACTACCCTGTGTGCTATTATTATCCCCATTTTACAGACAAGGAAACTGAGGCAAATGAGGTGTCATGTAGCTAGTAAGATTAGAGGATGTATCTGAACTCAGGTCTTCCTGATTTCAGGTCCACCACTGTACCTGCCATCTAACTAATATTATATCAATGGAATTAGATTAAGCAAATTAGCTTAATTCTGCTTTTTTAGTGTATGTTTTGTCTGCCTCAGTCCATATATTTGTATTTTTACTGCATATTTATTCCTACTCTCTCCTATTATTACCACAATTAAGTTTCCAGAAGTTAATTCTGAAAAAGTGATGCCTAAAATATAATGAACATAAATGTCTTTTCAGATTGTTACTGAATCACCTGTGTTCTCATGCCTGGTTTCAGTACAACATTGTATTTTGTTAATTGCCCTAAAACATCCTATGCATGTCAAATGATTTTTTCTATGTTGTTTTTAGGGTGAAAAAAAAAAACTTAATGATTAATATATAGAGTTAAGTTATTGATTTGTATTGATATTAGATTATTATCTCAAATAGTTCACTTTATAATATTCAATATTTGTTACTGGACTAATAGTAACAAAAACTAGGTTTTGTTTTGGGCTGTTCTTATTATGGTTTCAATTCTGATTTAGTTCTACAGAGTTACTATAGATATGGGTAACTTACTCTTTAAAGAACAAGGCCATGTAGTAGTCATGAAAATGTACCTAATGTGATGGTGTTTCTATTTTGAGAATCAGCGTGGAGATATTTTAAAAACTGAATAGCCACAGCTCACTTCTTACTACAAGAATCCAATTCCTTTCTATGTACCCTATTTCACCCTGGACATTCTGGGCATTGGTTCTGTGAGTTCAGCAATGAAATACATACCTTCTTTAGAACTAATACTTTCAAGGCCTGAAAACTTAATTAAAATAAAATTAATTTCAGAGGTTTTAAAATATGATGTCTGTGAAGGCAAGTTTGTGTTCAGCTTTTTGGCTTTGCTATTCTGATCTTTCCAAAAATAACTTGAGCATGTTCTGCAAGTAGTAATTAAAGTGACTCTGTTTATTTTTCCTCTTTACTCTTCATTGGCAATTCACATGCATATGATTCCTTTTTGGCTTTATTATCAGTAAGTCCTGTGCCTAACAAGAAAATTCAAAGTTAAATGACAATTAAATAGAGCATTGTGGTTTTAGGGTGGTTTGGTTTATTTTTTTTAAAGCATGAGCTTAACTTCTGTTCTAGTTAGAAATTATAGTTAATGTGGTGACAGCTCCCTACCACATACACAAAAAGTGACATTCCTGTAATCCCTTTCACACTTCATAGTGTAAGTTTATTATTGAATTTCTTTAAATAAATGCTGCCAGTCCAAAATGACTCATAATAATATTCACATCAAGAACTATTTTATATTGTGTTTTGATAGAAGTTTAAGAGACGTCAGTTATTCAGAGAAAAGCATGAAGTGTCTCGTTACAAAGCACTGTGCTGCTTGCTAGAAGATGCCACAAAAGCATTTAAATCTCCTGCCTGTATAAGTTTTACTGTCTAGTAACATGTTCTGACATACAAGTAATTGTATATACTCCAAAATTTTTATAATAAAGTTTATTTTTAAAACATCTAAAAATTTGAAGAATATTTTCCTTTTTTCTCTATGTGAGGTTTTGTTTTCCTCCATCTCCTTTCTTCTTGTCTCTTTTTCTTCCTTCCTTTTCTTCCTTTCTTTCTTCCTTCCTTCCTTCCTTCCTTTCTTTCTTTCTTTCTTTCTTTCTTTCTTTCTTTCTTTCTTTCTTTCTTTTCTTTCTTTCTTTCTTTCTTTCTTTCTTTCTTTCTTTCTTTTTCTTTCCTTTCCTTCCTTCTTTCCTTTCCTTTCCTTTCCTTCCCTTTCCTTCCTTCCTTCCTTCCTTCCTTCCTTCCTTCCTTCCTTCCTTCCGTATCTTTTCCCATATCTTATCTCCATATCCTTTCTTTAGGCAGCTGCCACTTCTGTATGTTATTTTTATCCAGGAGATTGTGTGTTGCCTTCTGCATAACCAATGCCAGTGATGATCTGCAGAAGCCCTTCCCTAGAGACTAATTTCATCTTCTTTACAACATACTCAGCCTTCAGGAACTAAGAGCCAGCAAGAGAGACTAATTCTGAATTTGGATGCTCCAGATGGTAGTTTTTGCCCTGCTACAGTCTTATTAGACTTATGAATATTTTCTTCACCTGGAAAGAAATCTTTTTCTACCAGTATAGAAGCTGAAATGATCAGTTAGTGAGTGTTATGGTTTTTATATCTCTTGTGTTTGTTATAGGTGGAGAAGTTGTAAGGTTACTGCTTAGACACAGCAGCATGAAATAGATTAAAGCCACATGTGCATACATCTGTTTTTAGCACATTAAAACATAAATTATAAACTGCCAAATGATTCACAAAAACCTATTATGCTACCTATAGTAGGGAATATCTTTATATATTAAGTAGTATTTGGGGCTGGGGCATAGGTAAGAATCTAGGCTTGATATTAAGGAAAGGAGTCAGTTGAGGTAAAACAATTCATTGTATGAATAGAAAGGAAACAGAAGATTCAGTATCTTAAGAGAAGAAATAGAAGAATGTGCATAAATGTAATCAAAGACCAAACTGAATTAAATAATAGATGATTTCTTAGTATCAATAATCTATTTGTTCTTCAGTGATATACTAGAAACTAAAGTAAAAATCCAGCAAAAGTAATTTATGAAAATTCCATATTTGAAATGTAGAGAATAATAGACTTAATTATGGGAAAAGGTAACAGTATATAAATATATATATATATATATATATTTTCCCCCAAATATTATGGAATATTTTCTGCTTCGTATAATGTATATGAAAATACAACTTTCATGTTCTTATATCAGCATTTGGTATGCTGAGTTTTAAGTAATTTCATAATTTTTCCATTGGAATTAATAATTATAATTGCATCCAGAAATTCATGTGATACAATAAAGCTGCATTTATCAGCGGAATTCAAGGAGCTGACTCCAATGTTGATATATATATATAATATTACGTTGTGAGTGTGTGCTAATGCACACTGCCACCTCCACACCTTTGTTATCTCTTATTCACCTCTGCTCTTTTAGTGTTATTTCAAGAGAGGTGGATGTGTTCCAAAGACATTGTGTGTTACTCCTGGTATCTGAAGGAGTTTGGACCATAATTGCTTTATGTATTTTTTTCTCTTTTCTTAGCTTAATGCAGTAAGTTTTGGAGTTCCTATTTTTAATTGCTGAGTTTGAAATAAATATATATGTGAGTAGGCAACTGATGACCCATCTGTACCTCTTCGTTGCTAAGCACAAAATTTTGTAAAAAGTACCTCCAAGAAAATGTACTTTAGTTCAAAGTTTAATAAACTAAAACCTGTTTCATTTACTTAAGATTGATCTCATCCCAACTACTTCTTTAATTTTTTGGTGATGATCACTAAAAGAGAATGACAATTATGGTTACTTTACATTTTCTAACTTTATACTTAGAAAGAATTTGTCCTACTTAGACCTTAAGCTGTCCTGTGACCTGGCATTATACTAAATTTCCTTTCATACACAATCTTATTAGTGCAAACTGCTAAACCTTAACTTTTCCAGGGAGTACTACACACAAATCTTCAACATTACACACATGTATTAAGATTGCAGTCTGCTCCCTGCAGTCCGCTGATGCACTCAAAACTTTGGAAATTTATGGTGCCACCTGAATGTCTGGATGTAATCACAATTCATAAATCCAATGGAAAAAATTTATAATTACTTAAAACTCACTGTAATAGAAAAGGAAGTCCTTATCAAAATACAGAGACTACTTTACTATGGTTAAGGATAATAATGCTTTTGCATTTATAAATATTTATGATCACCTGTAAGAGTTGATAAGATAACTGAATTGAACTGACTTTCTCGTCTTGTAATATATTTGAATCATTCTATGAATAAATTTAATTAGAAAACCTCAATGGAACCAGTGACAATATTGGTGATTTTTAGATTTCCTTGCATACAATAAGAATATCTCATATTTAAACTAGCACAAATGGGTGGAGAGAATATAATATCAAATGTGGTGACAGAACTGATTTGTCTCTATTTTACTATAGGTAGTTTAAAAGGGAACCACTTGACAAAACCTGTTCAAATGGACCTTTCATTTAAGGGAAACTTAATGGGGCATGTAACAAGAACTTCAAAGAAGTAGATAAGAGAAACTAGCTAATTTATACCTGGACTTATAATCAAATTTCTCTTTCAAAATAATTACAGTCACATAACAGCAAATGCCTTCAGGCTAAAAGTAGGAATTGTGAGAATGTCAAAAAACTCCAACTGATAGAACATGCTGACTTTTAAAATCCAAAAGAAAATTTGTTTCTTGAAGACCAGAGACAATTTACCTTTCTATGATTAACTTTAAATGATTAGTTGTGTTTTCTTTTTCTTTTTTTTTTTTAAGACAAGTAAGAAATGTGGAATTAGTTAGCAACACAGTGATCTCAAGAATAATTCTAGCTAATATTTATGTAAAAAGGCAGCTAGGTGTCACAGTGGACAGAGTGCCAGGCCTGGAGTCAGGAAGACCTGAATTGAAATGTGACTTCATACAGACACTTACTAGTTGCATGATCCTGGTGACTTAACCCTGTTTGACTCAGTGTTCTCATCTAAAATAAGCTGGAGAAAGAAATGGCAAACTGGTATCTTTGCCAAGAACAACCCAAATGGGTTTACAAAGAGTTGGACATGACTGAGCGACAACAACAATATATTTGCATGATGCTTTTAAGGTTTATAAAACTAAATGAGTCATTTGTTAGGCTTTTCTGCTTGCAATTATTCACTTTCCTACATGAAATTGGTTGCCTTTCTTTAGCTACATTATAGTATCTTTGGAAGTTATCTGTTCTTGAGGCTTCATAGTTTTCATTTTTGTTTTAAAATATTTGA
The DNA here is from genome assembly GCA_023548195.1 of Bettongia penicillata ogilbyi. Lineage (NCBI taxonomy): Eukaryota > Metazoa > Chordata > Mammalia > Diprotodontia > Potoroidae > Bettongia > Bettongia penicillata. Next base: position 5,632,865 of record JAJHZJ010000090.1, on the reverse strand, counting down.
GGAAATGCACTTTTAATTTCAGAATGTGGATCCTGTTCTCCTACTTTAGACTCTGAAGAGGTAACTCTTATCTTTTATATACTGTTGATCTCAGCCAAGGTCCTCCTGAATCCTCTGCTCCAGTATGTTGGCTATCTCTCCCAACCTTGTGTAGTTCTATGTTCTATGCTCATCATGGTGTGCCCATATAGAAGGTGCTGTGTTCTTTGAGCAAAGCAGAATTGAGACAGCACAAAGTAAATGCAGGATGCGCAGATTTGGGATATCCACCCCAAATATTCACACGGACTATCTGTGCCTAACCTGTGGTAGAGCATTCCGAGCTCGTATTGGTCTGATCAGCCACAGTCGGACATGCTGAAATTTCACTTCACAATGGGGATGTCATTTGGGTCCTCTTCAAAGACCCAGGACAACAACCAACCAACCAATTAGTCCCTATAATTGTCCTCTCACCATTTTAATCTTTTCAGTCTTACCTCATGTGTTGGTTCCTTCCTTGATGTCTCTAAACGTGATCAGTGGCCCCCATATTTAAAAATCCCTCATTTAGAACCTGCCGTCCTCTCAAATTATTGTCCTAAGTCAGTTCTCCCTTTCATAAGCAAACATCTAGAAAAAGAGTTATGATGATGCTATTTATATAGCACTATAAGATTTGTAGAGAACATTTTAAATACATTATCAGAATGAGCCTAACAAAAATCCTGTGAAGTAACTGCTGTGATTCTCCCCATTTTACAGATGAGAAAACTGAATCTTAGATCAAATGATTTGCCTAGACTCACTAGAAACTGTTTGAGGCAAGATTTATACTCAGTTTTTCTTGACTTCAGGTCCAGCACTCCAACCTGCCTTTCCAACCTTGTTCCCCTTCCCACAGACTAGAATCTTGTACCATCTTCTACACGAGACCTTCCCCAGTTACTAATATCCTTGCCACCACAATGATTTATATGTGATATGTGTGTATGTGCATGTGTCACACATGCGTATGTATATACACATGTATATACATGTCCACAGTTTATTGTCTATATGTATATACATAGAACATACACTGTGACTATATATACACATATACAACCCACACCCACACACACATATACATCTTCCTCAAGAGGCCCGTTAAGAGCAGGGATTGTTTCATTTTTATCTTGGTATCTCTAGCTCTCCTCAGCACTTAGTGCAGGGCCCAGTATATGCATAATAGGCATTTAGTGGTTAGTATTTCATACTGTGTTTGAAAAGGTAATTCTTTTGTTCATAAATGATCTAGATAAACATTCAGAATATCAGCCCTTTAAAAATGGTTATCTTTATTCCTTCTCTTCCCAGAGAACTGGATTTTTAGTCAGAGAAGTTTGGGTCATATCCCAGTTCTGCTACTAAATACCTGTTTGACCTTTAGCAAGTCATTTTTCCCCCTTCCTTGGTCTCATTTTCTTTAAAAAATGGGGGCCTGGACTCTCTTCTCTATGGTTCCGTCTAACATTAAATCCTAATTTATTTCTTAGGATTTTTTTCCTTTCCATTTCAGTTATGTATTTTATTTGTTGTTTTGTATCCATCATTAAACTTTGTCTGTGGTCCAGCTCTTTGCAATAAGTAGACCTCAAAATAAAGAGCTCATGTCTGTGTAGCACCTTTCTCAAAACTCCGTAAAGAAGGTAGAGTACTGTTATCCCTGTTTAACACATAGACATAGATTCTGAGATAAATAACTTTCCCATCTTCAGAAAGGAGCAAGTGTCTGATGGAAGGATACAAACCCTCATCCAGACTCAAGTCCCATGTTCTTACATATTTTGCCACAATAGTTTTAGGTCACTTTTTAAATATATCATGTTGAGATTTATAAAGAAATAAATGTGTGAAGGAAACAAGAAGTAGTTTAATTTGGAAACAGACAGTAAAGAAGACTAGGCTGGAAGTAAGGAGACTTGGATTGTGCTCCTGGCTCAATGGTTTGTGGCACTTTATTTCTCTGACATAAGTTTCTTTCCTATGTACGCCTAACATAGTGTGTGGCACATAATAAGCATTTACAAAATGCTTGGTAGTTGATGAATGTAAAGTAAGGAGACTGGACCAGGTGACTTGTACTTTCCCTTTTAGTTCTAACTTTTTATCATTTTAGGTACCTGTACATTTTGTGGCCAAAAGAGAAGTTAAAAGCTTGTAACATGGGCTTCATGTGGCTAAACTTCCTGAACTCATCTGGCTGTTTCTTGAATGGTTTGGATGATACCAAGTGATGCAAACCATAGGAGGGGAGTTCTCAAAAACTGCTCAAAAGTGGAAATTTACTCAGTACTTAGGATTCTTATAAATAATAGCATAAAGAACATATCAAAATAGTAATTAACTTTTAAAGTAGATGTTAAGGAAAGAAGTACGTTTTTGTTTCTTTCTTCCTGCATGTCCCCGCATGTTGCTGCTGTAATGGAACATTCTGAAATTTCCTTTTCTTTGGGCCTTTGATTAGTGTTGCTGTGTCTGCCTGCCTGATGGGATCTGGGATTCCTTTCTGAGGTAACCTTGTAGGTGAGAGAAAAAAGAAGGGTAAATGAAGGTGTGGCATATACTTTATTTTTATTGCTAGAGTGAGGTTTTTTGGCCAACTTTTAATCAATTGAAACTAAGCATCATCTGGTTTCTTGTTTGCTTTCAAAGAGGGTTTGTGTGATTCTTTGGAGAGGCTGTGTTCAGTGCAGGCAGGGATTACTGCATTGCAGTTGTTGCTTGCTGAAGTTGGTAATACTTTTACAGGTTGTATTTGCAGTGGTGTTTTGGTGAAAACCCCAGGGAAGACCCTAAGAGTTGTTTGTGAACTTTGGTAAATACTTTTGATTGGGTTAAAGAGCTCCTCAGTAATGGCTTTGGTGTTTTAGTGTTGGTTCAGTATTTCACGTATATTTCTAGATGCTAATCTGACCTATTTGCATATTACCTTCTATTAAGGTTTGGAAGAAGCCTAATAATTTACTATTTTTTTCTCCTATCCACAAATTTTGTGAACAAAATTATAGATAAATTTGCTTGACTTGCTCTCTCTGTCTCTATTTCTATTTCTGTCTCCATACACACACATATATACGTACATACATACATCTATATAAATATACACATATTTATAACATGTATATATTATACAGAATAATGTTACACATATATTATGCACAATATGCATATATAATATTTTGCAAATATATTGTGAATATGTTATATATATGTTATAGGTACCATATGTTATAAATATGTATGTCTTGCATATTATGTATAATATAAATATACAATATATAATTTGCATGTTAAATATACATAGAATATATCACAAAATATTATGCACTATATATAGAGAGATGTATGCTGTGTATTAGCAAATACTTGCTTCCCAATTATGCTAAATTGATAAAGAATACAGCATAAAAATAAGAATCACTTCACAATATAGATTCTGCATCACTTAAAAACTTGTTTATGTTCAAATCATTTTGTTTTAAACGATTTCCATTCTCAAAATCTTGTTTCATTGTTGTCCTTAGTGACTGCATGAAGGCAGTACAATATAGCTGATTAAATTTAGAATATTTGAATATGAGCTGTACATAAATACTTTACCTTTTTTTAGCAGTTTATTTTGTGTATTGAACTATTTTATGGGATAAGTAGAGCCTACAGGAAGAATTAAATGTAGGATTTCATGTTAGACTCTTGGGACCTTTTTTGTTTGAGACCTATCAGGATTCTAAGATATGGTGTATTATATCAAAGTATGGGGAAAAAAATGACTGTAATTTTCAGAGAAATATTAGTGATAAGTTGACAGATTTCTTTTTTGCATGTTCTTGTATTTGAAATTAGTACTGTGCATTCATTCTTTAATATGTGCATACACATCTAACCATATGTACAAATTAAATGGCAGTATCTTCCTCAAAGGTAAAATTTGAATACTGCATGTTTAGTTTTCCAAGGTTTGTCATGTATAGATATTTAAGGAAATTTTTTAGTGTGTAAAAATGATGACATATCCATCAAGATTACATCAGTACTTCAGTGGACCTGTTGGACTTTACTAATGTGGGGACACCCTTCAGCGATGCAGATCACTGTGACTTTTGTGCATGTCTTCCTGTAAATCCTCTATAGGAGAGTCACACATGCCTGAGGGCTTTCCCCTGGATTCCTTGACATTGTATGGATACCTGTGGGCCCCACAGGATATCGCCTGATTGTTTCTCACAGTTGCTACATGATGGGCCCTTCTCTTTTTTTTTCCTCCTGATTATAACATCTCTAATGGCATCCTTGATACTTCTTCTGTGTAATTATGTTTGTTTACCCATATTGTCTGTAATTTTTATTTTATCAGTACCATTATGTCTTCTAAACTGTAATTTCTTAGAGTTTACTGTCATTCTATCTGAATTGTTGTACCCCTCCTAGGACAGAATCAGATATTAATAAGGGTCAAATGAAAGCTCTTTGTCGTGGAATTAATCCAGCAGGGAATTGCCTGAAGTCTTTCAATGATTTTGTCATATCATCTTGGCAAATGTTATTCGCTAACTTTCTTTGAAAGAGAAGTTTAATACAAAGCCACCTATTTTATAATTCTTATATTCAGGACTTTTTTTTTTTTGCATTTTATTTGGCAGTAAGAAGGAGGGACCAGTTGAATAAACCATGTCTACTAAATTATCACTTTGTGATAGAGATTTCTACTTAAAACCTGTCTACAATTTATTTTTGTTATTCAGAAACTCTATACCCAGTTTGTGAATTATGTCTTTTTATTCTCTCTCCTTTTCCTCCTCTTATTATCATTTATAAAACTCAAATCACTCTAATTGTTGCTTATTAAGAGTAAATGATTTGGCGAAGGAAGAGCCTGTAACTATCAAAATTAAAATGTGCTCCTTGAGTCAAGATGTCATTTATCTGTGCTATATCTGGCTTCATGTAGAATTGAAGATTGATTTTATTTAGTTACATGTTATGGCTCCTTGCTAAAAACAAGGCTTGCTTAGTGCCAGGTGTCACCTGGTAACCAGCCTATTAAGAACATTAGTGAGGCTCTGAAGGGAACCTGGCTCCCTAGCCTCTTTAAAAGGTAGCTGTGATGATGCCAGTTGCTGCATATAGGGAAAGGGAAGACGTCAACTAATTAGTAGAAATTTTTTTTTTAGTTCCTAAGAAGCCAAAAGCAAATGCCAAGAACATATTATGGAGAAAAACCCTACTTGAAAAAAAAAATATTCACTATTGAGCTTTGTATTCTGATTGAACTATCTGATTGAACAGTGTCTCTAGAACTATGGTTATATGAATCAAAAAATGAATTCTGTTTCTGATTAATTGCCACTGGAAGTACTTGGTAAAACTATGATTAGAGGTTGTTAGTTTACACCAAACCTTCCTATGTATCAAGAAATTGAAGAGGAAGAAGTGGTTTGGGAATCATGGTGCCTAGTACCTGCTCTGCTACTAACTAGTTATATAACTCATCAAAAATTAGAACTGGACAGGACCTACTTTACAAGATGATCTGTTTCAATATCCCTTTTGTTCCAGATGATAAATCTTAGGCCAAAAGAGTTTTGTCCTAGCCGTGTAGCAAATTAGTGGTAGAACCAGGATTCAAACTCTGTTCTTCTAACTTAAAACTTTATACTATACTCTTAGGAATGTCACTCAGTTTACTGTCCTAACCTTCAGTTTCCTTGTTTTTAAAAAGAAAGCATCAGTGATCCATATGGTCATTACCAAGTTTTAGTTTGAAACAAGTGATATGTCTTATGTATGCATATGGTAGTACCCTTCCATGGAAGTCTTATCCATCTACAGCTAAGTGGTACAGTGGATAGAGCACCAGGCCTGGACTCAGGAAGATTTGAGTTCAATATGGTTTCAGATACTAGCTATGACCCTGGGCAAGCCACTTATCCTCTTTACCTCAGTTTCTTTAACTGTAAAATGGGGATAATAGCAGCACATACCTTGCAGGATTGTTGTATAAGATGAGATAATATTTGAAAAGCATTTAGGACAATGTCTGGCACATAGTAGGTACTATATAAATATTCATTTCATTCCCCTACTTTCTGCAGAGAAACCAGCTACCACATAATTAAACAGCAAGGTATATAGTATTTTTGCCCCTTTGCACCCTCTGGCCAGCAGTCCCATGGCTATGTCAAAGGTTAATCAGTGCGTATGCATATGCTCTCTCAGTGGCTACAGTATCTTCATTCTTCACTAGAGGTTACTTGCCTGCAAGCTCTTAAGACTACCATCTTTCTACCACCTCACTTTTATTGAGCTCTGGGGCTCAGTGACTAGACTTAGTTCTCTAGTGAATGGGAGTATGACCTGCAATATGCTCAAAAATTAAGGAAAAGGAGAAAATTGTTCTGAATCTTCATTTCACCTTAAAGAAACCTCCCGTGACCTCTAATCTCATTCATAGGACTGAAATGATTTTTAATGACCATATGATTCATTGAAGCATAATAAGTTAACTACGAATGAGCAGTAGATCCTCTGTTCCCATGCTGCTGGTTCCACTTGTGGTCTCGGTTCCTGCCTTGAGGTCCTTGCCCCAATCACCATAGTTTTCTAAGATCATTTCCAGTTCTTTTGTACTGCCTACCTGAGCTACAGAGCCATTGGTAAGATGTGGGGTGTCTTTCTCCAGGTGAGCAGGACTCTGAACATAGCTAAAGGGTGGCGGGGGGAGGTGGAAGAAGCTAGGTGGGTAGAGAAGACCTGAATGTCGATAGGATAAATCTCACCCTGACACCTGATGTCTTACTTGACTGCATCTCAGTCTTGAACTCACCATCTGGAAATGAATGTAAACCCTACCACCAGTATTCCAATTAATAGAATTTTGAAGACTTATAGTTTTGACAGCTTGAGAATAGCTATCAACTGGAAAGCTGAGTTTTTGCCCCAGAGACCAGTGTCCTGGAGGGGCATCATTCCTTCTCCCAGAGAACATGCTTTTCCATCTCTGGCTTCCAGATGCCTCCCTCTAACAGACCTGATATTTCTCCATACCTTTCGTGTGCCTCAGACTGTTGTCTTTCCATGTTCTGTGGCTGTGATGGCCATAAACACTCCTCTTTTTAAGGGTGTCTTCTCACAGTAAGGGAACACTTTGTTGTCTCTACCCACCTCCTCCATGGTCTCATCATTTACACCAAATCTTGGGACCCATTCTTATAATTAGTGATAACCTCTACAGGAATCTCTTCAGGAAAAGTCCCAGCCAGGCTTCATTTTACCCTCTCATACCACCTCCTTCATAACTTCATCTATAATCTCTCTGCCAGCTATACCTGTATACCCTTTCCAACATGCCTCTAGGGACCTTGGACTATAATCAGATCTGATTATAGCTGTGTTAGTGCTTAGGTGGGGTCTTCTTCATCCCAACCCCTCATTCCAGTCATATTTCTTTCTAATATACCTGAGGCATACACAGGATTCCTTCCCCTACCCCCACACTCAGCCCCCACTGAATTTGTTTCAGGTGCTAGATTGCTACTTAAAGCTTTATCACCTTTCTTAGGTTTACCTCTTCTGTCAACAAACATTACATGTGTGTAGTAAATGAAGCATTGTGATAGGTATTAATGGGGAGGTATGAAGTTGAGATAAAAACAAGTTAAGAGCTAGTATAATAGAATGGTCATTGGGTTTGGAGTCAGGATGTGATAGAATTCTGTTCTAGTTAAGTCACATACTTTCCATGCAACTAAAGTGATCATTTCTAAAATGGGGGTAATGCTTCAATAGCTATGTTATGAGTGAAGCTCACTGTAAACCCTAAAACACTATGTGAAATGAGTTACTGTTAGGAAAGCCATATTTCCTGCCTCTCTGGATGTGATAGTGAGGTAGAGGCCTAAGACAAAAATACACAACTCTAATTCACAATAATACAGAAACATGTTAGAGAAGTTCTAAACCAAATTCTCTGTAGGATTTGGGTGAGGAGATCATTACTGAAGGTGGGAATCAGCCAAAGTTGTGTGGAGGAGATGGCATTATTTAAGTGGGGCTTCAAAAGTGGAGTCAGAATTCAGCAGGTGCAGTGAGGACACACCAGGCTTAGGGAACAGTGTGAGACACACAGAGAGTCATAGAAGTACAGGCCATGTTTAGGGCCTGTTGAGTCTGGTGTTTATAAAGGGCAGTGAATGTGAGAAAGACTGGGAAGGCAGGGCAGTGCCAAGTTGTAGAGGGTTTTGATGCCAGCAGAGCTTGAACTTTGCTCAGTCGGGAGGCTCTGAAGAATTTGGAGCAGAAGAGCAACATAACCAAATTTATGCATGACTGAGATTGTTTTGGCATCAGTCTAAAAAGAGTGGTGAATCTGTCAAATGAGCCTGGGTGCAGCAGCATTAATATGACATAACTTGTGCTGGGAGAGATCTGCAACGATAATCTACATCAAAGCTTTTGAATTAGGATTTTTCATAGTTGAACTTAAAAATTTTTTTTTTGAGGAATGCCCAGAAATACTTTGTGTAGAAAGCAATAAGATCTCCACATTTCTGTCAGTGAAGAAACCGACTGTGTATCATGTAGGTGCTCCAGGAGTCTAGTAGCTGCCGAGAGATCCGCAAGCTCTAGTCTCTTCCTGGCATAACATCATGTAGTGAAGGTTGGGATGAAAGAAGATACTGTTAAGTATTTGTTGGTCTTAGTAGGCAGCTAGTGAAAGTGTTTAGGCACTGGGCCTGAAATCAGGAAGACCTGGATTCAAATGTCACTTCAGGAACTTACTAGCTGTGACCCTGGGCAAGTCATTTAAACCTCAGTTTGCCTCAGTCTCCTCAATTGTAACACAAGGATAATATCTTACAGGGTCAAATGAAATTCAAATATAGTCGGTAAGTAGGATAATGAAAGTGCAGGACATTTAGATAAAACAAATGCTTAGTGTTACTTGACATGTAAGTAAACATAAATAATGAGTTTTTAAAATAATTTTAAATGTTAGTGTCAGGGACCATATCCTTGTATTTTTTTTGTAAGAATAGTTTGGTGTGGATTTGGCTTTTTCTTTGTAGCAGAGACTTTTCTCTGTGTAGGAGTAATGCTCTGTTTTAGAAAAATAATTGTTGCAAAGGAAGTAACTCTGTATTCTTTATGGTTTTTATGGCAAACCAGGGGGAAATCTGTAATTTTGTCTCTGGGTTCATTTGAATAATGTGCCAATATGTTTTATCTCTGAAGTTCTTGATCTTTTAAAAGTGACATAACTCATCTATAGGAATATTGATACGCTTTATAGCTACCCCTTTTCAGTTCAGATAACTGTTTTTCACTTATTTATGACAGTTATCCAGTTTGTCCTTGATTGTTTCTCATTACATTGTATTTTTTAAAAGTCAACAACCATTTATTTTCTTTTCCTCCTCTCTTCTTCCATCCACTTCACACACATGAGAAAGAGGATGAGGGGAAACTTTGAAATAAATATGCAGAATTGAGCAAAATAAATTCCCGATTGGCCATATCCAAAAATATATATCCTCTTCTGTATATTTTAAATCATCTCCTTTCTGTCAGGTGGCGGTTTCTCAATTTTGACAGGTGTAATTTGACTGCTAGCTACTATGCATACTTGTTCATTATCTTGAAATTCTCATTAATTGCTGTTGTAAAGTCCCGTCTTGCTGCTTCTCTAATAGTCTTGGAGATGTAACATTCATAGTACTACTGACTTCTGTGAAGACATTAAAAATACCCATTGGTTCCATCCCCATTGGCTTATTTGGGGTTTAGGAATGCTTCCTTGAACTCTTCTGCTGATGTTTGTCCTTTGTCTTCCTATGGCTTCAAATCTTAGAAGCTTTGAAACAATGTGCCTTTGCTGGGTTAAAACCAGAGAGAATCTTTTCCTATTGAAATACTAAAGAATTTAAGTATCCCTTCCTAATAAGTCCCTTTCATTCTGTGGATGAGGAAAGTATCTTTGCCTCTAAGCAGATTTGATTCTTGGCAGTTTGCTTATTTGTTCAGATGTTTATTTGTGCCACAAGATGGAATGATGTTGGAATAGTGTTGATTTAGAATATGGGACAGTATTAGTGAAACATGCTTGACACATGAAAAAAAATGTATGTTGATAGATGTTTGCTAGATTTTTCTTTAGTTTTAAAATGTAGGCACTGATGTCAATGGTGTAAGAGTATATTTCAGGCTAGTTGGGTAAAAGATTAAAAACTATTGTCTCTTAGAGTCAACAAGCTATAATAGAAATTTTTAACAAATTGTTTTAACTCTAACACTGTGGTTATACAAGTATTTCGTATTGTAAGCTTGGTTTTTACAAATGAACTGTTACAAAATTTGCAAAGTAGAAAATAAATTTGATACATGCCTTATGAACCTGATGGTTTCCCTGGCGTTATTTTACTCACACTAGTAAGTCTGGCCCATGGTCTAGTTCAGGGTAAGGCTGGCAAAAAATAGAAGATAGAAAAAGGAGAGACAGGTGGAGATCCTTCCCACATTATACTCTTGACTATAGGCTAATTTTATTTAAAAGCATAGTTTTGATATGCCCTAAAGTGAAATCTAATACAGCTACGACTCTGGACCCCATATTAATGAACTCTTCTTCCTTTTTGCCAGAATTTTTCAGTACTTTACTGAGGATTATTCTGTTGGAGTAATTTGGTTTTAGAATGTAAGTCAGTAGAAAGAGTTTGATTTAATAGAATTTTTACCAGCCAGTTTATAGAAAGATATTTCTTAAGTACCTTGATTAGTATTTCATTTATACATGATGACACTTGGGGATATATAAGCAAGGTAAGTTAAAAAACACTAATGTCTTAGGTTACATTCTAATCTTAAATTATTTTTTTGAATTTAATATACACATTTCTAAAACTTACTGTAAAAATTCAGTTTAATTATTATTGGATACATAACTTCAAAAATATAAGGTATGAGTATCTACCATATAAAAAGACCTGGGTTTTTGTTTGTTTATTTGGGTTAAGATTTTTCTGGAGACAATCAAGGTTAAGTGACTTGCCCAGGGTCACACTGCTAGTAAGAGTCTGAGGCTCTATTTGGACTCATGTTCTGATTCCAGGGGCTGGTGCTGCATCCTTCACACCACCTAGCAAAACCCTAAGGGTTTATAATCTAATATAGAGAAGGCTTCAGGAAGTAACTGAAATATTTAACTATAAAGGTTAAACACTGAAATATTAAAGATATGTGTGTGTGTTTGTGTTTGTGTGGAATTTGGTAGGAAAATGTTGCCAAATTCTCTAGAAAACCTTACTTAGGCATTCTCTCTGTCTTCTCTTCCTTTTTTCTCCCTTCCCTTATCATCATAGTTTTGTAATATAGGCAACATTCCATCCCCATAGTACCCTGCCAATACAATGAAAGGAGGATGGTATATTACCTTACCTCTTTCTGTAGGTCCATATTAGTTACTATATTTACATAGCGTTCAAGGTTTTTGCTGTTTTATCCCTGTATTGTGCTACACACACACACACACACACACACACACACACACACACACACAAACACAATTTTCTTGTTTCTGTTTCACTGTATATTAATTCAAAGTTTCCTCATTTCCCCAGATCCCTTATGTTTGCCTTTACAACATTATAGTGTTGCATTAAATTAGCATGTATGAAATAATTTGTTTAGCAGTTAGCAAAAACTAATGAATAGTCACCCACTTTGCTTTCATTTTTTTGCTGCCACAAAAGTGTTGCCGTGACCTTGGTATACTTGGAGCCGCTCTGTCTTTGATACGCTTGGAGCGTATGCTAGCAATAGTATCTTGTGTCAAAGAGCATGCAATCACTTTTCTTACATGATTTTATATTGTATTCCAGAAATGGTAGACCAATTTGTAACTGCCAACAGTGTAGTAATATGTCTGTCTTCTGGGAGAAATTTTATTTGAGGATATGGACCCAAGAAGGACTTGGAATGATGGATGTGTCAGGCTAATAGGATAAAGGAGACTATCTCAGATGAAGGGTGGCAGTAGTAATTTATTTCTTTTAGCTAGAGAGAAGAGAATGCAGGAGATGGAATAAAATTGACTTGCATAACAGATTAGAGTAATCATGAGAGAGATGAAAACAAGGGAGAATGTTGGACTTGTGTAAAATTTTAAAGCCCAAAGTTAGGATATTAAGTATGATGTCTATAGTAGTCAGCATGGAGACAGCAACATTTTCAGAAATGTGGGATATGGTCAAGCTAGTGGGGATGAATAGATAATTTTTTTGGTCTTTTCTTAGTTTGAGGACTAGAGGAAATAGAGGAGAGAAGGACTTGTGAAGAAAGCATTAGGAAAGGTCAGGAAAAATGTTCTGTTTCCACTGATTATATTTTTGGCAAAATACTGGAGTTGAATTCGTGAAGGAGTAGTAATTAATGGTAATTTTCTAAAATAGCACAGACTGCCTTCATCCAACCCCCACTTTCCCTCACAGTACTCAGAGACTTATGAGTTTGTATTACCAACTGATTATAATGATTTAGAAATATTTGATTTTAAAAAGAGTTGCCCTAAGAAAAGTATAAATGATTTTCTTGGTCTAATTTCCGAGTTTAAGCAAAGAATTCTTCCCAAGATTGAGGAGCAAAAAGTTAATTATAGTTAATTTCATTCTTAAAATAATTGCTTCAATAGGACTTCACAAGAAGCTTTAATAAGTGTTCCTGTCATATTTAACTATTCTTACTATCATTATCACCTTCAAGTTTCCAGGAGGCTTGTTTTTTGATAAAAGGACCCATGTATTTGTTAGGGCTAACTAGCCTTGGAAGATTTTCTTTGTGAGTCTTCTTAATTCATTTACTCTATGACCATGAAGTAAGTTAAAATAAATGTTCCTTTATATTTGGTATGACTTCAGTAGGGACGAACATGAATTAAATCTGTTATAATGAGATTTCCTTAAAGTTAGAATATCTTCTCAGTAATTATAATATTTTTATTTTTAACCTATTTAGGGACCAAAAAAATCTTTGGAACAACATGTCAAATATTTTATCTAGTATTTCATTAACAGGAGGGTTTTAAAGCTCAGTTGCCTAGGGTATATTCTCTGTATTTGGATACAGAGAGTTGACTGCAGCTTATATAGTAATTTCAGAGTCTGTTTTTACCCAGATTTAAACAATTATCAGTTTTATTCCTAAAATCTCTTTCCCTGCTAAGGTACTTTGACATTTGACAAATCATGAGATGTATGCTGTTAAAAACAAAAAAGATTTCCTGAAGTTGGTTATTTTGCAGATTATGTTAGCATATAAAGATATTATCGACAATGGAGTTATCTTCTCTGCAGTAGTGTCATTTTTTTTCCACCCCATACCCTTGGGGAGTCTGGCAGGGCTCTGGATATAAATTCTATAATTAGGGTTCCCTAGTGTGGCTCAGAACTACCTAAGATATTTTCAAAATTTCTGTAGTGCCTTGAAAGTTAGAATATTCCAAGGCCAAATTTTCTTGTATTGGCTCCCCTGTCAATACAGATTTGGATGTCAGGGATTTTTGTTGATTGTTTTCTACCACTTGCACTTAGGGAACCTCCATTAGATATGTGGTAACTTAGAAATGTGGTCATAGTGACATTATAAAGTTTAATGTAGCTCCCTGCACATAGACAATGAATAATCTTTGTATTTTATTTGATTTACTCTCATAAGACTCAGCTATTCACCGTTTTACCAAAACATAAATGTGATTGAGCAAAATTACTCATTCTAGAAGAATGAAGAGCACCATATGTAATCTGTTTCATCATCATGAGCCTGTAGATTTAGAATGATCAGAGGAAGGGAAATTTTATGTTGTTTTGGAGGATTACTAATTTTGAATTTTTTTTTTTGCAAAGGCTTAAATTAGATTTATTTTTGGTTCAGTTCATGAATAACAATATTGTCCTCTACTTGGAAATATTTAAAACTTAAAGGACACCAAAATGTCTAGGCATGCTTTGTATTGAGTCACATATGTGTCACAGTCATACTCTTAAATGATATATGCCTTAAGACACAAATGAAAAAAAAAGTATACCCATGAGAAAAAAATGTAGATTGTATATGTTAATTTGGGACATGAGCTTGTAATTTGTAATAGTGCTGGAAATAGTTTATAGAAAAGTATATTGTATAGAGATTCAGAAGTAAAGAGTGATCTTATATCTTCATGGAAACACTTCAAAATTTATCAGACTGTCCTGTTTTAAAATCATATATAAAAAGACTAATGCATATGTCCACTGATACACCTTTGTTAGGATTGCTATCTGATATGAGAAGACAGAGAAGTTAGCCATCTTTTATGGGTCTTAAAATTATCATTAGTTATCAAAACAAATTCCTTCCCAAATAAAACTTATTTATATCTTACTACCTGAAGAACTACAGTTTTCAGTCTAATAGATCTAAGTTATTTGAGCACTGATTTTACAAAAAATGAATTTAGTAATGGCCTTCTTTTACCTTCAGGTCGTCTAAACTATTCATATCCAGGATCTGATAGTTCTCTGCTTATTAATGGTAAGTGCTAATTGCCTTAAGTTAGTGAAATTCGATGAGCTAGAAAAATTAATAGCTCCTGAGGAAGTATAGTAGTTGTACATGCGGCTGAATCAGAAAATCAGGTTTATGATAATAACTTGGTATTATTGTAGGTTTAAAATAATTTGAGGATACTAATTTTAATTCACTTTTAATTGTTACAGAAAAATTGCCATAAGAATTTGAGAAGAGACTGAATTGCTAGAATATGTTGGCAATTAAAAGAATGAAAATCCCTTAATGGTATATAGAGTCATAGCATGTTAGAGCTAACCAAAACTATCAAGGTCTTCTCTGCCCCTCTAGTTTTATATATTAGGAGTGTAAGAATTGTTGTTGAGCCATGTACAACTCTTTGTGACCCCATTTGGGGTTTTCTTGTCAATGGTACTGGAGTAGTTTGCCATTTCCTTCTGCCACTCATTTTACAGATAGGGAAACTGAGGCAAACAGGGTTAAGTGACTTGCCCAGGGTCACATTGCTAGTAAGTATCTGAGGCCATATTTGAACTAAAGAAGGTGACTCTTCCTGACTCCAGCCCTACCAATCTATCCACTGTGTCACCTAACTGCCCCAACGTAGGAAAAGTAACTGAAATTTAGAAAGCACTTTCAAGTCTTCAAAGCACTATTTATATATGTTATTTCTTTCAAGACATATTTACTCTTCAGGGAAGTACTTTGCTTAAGGCTGCAGAACAAATTAATGGCAAGAGTTGTGACCAGAACTAAAGTCTCCTAACTTTAAATCCATTTTATAGTTCTATTTTATACCATGTTATTTCTCTAAGTTATAGCTTACTGAATGGGTGTTGCCTCAGACTGAGACCTGGGGGGAAGACCTTACCTTAAAAAGACATCTGAAGATATCTCTAGCCATCCTGACCTGTGTCTTGCCGCTGAACTCAGGTGACCCTGGAGGAGAGAGAGTGAGGCTGGTGACTTTTCACTGTTCTGCTTCACTTAAATCCAATTCACTTGCAAGTCATAGCATCACCCTGCTGATGTCATTGATTCTCTGTGAGAATGGAGGACAAACTACAATATCTACCCCACTCCCCACCTGCATTCTGTAATTGTAATCTTAAAAACATTTGCTAGACTGGTGTTTTCATAAAGAAGTATGGCATGGTGGTTGATCCTTGAAGACAAGGACTATCTTGTTTCAAGTCTTTATCTCTGTCAGTGTGCATTTTGCATAATAACAGTAGCAGGCATTTTCTATAGGGCTTTAAAGTTTGCAAAGCACTTTCCATACATGATAAGAATTTCATACTAAGCCTATGTGGTGGTAGGTAGTAATAGTGCTGTTATTAAGCTCTTGCTGCTTCTTGTATATGGGAACTAGGGCTCAGGATGCTTAAGTGGTTTGCTAATGGTCAAGCTATCAGAGAGACTGGAGCCTGAGTCTTCCTGATTTAGTCCAGCCTTCGCTCTGTTATTCTGCCTAGACTGTCATAGTAAGCACTTGGTAATTGTTCACTGAATCTACTCAAATAATGGCTGAATATGTAATCAAGTATTTCAAACCAGAAAAGACCCACTTACTGCCAAAATCACTAAAACACTAGAGAGGATGTTGTAGTATATGAGCTATAACATGAGGAAGAGAAGGAGGAAGTTCCAGTGAGCACGGTAGTGGCTTTATTTGCTATAGCTGTGTTAAATTGTCATATACTTAAATGTTATTGATTAGACAAGGGTTCTTTTTCTCTAAGGATTCTGGTTAAGTTCTAAAAAAAATTGTTTCATAATATGTTGAATGTTAGGTAAATGTTATCTTTCATTTATGTAAAGGATGCTTTGAGTATTTGATGATGAGAAAATAAATCCTGAAACTATTATGATAAATTCCAAAGGGTAGCACATGTAAATGTAAAAATTCATATAAATTTACTCATTGACCATCATTTTTAGTCAAAATTCTGTGATAACTTTTAGAACTCAAACATTTATAAATGAAAAACAAAAACTAGGAAGAGTAAGGGAACCCCCTTTTGCCTTTCTTCGTCCAATAGAGAACTTGCTAGTTAATGTGAAGCAGAGGTGGCTTCTTGATGAGTCATCTCCTGAGTGCATGTAGAGTGCAAGATCTTTGAAAGAGGAGAGACCTCAGGCCTCATCTGGCCCTCAGCTTCCATTCTCTATAGAAATAGATTCTTCTCTCTACTTTTTTCATTGAAGCTGCTTGGGTGCAGCAGAGCTGCAAATAACACTAAAGTCTGGAAAATTCCCTCATCCTGCTACAAGCCTTTTGAACCTGTACTTTGCATATAGATAGTACCACATGTTCTAGTGGAACTTTAAGAATCTCAGAGCTTATACTAATGGTAAAAGTAATATAACAAAAGACCTATAGAACGCTGATCACTTACACCTCCTGGACTACAGGCTCGCTCTCTCCGTCTGTCTGTCTGTCTGTCTCTCTCTCTCTCTCTGATACAGAGGACTTTTTTCTGGTTTTAAAGACTTGCAGGTAAGACCTTTGGCATTTCCTCATTTTTCATTCTAATAAGATCACATCTGAACCAAAAATACAATTACTTCTTTTTTGGAGATATATTTGTTATTTTTTAAAACACTGCACAGGATGTTTAATTCTTGGGATACAAGATGCAGGGATAATTTCAAATTTTGTTTCATAATAAAACAAAATGAACCTTTGTAGTTATACATGCCTCTGTCCTTAAGATCCTCTAGTGGCTTCCCATTGTACATAATGTCAGAACGTAGCTCCTTTATTGCCTACTACTCTTTGTTGATATGCTCAATATTTCTACTATGCTGTCTTTTATTGATTTAATAAATACTGTTTGTTTGTTGCAGAGCACTGTGCTAAATGCTAGGGGAGATACAATTTTTAAAATAAGACAATCTGTGCACTCATAGAAACTCCTACAGATAATCCATAAATAGATGAATGTGCAATATTTTATAAATGCCTTTGAAAGTTAGGCTTTATGGGGTAAGTTAATATTTGAATTGGGTCTTAAAGTATGGGTAGGAATTAAACAGGGAAGTGAAATAATATATGTAAAGCACTTTGCAAACTTTAAAGCTCTGTATAAATGTTGTTAAATATTGGGTGTTGGAAGGACATTCCAGACAGGAAAAAAGTGGTAGCAAAGGCATGGTGGGGCATAGAGTCCAGTTTGGCAGTCAACTCACATCTTTCTCTGAGCCTTCTCTCAAACTGTTTCCTTTACTAGGATTACCTTTCTTTGCTCACCAAATTTTCTCCTCATTTGACATTTAAATGCTGTCCCATCTAGCTCCCATAGAATAGCTGTGTTCACTTCTCTGATTCTCCTCTCCTTGCAATGAACTTATGCTTATGCACAATGTAAAAGAAGACTTTTGCGGGGAAGGAGGAGACCATATCTGGGATTTCCCTGGTATAGGGAGCTCCTGATAAGGCAACTTAAAGTAATTGAAATATCTAGTATTGTTTACATCTTATGTGAATTGCATTTGTTTAAAATAGCAGGCTTTTGGAGGATTGCAAAAATTTGTATTATTTGCTTTGTAAAGTTCCTAAAATTGGTGTTTAGTAAATGATGGTAGCTAAAATATTAGTTCTAGCTTTTTTGTCATTTCTTCTATATGAGGTCCTATTTCCATTAGTTGACTGTAGATTGATTTTTCTCTTGATTAGAAATAAAAACAGAAGGTAATGTGACAATGAACTTGCATATTTAAAGAATTCTACATTTGGCTCTGCTACTAATTTGCTGTGTGACCTTGGGGCAGTTCCTCAATGCTTTGTGGACTGATGAGTGTTAAGTAAATGTTGAATTTGAATTTCAACCTCAGTTTCCTCATTGTGAGTAACACTAGTTAATTTTTAAGGCATCTTAATTGAAACCCTAAAATTTTATCTCATAATTAAACACAGTTGTAATCCACAGTGCCTAAAATGAGAAATATGTATAGAAAATCTTATTGTTGACTCACTGCAAAATAATTAGCTATTGCTAAACAATACTAGGGAAGCAGCACGATATAGTGGATAGATTACTAGATTGCTTAAAAGTCTAGAACACCTGAATTTCTGTTCTGTTGCACAGTTGTAGCTAGATGACTTTATCAAGTCAAATCACTTAGCATCAGTTTCCTTATCTCTAAAATATGGATACTATGTACTTCACAGGGTTGTTGTGAGGCTCAAATAAAATGATGTATGTAAAGAGTTTTATGGAGTTTAAAACGTATAAATATTGCTGTTATTAAAATTTTATGTATATTTCATGATCTCAACCTACTAAGCATTAAATGTCAAGAAAGTGAGATGTCTCTTCTCTCTGCCCCCCACCATCCACTCCATCCCCCCAAAAATATGTATACTTCTGTGTTTAAGATTATTGTGTACCTGATGGCTCAGAATTAAGCCCTGGGCATACAAAGAAAGGTCAAAACACTCCCTGCCTTTAAGGAGTAATGGAGGAGATAACATGTGAATAGCTAAGCACAAACGACATATATATCTAATAAACTGGAGGTCATCTCAGAGGACAGGCTTTAAAGAGGGTAAGTAAAGACTTTCTGAAGAAGGTGGGATTTTAGTGAAATTTGAATCCAGAAAGCAGAGATGAGGAGGGAGAGAATTTCAGAGATTATCTGGTGAAAATGTAGAAGTTCAGGAAATGATTCTTATTCAAGGAACAGAAAAGAGGCTAGCACTACTGGATCATAGAGTACATAGAAAGAATAAAGTTTAAGAAGACTGAAAAGATAGGAAGGGGCCAGTTTATGAAGGGCTTTCAAAGCCAAACAAGATTTTATATTTGATTTTGGAGGTGATAGGGAGCCAATGGAGCTTACTGGGGCTAACTCTCTAAGAAGGGGTAGTAGACTGGTTTCTCAAAGGCAATGCCAACAGAACGGAAGCTCAGTCAGGTCCTACAAACTGGACAACTTCCATTATGGACCTAGGTCTTCTAGTCTAGCCTACTGAAATAAAGCCTTAAAAAGCTCAGTAGTAGTCACTGAAAGGTTGTCTACCAAGTAATCAATGTTCTCATCAACAGCCACTCATGATGCTTGAGGGTTTGTTCTCTATGTTGTTGGAAGGCATAATATCCATACGTATGAAATCAAAGTTTTCCTGAAGTATTGAAGTAATTGTTTCATCATTCCTGTAACATTTCTAGGTTTCACATATATGGCTTTATATGATTGCTAACAATTCTTAGTTTTTAGAAGCTAGTTATTCTGTTTGTGTTAATTGCCAAATCATAAGCCTTCATTTTTCTTCATACTTGGCATATTTTAGCCTTTATCACTCAAAGTTCTGGGCAACTTTCTAAGACTGTTGTTCCTCCTTCGTTCTCAAAGAGGACCAGTGTCATCACCAGTGTGATGTCTTGACTTAGTCTTGCATTGGATTTGAATAAGGTAGAGCTATGCAAAGTCATCAAGGCCAAGATGACTGGCAGTGGCCCAGGATGCAGTGGGTGACCTTGACCTTTCTAAATTAATGTCTTTACCAGGTCTCAGTTTGTCTGAGACCATATCATTCAGTCCTTTAGGACTAATGTGCAAAGAAAGTGTTTACTTGCATTGATAGAGGGAATTTCTTCTTCTGAAAGTTTCCAAAAACCAATGAAAGAAATCACAGGTCTAGTTTCTTTCTATATAAAATGCCATTTAAATGTCATCTCTTACTGTAAGACAATAGTTGTATTGTGGAAAGAGCACTGGATTTTGAATTAGAAGACATGAGTTTGAATCCAGGCTCTGAAGTGTAACTATAATTTCTGTTTGTTATCACGCATGTCACTTAACCCCAAAGTTACCCTTCTCTCATCCTGGTTTCTTCCTAGCAGAGTACTTTACACATGGTAGATCCTTAATAAATATTTAATGCTTGATCATCTGTAAAAAATCAAGATAATAAACCCTTGCAGTAAAATGAGATAGAGTATTTCTGTAAAAGAACACTAAGAGGCACTAAGATAAGTGGAAGCTAGTTTTTCTTATTATTTCTCACAGTGACTGTTTTGTTTTGTGTTTCTTTTTTAATGAAAAACCAGCTGATTATTGGTCTTATGTTGAAAACACTTGACTGTTTCAAATGAAATGATATTTGTATTACATATAGCACAGTCTATTACATAGGTCTTTAATAAATGTTTAATAAATCCTTTATCACTGTAGTTCTAATAGAGCTGTCCTAAAATTTTTATGCTAGATTACAGGGGTAATTACCCCTCCTTATTTGACATTAGTTTCAGACTAATTAAGCATATTGGCTAGATTGACAGGGGTCAATCATGGTGAAAGGCCTGTTGGCCATAAGTTTATAGGAGTTCATGGTTTTCAGAGCTGGAAGGGACTATAGAGGTTGTCCAACAACCTCATTTTCAGTTTCACCTTAAAATCAACACCAACGTTGTACAAAAAGCTAGATGAAGTGAAGAAAATCACTTGTTCAATTATTCCCCTATAAAAAAGTTACTTCGTTTTTATTAGTTATGTGTGCATTTTCATATATCTTCATTATTTTTTCAAAATATAGCTAGGAGCCTCAAAAGCTAAAAGTGACCAGTGCCTCTTAGAACTTTTGTGAGCTTTTGAGCTTTCTGTAGTAAGGTGGGTCCTGACTAATGTTATTTCACATTAACTCAATACTTCTGTAATTTTTATCAAATCACTTAACTACCCTCTCTGCCACAATTTCCTATATTCATTGAACCATCAGATATTGTATGACTGGTATCCTTTAAGGGTAGTGTTGAAAGTGTTACTTTGTGGTACATCTATAAAATGAGTGTTAGATGAATGACCTGAAGGAACATGGTTAGATAAACCTTAATATAAAATTGAAAAATCTCACTCTAGTGATTGGTCACCCATCTATCTGTGTGATTGGTCACCCATCTGTGTCATTGTTTCTATAAAATTTATTATGCCAAATTATGTCTTTCCACTTAACATGTTTTTATGAAGCCATTTAATGTTTCAGGAGGTTTGCCTGAACAATATTGAACATAGTTTAACATATAACAGTATAATACTTTGAATGCAACAATAGATTCTACTTTAAGAGGAGGGATTTCTTTTCATTTCCTTTGAAAAGATTTTACAGGATAAAGGACTTAGATAAGTAGAGACTATATAGACACCGAAGAAACCTAAAATTACCATTATGTGAGTCAAAATCTTAAATGAACAAAAAGTGTCAAGATACTTAATAGAATTTTGAATTAGGGAAGGAGATGAGCGGGTGAATGCTATAGTTTATGTTGTTCATTGGCAATCAAAACAGAAGTTATGTGAAATCATCAGAGAGTTTTTAGAAAAGCAGAAGAATCAGTTCAGTTTTTAAGGTCTTTTAGAGAAACTGACTCCAAGGCTATCTTCTAATTTATAGCCATCCTTGTATTCCAAGTCTTTTAAGCTTTGATTTAAGCTCACTTCTTTTGTTTAATGAAAATAATAGAATTCTTGACATGTAACAATTTTGAGGGAGAGTTAACGTTTGAAAGAGTTGAAGAGCATCTAAAAGGGGATAGTCAATATGTTGAAGGGGCTCAGGGTGGGACCATTAGAGGATCAGTTGAAAGAACTGGGGATATTCAGCTTCTTGAGAGTAGGAACCTAGCCATTGTCTGGCACAAAGCAGGCATTAAATAAATGCATCTTGATTAATGTTTAGCCTAGAAAGAGAAATTGGGTTGGCCTCAAGCACTTGAAAGATTGTTATGTGAAATACTTATTAGATTTGTTCTGCTTGGCCTCAGAGGTCAAAAACTAAGAGCAATGGGTATTAAGTTGTCAAGAAGCAGATTTAGGTCTTAATATAATTAAAAAAACACTTCCTAATACTTAACTATTCAGTAGTGCCATGGATTACCTCTGCATTCTTCTTCTCTAAAGGTCTTCAAAGAAAAGCTGAATGGCCAATTGTTAGGGATATTATAGATGGTGTTCTTGTCTGTATATGGATCAGGCTAGATAACCTCTGAGAGTCTGATTACATGATTCAGTTTGTATTTCTTGCATTATGATTTGACCTTCAACAGTTTGTGTTGTATTCTGCATTTAAATATGAACAGATAAAAGATAGCTCTTATCAGAGTATTCAAAATGCTTTTTTTTTCTCATGTACTAAATCGTTAGCTTCCAAACAAATCACCGTCATGTACCTCTGGAAACCTCTAAAGGCCCTACTTGCCCCCCCCCACCTCCTCCCTCCCCAAGACGACATCCTATATAGGATCTGCACATACATGCCTATTGAATACATTTTCATATAGTCTTGTACTGTGTAGAAGAACTAAAATAAATAGGAGACATCATATAACAAACCAAAACATACCACACACACACACACACACACACAAATGATCTGCTACATTCTGTGATTGAATTCCATAGTTCTTTCTCTGAATGTAGAAGGCATTTTGCCTTAGAAGACCATTGAGAATTTTTATTTTTTTATGTCCTTGCATTGCTATGAAGATCCAAGTCTACCAGAAAAAACTCTTGCACACTGTGGTCATTGCTATGCACAAAGTTCTCATGGTTCTGCTCCTTTCGCTCAGCATCAGATCATATAAGCCTTTCCAGGCCTCTCTGAAGTCTTCTAGTTCATCATTTCTTATGGTGCAATAGTACTCCATTACCTTCATATACTATAATTTATTCAGCCATTGTCCAATTGATGGACATCCCCTTGATTTCCAGAGTGCTGCTATAAATATTTTTATACATATGGAACCCTTTCCCATTTTTATGATCTCTTGGAGATACAGTCCTAGAAGCATTATTGCTGGGTCAAAGGGTATGCACATTTTTGTAGCCCTTTGGACATAGTTCCAGATTGTTCTCCAGAATGGTTGGATAAACTCACAGCTCCACCAACAATGAATTAGTGTTCCAACTCTCCCACATCCTCGCCAACATTTATCATTTTCCTGTTCTTTTATGTTTGTCAATCTGATAGGTGTGATGTGGTACCTCAGAGTTGTTTTGATTTTCATCTCTTTAATTGATTTAGAGCATTTTTTCATATAATTATAGATATCTTTAATTTCTTCCTCTGAATTGCCTATTCATATCCTTTGACCATTTATCAATTGAAGAATGACTTGTATATTTGACTCAGTTCTCTATATATTCTAGAAATCAGGCCTTTTTATCCCTGAGATTAGCTGTAAAAATTCTTTCCCAATATACTACATCCCTCTGAATTTTGGTTTTATTGGATTTGGTTGTGCAAAAACTTTTCAACTTAATGTAATGAAAATTATCCATCTTGCACTTTATAATGCTTTCTATCTCTTCTTTAGTCAAAAATTCTTCCCTTCTCCATAAATCTGATAAATACACTATTCCTTGCTCCTCCAGTTTATCCATGGTATCAATCTTTATACCTAGATTGTGTACCCATTTGGACTTTATTCTTGTGTACCATGTCAGGCATGGGTCTATGCCTAGTTTCCGCCACACTGTTATCTAGTTTTTCTAGCAATTTTTGTCTAATGGTGAGTTCTTATCATAGAAGCTGGGATTTTTGGGTTTATCAAACAGGAGATTGATACATTCCTTGCCTACTGTGTCTTGGGTACCTAGCCTGTTCTTTGAAATATTTTAATGAAAAGTCTTTCTACTCTTCAAATGTATGAAGCCTTTGCACATATTTGAGCATATTATAATATGTTGCCCTGTGTACATTACTTGAAGGGATGGGAGGTAGAGAATGATCTGAGGTAAGGTGTAGTTATTGTAAAAATAGCCTCAATATGCTCATTATTCTCTTTGTACTCTGTGTTTCACTTAGGTATCAAAATGACTTTTGCTTGAGATGGGGACACAGACACACTGACACAAACAGAGACAGAGAGACAGATGCGCGCGCGCACACACACACACACACAGAGAAACTCATGGCTCCCTGTCTCCGGAATCAAATATAAAAAACTCTTTATTAAAGGTCTTCATAACCTGGCCCCTCCTACCTTTTCAGCCTTGTTACACTTTGCATACATCTTGTATTCTGTGATCCAGTGACACTGGCCTTCTCGCTGTTCCTCTGATCCCCCCTTAATTCTACTGCCTTCCTTCAGTTGATTATTTCCATTTTTTTCTTGTAGAAAGTTGTTTGCATCAGAGTAAATATCAAATAAATGTTTGCTGACTGACTATAAAGTAATATAATGTCTTAATTTGAAAGTTTTTCAGTATCTATTTTGTGATTATCTGCTTATCAGAAATTCCTAGGCATATTTCATTTATATTAAGTTTCAGGCATAATTTTTTACCAAAATTAAATTTGTCTTCAAAATTAAATTAAGTAGTTTTAAAATCAAAAATTTATGGTTAATGGGGAAAAAGTTCTATTATTCAGAAGGCATCATTTCAGTTCTAATTGATGGAGTTTGTAGGATTTTTATGCATGACTGAGAAGATAGTGATTTTTTTTCTTTTAATAGTTACTTTTCTTGAGTAGTGTTTTTCAACTGATATTTAACTAGAATGTTCCCCCACCTCTCCAAAAAAAGATTTCCTCAATGAAAATACTAGGTATTCAGGAGGACACAAGTATGCAAGCAGCCTTTTTGTTTGCTAGATATGCAGTATTTTCTGTTAGAGGGCAAGAAACACTTGCCAGTTATGAGTTTGGAATGGATGATTGTTTTTCAAAACAATTATTGCCAGATATTTCAAGCATACTGTCGTAACGTTTTGGGTTCAAGTATAAATTGAAATAGGCAAAATGGAGGCAGTACTGAATACTCTGATACATGACAAAGTGGCAGCATTTAATTAAAAGTTTTAACCACTAGATTTTTGTGTAGTTTACCAATTGTTTTTGTTTTATGGAGTTCGGAAGTTTGAGATTTCTTTCATCTTTGTTCTCTACAGAACTGCTGTTCCTGGGGCTGTATTTATCTTTGAAATAACTGAAAATTGGAAGGATTTTTAATAATAAAACTTAGTTTAGAAAAGTTTATTTATACTTAGATTTTCCGTTTGCTTCCATAACCCTTAAACATTTGATTAAATGCCTAGAATTCATGAATCCAAGAACTTTGTAGTATTGATTTGGCTTTAAACTCTTTGGTGTTTAAAACAGGAATATGAATGGGTTAGCTTATACTTTGAGTTATGAATCTTTTTAACACATATTTATCTATTCCTCCACCCCCCAAAAAGGGAAAGAATAAAGAAAATTATTTTCCCCTTACATTTGGCTATTTTCAGACTTAACAATTGACCAGTAGGTCTTATTTTGTTTTAACTTTTCAATTCATTCATTCAATCATTTATTCTTCTATTTATCTCTTTATTTGTCTCTTTTGTTTATTTGTTGATAGTACTTTTCTTGATTAGCAGGAACTAGCACTATCCATGGAAGAAAATATATTTTATCACAAGTAATTTTTTTTTACTCTTTAAGTTGGTACCTTCCTAGTATGATTTAATATATCTTCTTATTTGATGTTATTTGCTGGATAACTGGAAACAAATGCCTGTCCATGGCTTATATGGACATAGTCAAAGTCTGAGAATGTAGTTATTAAACGTTCTTCAGTAACACTGCTACATTCCCAGACTTCCCATGTTGCTCAAATGAATTTAAGGCACTGCCACTACCAATGGTAAAAGCTGCCTCATGAACTCTACTGGTAAACTTGGCAGGCAGTCTCATGGTGGTTATTGAGGACAGATTCAATTGGAGGGATATTTGCCGGTGCTGTTCAGTGTTCAGGATAAGATATCACAGAGATAACAATTTCCCTCCCAAATCGAGCTATCCAGTTGGGAATGGGCAGCCTTGAGAGGTTATTCTTCTCACCTCCATCTTTTTCAAGGTCTTTAAGAAAAGGATAAATGGCCTCTTGTTGGGTATGTTGTAGAGGGACTTGCATGTACTCAATTTGAGTATTGAGGAGCTGCTTATTTACTTTTGGCTACCTTGCTTTCTTGGCTACCAGGCCTTTTTGAGATAAAACCCCAAAAGTATGAGCTTTGCTACTATCCATTTGTGGTTGTAGGTTTGATGAGGCATAAGATTTCTAACTTCTGCAAAAAAAATATTGTTTGGGCATGGTTTGAGCATTGGAGTTGTCAGTGTTGTCTTTTCGTTAGTCAATTGAGAGCTAGTTATATATAGAAATTGCTAAGTATATTGCATGACAGAAAATATGAATAAAGTACTGCAACATCACTAAATTGCTGGTAACCAGGAAACTAACTATGAGAAAAATTGGAAAGTAAGAGCAGTATTAAGTACACATTTAATTCTGATTTGGACATCTGATTATCATAGCACAGATGATAATGAGGACATGCTGTCTTTTTTTTTTTGAAACATGTTACAGTTTGTGGGGGTACCGGGTTGGAGGAATGGAATCTTCTTCAAAAATGTTTTTTTGAAAAGACTAATGCCTAGATTTGCTATGTTCAAAATTATTTTGAGATGTTCCAGTCAAGGAATGAGATCAAACATGTCATGGCAATTTCATAAGTCATGAGATGAAAATACACTTGATACTTATAACAATGTTTGAAAGGTTTTTTTTTTTTCTCATTTGACATGCAGCAAGGACATATGGGCGAAGGCGAGGTAACATTACTATTTTTAACTTTCTAATGTGTAATGTGTATCATGACAAATCACTAAGTTTGTTTAGTCCCTAGTAACTTTATAAAAATGAGGCAACCTCCCTTTAATCCAAGCTTAGTTTGTATATTTTAGTAATATATGAGACGAAACCATTTTTGCAAATTAAATTTACTGCATAAAATAGAATGGTAGGTGTTGATTTTAAAAATAATCAATTCATGATCCTTATATTTAATAATTTACTTCTACTTTCTTTTCAAAAGCAATTAAAAAGAAACTTTACCCTTAATAGTAAGTTTTTAACTCCACGAAGTTAAACTTACTTTCACAGATAAATTTATTATGTTTAGTGATACTTTTTTTAAAAGAACATAGTGATTAGTTTTTTGAAAAACTATAGTGAAATCCCAAAAGAACATTGGGGTATTTCAACAAATCTCAGCTTACTGTCAGAAATGCTGGTAAATGTTAAACTATCAGATTTTCAAAATATGTATATGTGTGTATAACATTTAAATTTAATATGCTTTATTAATTTTTCCATTATTTTCTTAAATCTAGAAATCAACAAAAACAATTCAAGCCCTGATTTGTAGTGTGTTTGTTCATTTCCAAAGTATAAATGCTGACATTGAAAATTTAACAATAGGCTTTTGAGGCAGAGCCACTGGCCAGACTATGAATGACTAAGATCCAATCCTATCTCTCCCTCCACCCCATGCATATGTTCATGTGCAAAGTATCTATAACCCACTCTGTATAATATATGTTAAATGTCATCCTTGTCACACAATACCTGAGATACAGAAAAAAGGGTTTCTATAGTACTTTTATATTTGATTCAATATGCAGTTTCATAACTTGGTGTGTGTGTGTGTGTGTCTGTGTGTGTGTGTCTGTGTCTGTCTGTCTGTCTTGTTTTTGTTTATTTGATTGTTTGTCTTTTGAGACTGAGTCACCCTATCTGGCCCAGGCTGGAAGTATAGCCAGCACTCATGGACCTGCTCCCACTACTGATTGGCATGGGAACTTTGACCCATTTCTGATCTAAGACCTTTTCTTACCTAGGCAACTTGGTGAGCCTACAGAAGGCTGGGGATGCCCCAGTGAATTTTAACTCACTGTAGCTCAAAATTTCTGAGCTCCAGTGAAGCACTATCCTCAGCCTGTCTGGTAGCTGGTCTACAGGTGTATACCACTAGCCCAGTTAGCTGTTTTTTAAAATAATCTTTTAATCTCTCATAACTCCTGGTTTCCAAACTAAGAACTGAACAAATGATTCTCATTTTATGGAGTAGATCTCAGACTTGAATGCAGCTATGTAAACACTATAAAAATATCCTGAAATATCAGTAAGTGGAGAAAATTTTTTTTCCTAAAAGGATTTAACCAGTGACTCTGATAACATTTCTTATCCCTAATTTGACAATTGTAATATAGCATTAAATAATTATTTAGTTGTGTTAACATATAAAAAAATCAAAAGACACTGAAGATAACTAAAAAGTAAGTTGTAGTTATTTGACATATAAATATCTCTAGAGAATAGATGTTATGGGATAGATTGTTACAATATAAATTTAGATAGAGAAAATTAAAAGGAAAACATTGGTAGCAAAAGGATGTTGAGGTGTTTCAACAGAGAATATGTTTGTGACAGTACCCCTAGGAATTTAGTCCATTAATAAGCTTATTACATAACCCCTAACAGTAAACTTCAGGTTACTAGTGACAAAACCAAAACTTGACTGTAGTTATTTGTAATATATCTTGCTTTTTCTACTTTAGTATTTTTATTTGTGGTTTAAATGTTTTGTTTGGCTTTCAAGTGGCTATTACAGATGTTAGACATTGCTTTGGCTAATTTCACATACATCTTCCAAATGATATAATTCTCAGATAATAAATTTAATGTTCACATTTTAGAATTAAATTTTCTACTAAGAAAAAATAAACAATTCAGCTGAAAAGCCTTTTCTTTAGTGCTGTCTGGAGAATCTTAATTTGGTGAGACCAGGCACAGTAAAGTTACATAGCAACTCTTCCTCAAAATGTTCTGCTTATAGCCCATTAAGGTAAATTAAGTGAAATTTTCATGTATCCAAACAATTGCCTTGGTGTTCATTTTAAACACAATTTTATGTTGAAAGTGTTTTTTTTTTTTTAATGTGATCGTGGGTCTCTGAAAAACTTCATTTGATCAAGGTTCCAATTGTCCAGTAATGGACTCCAGAGGCACATCTGTGTTGGCAGTATCTGTGGAGTTCTGGCAAAATTGTAGCCATCTAGTGCCAGCCACTCACAAAAAAGGTGCCCTTCTTACTTTACTTTAACCCAGCTGGAGTTTCTGGATTCCAGTGGAATACTTGAGTAGCCTTCTGTATAACTGTGCATTTCCTTTCACAAAGAATTAGGAACGTAAGGTGATAAAAATTTAAAACATCTAAGTAATTTTATTTGCTATTCAACGAGTATGAGAATAATAGTTTTATCAAATTAGGACTTTACATATGGTTTATGTGTGGGGCCCTGGATACATTTTCTGTTAGCATCTTTCATATTCTCTCTTCCAGGCCAATCTTCACTGTTTCCAATGGAAGATGGGTTTTTGGATGATGGACGTGGGGATCAGCCCCTACATAGTGGCTTAGGGTCACCTCACTGCTTCACTCATCAAAATGGGGAAAGAGTGGAACGATATTCCCGCAAGGTTTTTGTGGGTGGATTGCCTCCTGACATTGATGAAGGTATGTTTAGAAATGGTGGTCAGTAGCATAGGTCTGCCCGAATTAGTACCTATAATTGTTTTTTTTTTTAATATTAAATTAGTGCAGAAAAAAATTGCAGCTGTTTAAGTTATTTTTTACCTACTTCACTATAGGTAGATGTGTATGTACCCTTCCAAATGGAATGTAATAGATAGCATTTACATTTAGTGCTTTTACAGATAACCAATAACATTTGTTAAGTGCCTACTATGTAGGCACTGTGCTATTTGCTAGGAATGCAAAGAAAAGCAAAAGACAGTTCCTGCCTTAGAGGAGCTCATAGTCTAATGTAGGATTCAACATGCAAGTAATTATGTACAAACAAGCTATGTACAAGATAAACAGAAAGTAATCAATATAGAGAAAGGGAATAAACATTATATACAGTGCCTACTACATGTCAGGCACTATACTAAGGGTTTTTACAAGTATCTTATCTGATCCTTACAACAGGTCTGCAAGGTAGATGCTTTTATCCTCATTAAAAGTTGAGGAAACTGAGACAAACAGGTTAAGTGACTTGCTTAGAGTCACACAGCTAGTGAATGTCTGAGGCCATATTTGAACTCAGGTCTTTATTCTAAGCCCAGCACTCTATCCACTGTGCCACCTAGCTGCCTCTAAATATCACTAACTTTAAGAGAGATTGGGAAAGGTTTCTTATAACAGGTAAGATTTTAGTTGGGACTTAAAGGAAGTCAGGGAAGCCAGGAGGAGGATGGTTTAACTAGTTAATTAGAGGATCAGGATGCTTGGAGGAAAGTGAGGCCATAATAGATATGACAGCCTTGGAAAATAGAGTAGAGGATGAAATGGAGCGACTGGACATTGAAGTATGAGTGAAGCATAGGGAAAAGTGGGATGATAGAAGACTGGACAGACAAATTTCAGAGTTAAAGATTGTGGAGGCAGAACACTTAGAACCATAAGGTTTAGTGTATAAACATCTCTTTGTGTAGCTGAGGTGGAGTGAAGTTATGCATACCTATCATGGGAGCTTAAAGAGGTTGATAGAACCAGGAAGCAAAGCTATTTGAACATCAGCATGTCAATTTAAAGTCTTAAATATAAGGTCAAGACTTGGGGTTGAGAGAAAGAGCCAGCTTCTGTGAAACAACTGCTGTATTCTTTTCTCTCTCTATAGAGAAGAGAGACTACACAGAGACTGGTAGGTATGAGCCACCAGTATCTATGTAGGGTGATATATATGTGAATCAACCAAACTAAAAAGGTTTGTTTAGTGATGGTAGTAAGAAAAGAATCAACAAGTATGAATGAGGACTAAAAAGCCTGCCTTTTCTTCCTGGTCCAGTAGGTTAGAATGAGAAGGTGTATCTAGTACTGGCGGGTGATGCTAAGGATATAGTCTGCTAGGGTGGGAGCAGGTTTTCATGGATTCAAGGAGAGATGGAAGAAACTGGAGAGGAAGAAGCACAAGGAGAAGGGCAGTTTGTTAACAATAGAATACGTCTTGCAGAAGGCAGAGTGGAAGGGGAGAGTAGAATGAGAGGGGAAGATAGAAATGATGGGGCTAACGTAAATGAGTATGAGGGAGCGATTAATGGTGACTAGAAAAGGATCTGACTGAACTATATTTTGCTGCTCCATGTGATCCTTAGGCTTTGCCTGCCTGTAGACTCTTAGTTTGATCTTTTTGTGTTTCTTGGATCATAGAAGAATGTTGAGTATTCAGCCCTAAAACCAGGCCTATGTCTTTCCATTATCATTTTGATCAGGGCTCACAATCCTATGTGGTTACTTTAGATACTGCTTGGGAGCAGGATGCTGAATACCAGCTAAAATGGGACATTGTTCTAATGGAAGGACTAAAACCTAGTAGATAACATTTTCCAAGCTTTCAGCAATTGCAAACCAACTCCAGCAATGTCTGTCTCTCTTTGTACTTCATTTCTAGTTATGAAATTTTTGCCTTCTCTCTTTCTTCCTATTGCCATTTTTCAGAGTGTTACAGTGTATTGCCTACCTCAAATCCAACAAAACTAAAGAACCACTGTAGGGAACTTGGCCATTGTCACTGAGAGAAAAGATGTCCCTAAGTTCATATCTCTGGAGGAGATGGGAATACAGGTGGACAAAGTGTAAACCCAATCTACCTTTCCAGCCTTATTTTCCTTACTTTATTTTAAGTGAACCCTCAGCTGTAGTCAGATTGGCCTGATTGCATTCTTATGCATTCTTACCTTGTGAGTTTTCTTATAACTTTCCCCTCTGACCATAATCTCCCTTCTCTTCTTAAATTCTACCATTCCATGACAGCCTAGCATAAGTCTCACCTGTTCCTAAAATTTCCTCTGACAATCCAAGCTGCAGGGGTCCCTTTCCATCTCTGAACTTGGACCACTTATTTGGCATTTAAAATTTCTTATCTAGTACTGTTATCTTTTTATATATATCTCCTTTTCCCCTAATTATCTTGTTAGCTCCTTGAATTTGATTGTCTTATACCTTTTTCTACTGCTAATCTAGTACAGTGACCTACCTGTACAGAGAAGAGGTACACAGTAGATGGTACTGCTTAGTTAAAAATCTAAATCCAAAGAGGAAATAGTAGAGCTGCTAAAGATTTTTGAGCATGGAAATGTCACAGTCAGATGAGTTTATTTTATTATTTTAGTTTGGTTTTCAAATAGAAATAGAATAATTAATAAATTTTGAAATGAGAAATCTTCCAGATTTAGGTTAGACTTATAAAATCTTAAAGCATCTGTTAAGCACTTACAGTGTGCTAAGTACAGTGCTGAGGACTGGAAATATAATTATAAGAAAGTAAAATAGTTTTTGCCTAAAAGAGTTTACATTCAAATGAGGGGAAACAACATAAGAATTGGAAAGGCTAGGGGCACCCATATGATCCAGAAATGGCATGCAGGCCTGGTGCCAGGCAAGGTAAGACAAAAACTCACCACAGACTTATAGGTGGAATCTGAAGTTATACTTGGGGGAAGATGAAGAAGATGGCAGGAATTCTGATAGTATGGTAAAAATATGGCTGGGAACAAAGGTGGTCATTTATTATTATGCCATAATTCTAAGAATCACAGAGCCTTTAGATTTGGAAGAGATCTTAGAGGCTCCTATTCCAAACTCTTAATCATATATCGCACAATGGGATGTCATATTTCTTTCATGATTCTGTTTAATTTAACAAAGCTCTATTACATGCCAACTTTCTGCAAGAAAGACACTGTGTAGACATAGGGAAATGAAAAATGACAATTGTTGTCTTAAAGTGGTTTACAGTTTAATAGGGGCATAAAGCATACACAAATAACTAATATAAGACTAGAATATGATTATGGGTCAGAATTAGTCAACAGATGTTAAGTACCTATGCTGTGAAATGGGAGGAAGAAGCTGTCACTTTCAGCTGAGAGAATGCAGGAAGAATGGCACAAAGCCTTGAAAGAAGGGGACTTCAATAAACAGATGATAGGATCGTAAATCTAGAGTTCGAAGGGACCTCAGAGACCTTCTGTGTTGAAAGAAGGCATACCAGGAATGATAACCAGTGCAAATGTGCACATCTACTATCTCGCAGAAAGTCAAGGAAGGGCTAATAATGCAGAGTGGTTAGAATACAAAGCACTGAGGGCAGCGGAGTGAAATGAGATCAGAAAGGAAGGTTGGAGCCAAATTGCGGGAAGCCTTGTGTTTTATTCTATAAATAGTGTGTAGCTACTGGGGTTTTTGAAGATGGGAGTACCATAGTCATACTTGTGTCTTGTATTATTTGGGTTTGATTTTCCAAATGAAGATGGAAATGGAACAATTAGTATATCTTAAATTAGAAATCTTCAAAGTTCACTTCATAATTTTAGTAAAATTTTAGAGTTGGAGAGAGAATGTTTTCTTTAAGCTTGTGTATGTTCGTGCTCATGTAGAACATTGGTATGTAATTTTAATGGTGCTTTCACATTTGTCTAAGGGTCCAGCTTGGATAATGTGAACAAGAGTGGCAGTTTGAATTAAGCATAAATAAGTGTTGTGCTATTATTTTGCCTTTTGCCTTATTTCCCAGTGTATTGGTAGCTCAGTATCAATCTGTGACAAATGGAAGAATCACTTAAAATAGAATGGAGACATATTGTATGCTGTAGATAATGTTCTGAAAACCAGTGAGCAAAAATTTATTTATTTTTGAAAGGGATAAAACCACAAGCTTTATATTTTGAATAGATTCTTCATTTTGGGGGCACCCTCCTCCCCTCTCACCACCCACGAATTTTCTTTGTTCTCTTGCTTACATATCTGCCTGTTCTTTCTGGACTTATCATGAAAGTTCTTCCATGAACTAGCTGGCTCTTCAAGTGGATAACATGTCATAAACATATGCCACCCGAAATATTTGTCAAAAATTATTTGAAAGAGGTTTAAAATTTCTCACTTTCCTTGTTTTGCTTTGAGCAGATGAAATCACAGCCAGTTTTCGTCGTTTTGGCCCTTTGATTGTGGACTGGCCTCATAAAGCAGAAAGCAAATCCTACTTTCCTCCTAAAGGTATTTTTCAAGTTTTAAAATATTGTATATTTTTTAGTTTTTAAAATAATTGTTTAACTATTAGTATTATAATAAAATGCTTCACTTTTAATAATTCATATTTCTATATTGCTATAAGAATTACAAAAGGTTTTCTTCACAGTAACTCTGAAGTATATGGTTCCAATATTATTAGTCCCATTTTATAAATGAGAACTGTGAGATTCAAAGAGATTGTGATTTGGCCAGGGTGGTACCAGTGAACAAATGACTAGAACCCAAATCTTCTAGATTTAAATTTATTTCTCTTCCCATCATACTATACTTGTTGACTCCTAATTGTATGTTCCTGATTAGACTTGTTTTTACAAATTTCTCCTAAAAAGCTTCCTCAGATTCTGAACATCATTTTTATTTCATCATGGAGGGAAGAGAGAAGAGGGGGATTTCATTAGGAGGCTTAGTATATTCTATAGTATTACCAGATTTCTGGTCAGAGAACTTGTCTTAGATATCATTTTAATTTTCTTTTTAAATTTCCATTTTCAAGCCTAATCCCTTAATCATTGTGAATTGATAATAGTATTTCTATAGTGCTTCAGATTTTTCAAGGAATTTTCCTCACAACTGCTCTGTAAAGAATATAGTACAAGTATTATCCCCATTTTATGAAAGAGGAAACAGATTAAATGCCATCCTCATTTGCACTGATAACGTAGATATGATTTATTGATAAAATGTATTATAAATTTGAATCCTGAGAAAATGCTGCCAGTCATCTCTTTTTTCCCCTTTCTCAGGATATGCATTTTTGCTATTCCAAGATGAAAGCTCTGTTCAGGCTTTAATCGATGCTTGTATTGAAGAAGATGGGAAACTCTACCTTTGTGTATCCAGTCCCACTATCAAGGATAAGCCAGTAAGTCAGATTTCACTGAAAGTATAGGATCTGGCTCCAAATAGATATAAGCTTTCTTTGCTGTATATCTGCAGACTTTGAAAAATTTTAATCAGTCTGATATGACCTATATGATTGATGTGTTTTTAGATAGAATCCAAATCAAAAATCATACTAGGTCCATTTTAAATATATTTTATTGATCTGTTTTATTTTTACATTGTCTAGATTTTCATTCGTATCCCTCCTAGATAGGCATCTATCAAAGAATTCAGGGGCGAAAAAGAAGAATTTTATTGAAAAAAATTCAATAAAAACCTATCAAAAACAGTGATTAAAAATAGGACTTTATATGACCATGTGTTCTTCTCTTATTTCTTCTTTTGTACAAAACTTTTTGTTTTTAAATAATTTCACAACATTCATTGTCTGATTGTTTTGTGGCTATTGTCCTTTATATTTACATTGTTGTAGTCATCATGTGGATTATTTTCCTGGCTCTGCTTCCTAGTACATTCTTTAAGAAGTTCTTTTTACAGGCAGCATCCATGACTTCAAAATGTCCCTTTCTTTTGAATAGCTCCAAGAATCTTTTTTCTCTGCACTTGTGCAATTTCCCTTCATTTTTCTTTCCTCATCTTCTATGTTTCGGGCTTAACTGGTTTTGTCACTTGAGTCATACCACCAGTGACTGGTGTAGCAGGGACTAGAACCCAGGGCTTGTTCTAAATCCATTGCTCTATATATCCCCTGGATTGATTTGGAACCTTTAGAGGTTGGTTTGGTAATTACTTGGGCGAGGAGTCCTCCTAGACTGATTTTGTTGCTTTTCAAGGTTGTTCTGGAGCCTAGTAAGTCAGGAGTTTTCTGTAATCTTACTGAGGTATGCATGCTGGAAATACTCTCCCAACCAACTTTTATATATTCCTGTGAGGTCATTGTGTCTCCTTTGACCTGTCGTGGTATATGCAAGGGAAAACCTTAATAGATATTTGCATGTAGTCTTAAATATCCTGTTACCACTTCTTGCCATTTCCTGGGCATATACTGATTGATCAGTGGTTATCAGGGGGTGCCAATGCACATTTGATTAAAAAGTTTCATATATATATATATATATATATATATATATATATGGGAAAGGTGTTGTGATTTCCATTCCTTTAACTCACAATGGTCACAGAATGTCACAAGTGATAAGGTAAAGAGCATTAAACAAGTGTTAACACCTGCTGTTACCTTTATGAGATAGAGAGAGAAACACTTCTCTGGTTAAATCAGCTATGGGAACAGTTTGATTGGCTGAACAAACAAAATTAGCTATAAGGCCATGAGGGAAGGGAGAAGAAGGGACAAGGAGGAGAGAAAATTTCCCACTCCCTGACTCCTTGCAGAGGATCTCCTCTACAGGCAGCTCTCTTCTACTTGCAATTCTGAACCCCCCAGAACTTAGGTATTTAAAGCCTTGTAAAGGCATGTCTGATTTTTGCTCTTCCAATGAGGTGACTCCTTTTGATTCCATCAGAGAAGGAACTTCAGCTCATAGAGAGCTTACTAAATGTGGCTACAATTTTACAGTTAGTTTAACACCTTGTTGCCACATTAAAACTTTGTCATCTGTGATTAAATTCTGTGACTTCCTCTGCTGAGTTGGGGGGATCACAACATAACCCCCAGCTTTCATATCCCTGGACTTTTAATTTCACGAATGATGAATGAATGAATGATCGATCTAGAGTTGGAGAGGACCTCAGAGGCTATCTAGTCCAGTTCCTTCATTCTACTGATGAGAGAGGTTAACTGACTTGCTGGGAGGTCACATAGGTAGCAGTAACATAAGCTAGCATTTTTACGAGTGTTAGTATTTACTAAGCATTTTATGTTTATTATCTCTTTTGATCCTCACAACAACCCAGTGAGAGGTAAGTACAATTATTTATTATCTTCATTTTACAAAGTAATTAAGGCTAAGATAGCTTAAGGATTTGGTTGAGGTCATACAATTAGTAAGTGTATAAGGTATAGGAGTCAAGTCTTTCTAATTCCAAGTACTGCATTCTATCCACTAACTCAAGCTGCCTTGGAAGCCTCATTTGTGGAATTCTTAAACACAGGTTCTCCAGAGGAGTCTGGATATTAGTTCATGTGCATATCAAATAAATAACCATTTTAAAAAAGCTTCAGATTTACAAATTAGGAAATGGATATTTAAATATGAAATGTTTAAAACTTTAAAAATACAATTCTTGTCAACAAATGTGTGTTAGAAATGATAAATTCTTGTTTTGGAAACCTCCAGGTACAGATACGGCCATGGAATCTCAGCGATAGTGACTTTGTGATGGATGGTTCTCAACCTCTTGATCCACGAAAAACCATTTTTGTTGGTGGTGTTCCTCGACCATTACGAGCTGGTATGCTTAGAAAAATATGTTTTAGAAGAGTGTCTGTAACATAAAAGTAACTCCTTTTAAAAAAATAACCATCAAGATGAAGCAGATTGTTTATACTTAGTGTTTAGTGTTTGTGTTTATTTCAATAATCACAACAGTGGCTATTTATTGAATTCGGAATGACAAGGGTTCAGAGCCATATGGAGCTCTAATTATAGAATGAGCAAAACCTGTCTTCAGGGAACTTCGAATTTAATAGAGAAACATATGAAAAACAGAATTCTGATAACTAAATTATAAAATATAATAGAAAAAAATACATTGTCTTTCTCTGATGAGTACTGCAAATTTAGCAAATGGTGCTGAACTTCAGGTAGATAAATGTAGCCATAAAATTTCCTGCTTTATAGGAATTGGAATACTTGACAAGATTCTAATGTCTTTGTGCTTTCCATCATTGGTGGATTGTTGTAAGACTCCTGTGGTCCTGGTTCATACCATAGCATCATTCAAACAGTTAAAGAAAATAATTCATTTAAAGAAAATAATTCATTTAAGTGCTGGTAGCACTTGATACTTAACTTACAGTAATGAAGAGACCCTAACATGCAAATAAACACAGAAAGTGTTTTCCAAAACATTCCTTGTGCCAAAGTAAGCTTTGTGAGACATAAACATTTTTTCTTAAATGCCTTTATGATGCTTTCTGATTTAGTGGAGCTTGCAATGATAATGGATCGACTTTATGGAGGTGTGTGCTATGCTGGAATTGACACTGATCCAGAGCTGAAGTATCCAAAAGGAGCTGGGCGGGTTGCATTTTCGAATCAACAGAGTTACATAGCTGCTATCAGTGCACGCTTTGTCCAGCTGCAGCATGGGGAAATTGATAAACGGGTAAGAGCTAAAGCGTACTCTGAATTGTATGTAATTGAAGTGCTTTTTCTCTCTAAATGCATCACTGCAAAGATCTGGTCCTGATAAATTGGCAGGTAACATTTGTAGCATACATTTGCACATATCCTATAATATTTAATATTTCACGTAGTATTCTATATATTTCTCAAAATGTTTCATCCTCCATCTTCTCCACTGAGGCATAATTAAAATTAACTGAGGAGCCCAGCTAAGCTAGGCTTTTCTAAGTTGTTGTAAAAGGATGTTGTTTTCTGTGAGTATCCTAACCACTCTTATCTACAATATTCACCTGTGTTTGGTTTGTCATTTTTCAGGGATTATGGCAATGGAGAATAGTCTAGTTGAGGTCATATAATTATTATTGTTTATTAGATAGGCATAGGGCCGTCAGTCATTAGAGAGGGCAGTTAGGTTTCTTCAAATGAATAAATCCTCCTTTTCTGATCCACTTGAGACAAGGTGGTAGCTTCCTTGTAACATAACACCTTCATCTTCACAATACTGAAGTCTTTGAAAACTCATGCATTACTGATTTTTTTATTTGTATGTTTTTGATAAATAGTCTATTTTCTAAATAAGGGAAAAATAATAATTTAATGTCACCGTTGTGGCTTATGTCCTTTTGTCCCTTCTAGCATAGCATCCTCCTGATTCCTGATTCCAAGCCCAGTGTTCTATCTACTGCACCATCCAGCTCCCCTTGGTGGGATGGGGTAGAGAGTTAGAATCAGGAAGACTCATCTAATAGCGGAACCCTGGGCAAGTCATTTAACCCTTTTTGCCTGAATTCCTCATGACTTGGAGGAGGAAATGGCAAACCACTTCAATATCTTTGCTGAGAAAACCCCAAAAGCATTCACAAAGAGACCCAAACAACAACATTCTTTACTTTGGGAGATGGAACTCTTGACCTTTTGTGTGTAGTCACCAAATGACAGTCATTTGGGCAAGTGATAAAGACTGATACACACACACACACACACACACACACACACACACACACACACACACACACACACACACACACACACACACAGTATACTCTTGCTTTATGCCGCCACTGAAAAATACATTTTTTTTATTGCAGGTGGAAGTTAAGCCATATGTCTTGGATGATCAGCTGTGCGATGAATGTCAAGGGGCCCGTTGTGGGGGGAAATTTGCTCCATTTTTCTGTGCTAATGTTACCTGTCTACAGTATTACTGTGAATATTGCTGGGCTGCTATCCATTCTCGCGCTGGCAGGGAATTCCACAAGCCCCTAGTGAAGGAAGGGGGAGATCGTCCTAGACATATTTCATTCCGCTGGAACTAAATGATTACTGCAGTACTTATTTGCAGGCCTCAAAATAAGTGCACTCTTCTGTTGATCCAGACCCCTTCCCCTCCCCCTTTAAAATAGCATGTCCTTTTGTAGTAGGCTGTAACTTAACAATAGTATAATGAAAAGAATGACCTATAATATAGGTATTTTGTAGATTCTTGTGTCATTGAAAACTGTATTGAACTCCTTTTCGTATCGATATCATGTTGCACAGAAGTTTTGTTCTCTTGTTTTTGCCAAAGCAAGAGGATCCAAACCTCGTGCAACATTTTCTTAGAGGAGAGAGAGAAATATTAAAAAGAGAAATGAAACAATAGAGTATTTTGGTTTTTTAATTAAATTATTGTTAATAATATAACATATAAGAATACTTTTATTAAAATAACCATGCAACAATAACACTATCAGTCTGTTCTGACACTTTTTCCCCAGGGAAGTGCTTTTTGCCTTTTCCTTTTATGCTTTTTTCCCCTTATGTTTTTTTTTTAAATCTTAACAGCAATGGAAGAAGGTAACAATTACCTTTTAACAGGAAAGAGCATGGTAAAGTGATACAAATGCATGAGCAAGGTTGAAGCAGCATTATAATTAATGTTTTAAGGGTTTGGAGGCAGAATATAATTTTATTGTGCCTCTGACTTACTACCACATCAAAAAAATAGTAAAGTAGGCAGAGCTAGATATAGTTCCATCTAAACACTTTAAAAAGCTTCGAATGTAAAAAAAAAATTGGGTCAAGTTACTACTGAGGGGGGAGTGCACTTATTTATTTTTAAGCTAAATTATCTGGTTACAGCCCCAGGAATCCTACCAAAGCTAGAGTCACAGACAACTAGTGGAAAGACTAGCATTTCCTCTCCCGACGAACAAATATATAGATTTTATTTTTGATGTTATATATAACTCTATATCCTAATTTACTAACATGCATCAGGTGCCAGCCATTGATCTCCATTTTGACATGAAGAAAAAAAAGCAAAAATAAAACCTAGAGATACCTCAAGGATATCGGTCTGATTTTGTGCTATAGTGACTGCACTGAAGAGCAGAAACTCAGAAAAAAAAAT
This sequence comes from Bettongia penicillata ogilbyi, assembly GCA_023548195.1. Classification (NCBI taxonomy): domain Eukaryota; kingdom Metazoa; phylum Chordata; class Mammalia; order Diprotodontia; family Potoroidae; genus Bettongia; species Bettongia penicillata. Next base: position 5,591,822 of record JAJHZJ010000090.1, on the reverse strand, counting down.
AATACCACCATAGAAATTGGCTGCTGATTGGCTTACTCTTAGATGTAAAGTCACTTTGAATATCCTGTAATGTAGTTGTGACGTAGAAGATGAATATGAAAAAGCTAAGTAGTTGCAAAGTGTTTTGCACTGTTTGAGCTCACAATAGCTGTGTAAATCTGTGCAAAGGTACATATGTCTATCTTTACTCTTCCTATAGAATAAATAACAGTGAAATTTCAGAACTTAGCATGAGACATAGTCACAATGTTTGCAGTGCCAACTTCATTGAGTAATGCATGCTTTATTATAAATAAATTCTAGCTTGGAAAGGCATTATAACATGTTGAACAGTATGCTTCAAGGGGTATGCTGAGAATAGTCACTTGGAGCTCTGGTAGTGAGATTAACTTTTATTTGAATTGACATTCTCTTACTAATGCCCTGTTCATCATTAAAAGGATCGTTCAGCAGTGTGTGATACATAGAAAAAATTGGACGGCAATCTTGCTAGCTGTGCTACCTAAAAGTACCATCTTAGACATTTAAAAACCAAAGACTTGCTTCAGCACTGCTGTGGAAACACCTGGTCTGTGACCCTCCCCCCACTTCCCCCAACCCCACCCAATTATCTTTTCTGAGAAGCAGTCATTTCTTTCTTTCTTTCTTTTTTTCAATACAGGCTTTAATGAACTATACCTGTTAATTTCCAAAGGTCAAAATGGAGACATTTGCTGTCTTAAGTAGTCAAGTATAGAAAGGGAGCTGCTTTTAGTGAAATCCCTGAAAATATGGACAGCTGTAATGCAAATGGAGGGTGCTCTTATTGTAGATTGTCAGGGACTTTTCCTTTTCTCTTAAACTACATAATTATAGGTTGGTCATTTACTTTTTTTCTTTTTCTTTCTTTTCCTTAATGCTTGTAGGTGGCTTGGGGTGTGCTACTGTGCTGTTCCTACTCAGTAAACAGGTGTGATGAGTTAACATTACAAGAGATAACACTGTTTGAGAACTAGCTTTGAATAATAATTTTCCCTTTGTACATGACCTGCTGAATTTCGGTACAGTGTTTTTGTAGCTAACTTATTTTGTCATGCACATAATGTATATTTGTTATGCACTACTTTTGTATATCTTGTTTTTCCAACAGTGAGCATTTTTAGGCACACTTTTCACTGACGGGATATCTCTTTATGCAATACCTCAATTTTTCATATTGCAAAGAGTAGCTTTTTGTACTTTTATTACTGAGAGATCTTCATATACTTCATTTTTTAATATAAATAATTTTAATAAATTTTATTTTCTTATATTCTGCTTTTTATACATTTCAGTGCTCTGCATACATTTGGAATTATGGATGTTGTGCACTGGCAATGCTATTTTAGAATCTGCAGAGAAGAGAAAGCATGTTGCTTAAACATCCTAGCCCAGCACCAGCTATTTGGTGTACATATAATTTAAGAAATAGTATATGTAAAGTTATGAATTAAAGGAAAAAAAAGCATGAAAGTGACAGATAACACTGTAGTTCCTTGAAAATTAATTGCATAAGTGTAGGGTAGAAATTTAAAGTAACATCAAAATTGTCTACAACTTCTTACTAAGTTTTTTTAAATTATACACAATGCAGACGTTTTTGGTGAATGTTTAGCCATTTTTAATATTAACAAATTGATGTTCGGTGTTTGATTCAGAGATGTCTGCTCTTTTAAATTATATTTAAGAAAAACTGAGCCTGCCATGTGGTAGGTATGTAATGTTAGTATGCATGACTAATGTAAGAAATTGTTATTCTACTAATATCCACTTGTGGTGATTGTGTGACAAGCGTGTTTGCAGATTATTTGGTTACACTTCAATTTACAGGGCATAAACAATTATATCTATTACTCTGGACTTTAGCAGTGACATGTCCTTCGGATTACATGGGATTGTAGTTGGGAGTTACCATGTAACTCAAAACATAATTAACATGTAATTAGTTTACAGATCTTAGGGTATCACTTCAATTTCCCAAGCATGTAGTTCTAGCGCACTAGCATGGCACCAGCCATGTATTTACAATGTAGTTACAGAGTAATTACATGGTTATTTTTGCAATGTAAAATAAAGTGTTTCTGATTATTTTCTATGTAAAGGAACCCTCTCCCTGTCCCTCTGGCCCCATGCTTTGGTATAGTATATATACTTCTCCATACACAGACCTCTGCAGAATGCAAAATAAAACTTGCAGTGAATGAATTTAGCATTTTATAAGAGTGCTGTTGGAAAGACTTGATAATTCACCCCTTTTGTTTTGAAGAGTTGAACCTTCTGTTAAAAGGTGATTTAAAACTTGAATGTGATGAATTGTGGCAAGTTAACTTCAAGTTGTTATGTGCAATACTTATTTCAGACTTTTGAAAGATCTTTGCAGTGTACTTCTTTGTTTTTAATTGCAGACATTTAAAAATGTCATTTTCTACTGTTATAGTAATCCTCTTTCTTGCTGGTGTTTCTAAAGAAAAGAATCAGAAATCAATCTTTCTACTAATGTAAATTTGAGATTATTTTTAAAAAAATGGAATAAAAGAGGTTTTGGTCATTTGCTTTATTTTATTATCTTATTTTCAAGCTACTGTGATTGATAGCATTGTAAGAATTGGGACAATATTGTATTCAACTGTTTTATTTTTTATATTTTTAAATTTTAAAGTATAATTAGTTTTTATAATTTTCATCAGATTTTTGTTATATTTTTTGGAAGTGAAACTTTTAGCAAGTGGGTGTCTAGTTTTTACTAATCCCTGATGTTTTTTTTCCAAATGTATTGCTCATATTATCAGAAGGAAAAGTTATTTAAGTATGTCAGTTAATTGTACTACTTGGCTGAATTTCCATATAGTTTTTACTGTGTATGGGGAGGTTGTAGTATTTATTATAGCATTTTAAATAAGGGTAATTCATTTTTTATTAAAGTCATTTTCACGTTAAGTTCATATTTTTGTATGTTCTACTCTAAGTTATATAACACAGTTCCTTTTTTTAAAGAGTTCATTTGTTGAAGTGCTAGTGGAAATTAATGTTATTAAATAGTTTGCAAATGACTATTTATACCAGTATGCATATAATTTTTAAATATTTGTAATGTGAGATGTTGAATGAATAAAACTTTTAACTCAAATGTCTTTTTATACAATTGTTTATTTTGCACACGTGAATACATTGTTCCCATAAAACTGTGACTTTAGAGAAGGATATTAGAAAGGTTCCATGTGGACTAGCAGCACCCCACTGACACAGAGGAAGCTTTTACTTTATTACAGATGACTGTCAGACATTTAAAGTACATAAATAGCCAAGGGATGTTGTATCAATTTGGTATTCAAGAAAATTGAACTCTTCTATTGATGACTACAACACCATGATTTTGGATTGAAACCCCCTTCCCTGTGCACATGGACACACACACACACATACACACACACATACACATATACACACACATACATGTATACACCCATTTATATTTATCACACTATCGATTGTTTTTACGTCAGAGGCCATTGATGCTTAAGTCAGGCCTAAATATAACAGTTCACCTTGCTTCTGTTAGCTCAACAGAAAATAAAAGGTACAGTGTTATTTTAAAAATGAAAGTCATTGGACTGAGCTGAGTGTCTGGGAAGCTCAGCTTTGAGATGTTGTCACTGAAGAGCCCTTACTGTTTGCCCTGATTCTGTTAGAAATTATGCCTCCATATTCCCAAGTCCCTGGCTAAAACCAAAGCTGCCATCATTCAGATCTAAATAGAGACTTGGCCTCTTCAACATACAAATTAAAGTTGTTACCCTTCTATTCCAAGACTGGTATATACTCTAGTGTAATAACCTTGATCTTATGCAAGTAACATCACTTCAGTTTCCTCATTTGTAAACCAAGAGTGTTGAGCTCAATATTTAAAAGTCATTTTCAGGTCTAAATCTTATGTTTAACAATAGTTACAAGACTAAGAGTTGGGCATTTAATTCAAAATTTTATAATTAAACATTTTGTCCCAAATATATTACTTGATAAAATTTGCTAATAACAACTTGATCTCAAAAGATTAAAACTGAAAAAGATTCTTCATCTTCCAGTGCATAGATCATAAGCAATATATATAGATAGGATAAGACAACAGAGCTTTCATTCTACTTAGATTTGAATCACTTCTCCCTAATAGTCATACTCCCTCACAGGGAAGGAAGGTTGACCCCAACAGGAATAAGCATGAAGATGTTTAGTTCTACCTGAACAGTTCTATAATGTGAAAGTTTAAGCCCTGAAATTTTCTCCTCTTCACTTTTGCTGTAGGTATGGCTTCCTGAAAGGGATAGATAACAGGGGCAAACCTCTACTATGATTGGAAACTAGTATGAAATGAATGAAGGTTCAAGTCTTTTGCCATCTCATAGGCAGTTGTGTTTGTCTGTTCTTGAAGAGCACCATGACATCAAGATGATGACATGACTTGCAGTTGACTTTGATTTGAGCGAAGGAGGGCTGTGCAAGGTCACCAACCTCACTTTCTTCTGAGCCATCTGGGTCCAGTGGCCTGATATTCATCAGGATGACTGGAGTTGGCCCAGGATGCATTGAGAGACCCTGGCCCTTTCAGGATAAGGTCTTATAGCATTCTCACTTTGAGTGAGATGTACCCATTCAATGAATAGGCTTCTTTAAGGCTCAAGGGAGGGCCCCTTTAATAAAAAAAAAAAAAATCAAACTGGGAGGAGAAGACCCTCAGGGTTTATGGGTAAAAGAGAAACAATTACTATAGTATAATATAGTGGAAACTGCTGAATTTGGAATCTGGTGAGCTGGGTTCAAGTCCTGTCTTTGCTCTCACTGGGTGATATGGGCAAGTCACTGAATCTCTTTAAGTCTCAGTTCCTCACCTGTAAAATGAGAGGTTTGGACTAGATGGACTCAAGTTACTTCCAGCTCTAAATCTACGATCCTAGGTTATAGTATTCTGAGATGATTTTGACTTGATTTCAAGTCCCCAAGTTGTCTGAATGGGGACTCAGCTAGTTGGGTAACTTGGCTCACCCTCTCCCTCTCCTCTCCAAAGGTAAATTTCCAGTTAACTTGGGGCTTCCTTCCTTCCTTCCTTCCTTCCTTCCTTTCTTCCTTCCTTCCTTCCTTCCTTCCTTCCTTCCTTCCTTCCTTCCTTCCTTCCTTCCTTCCTCCTCCCTTCCTCCCTCCCTCCCTCCCTCCCTCCCACTTTACTCTGAAGCTCATACATTCAAGTCCCTGGCCAAGCTCCAACTAATGACTGTATTTTGGGCCTTCCTGTCTTTCAGTGAATTTAGAGTGAATGTCAGTGGTAACTGTTTCTCTTTGGAACAGCAACCCTTAGGTTCTTTCCTTCCCAGCTTCATTTTTTTTTTGTTTTCTTCTTAATTAAAGGGGTCATCCTAAGAGGCTAGACCCATTCCCTGAATGGGCATTACCTCACTTTAAGTGAGCACCTGAAAAGACCTTAGTGTAAAAGGACAAGGGTCTCCCATTGCATCCTGGGCCATCTCCAGTCATCCTGTTGAATATCTGGTCACTGGATCCAGATGGCTTAGAAGGAGAAAGGGAGATTGGTGACCTTGCACAGTCCTCCCTCACTCAAATCAAAGTTAACTGCAAGTCATGTCATTTCCCTGATGTCATTGTCCTCTTTGAAAATGAAGGACAAACACAAAGTCATCCAAGGAAAGTAATAGGAAGCCATCTCTTCCTGGTTTGACATGCCCAACCTATGAGAACTGTTCACTTTGGTTTAGAAAGCATTCTAGATTTAGAACTCATTGGATTTGGAGATTACCATCTTCTGTAATCTCTGGAATATGATGTGTGAAATAGTAATGCTAGTGTCCATTAGTACAATAACACTGGTGCCTAAATTCTAGAATATTGGTACAGGAAAGAATTATGCCAACTTGTGAGGCAAATTTTGTTTAAAAAAAATTACCCATTCTTAGTCTTCATTTAATTCAACTCAATTACTATTGCTGTAATTCTAAAATATTTTAAAATACTAAGTTGGATCCTGGTATGACATGGCCTACTCACAGGGAACTTACCTCTCCAGTGGGAGGACCGGTCCAAAAATAGGTATAGTACAAGGGAGAGTGATGCAAATATGAAGGAGAACTAGAGCCAAGCAAAATGCTATGAGAAACTTAAGGAATAAAATATCACATTAAATTTGAGGATGTCAGGGAAGATTTGGTAAATGCTAAGGTCCCTAGGGATAGATTCAGCTTACGTAATCTTTTTTTCTTTCCTCCATCACGCAACCCTAGCATTGTACTAGAGTTACAAAGAAAGATAAAAGACAGCCCCTGCTCTCAAGGAGTTCTCAGTCGAATGAGGGAGACAACATATCAACTACTACATACAAACAAGCTATATGAAAAATAAATCAGAGATAAGGGACAGAAGGCAGTTGAATTAAGGGGAATCAGGAAAGATTGCTTATAGAAGGTGAGACTTTAAGGGAGTCAGAGAAGCCAGGTGGAAGAGATGAGGTAAAAAAGAATGGGATGGAAAGATAGCCAGCTAGTGAATTGGAGTTGGAAGATGGAATGTCTTGTTTGAGGAACAGCAAGGAGGCCAGTGTCATTGGATCACAGAGTAAGTATGTGATAGAATATAAGATGTAAGATGAGAAAAATGGGAGTGGTGAGTGGTAGTAGGTTATTAAGGACTTTGAACACCAGAAGATTTTACATTTGATCCTGAGGGAGATAGAAAGCCATGAGAGTATGGAATAGGGGAGTGAAGTAACATGTTCAGATCTGTACTTTAGGAAGATTACATGGATAGTTACTGGAGGGTGGACTGGAGTGGGAAAGACTTGTTACAAGGAAACCAATCAGTAGGCCATCCCACCTGCCACAGAGTGGTGGTGGTATCAGAAAAGGTGGCCTGTATGAGAGATATTACTAAGATAAAATTGACTTGGTAACAAATTAAACATGGGGGGGTGAGGTGAAAGAGGCATCAAGGATGACCTCTAAGTTCTGAGCCTAGGTGACTGAGAGAATGGTGGTACCCATAAGGGTAATAAAGTTAGGAAAAGGAGAAGGTTTTGGAGGAAAGATAATGAATTCAGTTTTGGATTCATATTGAGTTTGAGATATCTACTGGATATCCAGTTTGAGATATCCAACAGGCAGTTGGAGATTTGAGTTTAGATGTTAGCAGAGAGAGCTGGTTAAGTAGATTTGAGAATCCTTAGCATAGGAGAATTGAATCCATAGGAACTGATGAGATCACTGAGTGAAACGATTAAGGAGAGACAAGAAGAGGGTCTAGAGAGGGGACACCCATGGTTAGTGAGCATGGGCTGCAGGAAGATCTTTCAGAGGAGAGTGAAGAGTGGTCATATAGGTAGGAGGGAGAGAGTATGTCAAGAAAACCTAGAGAGAAAAGAATATCAAAGAGAAGAGAGTGATCCACAGTTTCAACAGCTGCAAAGAAGGTAAGAAAGATATGGATTAATAAAAAGCCATTAGATTAGGCAATTCAGAGATCTCTTAGCTTTAAAGAGAGCAGTTTTGGTTGAATGATGTGGGCAGAAGCTAAACTGTAGAGAATTAAGAAGTGAGAGGAAAGGAGGCAGAGGGAATTATTTTAGATGGCTTTCCTCAAGATATTTAGCCGTAAAAAGAAGAGATATGGGATGATAGCTAGTGGGGATGGGTAGATCAAATGCTTTTTTGAGCATGGAGATGGGTATTTGTAGACAATAGGGAAGTAACCAATACCAGGAGAGAGACAGAAGATAAGTGAGAAAGTAGAAATGAAAGATGTCTGAGAAGACAGAATGGGATGAAATCACTTTTACATGTAGAAGGATTTGCCTTGGCAGGAAAAAGGGCTATTTCGTTATGTGATACAGGAGTGATCAGAAATAGTGACAGACCATCTGAATGAGATGAGATGAGGAGGAGGGGAGATAGGGAAGGTCTTAGCTTCAATGGAATATGAGGCAAAGTTCTCAGCTGAGAGGGTGGGGAGAGGAGGAGCTATGGGAGGTTTGAAAAGAAATAAAAAGGTTTAGAAAAACTTGTGGTGAGTGGGATAGTCATTTAGAGATGTGTAAAAGGATTGCCTTGCAGCAGTGAGGGCCCCAGTTGAGGATACAGAACATAAATTTGTAGTGGAGCAAGTTGGCCCAGTTTGGGATTTTTCTCCAGCTTTGTTCAATAAAATAGGTGGTACAGTGGATAGAGCACCAGTGCAGGAGTCAGGAGGACCTGAGTTCAAATCTTACCTCTGACACTTCACATTCATTAGCTGTGTGACCTTGGGCAAGTCATTTAACCTCAATGGCCTCATCCTGGGTCACCTCCAGTCATCCTGATGAATATCTGGTCACTGGATTCAGATGGCTCTGGAGGAGAAGTGAGGCTGGTGACCTGCACAACCCTCCCTCATGCAAAACAAAGTCAAGTGCAAGTCATGTCATTATTTCTGTGATGGCATGGTCTTCTTCGGTAATGAAGGACAAACACACACACACGTGTGTGCACGCACACACACACACACACACACCATGAGCAAAAATAAAGGCACCAGATGGTGAGTGATGCAGGGCTGAAGTATGTCAGATCAAGATCAGCAGTAGGATGAAGGGGCAAGAGATTCAAGAAAACAGGTATAATTGAAAAAAAATGAAGAAGGGTAGAATTGAACTGATTCACTAAGGAATGGGGAAGGGAGGAGTGTGTAACCAGTGTAGGAGTGATGGTCTGGGAAAGAACTAAAGGGTCAAGGGACTGGATGTCACAGGATAAAACACAAGGCAGAGGGAAAGGTGAAATGACAACAAATTGTGATTAGAAAGGGAATTTTAGCATTCGTAAACATGGAAGTGGACCATTTGTGAGCAATACCAAGATCAAGACTTAACAAGGAGCAAGTTGAGGAACTGGGAGATAAGGATATTTGAGGGAATATCAATATGTATGGTGAAATCCCCTATAATTGGGGATGAAGTTGGAAAGAATGGAAAGACTGTGACCCAGGTACCGATCTCATTGAAGAAAGAAGGGGAGTTCTAGAGATAGTCATTATCAGAATTTTGATTCGGTGATATTTACGGTTTGAATGAACCTCAAAGGAGGAGAGGATACTGAATGACAGAAGTAGAAAAGAGCCTAGAAATAGGGAGCAAGGAATATTCCACTTTCTCAACATCTACCATCCAGTCAAGGAAGTGAGTGAGCAAGCAGTGCTGCAAAGGCAGCCAAATACTGCAAAGCTGATCATAGAGACTGAATATGGAAACATAAACTTTTAGTTAGTATGTGATGAGTAGGCAGGCATTTGTCTTCTATAGTAAGAAAATGGGTTCGCCAGGAGAGAAAAGTGAACCAGGCGCCCCCTTCCTAGAAGGAAACAGTTGCCCTTTTCTTCATTTTATGTGGTCAGTGGACGTGAAAATGCTGAGTTTGACAATGTAAATAAAGTTTATAAAGCTAGTAGTTTTGTTCTGGTTTTTTGGAGGGGAGAAAAACATACTTATTTTAATAAAGCCTGAAAATTGAGACAATTGTATGCTAAATGAAAGAAGTTCAGCTGGACCTGCTGGATAGAGGTTAAACTTTGCCAGTTACTTCTCATGTGACCTAAATGACTTCTTCCCTGGACCTCTGTTTCTTTGTATCTATCTATCTATCTATCTATCTATCTATCTATCTATCTATCTATCTATCTATTTATTTATTTAACTTTTTACAATTATTTTCACAAAATTTTGGGTTCCAAATTTTCTCCCCTTTTATCCCCTCCCCCCACCCCAATACCCCAAGCAATCTAATTTTCCCTATCTCCAATCTGCCCTCTCTTCTGTCATCCCCCTCTTCTCTTGTCTCCATCTTCTCTTTTCTCCTGTAGGGCCAGATGACTTTCTTATTTCCTCATTAACTGTATGTCTTCTTTCCTAGTAGCAACAACAATACTAAACAGTTGTTCCTAAAACTTTGAGTTCCAAATTCTCCCCATCCCTCCCTCCCCACCCATTCCCTTTGGGAAGGCAGGCAATTCAATATAGGCCATTTCTGTGTAGTTTTGCAAATGACTTCCCTGATAGTCGTGTTGTGTAAGACTAACTGAATTACCCTCCATCCTATCCTGCCCCTCATTGTTTCTCTTCTGTCTTTTGATCCTGTCCCTCCCCAAGAGTGTTGACTTCAAATTGCTCCCTCCTCCCTTTGCCCTCCCTTCCATCATCCCCCCCCCTCCTTATCTCCTTCTCCCCCCACTTTCCTATACTGTAAGATAGGTTTTCATACCAAAATGAGTGTGCATTTTATTCCTTCCTTTAGTCAAATGTGATGAGGGTAAACTAATTTTTTTTTTTCTCAGCTCTCCTCTTTTTCCCTCCACTAAGAAGTCTCCTACTTGCCTCTTAAATGACATATAATTACCCCATTCCATTTCACCCTCTTTCCTCCCAGTACATTTCTCTCTCACCATTTACCTTAATTTCTTTTAAGATATGGTCCCATCTTATTCAATTCACTCTGTGCTCTCTGTCTCTGTATGTGTGTGCATGTGTGTATGTGTGTGTGCGTGCATGCATGTACGTGTGTGTGTGATCCCACCAACTACCCAGATACTGAAAAGTTTTAAGAGTTAGAAATATTGTCTTTCCATGTAGGAATGTAAACAGTTCACTTCTGGGAAGTCCCTTAAGACTTCTCTTTGCTGTTTACTTTTTCATGTTTCTTCTCATTCTTGTGTTTGAAAGTCAAATTTTCTTTTCAACTCTGATCTTTTCATCAAGAATGATTGAAAGTCCTCTATTTCATTGAAAGACCATATTTTCCCCTGAAGTATTATACTCAGTTTAGCTGGGTAGGTGATTCTTGGTTTGAGTCCTAGTTCCTTTGCCTTCTGGAATATCCTATTCCACGCCCTTCGATCCCTTAATGTAGAAGCTGCTAGATCTTGAGTTATCCTGATTGTATTTCCACAGTACTAGAATTGTTTCTTTCTAGCTGCTTGCAAGATTTTCTCCTTGAGCTGGAAGTTCTGGAATTTGGCCACAATGTTCCTAGGAATTTCTCTTTTTGGATCTCTTTCAGGTGGTGATCGATGGATTCTTTCAATACTTATTTTGCCCTCTGGTTCTAGAATGTCAGGGCAGTTTTTCCTTGATAATTTCATGGAAGATGATATCTAGGCTCTTTTTTTGATCATGGCTTTCAGGTAGTCCCATAATTTTTAAATTGTCCTCTCCTGGATCTATTTTCCAGGTCAGTTGTTTTTCCCATGAGACATTTCACATTCTCTTCCATTTTTTCATTCTTTTGGTTTTGTTTGGTGATTTTTTGGTTTCTTGTAAAGTCATTAGACTCCATCTGTTCCATTCTAATTTTGAGAGAACTATTTTCTTCAGTGAGCTTTTGAACCTCTTTTTCCATTTGGCTAATTCTGCTTTTGAAAGCATTCTTCTCCTCATTGGCTTTTTGAACCTCTTTTGCCATTTGAGTGAGCCTATTCTTCAAGGTGTTATTTTCTTCAGCATTTTTTTAGGTCTCCTTAACCAAGGTATTGACCCGTTTTTCATACTTTTCTTGCATCTCTCTCATTTCTCTTCCCAGTTTTTCCTCCACCTGTCTAACTTGCTTTTCAAAATCCTTTTTGAGCTCTTCCAAGGCTTGAGCCCACCCGACATCCCCCTGGGGTGTTGAGGCCCCACCCTCCACATCTTTCCCTGATGGCAAGAATATTTCCTCGTCCTCGTCAGATCCGAATGTCGGGATCATTTGCATTTGTTGGAAAAAACTCTCTATAGTCTTATTTTTCTTCCCTTTTCTAAGTATTTTCCCAGCTAGTTACTTGACTTCTGAGATTCCTGTCCGCCCCCGCCTAGATCCGCCCAGCTAGTGCTTGGGCTCTGAGATTCAAATGGGCTTTCTGCAGCAAGCTTTAGTTCTGGTGCTGGGGTGGGGGCAGGGCCGCCTCCCAGGCTCAGTTCCCTCAGGGGCTTTATGCAGAGGCCTTCAGTAAAAGAGCGGGGTGGGGCAGGGCCATCTCCCAGGCTCAGCTCCCTCAGGTTGTTTATGCAGAGACCTTCTGTAATAAGGATCCTGCCTGCTGCTGGGGGGAGTCCCGGCCGGCCGTAGCCGCTGCTGCCTCCGCTGCCGCCCATGCCTCTGCCTCTGCCTCCGCTGCTTCCTGCCCCCGTCTCTGCCGCCGCCACTTCCTCCCGAGGGGGCCCGAGTCACGGAGACACTCCTCTCCCCTCCTCCAGCCCAGGCGTCTCTCTCACTGACCTGTAGCTTCTGTGGGCGGAGGGACCTTCCCGGCTGCCGGAGCTTCCATCCCTGAAGCCTGCTCGGGTCAGCTTCTCTTGGGCCGCGGCCAGGGCAGCGCTGGGGGTGGGGTCCGCTTTCCGGAGCGTGATGGACCCTGGGGACGGGTCTCCAGGGCTCCCTGGAATGGAAATCTCTTCCACTCCGTTTCTGTACCCCTTTCAGTGGTCCAGAAGATATGGGGTCTCTTTTTACATTGATTCTATGGGCTGTGGTTTCAGAGCTCGTAAACGTGCGTCCTTCTACTCCGCCATCTTGGCTCCGCCCCTCTGTTTCTTTATCTGTAAATGAGAGTCCAATTAGATTGTCTTTTAAGACCCAGAACACTGTAAGCTTTCTGAGGTAGAGACAGTATCAGTGGGAACCTAGGGCTTTTTAAAAGGGCACTTGAGCTTTGTTGAACAAATTAAGAAATCCTATGATAGAAAATGATGATCTGAGTGAAAAGATTTTTGTTCTGCTTTTAAAACAAATTTAATTTCCCTTCTTGTCCTGTTTTCAGCCATTATTAAATACTTCATATTTTGAAGTCTAAAATATAGGTATGAGAAAGATGAAATAGCTGAACAAACCAATTTTACAAACATTTATTATTACTTTCTATGGGCCAGCCTGCATGTTCCAATACTTCTTAAGGAGCTCAGTCTGATAGAGGAAATAAGATAAGCATGTATATAGAGAAACAGTTTCAAGGCAGAATGGGAAAAGAGCAAAAGAGAAGGCCTGACAAAGTGCTATGAAAAATCTTATCAAAGAGGAATCATTCAGGGATGACATCTGAGCTGGCCTGTAAGCAACAGAATGATTTCAACTCACAGAGATGAGGAAGTAGGATCTAGACACTAGGGACTGAGGAAATTGAAACTGGGTGTGTGTATGTGTGGGGAGATGATGGGGAGGGAGCAGCCTGTAACAAACACTGAGGCAGAAGGTTGAAATTAGGGCATAGCTGGAGTAGAGTGAGCAAAAAGGAGTGGTGGGAGAGAAGACTGAGAAGATAGGTTGGAGGCAGATTATGGAGGGTCTTGAATGTCAAGAATTTATAGGTAATAGAGTCTTACGTTGTCTACTTCTGTTCTCTACTTCTAGAAGTAAGAGCTATACTTTTATGAACACTTTGTTATGTCACTTTTATTGGTAACAGACCAGAATTTCTAAGACTTCACAGACTACAGAACCTACTTGCTCAAAACCACCCTGTCTCTAGCCTTCTGGAAAGTCTACTGTGTCCTAATGGGACAATGGAGGAGTAGTCCTGGTGGCTTGAGGACATTTGCAAGGTAGGAATTTATCTGGGGATTTTCAGCAGGCTTTGCCTCAGAGTCAAGGAGTCTTTTCTTACAACTACAGAAAGTCAGTGAAAAACAGGAGTTGTAAAACACCATTCTGAAGCTAATCAATCATTTATTAATCTCCTACTCAATGTCAGGCATTGTGGATACAAAGGAGATGGAGGATACAAAAACAAAAATGAAATACTCCCTGCTCTTAAGAAGCTTACATTTTATTGGATTGGGGTGTGGGAGGAAGGAGATGATATGTATACATATGAGTAAATAAAAATGAATATAAGGTAATTTTGAGAGGGTTAGGGAGGGAGGCACTAGGAGCTAGGAATCAGCAGTCCTTCATGTAGGAGGTGGCATTGAAGCTAAGCCTTGAATGAATCTAGAGATTCTAAAAGGGAGAGGTGAGAAGGGCATTCCAGATATAGGGGACAGCCAATATGAGGACAAGAAGACAGGAGATCAAACAGAATATTATCTCATTTGATCCTCATAACAACTCTGGGTTAAATGCTTTAATTATCCCCATTTTACAGTTAAGAAAACTGAGGCAGACAGAGGTTAAGTGACTTGCCCAGAGTCATACAGCTAGTAAGTGTCTGAGGTCATATTTGAACTCAGGAAGGTAGGTCTTCCTGACTCTAGGCACAGCGCTCTCACCACTGCACCTTTTAGCTAGACTAATTATAGCTAAATAGATAAGAGAGCTTTAAACATCCCAATTGCATCATATGGGATGGTAAAAAGTCATAGTCTTAGCTTCCTTTTATATTATGAGCACTGTGGTCTGGGGAAACATGAGACCAACTCATTGGAATCAGAGAAATATAGGAACCTAAAAATGCGTGCGTGCGTGTGTGCGTGCGTGCGTGCGTGCGTGCGTGCGTGCGTGTGTGTGTGTGTGTGTGTGTGTGTGTGAAGAAGGTTGGGGAAAAGGGATAAGATTTGAGAAAGAAGGTCAGGGGAGCAGGGAATGCTTCTTGGAGAAGGTGTCATATGTGTTGGCCTTTAAAGGATGAATAAGTGTACCATTCCTGAAAATGGAAGATGGAAGAGCATTTCAGTAAAAGGGAACAACCAAACAAAGTCATGAAAATAAAGTCTATTGCATGCTTGGGATTAGCAAAGAACTACACAGTTTGATTGGAGAAGAGAATTTATGGATGAGAATAATACAGGATGTCCCAAAAATTTTAGTGCGATTTTAAGCTTTAATAACTTCAGAAGTATAAATAATACAAACTTACTCCCCAAAACACATAATTTCAAAATTCAAATTTTAAAATATTCGACACTTATTTAGCTTTCTGAATTTTAAATGATAAATCTTTAGTTTTAATTTTAACAAGATGGGCACCTTGTTGTGTATTTCATGTGTGACAATATCTGGATAACACTTTCTCAGTCTGATGGATGTCCTCTTGCATGACCACCTTGGTCTATCTCGTTGATCTCCATTCGAGTTTTTCTTGTTGGGTCACATCAAAACTGTCATGTACGTGGAAGATCCTAACGCTAGAATTACAAATGCTATCTTTCAGTCACTGAGGACCAGCCGATAAAAGTTTTTAACAAGGTTTGGAAAGCAACTATAGTGACATATAACACAAAACAGTAATTATGTTGAATTTCAATAAGAAATATTGCAATATTGCAAAATTATAAACAATTAACTTCAATTGTTTTGTAAGTTTGTAACATTTATTCTTCTGAAGCTATTAAAAGTAGATTAAATGGGACACATTTATGAGATAGGAATGGCAAGACAGAGTACTGACAAGCTGTGGAGGTCCTTGAAATGCTAATCGTTTCATCTTTATGCAGTATATGATGGGAAGATACTGAAATTTTTTTGAAAAGATGATTAATGTTGACCAGATATGTGTGTAAGAAATATTGTTTTGGTAGAGACATGGCGGATGGCTTAGGGTTGAGGCGGGGCAAAGAGTTTTAAAGAGTTCAGTGATAAATTAGAGTGGTAGTGGTAGACATAGAGAAGAGAGGATAAATGTGAGAGGTGTTGGAAAGATGGAATTAATTCAACACATCTAATTAATAACTAGATATTAGAGGAAAAGATCAAAGATGATCATATGTTTATGAACAGTAGAGAGAGTAAAAGGTAGTGCCAAAGAACAAAAGTAATTGTCAGAAGGATGAACAAGTTTAGGAGGGAAAAATAAACTTGGTTTTTGACTTTGCTGAATTCAAGGGTCCGGCAAGATACCCAGGTGGAAATGTTCTGTAGGTAGTTGAAGATATAGGCCTGGAGTTCAGAAGATGAATTAGGATTGTAAATATAAAATTGAGTCATCTCCTTAAAGATAGGAGGCATGGGGGGAAAGTTACAAAAGAAAGTATAAGGAGAGAATAAAGAGGACCAAACACAGACCTTTGGGAAACTCCCATAGTAAGGCATCTGGAAGAAAATGAGAAGTCAGAGATTAAAGAGGGAGCATAAGAAGTTAGGCAAATGTGGTGTCTATGAAGCCAAGTAAAGAGTGACTATCCAGTAGAAGTTAACAGTGTTAGAAGTTGCAGAGAATTCAGAGGATGAAGAATGTGGGGTGGGGAGCAGTTAAATTTCATGATTAGGATGTCAGTGACTTGTCAGGGAGTTGCTTCAGTGCAGTGGTGGGGTAACACCTGACAGAAAGGGCTTGAGGAGAGAACAGGTGATGAGAGAAGTGGAGGCATCAGGTGGCATTTTAAAGAAATATAGCAGTCGAAGGAAAGATATGAGATGATACCTGGATAAGAGAGAAGGGACAAAATAAAGTGTCCTTTTAGTTTGGAGAGATTTGTGCATATTTGTAAGCAGGGAGAAAGTAATTGCTGTTGAGGGAGAAATAGAGACTTCAGGTTCAATTCTAAGATGCTTATTTAAATATGAAAGAAGGGATGACCACTAAAAGAAAACCCTCAGGAAGGGAATGAGATTGAGGGTTAGGTAGAGATATTAGTCCTGGTGAGGAATAAGAATATCTCTTCCTCTACGACCAGACATAAAGAAGAAAGAGAAGGTATTAGTAGTAAGAAACACGGAAAAATGAAGATGCAAAGTGGAGGCAGGTCATACTTCCTAATAATTAGAACCATACCAAGGTGGCAGTTAGGTGGCAATGGATAGAGCAAGGGGCCTAGAGTCAAAAAGATTTTAGTTCAGATCTAACCTAGACACTTACTAGCTGTGTGACCTTGGGCAAGTCACTTAACCTCTATTTTGCCTCAGTTCCTCATCTGTAAAATGGAGACACAGTGGAGAAGGAAATGGCAAGGTAGAAAATGGCTTTCTTTGACAAGAAAACCCCATGGCCAGGACTGAACCACAGCAACATATCAAAGTCGAATGAGCTGCCTTCAGAGGTGATGCCTGGCTCAAGCTATCTGTACACTACTTGCCTCCATTTTCTTACCTTACAATTACTTTTTCACAACTTACAGTCTAATTTCTAACAGTATCCTTAACTAAAATTTCTCTACCCAAGTTTTACAGTGACCTCTTAATTGTCAAATCTGATGGCCTTTATTTAATTTTGACATCTTAATCTTTATGTTTTTAAAAAAATCAATCTTTACTTCTCTATCCCTTGCCTGTAGAATTTGCCACAATTGGCCACCTCATCCTAAATGTGTTTCTTTTCCTGTTTTTTGTTTGTGTGTGTGTGTGTGCGTATGTGACACTGTTCTCTCCTGGTTCTCCTCCTAGCCATCTGAGCACTTTTTCTCATTCTCCTTTGCAGTAGATTTGTCACCCTTGCATCATCCTTGTCTTATCCCCTATTCATGGATGGACCATAAGGATCTCTCCCTGAGTGTTTTCTCTTTTCTCATTATGCTTACTAAGATATCTCGTCGGCCTCCACTATCAACTATCCTCCCACTGTAGACAATTTTTACATCTAGCCAACTCCAACTTTTCTCTTGAACTGTGCTGCCTCATCATCAATGCTTACTGGCCTACCCTTAAAAATTATTGTGGATATATTTTATATTAAATTTTCTATGTGCATGTTGTCTATCCCCAACCCCACCTCTCTCCCAAAAAAGCTCCTTGAGAGCAAGGGTTATTTTGTTTTTATCTTTGTATCCTTATCATTTAACCCTAGTGTTTGGCACATAGTAAATAACTTGTAAACACTTGTTAAATGGAATTTAATTCCCTCCTCCCACTTCCCTTCCTTTTCTTTCTATGCTTATCTTCCTTTCCTTTCCTTCCTTTCTGTTCCCCCTTTCTATAAGTATTTGGTTCTTCTAGCCTGGAAAAGACAGTGTTCTGTAATGGAAAGTGCACTACTGATTTTGGAATCAAAATATCTGGGTTTCAGTTATGGTCTTGGTGGTTACAGCCTATGTGATCTTCGCCAAATCGGTTTCTCCTCCCTGAACTTCAGTTGTCTCATCATAAACAGGGACTTAGCTCAGATAATTGGTTTTGCTGTTGTGTAGTCATTTAGTCTGGTTCAGCACTATGTGACCCCATGGACTTTGTCTTAGCAAAGATACTACAGTGATTTGCATTTCCTTTTCCAGTATGTTTCCATTTTACAGATGGGAAACTGAGGCAAATAGAATTAAGTGACTTCCCCAGGGTCATACAGCTAGTAAGTGTTTGAGATGAATATGAACTCAGATCTTCCTGAGCCCAAGCCCACTGTTCGTATACACTGTGCCACCTCACTGGTTCAGATCAACAGTTCTTAAACTTTTGTGTGCCAAGGACCTCTATGGCAGTCTAGGGAACCCTATAGACTCCTCAGAATTATATTTTCAAAAGAATAAAAACAAAATGTATAGGATTACAAAGGAAACCAACTCTAATGAAATAGTTATAAAAATGTATTTTGCAAATTCATGCATCCTGGGATAGGAACCCCTTGTTTAGATGTTCTCTAAAGTCTCTTCCCAATTGGATTCCTGTAAGGTCAGGAAGTGCAGTCCTTTTTTCCCCTTTAAAAATTGTTGCTATCATTTATTTTTGTATTGCCTATATTTTCTAATTAATTCCTTTCTTTCTCCCCAACCATGCCTCATAACAATTAAAAAAAAACCATACCTATAAAGGTAGTTCATTTATATAAACCAAAGCATTAAAAAAAAAATCTGGCATTTATATGCAGTGTTCCACACTGGCAGTCCCCCACTTCTACAAAGAAGGAGCCAAGGCTTGATACTACTTTGAGCAGTGATTGTCCAGTGGCCCTGGCCCCACCTAGTTTTTCTAGGCTGAAAGTAGCCACTAGAGACAGAGTTTGCTGAGCCAGCTGTGTCCAACCTGTCTACCTTTTGAAAATCATCCCCTATCTCCAGTGCCTAGAGTGTATGGGTTGTTCTTGTTATAAATAAATTGATAGGAAGTGGGATCAAAAGATAACCTTTATTGTTATGTTTGTTAACTGTTCATTGTCATGATCATGATTTTTCCTTTTCTCTCCTGCCCTATGACTGGTTTTTTCCATTTTATCTATGGCAGAATGGTCTGGATCTATAGGGGATGAGGGGAGCAGAAAGAAAGGGGGATTTATTCCTTTGTGGAGACTTTAGCAATGCTTTCCTCCTTCCCCTGCATGTTTCTATTTCTCTCTCTCTCTCTCTCCTCTCCCCCTCTCCATGTCTCCCCCCCTTTCTCCTTTTTAAATATAATAAATATTTATCAGGCATCTACTATATGTAAGGTACTATCTTGGGCACTGGTGATACAAAGACAAAAGAAAAATAACCATTGCCTTCAAAGAACTTTTATTCACTTCTGCCATCGAGGGTTGTCATCTATCTAGTATTTGGCAAGCATGACTGATATCTTATCCCAGAAAGTGCTTTTTAAATGCTGTGTCTTATTTTGATAATATATACATAAATGTGTATGAATATACAATTTTAATTTAGGTAACCTTAGGTTATACTTCTCAGGTAATACTTGTATTCCTAAAACAAAATCCATGGTAAAGGGTGTGGCGAGGTAGGCACATGGCCTATTTAGTTGGGAGTTAGGAATAATTTCAATTCCTATATTCCATGACATAATAAAGTATTCCTCTCACAAGAAAGGCAGCCTTAGTCAGGAGTACCCAAATTCCAATTCTGACAAATATGACTTTACCATAGGCAAGTCCCTAGCCCTAGTTAGCCTGGGCAGCCCTTTGTAAGCAGCCCTGAGCACTCAGTCACTGATTTGCATGCTTCAGAAAGGTTCTACATTGGAAAAGTCTTACACTTACGAAATTTTACTTTCAGACAAAAAAGTAAAATAAAAATAAAAGAAAGTTTGCTGATAGAGGGAAATAGCAAATGAAATTTATCTTAGTTTTCTGTCTGAAGCTACCAGGGTAGAAAAAGATAAGGACGTTTGCTGTAGATATATGTGTGTGTGTGTGATGTGGGGTATATGTGTTATTTGTGTATGTTTGTGTATGGGGAGGTATGTGGGTATGGTGTGTGTGCTGTGTGGGAATGGATGTGGGGATGGGAATGTGGATGTGGGTTAGCTGTGTTACTTTTGTGTATGTGTGTGTGTGTGTGTGTGTGTGTGTGAAAATGTGAAGGGTATGTAGGTGTGGAATGTATATGTTTTGTGGAAGTGTATGTGGGGGTACGTGACTGTGGGAATGTGAGTGGGTATCTCCATATGTGTGTGTGTGCACGCGCACGTGTGTGTAAGAGAGAAAGAGAGGGAGAGAGAGAGAGAGAGAGTGAGAGAGAGAGTGAGAGAGAGAGAGAGAGTGAGAGAGAGTGAGAGAGAGAGTGAGAGAGAGAGAGAGTGAGAGAGAGAGAGTGAGAGTGAGAGAGAGTGAGAGAGTGAGAGTGAGAGAGAGAGAGAGTGAGAGAGAGTGAGAGAGAGAGAGTGAGAGAGAGAGAGAGTGAGAGAGAGAGTGAGAGAGAGTGAGAGAGAGAGAGAGTGAGAGAGAGTGAGAGAGAGTGAGAGAGAGAGAGAGAGTGAGAGAGAGTGAGAGAGAGTGAGAGAGAGTGAGAGAGAGACAGAGAGAGAATATGAGCATGTGTGTATAGGGATGTGTTTTCTCTTAAAAGCTTTTTTCTTGTGTTGTGGGTGCTGCCACTGAAGGGTATGTATCCCATTACACTCCGCTTTTACAGACTATCTTCCTCATATATAAAAGTAGGGGGTTGAATTAGATGACCTCTAGTTAAAACAGGGCTCTTCCTGATTTAACATTTCATGTATCTTCCTTCAAGATTTTCTGCTTATATTCTTTCCTCTAAATGGTACCTTGAACTGCCATGCACTATTCACTCGCACTGTTTGTAGACTAGGGACCTTTCAGTGATATGCCCAAGTGACTTCAGTGATGCATATCCTGCAAAATCCCTGTATTTCCCCTGTGAGTTGAGATTCTCATGCATATAAAAAAGTCATGGAAATACTGGCCTTGTGGAAAACCTCACAGAGGAGAATGATTTCTATAAAGCAGTAATTGAAAGATATTTGAGGGCCGTGGTACCTTTTGAATATATAGATGTCTCTGCTCAGCTTCACCTTCTCACTTACAAGTCCTCATTATTTGTTATGGTGTGCAATTTGGGTCCCTCCCCACCAAAATAGGCCTTTGAGCTGGAAGAAGAAAAGAGTTTCTTATTTACTGCTGTTTTTTGGGTGAGGCCTAAAACAGCACTTGAACATTTTGCTTCTAGGTTGGAACAGTACGTTAGAGGAATTAAAATAGATTTCTAGAGCAAATTTGTATCCCTAATGTGAGTTTGAGTTTAGATTCTGACATTTAAAAAAAGCTACAGTCATGCCGTTTTTAGAGCCTTAGAGGATCATAAGCTTTGGCAAACAGCTCAGATCTTTGCCGCAGCCTGACCAGCTGTTCTTGAACAGATGTTATTCTGTATAGGCTGGCAGAAATAACTTAGTTCTCTGATAAATAGCAAGGATGAATGTTTGAATGTAGGTTTTCAGAAGAATGGCATTTTGACTAAGATTAATTCAGGAGCCCAGAACAGTAGTCAGCATTTTCATTTGTTTTTCTCTTATCTTATTCTTAAAAAAAAAAAGATAAAAGAATTTCAACATTAAATATAATTCACAGAAATGGTAAAGTGAAAGTATGCTGTGCAATAACCTAATCCATCCCCTTACCAGGTCACATCTAAATGTCATCTATTCCTAGGGTGTGGCAAAATTAGAGGCTCTCCCCGCTAGTCCCTCATGAGAGCTAAGTAGTCAGTCACCTAGTGATTCAGAGAAGCAAGAGGGAAGCATGAGAAGAGGCTTCAGCATACAGTAGAATACAATTAGCAAATACAATTAGTGTCAGTATGTACAACCCTTTTCTCTCCCTCCCTTCATCTATCACTAAGGCAACACACAGCACTGGCACAGGCCTGCCTTCTCCATCCCCACCTCCCTCCCACATTGCCCATGAGGTTCGCTTTAACCATATTCCAGCTTGATAAAAATGTTCCTGTGCTTTGTTGTAGCCCCAGAACCTTTTTCAGAGGTGGTCCCTACCATAATGATCAATGTTGAATAAGGCTTTTCTCAAAGGATACTGGGAATCTCACAAAAGGACTTTCTATGATATCTGGAAAAAGAAGTGATATGAAACAATGGGACAGAAGCAAGAAGGCAGTGGAAAAGCAGGCTGAATTTGAGGTCAGAAGGTCTGGGTGCAATGAGGGATTCTGCTACTTGCTGCTGTGTGGCCTTGGCAAGCTACCTAACAACCTCTTTAAGCCAGTTTTCTCATCTATAAAATAAGGGAGTTGAACTAGATGGCATTTTAAGGTCCCTTCCAATGCTCAATTTATGATGCTGAGATGTGGGCAACTTATTTCCATAGATCCTTGATCTCATCGATGTGGCTATTACTTCTGCTAGGGCAGATTGCTGCTGATCCATTTTTGTATTTTGTGATTTTCGTTCCTGTTTATGGCTCAGTTCTCATCCAATGCACCTGGACCTTTTAATATTATTTAATAATAGTACAACACTGAGTTTACCTCTTCCCTTTTACAGACTCACCTCTCTTTCTAGTCATATGTGACCTGAGTGATGTATTTTATGTCACTTCTTAAGCATAAATTAGAATTGTGAATAATGGTTATGAATACCTCTCTATTATGTTCTACAGTTTATAAAACACTTTCCTCATAAAAACTGTATATGAAAGGCAATGTGAGAAGCAATTCTCCTTTTTGTAAATTCTCCTTTCATCAAAGAGATGAAATTATTTGCTTATAGCTAAGCATTGTGTCAGAGTTGGAATTTGTACCCCAATCCACTACTCCTTTTAGTACAAAACTGTAACTTCGTAAACACCTCTGTGATTTACACCTTAAAAAAAAGTTCCCTCTCTAGAAAACTCATAAGGGTAAGAAACTAGGTCAAAATCAATCTCCAGAGGCAAACTCTGAACTATCTATATTTCTCTATTTAAAGCAAAGAGTTCTGAACCTTTTTTGTGTCATGGACCCTTTTGACAATCTGGGGAAGCCTATGAACTCCTTCTCAGAATAATTTTTAACTGTACAAAATGTCAGAGATTACAAGGGAAATCAGGAAGGTAGATGGCACTATGGACAGAGTTCCAGGCCTAGAGTCAGAAGATTCCTATTTGGAGCTCATATCCAGCCTCGGACACTTATTAGCTGTGTGATCCTGGGCAAGTTATTTAACCCTGTTTACCTCAGTTTCCTCCCTGAAAATGAATTGGAGAAGCCAATGGCAAACCACTCTAGTATCTTTGCCAAGAAAACACCAAATGAGGGTCACAAAGAGTAGAGCATGGCTGAAGTGGCTAAACAAAAACAACAAAGGAAATCAATTATAAAATTACTTTTTGAAAAACAAATCCATGGACATTAAGAATCCCTGATCTGGACAAACTTGATTCTGTGGAGACAGAGCATGTAGTGAAAAGAATGTTGAATAAGTAGTCAGGAAGGAGACCTAGGCTCAAGCCCCTGCCCTACTGTGACCTTGGTCAAAGTTACTTCCCTTCTCTGAGTCTCACTTGATTAATCTGTCTGTCAAAGGAGGGAGTTGGACTCGGTGCTCCCTAAGGCCCTTCCAGCTTTCAGATTCCACAATTCTATCCTTAGTTTTGTATACTTCCATTCCATTCGTCCCCTCTTCTTGCTAACTCCTACAACTGTTGCCATGGCCACGCGGAGAAGAGAGCATATTTCTAAGTGCTGACTGCAACGCTGAATGAAACCTTATTTCCTTTCTACCATTTTAAAAAATCCTGGTTTTCTGATAAACATGTTCCATCCATCTATGAAATGTACAGGAAGGAGGGCCTGTGGCCTATATTTTTAACTTTTACATAAACCGCAGAATGATAGAGACCACAATGGTTCTAGTAAGAGCAGTAGCTTACATTTATATATGCTCAGGGTATAGTAGGAGGAGCCCCAGGCTCTAAATCAGTCTGTGCTATCCCAGGGCTACTCCAGTAGACTGTCTGTTGTTCTACAGTAGGCCAGATGACATGGAGGATAGATTTCCATTCACCTTGGTTTTTCTGCTCTTGTTGGCCATGAATACTTGGATGTGTTATATTTTTTCTTTATAATAACACAAAACAACAGTAACAACAAGTATTTATTAAGTGCTTACTATGTGCCAGGAACTGTGCCTAGCCCTGGGGATTCAAAGAAAGGCTAAAGAAACTCATAATGTAATGGGTAGGACAACATGCAAATCAGTATGTATACACAATATATATACAGGGTAAATTGGAGGTCATTTCAGAGGTCAACTGAGCATAAGCTGCATTTATCTTTACTTGTGCTCATCATGAATCCTGCAAGAAGAGATACCTATGCATCCCATAAAATGGGATTCCTTATTGATTTTCAGCTTGCAATGAAACCAGCTTTGCAAGTGCTTTGCATTTGGCTTTCCAAAGATAAAATACAGAAAGTTCTTCTTCAAAGTATCATCGTGGCATAGAAGCTTTGAAGATCATACCATTTGAACATAAGCTTCAAAGGTTTCAAGATGGTCCTGATGATGCGTTGAGTCTGCTGTCTGGGAATAAATCTAGATAAGTATGGAGAAGGGTTGTCACTAGTTGGTTGGTCCTACGTAATTAGATAATTATTTGGCAATGACAACCTAGTACACAAAGAAAATTAATAAACAGCCCTTTGTCCTGTGAGGGCCTTTATGTTTCCACAGTGAAAAAGTGTTGGAATGGGGGGCAGAGAAGGCTAAGAATCTCAGGGTATAGACTACCTATAAGCATTAAATTAAGAATCTGTACGTTAAATGTGAAATCTCTTTTCAACAGACCTACTACTAGAAAAATTGAACATCAATATTGATTTTTCTCCTGATAAATGAAACTGGAAGACAAAAGAAAGTTGAAGCTAAATGGAAAGAAGGCTCACACGGAAAAGGTATCATGTGTCCAAAGGCACCAAGAAACAATTTCATGGGACACTTGATCATCATGACTTTCAGTGCTTATGATAAACACATAAAAAGAAAATCATAAAGATAATTGAAGTCTATGCGGCAACATCTATTGCATAGGATTAGACAGAGAAATTCTCTAAAGATCTTAATCAGATCCTCTAAACCAAGTCAATATGTACTTTGTGAATTCAGTGCAAAAGTAGGCATAAGAGTGAAAAGTATGCTGGGAAATAAAAAACCCAAGGAATGTAGAGTATTTAGAAGTCTCATGCTTATATATTACGAATACCTGCTTTCAGAAAAGATTCAATAGCTTCTAAACATGATGAACATTGAATTTCAGGTCTTTATTAATTTCATTGGTGTGGAACTATCCACACCACATCCACTATCCACTATCCACATTCATTGCTGTAAATTGAAACCCTTCTATAACTTGGTATTAGAGACTTGCTTTAGTCACAAATCTACCCAAGCATAGCAGAGCTGGCCTTTAGACAACTGACATGTAGTCCATCATTGACCCTGCCTTCAATGCTTTGCTAGCTTAGAGTAGAAGTTTTGTTCATGTCAGGGTCATGCCACAAGTAGGGCACCAAATAACATCACAAAAAGTTCCAACATTAATAAATTAATGTTGACACACAAGAAATGATAGTTACTGATACGTGAATCATGTGAGAATCAGTAGTTTCTGAAGTCAGAGCATCAACTAATTAGAGTAGCAGTTAAAAATAACATCAAATGAGAGGAAAAGATACACATGAGAAGAATGATCTGCATACAGCTTCGCCCCGACCTGTTACAATAAGCCAACAATGCTAAAAAAATGGCAAATGGGAAAAAGGGCAAAATTATTGACTTAAATGATTACCACTTTCTGAAAAACTTAACCAATGAAAAGTAGCCCCTACAACAAGATGAAAAAGTACAGAATATGTCTTAGTCTTAGAGAATTTCTTAGTGGCTTTGAGATATAAGGTCGCTTGCTCAGGGTCACACAGCCAAGATGTATCAGAGACATGACTTGAATCCAAGCCATTTTGACTCCAAAGCTGACTCCCTATTCGCTACACCATGATTTCTTCAGTGGAAGATTATGACCCTTTTAGCTACATATACACTCTTAGAACAAAAGTAGTAGAAGCAAATGCAAGTTGACAGCATCATCCCAAGAGCATTCAAGATGGAATTGGTAGGACAGTGAACAGACAGAAAGTGGAACAAATTTGTCAGCATTTCTATAACAATCTATTTTCACCATCAATTATAATGGAAATATTACATTTGAACCTTAATATCTCCGGCTCCAAAGTGCTACGTGAGGAAGTAGAAATAACACTTAAGAAGATGAAGTCAGGAAGAACAGACAGACAAGAGCAGGTACATAACCAAGGAAATTAATGCTAGAGCTGACAATCTTAAAAATACTGAGAAATTGTTTTATATTTCAGGGTAGAGATTCTCCCCAGGGGAGATCACTGATACTATCATCCCCAAATGATGGAGGGAGAAAACATCAGTAACCACTGACCAAAATGCCTTTTTTCATATATCTGTCTATCTATAGATAAATAGATATATATACATACGTAAAACTTATGCTATATATGATATATATTACATCATCTAATCATTACATTATTAAATATATATGTAATAATTGCATTATTTACAAACATGTGAATAATGACATACATTCTGTAATATTCTTATATGGGCACATTATATATGATCTTTATAAGAATGATCTAATACATGTTAAGGGTATACTTCATCACAGTATGAGAAAGGACTAGAAAGACTTTTGCAAATGATATTCCATATTAGAACACATTTTTGCAGTCATACTGTAAACACTGAAAGATGCAGTGAATACAAAATCCTGCTGTGTTTACTGAGTCAAATGCTTTTTTGTAATCAATAGAGCAAAACATAGCTTTAAAGGCTTTGTTCCACCAGGAGCCTCTCATGTCTCTGCTAAGATCATGTAGGAATCCTTGATAAATGCAATCATATTAACAATTCTATTCAACATATCTCTGATCATTAATGTAAGCTAAAGCATGAAAAGGGAAGAGAGTTGTTGCCACTTTCATGAGTATTCATTCTTATGTGCAGCACAAATGGAAGAGGGATTCAGTATAGGGGCTCTGATTTGTGAATGATGTTGTGTCCACTACATCAACTCTTAGAATAAAATAGGGGCCTCCATTATGTGATACGTTTATTCAAAATAGACTTGCCTAATAACCCACAAAGAAAAAACTAAATGGATGAAACATGCCTATTTTTCAGATGATCACATGTAGTTGCATGGCATTAATACATATATCTGGGTTAGGATCTAAAGATAGTAAGTTGGGCCCAGAATTGAGTAAGAGAGTAGGTTTAATTGAATTTGGGAAATGGTGCAATACTTTGTATCATCTCAAAAACCCATATTTAAACATACATGTCTTCCTAGTAATGCTACCTGGTTATGAATCTTAAAATACAATCTCGGAATACTCAAAGGCATGGTTAACCCAAAGGACAATGGAGAAACACATTGTGGGCACAAGTTTGCTACAGAATATTTGCAATGATGACTTTGGGCAAAGAAGTTGTCCAAAAATATTTAGAGAATGTATAAACATGAGAGGGTTTTAATGCCAAAAAAAAGAGTTTGTATTTTAACCTAGAAGCAATAAGGGATTGCTAGAATTTTTTCTAGAATTTTTTGCACAGGCAGCTGTAGAGAGAACAAATGAGAAAGGAGAGAGACAGGAGTCTGGGAGACAAATTAGGATACTATTGTAATAATCTAGGCAAGAGGTGTCATGTGGACCTGAACTAGGGGGATGGAAGTGTGAGTACAGAGAAAGGGACAGATGTGGGAGATGATGTGAAGATAGAACCAATAAGACTTGGCATTTAATTGGAGGAAGTAATGAGGGAGAGAGAAGAATCAAGGATGACTCTGAGATTGTTAAACTGTATAATTAAAAGAATGAAAGTGCTCTCAGAAGAAATAAGAAAGTTAGGAAGATGGATATTTTTTGTGTGTAGGAAAATAAAGGCAACAAGATAGTGGGGAAAAACCCCAATTGATTATTTTGGAGGCAAATGGACCTGAGTTCAAATTCCAGTTCTGCCATTTACTGCCGACTTGGGATTTTAGCTTCCTCATTTGCAAAATAAGGCATTTAGCTTTACTTTTAAACTCCCTTCTAGCTTTAAAACTATGATCCAATGGTTTATTTTGAATATGTTAAATTTGAGACACATAGGGTATATCCAGTGGGAAATATTCAATAGGCTTCTGGTGATGTGGAACCAATGATCAGTAGAGAGTAGGTCTGCATATAGAGATAAGAGAATCCTCTGAATATAAATCATAATTGAATCTATCAAGCTGAAAAGATCACCAGGAGAAAGGGGGTACAAAAAGAGCAGGGGAGAGGGTCCAGGACAGAGTCTTGGCATATGCTCATGGTCAGAGATTGGGGCATAGATGATGAACAAAGTACAAGGAATGGCCAGAAAGGAAGGAGAAGAGACAGAAGAGAATAGTGTTATGAAAACCTAGAGAGGAGAACATATCCAGGAAGAGACAGTCACTAATCATCAGCAGTGTCAAATGCTTCAGAGAGAGTAAAAAGCTTGAGAACTGAGAAAAGGACATTGGAGCACTACTAACTACAGAAAGACTGAACAGGGAGGAGAGCAAGGAACACAAGCATTATCTAAATTATAATAAGCTTTGTTGAAACTCACTGGCTTTCTCAAAATTTTCTGCTAAAAGTATAGTCTTCCTTATATGGGAGCAGCCTCAAATTGGGCTGTCAGGTTCTGAGGAAGTCACTCACAGACTTTTGTGTGAAATGTGAACGTTGGAATGTCCAAAGATCACAACACAAGTTACACAATTCGGGCACCATACTTTCATTGATCAAACTTAGTGGAAGTGGGATAGAAGAGCTAAGTTGAGTACAGAATATCCATTTGAGAAATCAGGGGTTTGGCTTAGAAGATCTTTGTGATCTTTTTCCAGTTCTAAATCCTCTTGTCTGTGTCCTGTCCAAGCAAGAAGTCAATAATTTATTTTTAGCTCCCAGGAGGATGGTACAGGCTGAAGGAGAAGGAGGAACAAAGATAGATGTAGCATCAGAAGCTAAGGAAGCAGAAGGATAGGTCTTGTGGGATCAGATCTACTACTCTTGGAGTTTATTTTAGGAACACAAATAATCTGTCCTGTCCCTTTGTGAGAAAGGAGAGATGAATCAAGGATTTATTAATAATAGCATTTATATACAACCTACTATGTTCCGGACACTGTATTAAGCAGTTTACAAATATTATCTCATTTTAGTCCTCACAGCAACTCTAGGAGGTAGGTATTATTATTGAACCCATTTTACAGTTGAAGAACCTGAAACAAAAAGAGTTAAAGTGACTTGCCTAGGGCTTGATCTCAGGTCTTCCTGACCGCGGGGCCAATGTCTGTTGTGCCATTTAGCTACCTCATTTTGATAGTGACTTGGAACACCTATAACCAAAGATAGCAATTGTGTAAAGTACGTAGAGGTGAGTCTGTATCACTACATTTGGAATGGATAGAACCCACAATTCAATACTTTATGTGAAGGGGGGAGAAGAGATCAGGACCTGTGATTTCATTGATGAAATTTGATGAACCCTTTCTTCCAGTGCAGACTAGCAACTGTTCTGTAATTTAAATTACATACTGGCAACTGTCCTATAATGTAATAGTTTTAGGGAATTGCCTTGGGGGGCACCAAGAAATCAAAGGACTTGCCTACAATCACATAACTAATCTGTGTCAGAGTCAGGATTTGAACTTGGGCTTTCCTGATGAGTCCAGCTTCCTACGTACCACCATGCAGTCTTTCCCATGATGCCCCTCTACCCTTTCTTTAAAAGTTACTGATATGGTCAGAAATGGCAAGTGCTCTCAGGGTACGTAAGAACACAGTCATTTCTAACTCTTTATCATTTATAATCCTGCATTGATATGGTACATTCCAATGGAAGGTGCCTAGAGAAGGTAGTCTATGAGACATGAGAGGGGGTGATGAGGTGGATTCATTTGCCCAAATCCCCTCTTCTTCATCTGAACTCTTTCATTTCAATTCCCTTTTAGTTTGAAATGCCAGGAGATCCTGGATGAACATGTAATAAATGATACTTAGGTTCATTGAATAAGACTTTCATTCTTATAAAATACTACTTTGATGAAGAAAGGTTAAGAAGAGGCTTGAAGTGATGACGTAGACAATTAAACTCAGGGAATCAAGGTCAACAATGGATATGGTGGAGTAGAGAAAGGGGAAGTGGTCACAGAGAGCTGCCAACTAGGTTTTATACCACCTAACACAAGGGGGGAAATGAGAAGCAGAGTCATAGACCATTAGAATCAGAAGGGACTCTGGAACTCAGCCCAGCTCCCATATTTTTCATGAGTCAACTGAATTTAAATTTTAGGATATGGATCCTGAAAGAAACTTAGAGACCTCAGGACACTATATTTAGAATCATAAGAGACAGATGAGGTCATCTAGTCTAGCCCCCTCATTTTATAGATTGGGGAAACTAAAACCCAAAGAACTTAAGTGATATGCTCAAGGTCAGCAGGTCAATCAATGACTGAGTAGCTACTATAATCCAGGTACCCTCATTCCCAGTTCCAGGGTGTTTCCACTACATTACCTCCTGAAATATGAGGATTCTGGGTAGTAATGAGCAGTTTTACTTGGCAGTAATCTGTCTACCCTATGGAGGAAATTGCTATTTCCTCTTTCTCATGGAAGTAGTACAAAAAATGGAACTTGGGGCTGGGTCAGTTCCTTTCAAGCTCTTGTGCCTTCGGAGCCAGAAATTTGCCAGTTCCTCAGTGAGATCAGTTTCATTTTCCCAACCTTACAAATAACATGGGCAGTAGTTAAGTGGGCAGAAGGAGATGAGCCAATGGCAAAGGAGGTGGGTGATGGAACTAGTGGAGGGTGAAAGGAAAGCATTAGAAGCACAGATGCTTATGGTAGCAAGGGTTTGGACCGCCTTTTATGACTGCCATCCATATATACATATTCAGGGGGCCATATGTTCCATGCTGCCTGCTGGGTGCCAAATGGAATTCATGACCAGAAATATTCAGCTTTAAGTTTTTGCCTTATCATTCCTTGCAGCTGTAGGGGTTCAGAAAAAAAGAAGCTCCCCTTTACGGTCTGCAATGGTATCTTCTGTGATTTATATTCATTTGAATATTGTATGTTACAGATCCCCATATATCGCCTGTACTTTTCCTCATACTATGTAGTAACTTCTCTAAATTATTTTAGAGCTCATTGACTCATGAACAATTGGAGATGAAAGGGCTTTTAGAGATTAGCTCTCCTCATTTTACAGGGGAAGAAATATAGGGCGAGAGTAGGGAAGTGAGTATCTTGACATCCCAAAGCTCTAATCTTAGAGTCTGCTCTTTTTCTTTTATACTAAGCTACTTTTTGCTATTTGGTTGTCTCATATTGTGCTTCTGCCAATGGGTTATTTGCCAAACTTTCAAATCTAAGGAAGTATGTATATATATATATATATATGCACTGTTTTGTATCAATAGCATTTTTTTCTTAAAAATTTTAAGCTTATCAATTTATGTGAGAGGTTTGACTGCCATCTGGTGGCTCACAGTAGAAAAGCATTAATAAGACTCCTTGATATTAGTAAGAGTTGTCAGAACTATACAATGCAAAGGTTAGAAAGGGCCCAGGGCAAAGATCACATAATAGACACCCACCTCCCAGAGAGTTTGCAGTCTACTAGAGAGGAAGATGTGTACATAATTCACTATAGTATTAATTGCTCCTGTGTCAGTAGGTTGAAGGATAGAAGGATATAACATAGAGGTATAGGAAGGACCACTGAATGTTTGGAAACAAAGGTAGGATGCTTTTCACATAGAGAGAGGACCTACACCCTTTAAGGAGGAGTCAAGCAGATTTTTTTTTAAGGAATTAAAATTTGGATCAGCAGCTTATACGAGGGAGAGCTCATCCAGGAACGGTTAGCAAAAGAAAAAATGAGAAGATGGCTCCATGCTGAGAGCTACCAAGGTGCTTACTTATTGATCTGACACTAAAAATAGAGAAGACTGCTGTCTTTCCTGGGCATCTGGTGGAGGATATGACAGAGAGCCTCCTGAGATTTGTCAAATATGATGACTGCTACCTGCATACAGTACATTTGAAGATTTATATAAGGGTAAATAATTTTTCCAGGAGCAACTTATATAATGTTACTAGAGATTATGAAATTTTAAGCAAGAAAATAAATAACTTAGGGACACAGATGATGTTTTTTATCACTGCTGCCAATTCCTGAGTTCTCT
Organism: Bettongia penicillata ogilbyi; assembly: GCA_023548195.1. Classification (NCBI taxonomy): domain Eukaryota; kingdom Metazoa; phylum Chordata; class Mammalia; order Diprotodontia; family Potoroidae; genus Bettongia; species Bettongia penicillata. The sequence continues at coordinate 5,559,434 of JAJHZJ010000090.1, read as the reverse complement.
TCTATTATATTTCTTAATTTGGTGACCTCACCAACTTCTGTGGGTTTAATTAACATTTTCATACAAATAACTCCCAGATTTATTTTTTCAGCCCTGGTCTCTCTTTGGACCAGTCTTATTCTACCAACTATCCATTGGATATTTTAAACTGGAGACCCACAGGCATCTCAAACTCATCATGTCCAAAACTGAACTCATTTTTTTCTTTAAAATATGCCCACTACCAAATTTCCCTATTTCTCCATCACCATGCTTCCAGTCTCTCAGGTTTGTAACCTTGCTGTTATCCTGACTTTACATTTCCTCATCCCATATGCTCAACATCACAACTAGGTATTCCCTCTTCTTTCTACTCATGTAGGCAACATCCTGGTTCCAGTCCTTGTTACCTCTCTTCTGCATTTTGGTAATTGCCTCCTAATTTGCCTTCCTTCCTCATTTCTCTGCTTTCCTATTTATCCTGTCTTCTTTCCTTTTCTATTCTCCCCATCATTACCAAAGTGATTTTTCTAAAGCACAGGTATGACCATGACACTTCCTTTCTTAGTAACTCTTTTGCTTTTAGGATCAAATAAGAACTACTCTGTTTTGTTCTTAAAGACTTTTACAGCCTGGGCCCAGTTAACCTCATTAATTACTTATCTCCATGTACTCTGTGGTACAGCCAAACTTACTTACTTGCTGTTCTCTTATAAATGACACCTTATCTTGCTCCTGCGCCGCCTGTCCCCCACTCCTGGAATAACTCCCTCCATACCTCTACCTCTTAGAATCCCCCTTTTCTTCAAAATTCATCCCAATACCATCCTCTACCTGATGCCTTTCTTGATTCCTCTTGGCTCTAATGTCATAATCATCTCATATTCATTTTGTCTGTAATTATAGTGTACATGTTATTTGGAATGTAAACTTCCTAAAGGCAGGGGCTCTTTTATATTTGTCTTTATGTCTTTATATCCTTTGTTTCATTTTAGTTTTAAGAAAGAGCAGAGACTATCATCCCTATTACGTGATACTTAACACATAGGAGATACTTGATAAATGCTTGCTGATTGATTGAAAAAAGTTAGCTTAAGGAGATTGTATCTGAAAATGGGATTTGGATGGCCAGACTACAGCTTAAAATAAAGGCATGACTGGTTCTTGCCAGGGATGCAGTGTATCTAACAAAGGGTGGCAAATTTTTTTTCATGGAGTCTTAAAATCTTAAGTAGGATTCAAAGAGAAACTGAAGCAGAAGGAGAGGAGAACTATACAACATGACTGAAGTGCCAAGTACTACAAAGAGTAGCAGGTAAAGACTAAGGCCAGCAGACAAGTCTCAGAAAAGATAGTAACCTAGAAGAGAACCAGAATCAAAACCAATGATCTCATAAATCTATGCACAAAGCTACAAAGAATGGGTGACTGATCACAATACAAGTAAGCAAATTCAACTGCATATGTATTGGAGGACTTGTGGAATAGGTTTCATGACTGAAATATAGCTGTTTCAGGCTAAATTTTATTCAGATGAAACAAACAAATCAAAGGATATTGTATATTAAGAATATAGACCTATGTGAGAAAATCCAGGAATGGGGTTAGGGAGTGATGGAGGGGAGGGGGAGGAAGCATGATGGAAAAGTGTTTGTGGGAGAGTCAATGGAAGGAGAAACAGAAGAGACAGTAATAGATCCACCTTGCAAACCACCTGGAAAAAAGAAAATAAAAGAGGTTTTGAGGAAAAACCAGACCTCTGAACCCAAAGTATAATATGGAGTAGTGCAGGACTTTATAACTCTACAGGTAGCTGCTAAAGCTATTTTTCCCTGCTAAAATTCTTACTATTAAATTCTTTTAAATTTTGTTAAGGCATTCCTAATACTTCTTTGCTTTTCACAGTAGAAGAATTTCTAGACATATCCTCCTTCTCTCCTACCATAGCAAACTATTCATTGTAATAAAAGAAAACAGTTCTGCATCTGACAAAAATAATTATCTGACAGTGCATGCAATGCTCTGCTTCCATAGTCCCTCACCTCTCTATCAAGAGGAGGAAAATGTATTGTATCATATATTCTATACTATCAAGATTTCTCTTTAAAACTGATAAGCTTTTCTGCCTTTAGCACCTTTTAAAAATTACTATAGTAATATAGTGGCAGCTAGGTGATACAGTAGATAGAGCCCAGGTCTAGAGTCAGGAGGATTTGAGATCAAATGTTGCCTCAGATGCTAACTGTGTGACCCTGGCAAAGTCACTTAAGCTTTGTTTGTCTCAGTTTCCTCATATGTAAAATGAGTAGCTTCAATGTATTGGAAACCCTTCAGAGAGTAAAAAAAAAGAGAACCAGAAGGAAGCAGTACAGTTATAAAAAATGGTTATCAGATGATACCACCATTTACAACAAAGTAGAGAAGGTAACAGGTGGGTGCAGCAGGAATAGAAAGGGGTTCCAGCTAGGATGAAGTCCGGTGCTTCCTGGCCATGTATATTCCCTCTGTGTTCCCTCACCCAGTGGTGGTCTAGAAATGTGTAGGAGAGTGCCTGTATGTGTGTGTATGTGTGTGTGTGTAGTGTATATATATATATATATCGAGAGAGAGAGAGATAGTTCCCTTGTTATTTTGTTATTTAGTTTTAAACTAATATCCTCTTGTTGGTCTGGGAAAAGAGAAATACTGATTGGGTGGATTAAAGGTTTGAGTAGCTGTTGACCCAAATTCCTTGAATTTGAGGTGACTTTCAGGATCCTACATTCACAGGTCTTTGGTCTACACAGACAATGGGGAGAAAGCAGAACTAATCAATTCTTGTTTGACTTTGCTCTGTTAAGGAGAATGATATTTGAATTGGAAAGGATGAACAAAAATCTGGGAGTTGAAATCAAAGATAATGGAAGAGATGCAAATAAAAGACCTAACTGCTCTTAATGAGTGAAAATCATTACACACAAATGAAATATACTCAATTTTAGTTAAATAATCTATGATTATTCAGTTGCTAAAAATTATTTTTTAAAAATGCTGAGAGACAGGAGAGTATTGCTACAGTACGCAGGGAAGAGAGTAGAATATTCCAGTTATAGATCAGTGAACTTGATGCCAGTTCCTGGCAAAATCCTAGACCCTATTAAAGTGTGATCATTTTGACTTGGGAATAGTTATTACTTGGAAGCAGCATGGCCTCTTAAAAACCAGGCCATGCCAGCCTAATCTTATTAATTTTTTTGATGGGAATTCTTTACCTGGATTTTAACAAAGCATTTGACAAGCATCTTCTGCTATCCTTTTGGATGATATGGAGAGTGAAGTGATGACACAGTTAGCATTTAGAATTGGCAGAATGATGGGGCCCAAGAAATAGACATTAAAGGGTTGGTGTCACCTTGAAGAGAGGTCATTAGGAGAGTAACCTTGGCATTTAATACATCGATGACAGAATCAAGTACCCCCAAAATCTTAACAGGTTAGAGAGATGGACCAAAGAATATGATTGAATTTAATAGGGATCAGTGTAAAGTTTTCCGCTTGGTTTCAAATAACTTACCATAAATAGAATGGAGGGGGGTGTTGCTAGACAACAGATCATATGAGAAAGATATGTGGAGTTTATTGAACTGTATATTAATAAGGCAAATGGACAAGCAAGAAAGGACTACAAGAAGCCTTTTGATTATTCCCCCAATTACAGCAACCCTGCTCCAAAATGATTTTTTGTATACATATTATATTTACTTATTTAGGTATTATTTCTTTTAAGTAGGAAGTAGGTTACCTGAAGGCAGGCACTGTTGTAAATTTATTTTTGCATTCTGAGAGGCAGACTACCATAGTAATTAGAGATCTGACCTTGGAGCCAGGATGACTTGGATTCAAGTACCACCTCTGACACACACTGGCTATGTGACCTTGGGGAAGTCACTTCATTTCTCTAGGTAACCAAGACTAGAGATTGCAGAGAAGATGGAGTTCTCTATATTAGTAAAAATCACAAATCCAATCCCTACTCCTATCCTTTGCATCCTCAGTAGCTAGTCACTACTTGGTACATACCAGGCACCTAAAAATGTTTGCTGATTTGAATTTAATTGGAAAAAGTACACATCAAATTTAGGCTACATTAAGAGAAAAATAATGTTTTGCATTAGGAAAGTATTAGTATTACTCTCCTCTACCCCATCAAATTACTTCTATTGTCTTGTTTGGTTCTGAAAACCGTATTTTAGGAAGCACAATGAGAAGCTGGAGAATGTCCAGATAAGGTTGGTCAGGAGACTAAAGACAATGGCATTTGGTTGAAGTGGAATTTAGCCTGAAGAAGAACTCTTCGGAGGGATATGATAGGTGTCACCAACATAGCAAAGGTTGTCATTCCAAAGGGGATTAGACTTTTTCTGCTTGATCCCTGCATGTATAACTAAGAGTGATGGAAAGGGGATGACTGAGAAGAGAACTTGTAGGCATTTTCCATATCCAGATAGCAAAGGTCAGGTTATCTCTAATAAAGGATATGAAAATTCAAGCTTGGGAGTAGGATTTTTGGAGAGTATGGAGGAGAATCAATATGGGTTAAGGGGAAGAACATATTAAAACGTGATGACCGCTGTTTGGCAAGGTGGTCTTAGGCTCTGTGGACGTTAGTTTCCTCATCTGTCCAATAAGGTATACTAGATCCTACTCTAAGGGTAGGATAAGCATTCAGTACCAAACCTTTAAGGTTCTTTCTGACCTTAGTATTCTATAATTTGGTTTTTGATGTGGTAGGACTGGCCTTAGAAAAAAGCATACCACTATCAATTTCCTTCCATTTCTATGATAGGACCATTATCTACCAGGTGTCTTCTAATCCAAGATCTAATTGGCCTAGGGATGGGGCAAGGCTCAAGCTGTGCCTTCCCTAACAAAGATTCCTAGTGACCTCCGACTGTGTTAGCATGGCTTCCTGGTCACCTGGTCATCTATATGGTGGGATCAATGCCTTTTCAACTTGGTGAATGCTAAAAGACCACACAAGTTACTACAACCTATTTTGCTAAACTAACTCATTTCTATATAGAGATGGGGGTGGGAGCACATCTGTAAATGCAAAGTGCTACTATATCCTTGTTGCATATGCTTGCTATGTTAGGCTAAGTAAACCTTTTGTTGACTTTTTGATGTCATATGAGCATCTCATCTCAATATATAAACTTGGACTAATGGGATGCTGGCATCAGGCCCATCCTTAGGATAAGCCACACTTAGTAACTAGGACATGATGAGATGGTACATCTAAAGGTTGAAGTGTAGAGGGTGCTGCAAATACAGAGAGTTTTACAATATTTACCGTGCTGGAAATAGCATGGTAGCATACAGTAGGTTGTATATTGGGAGTCTTCTCAGTGGAGCAGGAAAGAGGCTTTCATTCACATGGAATGAGCTGTCAGGGAGGGTAAAGAAAGTGCCAAGTTCAGCATTGCCTGGTTGTTTTTGACTGTCATTCAGAAGTTGGATTAATTACATAATTTCACTTAAAGTGACCTTGTCTTGCACATTCAGCAGCTAAAAACCAAGCTTTTAGTTTTTAAGTATCATGAAATGATGGCCAAAGGGCAGATGGTGGAACTAGTGACAGTGCAAGTGAAGAAATTCTCTCCTGATGGGGGTGGTGACCAAGAAACCACAACTAGGATCCTACTGTATAGTCTCCCACTTTGAGGTTGGGCTGTATATCCTGCAGAGATTGGAGTCATTAGATAGAAGCATAAGAGTGGTGATGAGGAAGAGACTTGGGAACCCCCACTGGTGGTATAAAAGCCTCAGACTTAACTTATTATTGCTCCCAGGAGGAGAGTCATAGGGAGCAGAGGGTGGGCAGACTCTCATTCATAAGGAACTGGGGAGGCTGCATGAGCACTTCAAACAGAAATCTGATGTATCACTGGAACAATGACTCCTGAAGGAGTAGTTTAATGTAGTCAATGCTGACACTTTCCACAGCTCAGTTCCATGGGCTTGGGGAGTTTCCTGGGGATTTACTGACAGTCAGCTAAATCAGTTAAATTCTGCAGACAAGGACCACCCTTTGTCCCTTTTTCAGGTGACTAAGATGAGGAGTTATTCACCTCTGGTCCCATAAAAATGAATTCCTGTTGTAGCTGGCTCCCTATGGGGATCTGCAAGGGAAAGAGATGAAATTAGTTCTTAGAGTAAATGACTTTGATAGTTTGGAGTGATGTGCTATCCACTCCTCCAGACCCCATGATCAGCTTGTCTAGGGGCAATTAAATGCTGTCTTCTGTGTGGAGCCCCATAGATCAATGGTGGGGAGCTTGCACAAGGCCACACGTGGCCCTCTAGGTCCTCAAGTGTGCCCCTTTGATTAAATCTAAATCCCTTCAATAAAAGGATTTGTTCTGTGAAGTTTAGATTCAGTCAAAGGCCTGAGCTTGAGAACCTAGAGGGTCACATGTGTCCTCTAGGTTGCAGGTTCCCCACCCCTGAATAGACTTTAGTGTTGGGTTTCTCAACACACAACTGTAAAACTATGGGCTTATAAACTAGTGAAATTTGAGCAGGAGTTTGGGACCACTAAGGCTTGGGAAAATACTCCTGTCAGTATCAATAGGTCATCTGGGAAAGGGGAGGAGTCAAAGAGCCTCTCTTCCTGTTAGATGAGCAGAGGGAGATAACACTTTCTCCTAGAGAGAGCTCCTGAAACACAGGTGATAAGAATGCTGTTGATGGCTAGAGCTTGGGGGTGTTGGTAAAATTTTGTAAGACAGATAAACACAGCACACAGGAGGGCTGCTAGCACAGGTTCACTCTTGATCTGGTCAGACAGGAAAGACACTAAGAAGGGGTCAATAATTGTACTTTATTCTAGTCTAATTTTCTCAAAAGGTTGCTGATAGTGGGAAGACAAACTCCTACAGCATTCCCAATCACCCTCTTCACAGGGGCCTGAGAGAAGGGGGTACAACTAGCCCTCTATCTCTATGGGACCAATCAAGAAAGGCACAACTTATGCTTCCCCTAGATCCCCTCAAGCCTCAATGAGTGTCAGCTGAGGCAAACACAGATTCCCCCCAGACCTTGATGGGGGCCGATTTCCATCTCCCTTGACCAATGCCCACCTGCTTTATAGGGCAATAAACAAAGAAGGCATATTGCCAGCAATAGCCTCACAAGTTTATATCACCTCATCCCTGTATCTCATTGTGCAGCTGCAGTGAATGTTTATATTATCTGTCATTATATAAAGCTGTGCAAGCATGGTGGAGATGTTTTGACCCATAATTGTGGGGATTCATATCTAATACCTGGGAATGGCTATGGATCCTGGGAAACAACTCTAAGAAATAATAACAAAATAAAAATAATAACAAAAATTCACACACTAAGATCCACCTTACTTACACTAAAATCCACCTTACAAACCTTACAAGTAAACTCAGTCCCATCCAAGCCTAGGGCATTTGCTAAAGCTTCTGCCCCAGTTGGATCATTTGAGGAAGATTACTGAGTGCAGACAATGGAGGGAAAGGGCCTATGATAGGCTCTTGGGAGTCAGTATTCACATGGCCCCTTCAGCAACCTCTATGTAGGTTATTGTAGGTAGGGCCAAAAGAAAACACTTAATGTTGCCTAAATGATCTCATGTAGTTAATGATAAACAATACCAGGTCCATGAGGGATGAAAGGTATTTCTTCTTTATTGATGGGGTTGAAAGAAAATGTAATACTTTGTTATATCAGTTCCCTTTTCAACAACCCTGAATTGTCTGTGAGAAAGTTGGCACCTGACATTGAATAGTGTACCACAGGAAGCTGAATAAAGTCATCATCCCATGACTACAGCTGTTTCTGACATTGTTAATGTCATAGAGTAGGAAGTCTTGGCCCAGGGTGAATGGTATGTGGTTATTGATCTTGATGACTTTTTTTCCTCTATTTCTGTGGCTGAGACTAGTCAGGGGCATTTTGCCTTTAGTTGGGAAGGAATCCATTATGCTCTCACTCTCCTTCTGCAGGGATATCTGAACACCCCCCTCACACTACCCCATTATGGTGGGCAGAAACCTTAAAGAGGTCTCCATTCCTGAGGCCACTATATTGATGACATGTTGACCAGACTAGATAAAGTCTGAGTGGCAAAGATCCTAAATTATGAGATGGTGGCCCATACTGGGGATAAGGGATGGGAAATTAAACATAAGAAAATACAGAGTCTAGTCTCCTCAGATAAGTTTGAGGAATGAAGTAGTTGGGGAAAACCAAGGGGATTTCAGGTAGTCTAGAATAAACTACTTTTTTTTTTTTAATTATGTTTATTTATTTATTTTCAGTTTCCAACATTCATTTCCACAAAATTTTGACTTTCAAATTTTCTCCCTCTCTCTCCCCAACCCCGAAACACCATGCATTCTGATTACCTCTTCCCCTAATCTGCCCTCCATTCTATTCCAGCCTCCCTTTCCCTTATCTCCATCTTTTTCTCTTTTCTTGTAGGGCAAGGTGGATTTCTATACCCAATTACCTGTATTTCTTATTTCCCAGTTGCATGCAAATACAATTATCAACATTTGTTTCTAAAACTTTGAGTTCCAACTTCTCTCCCTTCCTCCCTCCCCACCCATCCCCATTGAGAAGGCAAGCAATTTAATATAGGATATATATGTGTAGTTTTCAAAACACTTCCATAATAGTCATGTGGTGTAAGACTAACTATACTTCCCTCCATCCTATTCTGCCCCCCATTTCTTCTCTTCTCTCTTTTGACCTTGTCCCTCCCCCAAAATGTTTACTTCTAATTACTCCCTCCTCCCATTTTCCCTCCCTTCTATCATCCCCCACTTCACTTATTCCTTTCTCCCCTACTTTCCTGTAGTGTAAGATAAATTTTCATACCAAACTGAGTGTGCATGTTATTCCCTCCTTGCCAAATGTGATGAAAGTAAGCTTCACTTTTTCCCTCTTACCTCCCTCCTTTTTCCCTCCACTGAAAAAGCTTTTTCTTGTCTCTTTTATGAGATAATTTGCCCCATTCCATTTCTCGCTTTCTCCTCTCAATATATTCCTCTCTTTCCCTTTAATTTTATTTTTTTAGATATCATCCCTTCCTATTCAACTCACCCTGTGCTCTCTGTCTATATATATGTGTTTATAATCCCTTCAACCACCCAAATACCAAGAAAAGTTTCAAGAGTTACAATTATTATCTTTTAATGTAGGAATGTAAATAGTTCAAATTTAGAAAGTCCCTTACGATTTCTCTTTTCTGTTTACCTTTTCATGCTTCTCTTGATTCTTGTGTTTGAAAGTCAAATTTACTATTCAGCTCTGGTCTTTTCATCAAGAATTCTTGAAAATCCTCTCTTTCATTGACATCCCATATTTTCTCCTGAAGTATTATACTCAGTTTTGCTGGGTAGGTGATTCTTGGTTTTAATCCTAGTTCCTTTGACTTCTGGAATATCATATTCCAAGCTCTTTGATCCCTTAATGTAGAAGCTGCTGGATCTTGTGTTATTCTGAGTGTAGTTCCACAATACTTGAATTGTTTCTTTCTAGCTGCCTGCAATATTTTCTCATTGACCTGAGAACCATGGAATTTGCCTACAATATTCCTAGGAGTTTCTCTTTTTGGATCTCTTTCAGGAGGTGATCTGTAAATTCTTTCAATATTTATTTTGCCCTTTGGTTCTAGAATATTAGGGCAGTTTTCCTTGATAATTTCACGAAAGATGATGTCTAGGCTCTTTTTTTTGATCATGGCTTTCAGATAGTCTCATAATTTTTAAATTGTCTCTCCTGGATCTATTTTCCAGGTCAGCTGTTTCTTCAATGAGATATTTCACATTGTCTTCTATTTTTTCATTCTTTTGGTTTTATTTTATAATTTCTTGGTTTCTCAAAAAGTTATCAGCTTTCATCTGCTCCATTCTACTTTTTAAAGAACTATTTTCTTCAGTGAGCTTTTGAACCTCCTTTTCCATTTAGCCTATTCTGCTTTTTAAAGCATTTTTCTTCTCATTGGCTTTTTGAACCTCTTTTGCCATTTGAGTTGGTCTATTTTTAATGCTGTTATTTTCTTCAGCATATCTTTGGGTCTCCTTTGGCAAGATGTTGACTTGCTTTTCATGATTTTCTTGCATCACTCTCATTTCTCTTCCCAATTTTTCCTTCACCTCTCTTAGTTGGTTTTCAAAATCCTTTTTGAGCTCTTTCATGGACTGACATCATTACATATTTATTTTGGAGGTTTTGGATGCAGAAGCTTGACTTTTAGGTTATCCTCTGATCATATGCATTGTTCTTCCTTATCTGAAAGGATGAAAGAAAATACCTGTTCACCAAGGAAGTAGCCTTCTATAGTCCTATTTTTTTTTTCCTTTTTGGGGGGCATTTTTCCAGTCAATTACTTGACTTTTGAGTCCTTTGTCAAGAGGAGGGCATACTCTAGGGACCTGTAAGTTCTCAGTTCCTCCAAGGTGGCACAATCAAGGGAGAGAAGTTATTTCTCTACTGGCCTGTGCTCTGGTTTGGGAGCAAACACAAGCACTCTTCTGCCCAGGATCTGCGAGTAGGATACCCTGTCCAGAGTCAGCTCCACCACACCAGCGCTTCTCCTCATCCCAGGGCTGCCACTTAGGGCTGAGTCCCAGATCAGTGGCTCAATTCCTCAGGGTCTTTAAGCTGAGGGCTCCAAAAATGGATGCTGCCAACAGTGGCTGCTGCTGGTGAGCTTTCTCACTGACCTTTTTGCTGTCTCTGGTGTTTGTGGGTTGAACAATTTGGCAATTGCTGCTGCTGATGGTGGCACCCTGAAGCCTTCTCTGATCCTGTTCCTAGGAGCCATGCGGCCTTCCGGATTGTGCTCTGCTCCAAGCTCTGTGCGATAGACCTTTCCTGTTGGCCTTCCAGGCTATATTGGGCTGCAAATCTCTTTCACTCTGTTGTTTCATGGCTTCTGATGCTCTAGAATTTGTTTAGTCATTTTTTACAGGTATTTTATGGGCTATCAGGTCTGTTATTCTACTCCATAATCTTGACTCCATCCCCCCCTCCTGGAATATACTATTGATAAAAATTTCCCCACATTCTAAAAAAGGAAATCCAGATACTTATTGAACTCAATATATTTTGGAGAACACATATTCCCCCCCACTCGGGTATTCTGATGGTCCCCATTCACTGTTACATGCAAATTTACCTCTTCCAAGTGAGGCTCAGAATCGGTTACAGTCCTGGAAGATTTAAAGCAGGCTGTCCAGTAATCTTTCCTTGGGCTGTTATGACCCTGGAAAGCCCTGGCTTTTGGAGGTTTCTGTCCATAAAGACCCAGTTGAGTAGAGCTTTTGGTAAGGGGTAGGGGGTGAGATAGAAGCTGCTTGAATAACTGTCTGTTAGCTTCTGAAGAAGTAGCCATTCACTATAACACTTTTGAAAAAGTGTTATTCACCTGTGCCTCAGTTTCTACTAAACAGGGGCTAAATACATGGATCCTTTGTTCAGAATTGTCTATTATGACTTAGATGATGCAAGGTGGCTCCTCTCATAAAAAGGGTGGAGCACAGGTGCCCTCTATTGCTAAAGGGAAATAGAACAATCAATCACATGTGCTTGAGTCCCTGTAGTTATAGTATCCTTCGTAAACAAGTGATAACTGGGCCAGAGACTAAGGCCTCTAATCTAAGCCCTGGAACCATGTCTTCTTTACTAGACCAGTGTGTCCCCCCATATAAGGATTGGTTTCTAAGGAATTCCATTTTGCCTGGTTTATTGATGGCTCCATATGTTACGGGAGGCATGTGCAAATGGACTTCAGCAACCACTAATCTAGTAATGGGATACTATAGGGCATTAGGGTCCTGGTAAGTCCTCCCAGAGTACTTATCTCCAGGCTACATAGCTGGCATGTTCAAGGGACATGAGGGATAGCACAGAGATTTTAATCTACAGATTCCTGGATGGCATCCATAGAGCTAGTCAAATAATCTGGGACCTAGAGAGCTGAGAGGTAGATAATCAAAGGCTTTTTCCTTTATGATCAGAACCCATGGAGGAATTTTGATGACCTCCTATTGCATATAGTTGTTTCTGGGTCCTATCAGCACATCATATACTAAACAACCAGGTTGAAGCCACTATATGAACAGCAGAGGTTGAGAAGTGGGTTCATTACTAATATGGACATTGGGGTGATGATTCCATATTATGCTAGAAATGGGATATAATCCCCCTAAGAACAAAGCAGCTACTCCTGCTCAATTGGACTCCTTACATCAGTCAAGAGTATCACTTAACCCAAGTGGCCTTCAATTTGTCTCTAGATGGCAAAATAACTTCCATTTTAGGACAAGAAATTTGCCCCTGTTGATGACAGCTACATCATGTACTACATCATATGCCATATATGGCATGTACTCTACCCATATCAGATGTCTAGCCTCCCAAAAGTCAATTCAGCACTATGCTAGGAAGGGAAAGGGCTCTCTGTCAAGTGGTTTCTGGGATCCAGTCTCCAGAGAGACTAACCTAACAAGAATGGACTGCTTTTGGAGAAAGTTTGGGTCAACCCTCTCTGATCCTTTCTTATCTTTCCCCAGTTTAATCTCCTTGGTCTCAAGGTACTTGCCTCAGAGAGCTCTGTACCCACTGAAGAAATAGCCTGAGTGCTCCTCATTCGGCAGGTTTCCTTTCCTCTCAATTGGTTCAGAAAATTCCTTCCTATAAGTGGCTTGGAGAACCAAGGTGGGGTATTGTTGGGAGGTACCTTACTAATAGTGGAAACTGCCACTATATAACTATGATGAATGTATATCAGAAGAAAGGAGAATCCTCTAGATGACTTGGTAGTAATTCTGAATCCCTGAATGCTGCTGAGGGACAATCCTTATTTAGCTCATGTGGAAGAAGGGTGTAGTCCCTTCAATGATGCCTCTAAGTGGACAAAGTTTTCATATCATTCCTCTCATATGGCTATCAGAGAGTGGAAGGTTTTGGTGCATGGACTAGGTACACCGAATGGGTGGTGCTACTGAAAGAGCCTAGGGATCAACTTAGATCCTAGAGCTGGTTGAGTGCATGACATGTATGACCCATGAGCCACTTTACTATAGACAACCTTAATGTGTGATGAAGAATTGTTGAGTGTATCAGAAGTGTCATCATCGTGCTGTGTGTGACACTCTTGGTGCTGTTTTGTCTCATAGTTACCACTTTTCACTATGAATTGTGAAGACTCGCATCCTGTACCCCATGAGATTTCGAACTTGGTCCTTTGTAAGAGTTGGGGCTTTGGGGGAGGGGAGGATGGATAAAATCTAGGATTTCTGACTTTTGGTTTCCTCTACATTTTTTTTTTTGCTTTCTGGTGATTCTTGGTGGTGATAGGAAAGGTGTATTTTCTTTTTTTTTATCCTCTCAGTATTTGCCCATTCAAGGAGGTTTGTCCATTTAAAGTCTTAGAAACATTTAAATAGTGGAAGATCCTTAGTATTTTGCCACCATGGCACAGTGTGTGACAGCCCAGAATTAGGACCAAAAAGGTGTCAGGGCCAGGATGGGAGTGACTGGGGTGGGGGTGGGGAGTAGGGTGAAGGGGGGGATGGGCAAGGCCCCAAGCTGTGCCTTCCGGGGGGGCTTCTACTCCCTTGCCCAGTGGTTTCTACGGTTCTCCTTCCCCACCCTGCCTCCACCCCTGGTCTGGTCTGGCCAACTGCCAGTGCTCGTCTTGGTACCCTCAGCCCTGCATGAGTCTGATCTGTCCGGCTCCCCAAGAGTCCCCACGCCCGCCCCCCACCATATCCAGTTCCTCTGCTGCTCCAGTTCTCTTTCCCAATGCCCGCCCCTACCACGGTCTGACCCACTCCAAGGATCTCCTGCCATTTTCGATTCTGCGCAATTCCCTCCCCCCTCTTTTCTCCTCAATGGTATGATCGGCCGGTTTCCCCGTGTCTTTCCCCCCGCCCCCCGCGCCCATGGTCTGGTCCGCCGGGTTTTCTTCCAAGTAGTTTCCCCCGCGGGGAGTGGTGCGCGCCGAGGGCCAGCAATGGCGTCGCCCTCGCCCTCGCCCTCGCCCGCGCCGAGGCGGCCTTTGCCGCGCTGTGTCTACGTGAACTGCTTCGGCTCCCATCCTTGCGGAAGCGTCATTGTCTATGAGTGCCGCGGCTCGAGGAGGCTGCAGCGTCACGAGGCCGGGAGGGCGCTCTGGGAGGCGGAGGAGTCCATGGAGGCCGAGGCGCAGATGGAGGCCGAGGCGCAGGAGACGGTGGAGGCCGCGGGCCCCGAGGGCAGCCCCGAGCTCGCCTCGCCGAAGACAGCCCGGGCGCCGCCGCAGCTGCCAGGCCAGGCCGGGGGCAGCCGATGGGGGCGGGCCGCGAGGGCCGCCGGGACCCGGCCAGGTGGGAACTGCTGGGGAACTTCCTGGGCCTGCCCCGGGGTGGAGGTGTGTGTGGAAGAGGGGGTGGGGAAGGGCCGAGCCCGCGCCCCCAGCTCCCCCCCGCCCCCCGGGGGAAGGCAAGTCCCTGGAGGGCTCCCCACCTGCAGCGCCCTTTGCCCCTGCCCGGGCCTCAGTTTTCTTATCTTTAAGGTGTCGCCGCATAATTTATAAATTCGTGATTTCTTCCCTGTTTTTGAGTCCTCTATCTCATTAGTGACCTTTTGTGCCAGTTTCTGGTAAGATTAACTCAGTTGTATTTGATTATAAGATATCCTAAAATTTTGTTTTCCTCTTGCAATTCATTCATTGTTATTTTTTTAAAACCAAGTGATTATTGGGCATAGAACCTTGGTCTGGTGCTTTGGGACATAGGAGGTATAGCCAAGGCGGGGTCCTTGCCTTCCTGGAGTGCAGAGTTCAGCTGGGTCAGGGGTGATAATAGTAACGTACAATATTAAACGCTAAGAGAGGTACCAAACAGATAGTCCTGTGAGGATTACTGAAGAGGAACGGTGGAGTAAAAGGACCTGCATTCTGATCCCACCTGATGAGCCCTTTTCATCACTGTAACCTTGGGCAGGTCAACCCACCCCTCTGGGCTTTGGTTTCTTCTTTCGAAAAAAAGGAGACCTCCATAGTCCCTTAAAAGCTTCAAATCTCCGGTCCTGTGACCTGGGAAAACAAGTTCTTGTTCCTTCGATGATGGAGGGCGAATACAACGTTTCAGGAAATTAAAGGGATAGGACTTTTTTTCTTAACAATTTAAACTTCATTTAACTTTTTTCAGTTAATAAGCATTTATTTTCTTTCCCATGCTACCTTCTCTTCCCAATGGAAAGGAAAAAGAAAAAAGTATGATTGACTTTTTCTTTTAATTGGTCAGAGTCCTTAGGTCTTTCAAAATTATTTTTCTCTACAAAAAAATACATTTTTCTCTGCTGTTCTTCGCGTATAAATTATTCTGGTTATCCTCCATTCACTCTGCATCATTTTGTAGTGTCCTACCAAGTTTCTTTGAAACTGGCACCTTTATCATTTCTTACAACATAACAGTATTCTATCACATTGATAACGCCATGATTTGTTGAGTTGTTCTTCAATTAATGGTACCCCTGTTGGGGTTTGGGGCTCTGGGAACCCTGAAATGCAAGGGTACAGAGGGTGTGCCTCAAAAGAATTTGACCTCTCACGAATTCCAAAGTAGGAAGTTTATTGTGATGCCAGTAGAAGGGGGCAAGCTGCCTAAGGAATCTGCTCAATTTAATGGGGTTAAGATTGGTACTTATACACAAGAAAAACAATGAGAAGATCTGAGTAGGATTAAGGAGTGGTAATGATGAAGGTTGAAAAGAGGTACAGGAACTCCAAGACTGGAGTGCCCTGCGTGGGCCAACTGGGAAAGAATTCATGGACTCAAGCATTGTGGAAGTCAAAGTAAAGATTTATTACACTTTTCAGAAAGCAAGAACTCTTAGGGAATCTGTAACCTTAGAGGGGTGCAGGTAAAGTTTACATAGGATGTTCTGTAGTAAAACATGTGCCAAATATGCTAACTAGGTGATTCAGGGTGGGATTAGGGAGTGGTTAAGGAGTGTTCTTAAAGGAATATGCACTTTTGGTATCTGTTGTGCGATATTTTACTCAGAGTTTATCAGGAAATAGCCCAGGGTGGAGCTACAAGGAGGTGTGGTTTTAGGTCAGGAATGTCACTAAGTCAACTAGTGGTCAGGACTGACTAAGGAACACCAGGCTGCTCTCATTAATGTCTTGTTAGACAAGATAAATGTAAGGGAGTATACATATATCTAAGTCTAGGATACATATGATTGGTCAGTGAGTAGTAAATGTTGTTATGACCCAGAACACAGCCAGCTCAACCAGTACACAGCTGGTTCAGACTAATAAGTTCTGTAGGTGTACCTGGTTACTGTATCAGGAAAAAAGATAAAAGTTTTGCAGAGGCAGGCTGTGTCCTTCGGCTTGGCTGGGGAGAAACTGGGATAGTGTTTTGAGGCTAGGGAGACGTGATTTTTAGAGAGAAATGTAATTTTAGAATTAGGGTCCAAGCACATGCACCCAGGTACCACATCAGTACATTGCCTGGGGTGGCTCAGGTGCAGACAGTGAAAGGAGTTAAGTGGTTGGAGAGCCACAGTTAAAGGACTGGTAAAAGGGTTATTGAGTAGGTAGCCTGGTGACTGCTAGGGTTCTGAGCTACTGAAATGTATGGGAAAGTTCAGGGGCTGGGTTGCATTCAGAGACATGGTCTTTTCCTTTTAGGGATCCAGAGCCCATTGCTTCATAACCTCCTGTAACACCAATGTAATACCCATAGCAGCTGCTATGAATGTGCATGCATCTTTCCAGGTTCAATTTACAAAATATAATAAATTCTCTTCCTCAGAGGCAAAACCAAAGTATTTGAGATGTTATTAGAATATCAGGAGGTAATTTAACAGGGTACTTATCACCAATTCAGGGAGCATTGATATCTTAAACCTTTTTGTCAAGCCTCCCCACAAAAATAAGTTCCTCTAGACAAATTCCTCCTTCTGCCCACACACAGCTTGCTTCTCTCTCTGCTCTGCCTGCTCTCACTCTCTGCTTGTGCTCCCCCCACCCTTTCTCCCCCTTCTCCCCACTCTTCCTTGGGTAAGCTTCTTCCAATCTGAGCTCCAAATGACCCAGGCTCCATGTGATCATGGGCCTATTAATGGGAGGGAAAGATCTTCCTATTCTACTAAAATTACACCCTCATAGTTCCCTGTTCATTGCCATGAAAAAAGAGCTGCTATAAATATTTTTGTAGATATGGGTACTGTTCCTTTCCTGTCTGTAACTTGAAGAGTACAGACTTGGTCAAACGGTTTACAGTTTGACTTTTTGGGTATAGTTCCAAATTATTTTCCAGAATGGTTGGAAAATAGCCTTTCCAATGCTAACATATTTGTCAGCATTTGTCATTTTATTTGTCAACTTTGCCAGTCAGATGAGGTATGTAGTATATCCTTAGTTGCTGTAATTTTCATTTCTCTAGTGATTTGGAACACTTTTTTCATATATCTTGTGATTACTTGGATTTCTTTTCTGAAAGCTTCCTATTCATACCCATGGTCTTTTTAACTAGTTGGGGAATAGTTTTTATTCTTATTAATTTGAATTAATTCCTTATTTTAGAATATTTCATATTTGTTTCAGATAATGTTTTGGAAATAGACTTTTATCAGAGAAACTTTGTCTAGAGATTTTTTTCAAGTTACCTACTTCTTGTAACTTTAACCGTATTGGTTTTGTTTGTGTAAAAAGCTTTGAATTTTCTGTAATAACAATTGTCTGTTTTACCAATGTGATTGATACTTTTTATCCTCTGGGTCATAAACTCTTTCCCTATTCACATGTGAAAGGAAAAGTAATTTCTTCCTTCTCCAATTTATTGTCACTTTTTATGTTTGTCATGTATCCATATCTTGATATGTGGTTTCATATATTCTTCTGTTCCTAATTTCTTATGTTCTGCTTTCCAGTTTGTCCCTCAGACTTTTTTCATAAGAACTATTTTCTATCTTCACCTTCCTCATCCAGTATTTGTCAAATTGATATATTGAACCTAATTTTATATTTATCTCTATTAAATTTCATCTTATTTGATTCAGTCTAAAGTTTTAGCCTGTAGAGATAATTTTGGATATAGGTTCTATAATCTACATATTAGTTCTCCCTCTTAGTTTCATATTATTTGCATTTTTGGTAAGTGTGCTTATTATTACTATAAGTCAGAACAAAATGTTGAACCATACAGCATTAAGGGATGATGTTTAGGTTAGATTAGAGAGACCTCACTCCAAGTCAGAGGTCTTAACTTGGAGTCCATGAAAATAAAAAAACAAAAAACAACAGCAAAACTTGACAACTATTTCAGTATAATCTATTTTCTGTGTAATCCTGTGTATTTTCTTTCATACATTTAAAAACATTGTTCTGAGAAGGGGTCCATGGGTTGCACCAGATTGTCAGAGGGGTCCATGGCATTAAAAGAATTGAAGAACTCTGCCTCTAAGTTGACATTGACTCAGTAATGACTAGTCTTTGGCTGTGGTCATTCAACTAGTTCCAAATCTACTTTCTTATTTTTATTCAAGAGGACTTTATCCAGGTATACTTCATCAACAGTATTCCTTTGATTGACTTGTTTTGTACTGTGAAAAATGAAGTGAATTGAATTCAGAATGACTGGCCTTGATTAAGTCATTCTACCCACTAAGTATTCACTGCTTCCTTTTCTATGTGCGCATATAAAGCATCATTTTAAAAATGTCTACTAGAACTTTGCTAGTAATAGAAACTCATTGACCTGTAGTTTACAGATTTCATATTCCACTCCACATTTTTTTAAAAAATGAAAACATTTTCTAGCCCTTCAGTATTTTGCCCATGCTCCATGATCTTTCAGATATCATTTGTAATGAGTGAGTAAGCACTCAAATCTACCAATTGTTTTTCCTCCCTAACTAATTTAAGATGTTTTCTTATCTCCTCACTTAACTTGGGTCTCAACCCCTGCTGACCATTTTTGTTTTTCCTTTCCTTATCTAAAATCCTCCTTGGAAAAGAAAAAAGAAGTTAAAATTTGAGTTAGTCAGCCTTTTCACTGTCATGCATTACTATGTTCCTCTGCATCCTAAAAAGTGATACTATCCTTTCTTTGATCCTCCTTTGGTCTCCAAAAGAGCAAAACTATCCAACCAGCAAACTAATTGAAAACCAAAACCTCTTGTTAGCATTCATCACCAGTCAGTTCGTTTGGAGTGTTTACTTTTGTTTGGAGTGTTTGCTTTCTTTTGCCACATTCTTTGACTCTGCTACATTTTTTTGGTTTCACCTTCAATTTCTTCATTCTTCCATCTTTTTTACATCTTTTAAAAAGTATCTGAGTCCCAGCACTGTTTTTGCAGCAACATTTTTTACTATTTGTTGAGATTGGTTTTTTTGCTCAGTCAAAATACACTATAAGTCAAATGAGTTAGAGAGACGTAAACCAATAGAGATGAAACTCCAGAGATTATCTAGTCTAAAAATATCAAATATGTGGCCCACTCCCATCAAAACCAGATTAAAATGTAATTGGGAAATACTTAGCAAAATAAAAATACAGTTGAGCATAAGTAACATAGTTTTCTAAGTCAATATATGGTCTGCGGGGATTGTTGTCTAAAATTTAGTAGCCCCTATTGCTCTTTGCATAATGCCATTGATCTGTCTAGTCCAACCTCATGATTTGGACATGAATAAACCAAAGACTAGAAGAGTTATATGAGTTTGGCCAGAGGACTTAGACTAAGATTTAGCCTCAACATTATGTTCAAAGATGAGGAAACTGAAGTGCAGAGAGTGGGGTTGATTTGATGAGGGTCAGCTACATAGTCATTGTTAAAAACAAAAGAATGTGAAGAACCAAGAAACTACTGTTATTTCTGTCACATGATAGAAGTGCCATCTTGGATTATAAACTACTATTCTTTTCCTACATCATAATCTGTATGAAAACTGTCTTAAAACTTTGTAAATGACTCAACAACTGGCCCTGCGCTCTGCATGTGCCCAAAAGAATTAAGTTCATTCACCCCCAATCCTTGCCTCAGTTAATTTTTTTTTATTATGACCTTAACCATCAATAAAAACATCAGTATAAAGGATTGCATATGAAAATAAACTCACATACAGTTTGTTTTTAAATAGTGTATATTAAATTTAATGAGATCTGGCCTGAGTTTTTGTATGAAAAAACAGGAATTGGACTAGATGAAGTCTTTTAAAGAACTCTTCAAGCCCTTGCCTTAGTTTTCTCATATGTAAAATAAAGGGATTGAATTAGATAATCTTTAAGGTTCCTTCTGTCCATGTTTCTAATGTTAGAAGATGCTTAGATACTAGTGGCAGATGTTTTGCCTGCTGTTGTTAGGCTTTAACAATTGAAGCAATGTATAATGCTTTTATTTCTAAGCACAGAAACATGTAACATACAACGAGAATTCCTTGATGCATCATAATGGGCATTTATATTGTTTCTATTCCTTCAAAGATAGAAACCTCTAAATTGTGTCACTGATTTAAGTTATGTGACAACCTTATTTTCTAATTCCTTCTGTTTCATATTTTAAAACAAAATTTGCTTTTTATTAGGAAATGTCAGTGATGCATTTGAATTCTACATGCCTTTGAATGAGGCTGCTAAAATCACAAAGAAGAAGAAAAAGGTAAGATATAGATAGAGAAAGAAGCAACTGGTTAATTTAGGATTGTACTAAGGGCAGATGCCCAAAGGTAGCCAATACGAGGGGAAAAACAGTTTGGAAATAATTTTGAGATTAAAAAAAAAGAATCACATGACTAGGAAATCAGCTTTTTGTGGAATCTATAGTTCACTTAATAATCATAGGGATGTGGTTAGAAGGCCATATTAGGTCTGTGTGATTCAAATTTGTCAGGTGAAAGAGGTAAATAATTGAGAAAAATGTAACAGGTAATTGATGTAGTTCGAGAAAAGAACTATGTATTTCATAGGAAAAGGGAACATTTTCTTTGCTGTTATCAAATATTATTTTGTTTTCTTTCTGACTAATGTAATTAATTTGATTCATTACTTTTTATTTCCTTTTACTTTTTAAATTTTTTCCCACTTGTATTTTATTTTTTCCAATTATATGCAAAGATAATTTTCCATGTTATTATTTTTTTAAGATTTTGAGCTTCAAATTTGTCTCCCTGCCTCCCTCCATTTCCCTCTCCCCAAGATAGCAAGCAGTCTGATATTAGCTATACGTGTACTAATTAATCATGTTGAGAAAGAAGAATCAGAGCAAAAAGGAAAAACCACTGGAAAGAAAAAAACAACAAAAAACGTGAAAATAGTATGCTTTGATCAGCATCCAGACGCCATAGTTCTTTTTCTGGATGTGGATAGCATTTTCCATCTTGAGTCATAAAGGGTACACTTTGCTGTAATAGTCTTAGTGTCACTGAGCTCTGAATGCACATCCCATTTCCTAGAGATGGAAAAATTCTGAAGTTGAAAATCATCAGAATTCAGCTTGTTTCACAGAATCTTACAGTTGCAAAGGACCTTTGAGGTCATCTAATCTATCTTATACCTAGTCAAGAATGCCCAAACAACAACACTAGCAAGTAGCCATCTAGTCTTTGCTTTAATACCTATAACTGGGTATGGAGAATTGGGGACAAGAATTTCTGAGCCCTTTCTAAGTTTTCATAACTGTATCCAAGTTAGTAGCATTGATTGAGTAATATCCTTTTACATTTTCTATTCTTTATGCTAAATATCCCCACTTCATTTAATCCTTGTGTCAATCAAAAAGCATTTATCAAGTACCTACTATGCCAGGTATGTGATCTTAACATTCTGTTGGAGAATGCCAAATATAGATAAACACACATATATGTATATTTATACACACAATTGCAAGGTAATTTTTTGTGAGAATGAGAGCATTAGAAGCTGAGGGAATTGGGAAGAATTCTTCATGTAGAAGGTTGCAAAACTTTTGCTATAGGGTCTTCAATTTCTTGACAAGGACTTTATAATCCCTAACAATGCTTTCCAGGATCCATCTAGCCATATCTTCTTTCCTCATGAATCCCCAGAAGTGTGTAGTATAGGAGTTATCAGGGTTGACCTGGAAAGTTCTCTTTATATTCTGAGAAGAGAGTGGAACTCCATTTTTAATATGAGACCAGTAGATACATGCCAAGATACTCCTGTTTGCAAATGACATCGTGCTAATTTCACCAAACCCAGAACAGCTATAGAACCTCCTAAATAAGATCCATAATCACGCAAAAGAGTTCTGCCAAATATAGTCAAAACCAAATGGCCAAAGATTATCTGTTATTCAGACTGGGATATACAGTTGGATAGACAAACAATAGAACCTGTCTAGTGCACATAACTCAGATAAAATATATAGACAATGATCTGGGTTGAACCTTGAACGGGAATGGGAGGCTGGGCTGGATTGTCTTTGAGAAGTTTTTCACTAAAACAAAGGCTTATCTTTTTGACACTAGTATTCTTCTATTGACCTATGTATGAATATCAGAAATACTAAATTCTCCAAGGATTTGAAGTTTCAGACTACCCAAAAGGCAAGGGAGATGTGCAAGATGATCATGAGGAGACTGCAGTGTGTTACAGATGTAGAAGCAGTGTAAATTATGTAGTCAAGAAATGACAAGAAAAAAATGTGGGCTGGTCATGTTGTAAATCACATGCTCACATTGGTATACATGCATTTTCAAGAGCTCCAGAGGAGAGATTGTAGCATTTTGGATGGATTGTTTAAGTTGAACTTTGAGGAAGATCTGAATAGGAGTCAAATAAGGTGAGCAAATAGATATGGATTGAGATCTATGTCATCAATAGAGGGAGTATCCACAGTGATGAAATCACAGATCCATTGAAGCCTCAATACAGCTAAAAAAATGCTAGATGAGGTCTCTTCTAAAGAGTAACAAGACTCATGAATGAATTTTAAAGTATCATTTGAAAGTTATCTTTGGATATAGCTGTCCACATGATGCTTTTTATGAGAGTTGAATTCTGTGAAAAGTCTAAGACAATTATACATCTGTAACTGGGATATTTAAAACAAAAACAAAATCAAAACCAAATGAGCCAGAGCTGTCCTAAAAGCACAGAATCTTAGAATTGGAAGGCACTTCAGAAGCAAGTTAGACCAACTTGTAATTGGATAAAAATTCTCATTCCAACACATTCAACAAATGGTCATCTAGATTTACTTGAAGACTTCTAGTGAGGGTAAACACCATACCCCATGAGATAACTTATTCAGTTTTTAATTCTAGTTATTAGGAAGTCTTCCCTAATATTAGCTTAAATTAGCATGTTCTCACCTTCCACTCTTTGCTTCGGGTTTTGTTCTCATATTATTTAATACACTCTATTTTATCAGATAAAGATGTAAAGTGATTTGCCCAAGTCATATAGCTAGTAAGCTATAGAGGTGGCATTTGAACCCAGTTCTGCCTCTTAATCCATACTCTTTCTTCTGTTGTCATGAATTTATTCATATGTATAGTTTATGGCCTTTGATATTGATAGATGAAAAAATCAGTATTTAGACAAATTTACTACAAAGAAAGAAATAATGGGGTGGGGAGCCAAGATGGTAGAGTAGAAGAACAGACCTGCTCCAGCTCTCTCCACATAGACCATGAAATACCTATAAAAATTACTCTAAACCAATTCTAGAGCAGCAGAAGCCACAAAATGACAGAGTAAAACAGAGTTTCAACCCAAGATAACCTAGAAGGCTGACAGGAAAGGTCTGTCGCATTGGGCTCAGAGTAGAGACTGGAGTGGACAGGACAGGGTGCAGAGTCACAGGTAGCAGCTGTGGTTCCCAGATTTCTCAATTCACAAACGCCAAAGAGTTTTAGAGGTCAGTAAGAAAGCTCTTTCACCTGGGTGAGAGGGGAGCAGGGTCCAGCCCCAGGGTGGCAGCAGCAACCACTTTTGGAGTCCTTGGCCTAAAGACCCTGGGGGATGGAGCAGCTGATCTGGGTCTCAGTCCTGAGTGGTGCTCCTGGAGTGAGGAGGAGTTCTGGCATGGTGGAACTCGTGGTGACAGTGGAGAGGAAATCCTACTCGCAGATCCTGGGCAGAGAAGACTGCTTGTGGTTGCTCACAGACCAGAGTGTAGGTCAGGAGAAGAGTAAACTCTT
Organism: Bettongia penicillata ogilbyi; assembly: GCA_023548195.1. NCBI lineage: Eukaryota > Metazoa > Chordata > Mammalia > Diprotodontia > Potoroidae > Bettongia > Bettongia penicillata. The sequence continues at coordinate 5,535,265 of JAJHZJ010000090.1, read as the reverse complement.
CTCCCTTGATTGTGCCACCCTGGAGAACCTGAGAACTTACAAGTCCCTAGAGAGATCTCAGAGAACAGCTGCATGAAACCTCTGAAGCCTAGGATACTATAGCTTACACTTGACAAAGGATTCAAAAGTCAAGTAAATGACTGGGAAAATGCCCCAAAAAGGGAAGAAATAAGACTATATAGAAGGTTGCTTTCTTGGTGAACAGGTATTTTCTTCCATCCTTTCAGATGGGGAAGAACAAAGCATACCATTAGAGGAAGACATCAAACTCAAGGCTTCTACATGCAAATCCTCCAAAAAAATATGCAACGGTCTCAGGCCATGGAAGAGCTGAAAAAGAATTTTGAAAATCAAGAAGATAGAGGAAAAATTGGGAAGAGAAATGAGAGTGATGCAAGAAAATCATAAAAAGCAAGTCAACATCTTACTAAAGGAGACCCAAAAATGCTGAAGAAAATAACACCTTTCAAAATAGACCAACTTAATTAAATGGCAAAAGAGATCTAAACAGCCAATGAGAAGAAGAATGCTTTAAAAAGCAGAATAGACTAAATGGAAAAAGAGGTTCAAAAGGTCACTGAAGAAAATAGTTTTTTAAAAAATAGAATGGAGCAGATGAAAGCTAATGACTGAGGAACCAAGAAATTACAAAACACAACCAAAAGAATGAAAAAATAGAAGACAATGTGAACTATTTCATTGGAAAAAACAACTGACTTGGAAAATAGATCCAAGGGAGGTAATTTAAAAATTATTGGTCTATCTGAAAGCCATTATTCAAAAAAAGCCTGGACATCATCTTACAAGAAATTATCAAGGAAAACTGCCTTGATATTCTAAAACCAGAGGGTAAAATAGAAATGGAAAGAATTCATCAATCAACTCCTAAAAGAGGTTCTGAAAGAAAAACTCCTAGGAATATTGTAGCCAAATTCCAGAGTTCCCAGGTCAGGGAGAAAATATAAGCAGCCAGAAAGAAACAATTCAATTAGAAACACAATCATGATAACACAAGATCTAGCAGTTTCTAAAGTAAGGAATTGGAGGGCTTTGAATATGATATCCCAGAGGCCAAAGGAGCTAGAATTACAACCAAAAATCACCTATCCAGCAAAACTGAGTGTAATATTTCAGGGGAAAAAATGGAATGCCAGTAAAATAGGGGACTTCCAAGCATTCCTGTTGAAAAGACCAGAGCTGAATAGAAAATTTGACTTTCAAACATGAGAATCAAGAGAAACATGAAAAGGTAAACATGAAGGAGAAGCCTTAAGGAACTCATTAAAGTTCAATTGTTTGCATTTTTACATGGAAAGATGTTATTTGTAACTCGAGATCTTTTTCAGTATTAGGGGGAATGTATATGTGTGTAGGTATGTATATGTACATGGCTGTATGTATACATACATAGGAGAGCACAGAGTGATCTGAATATGAAGGAAGAATACCTAAAAAAAAAATTTACTATTGACTGGAATGTACTAGGTGTAAGAGAAAGGAAGAGGTAGAAAGTAGCAAATCATCTCACATAAAAGAGGGAAGAAAGAGCTTTTACAGGGTAGGGGAAGAAGGGGGAGATGAAAGAAAATAATTGAGCCTTACTCATGGAATTTGACATTAGGAAGAAGTAACACACTCAATCGTACATGGAAATCTATTTTACCCTGCAGAAAGGCAAGGGGGAAGGGGATAGGGGAGGGAAAATAATAGAAGGGACAGAAAATTGGGGAAAGGTATAATTAGAAGCAAACACTATTGTGGGAGTTCAGGTCAAGGGAGAGAATGGAAATAAATGGAGGGCAGGCTAGGAGGGAGGGAAATGTGCTTAGTCTTTTACAACGTAACTATTGTGGAAATGCTTTTCATTGTCACACATGTATGATGTGTGTTGAACTGCTTGTTTTCTCAATGAGTGTGGATGGGGAGGGAGGGAGAAAATATGGAACTCAAAGCTTTAGTAATGAATGTTAAAATTTGTTGTAGCATGCAACTGGAAATTAAGATACACAGGTAATGGGGAACTGAAATCTATTTTGTCCTACAGGAAATAGCAGGGAAGGGGGATGGAAGAAGAGTGGGTAATAGAAGGGAGGACAGACTGGAGGAAGGGGTGTATGGGGTGCATGCTGTTCTGGGGTGGGGGTGGGGAGAGATGGGGAGAAAATTTTGAATTCAAATTCTTGTGGAAGTGAATGTTGAGAATTGAAAATAAATTACATATATTAAAAAAAGAAAAAGATAAGGAGTCATGGTCAATTATATATGCTTATACATGCAGGGCTTTTCAAAAGAAACCTCATCTAGGACTGACAACAGAAATGCTAAAGTTTACTTTGAGAAAATGATGTCCAACCTAGAAATGGGTTATGAAAGGGGGCAGAGCCAAGATGGAAAGACTAAAAGCATGGACCTTCTTGAGCTCACCCCACCTCAACCGCCCTGAAAATACCTATAAAAATGACTGTAACTAAATTCTTGAGCTGAAGAACCCAAAAAGTGACAGAGTGAGACAAATTCCAGGCCTGGAGAGCCTGGAAGGTCTACAGGAAGTGTGGACTGGGAGCAGAGTGGAGCTCAGTCTGGTGTGGGTTGCCAGCACAGAGTGGGTTGGAGCAGGCCTCCATTCACAACTGTGGCAGTTTCCAGATTTCTCAACCCACAGATGTCAAAAAGCATAGAAGGTTAGTGGGAAAACTATCAGACCAGAGTGGGGGAGGGGCACAGGTCAGTTAGGATCTGGCCCTAATCCTGGGGTGGAGGAGGTGGTGGGACTGAGCAGTGGCAGCAGCCACAGCTTCCAGGACTTTTGAGTTCACAGATGGTGGGGGATTTAACAACTGATACAAAACCCCTGAATCCTGGGACAGCATACCAACCCCCACCCCTACTCCTACCCCCAGTGGAAGCAGAGTCCTACCTTGACAAAGTTAGAAAGTCAAGTATTTGTCTGGAAAGATGAACAAAGAAGAAAAAAGTCAAACTAGAGTCTTACTCTGGTGATGAAGAAAAAAACATAAAACCAGCAGATAACAAAGTGAAAGCTCCTACATCAAAAGCTTTCAAGAAAAATATGAATTGGTTGCAGGCCATGGAAGAGCTCAAAAAGGATTTTGAAAATCAAGTAAGAGAAGTAGAAAAATTGGGAAGAGAAATGAGAGTGATGCAAGAAAATCATGAAAAACGAGTCAACAGCTTGTTAAAGGAGACCCCAAAAAGTACTGAAGAAAATAACACTTTAAAAAAATAGACTAACCCAAATGGAAAAAGAGGTCCAAAAAACCATTGAGAAAAATGCCTTAGAAAACAGGATTGGCCAAATGGAAAAAGGAAGTCCAAAACCTCACTGAAGAAAGTAATTCCTTAAAAATTGGAACGGAGCAAATGGAAGCGAAGGACTTTATGAGAAATTAAGAAATTGTCAAACAGAATCAAATGAATGAAAAAAATAAAAGATAATGTGAAATACCTCATTGGAAAAGTCTGGATAATAGATCCAGGAGAGATAATTTAAAAATTATTGGACTGCCTGAAAACCATGATCAAAAAAAGAACCTAGACATCATCTTTCAAAAAATTATCAAGGAAAAATGCCCTGATATTCTAGAACCAGACGATAAAATAGAAATGAAAAGAATCCACTAATTGCCTCCTAAGAGAAATTCTAGAAGGAAAACTCCTGGCCAAATTCCAGAGTTACCAGGTCAAGGAGAAAATATTACAGCCAGCTAGAGAGAAACAATTCAAGTATCATGGAACCACATTCAGGCTAACACAAACACAAGGTCTAGCAGCTTCTACATTAAGGGATTGAAGGGCTTGGAATATGATATTCCAGAGGTCAGAGGATCTAGGATTAAAACCAAGAATCACCTACCTAGCAAAACTGAGTATCATACTCCAGGAGAAAAAAATGAAATTTCAATGAAATAGAGGACTTCCAAGTATTTTTTATAAAAAGATGGTAGCTGAATAGAAAATTTGACTTTCAGATACAGGAATCAAGAGAAGCATGGAAGGGTAAACAAATCATAAGGGACTTTTTAAAGTTGAACTGTTTACATTCTTACATGGAAAGATGATTTTTGTATCTCATGAGACCTTGCATAGTATTAGAGTAGTTGAAGGAAATATAGATAGAGGGCACAGGATGAGTTGAATATGAAGGAATGATACCTAAAAATAAAGGGGTGAGAGAGGAATATATTGGGAGGAGAAAGGGATAGAATGGAGTAAATTATCTCATATAAAAGAGGCTTGAAAAAAGTTTCACAATGGAGCAGAAGAGTAGGGAGGTGAGAAGGAATGAGTGAACCTTCCTTTCATCGAATTTGCTGAAGGAGGGAATAACATACACACTTAATTGAATATCTTACCCTACAGGAAGGTAAGGGGGAAGGTGATAAGGGGCATAGGGAGATAAAAAGGATGGCAGACTGGAGGGAATCAGAATGCATGCCACATAGGGGTGGGGGGAGTGGAGAGATAGGGAGAAAACCTGGAACTCAAAATCTGTGTAAATGAATGTTTAAAATTAAAAATAAATAAACTTAAAAAAAAATAAATTGGTTATGAACAATTAGTGCAATGTTAGAGAAAAACTCAAGGTAGATTTTAGGTCTGTGTTTCAATAAAGAGTGAGAATCCAAAGAATATTCTGATGAATGTGCATCATGGTGAAGTTATTCCTTAATAATGAACCTCTTTAAAGGTTTTCAACAAATTGATATTCCTTATGGTGTTTATCTTTTTAGCATGCAGCATGGGACAGTGTATACAAAGTGATTTCCAAGATGCTGAATGAAAATAAAAAAATCAGAGACAGAATGAACTTCAAACAGGGTTGTGCTGAAAGTAGGTAATACTTTATTTGAGATTGAGAAACTTCTATTATAGGTTTTGGTCACAAAATAAAAGTGCTGGTACATCAGCAACTCTCATAATTGTCATGTGCAGAGTGCAGAGTCACAAATTTCTGTTTCTTGTAATCATTACTCTTTTTAATTAGATCTCCCTTTACTATATTTTTAAAGTATGCTGTCTAGAACTGGTGGGTGGGGAAGAAGGTTTGTATGAGTGGGAGATATGCTACCAAGTACAAAGGTATTCGTTCTATTTAAAACATAGCAGGGAAATGGAATAGTCTGGTTTCTTCTGATAAAAATATTTCAAATTCCAGTACTTTTTGACTTCATCTGATGAAGTAAAACATCCTGTCCTTGTGTGAACTTTTGTAAGTTACTTAATTTTTTTGGGTCCCAGTTTCCTCATGTGTAACATGAAGGGATTAGACTAGATGGACCTCCAAAGTCCCTTTAAGTTTATAATTCCATGTTTCTTTCCTTAAAGATAGAGTGCAGCCCAAACCCTTTAATAATAGCCTTTACATAACTACTTCCAGATAATCAAAGTGCACATTTACACTGTTGTTATAGTTGACGTTATTGTAATTTAGAGGTGTTAATGTAGCTAAAGTACATTGAGAAATAAATACTATATTAAGAAAAGTGAAAAATTCTGTGTCTACAATGCTTGGTGTACAGGGCAGGGGAGAGACAAATATAGCTATTAACTGTTTTGATTTTATTTATTCTATTTTTTCCTCAGGAGAAAATGTAAACCATAATGACCTTATATAACCAGCATATATAACCACCAAAGAATCTGATCTTGCATGTCTGTACTATAGTTGCAATAGGTTCAGTAATACTTTGTTTTAAGTAATTGGTAAAGTTGTACCATAAGTTGATTCTTACCATAAAATGGTTGTTTAACAAAATTCTAATTTGTAAGCAGTAAACTGCCAGGAACTTACTACTGTTGGCCTGAATTTGTATGCAGTGATAGTGTTCTTAATGGCAAAAAAGGGTAAAAATATGGTACTAGCGTGAACATATATAACTTTTCTGATCTAATTTTAAATTGGAATGACATGGACATTTTACCTTACCTCCCTCCATCTCTTTTTAAAAATAAAATGAAGAAAAGAATAACTTGAAAATACAGGGGGATTTTACTGAGGGCAGTGAGATGGGCCACCCTAGGAATGTCTGAGGTCCAGACGGTAGCTGGATTCATTTGATGCAAACGACATATATCATGAGTGTTGAGAAAAGGTCTGATGGTTAGGTGCTGGAGAATCCAGAAGAAGTGATGAGGCCTCTGATCTTGATAGGGTATTTGAATTTTGTATGCAGGGTAGTAGTCTCAGAAGAAATTGGACAAATGGAACAAGGGGCTCATTTTGACAGGTGGGAGACAGACCAGAGAGATGCATTGATAGTGAACTGTCTGTGATATGCATTTTGGGGTTCTTTCCCAAAGATTTTATTATAGAGTCTGGTAGGTTTGAGAGCATGTTGAGAGCAGGGATGTTATTCTTGGTATTGTTTGAGGATGAATGAATGAATAAAGCATTTTTTAAGTGCTTAGTATGTGCAGAGCACTGTACCAAGCACCAGGGGTACAGATTGAAAAGCAAGAGAGTCACTCCTTGCAGGAAGCTCACATTTTAATGGGGGAGACACATAAGGAAGCTTTCAGCTGCAAGTCAGATGGAAAAGTTCCATGTTCCTTAGAGTGCAGTAGTGAAGCAGATTCACTAAAAGTAGTGAATGCCTCTTCTTGAATGTTATTTCCACTGATAACATTTTGTCAGTGTCTGATGCTAAACCATTTGACAGTGCCAAGGACTTTGGCAGTGAAAATTTTCTTTTCTTCAGTAGTTGTGCCTGTAGCACCAGTCTGAACAGTTGCCAGGCTGCAGATCCGCAAGGGCTGATTCCCAAGATGATGGCTGAGTTCACTGGGCTAGGAGTATTGCTATTCCTAAGGTTTTTGGCCTCAGAGTCCTTGGCTGTCTCCCTCGGTCTAACAGTAAATGGTGGTCAAGGTGGTGGTGTTGGTTTGACCTGTCCAACTTAATGCTTCTCCCTCAGGGTGCTATACTGCTTTAGCTAAGCTGGCTTGTCTGTCCCTTGTGTGGCATTGTGGTGGGGATGACTGACCCTCTATTCCTTGGAAATTATTTTCTGGATGATAATCTTAAAGTTTGGACTCGAAACCCTAATGTTCTAGGGCTGCCACTTTTAGGGATCCTTCACCCACCTGTCTATTGGTGGTATTTGATGAGTTATTGCTAGGAGCTGATGAGGAAGGTAGATTGCTTCTCCACAATGATGACAAATATAGTAGTCTGGGTAGGTCAGAGGAATCAGGATCATCCATATTTCTATCAGCTTTTGCAAAAAGTCCGACATTAAATAAGGAGAAAAGTGGCTTGGAATTTCTAAGATGAAACTGAAAAAGAAATTAAACAAAATTAATTCTCATCATCAAGTATTTTGTGTGGCTGCCCTAAAGTGGCTTATACAATGTTAAATATATTAAGTTGACAAATACTAAAGAATAAAAACAGATGAATGCTTTTAAAAGCCTATTCATAGGAAAACTGTCATTGAAGGTGATATTTTCCATATGTTTTTTATTCATCCTAGATAGTGATGTGGTCCAGAGTACAGAAGAGGAATCTTCTGGGTGAGTACTAGGGTAGATTATAACCTGTGAGTTAAAATATAGATGGGTTTAATTTTCTTCCCTTTTACTGCCAAATTTCTGTTACCTGGGGTTTGCACCTGTTGCTTGCTTTTATTTCTTGAATTAAACATTCATTAAATGTCTGTTGTGTAAGGCATGGTGCTAGGTGTGGGGTGAAATACAAAGTGGAATGAGTGATAAAGCATTTATTAAATATTTACTGTGTGCCAGGTATTGAACTAAGCAAGTAGAAGTGTAAAGATAAGATATAGGCAATATACAGTAGTATTGGTTTGGCTATGACTAGAAACTGATACAGAGGCCTATTTCTGGGCAATATAGGGCAGAAGTTTGCCCATCAAGTTCCACTATCCTAGGTCAGAGTCTGAGGGTTTTGTGGGAGGGATACATTTGGCGTTCAGGCTACGTGGGCAGCCCTTTGGAGTTGTGTTCTTTGCAATTGTGTTTGAATGCTTGACAATTATGCTTGAGAGAGAACCTCAGTGTCCCAGTACTTTATCTTGCCAGGTGACCGTCAGAATCTTCCTAAGTCAATTCAAATGGAAGAGATTCATTTTCTTGGCATGGTGCTGCTGGACTGTCCAGGTTTCATAGACTGAGCAGGTTTCACAGGCATACGATGAGGTCAGCTCAATGGCTCTGTAGACCCTATTTGGTAGGCAGTCTAATGCTTCTTCTCTCCCGTACTTTCCTTTGGAGTTTCCCAAACACTGAACTAGCTCTAACAATGCATGAGTCAATCTCATCATCTATGAGTACATCCCTGGAAGGTATACTTCCAAGGTAAGTGAACTTATTCTCGACTTTCAACATTTCTTCATTTTCTTTAACCTGTTTCCACATATGAATGGTGTGGTGCTGGCTGGTGGAGAACCTCTGTTTTCTTCGTATGGTTAGACTAAAATTAGCACAGGCAGAGACTTAGTCTGTACTTTGTTGCCTCTGCCTCTGAGGCCCTCAGAGCTGGGAGAAACAAATAAGGGTGATGCTAGAGAGGAGCTGAAGCAAACTAGGTATTGTGAAGGTAAGTAAGTGAAAGAATGTATTTCACTCATTGAAGGAATGGGGTAGGGGTAATGTCATAAAGTCAGGAAGGCAAGATGTGGAGGGCTGAATATCAGGAACAAAAAGACCAGTTTAGTTACTGCATAGTTTGCATTGTAGGGGACAGTGTTTAATAAGATTGGAAAATTAGGTTGGGACCAGGTTACAAGGAGTGATGAATATATAAAAAAAAAGGAGTTTAATTTGCTCCTATAGGTTATAGGAATTTATTGGTTAGAGTGATGATGTGTCAGATCTATGCATTAGGAAAGTCAGTTTGACAGCTTTATGGAGGATGGATTACAGGGGAAAAACTTGAAGGAAGTCAGCCAACTAGGAATCATCGTCTAGGTGAGAGGTGATGAGGGCTTGAACCAGCGCTGTTATAAGAGGAGAGGAAGGGATGAAAGCAAAAGATGTTGTGGAAGTAGAAATGATAAGATTTAACAACTAATTAGAGAGATATATAAGGGGAATGAGAATGAAGAGGAAAGAATGACACCAAGATTGAGAACCTGAGTGACTAGGAGAATAGGGGTATCCATTAGAGAAATAGGAAAGTCTGGAAGAAGGTAGGTTTTTAAGGGAAGATAATGTGAGTTTGCATGCATGACAGGATAATGATTCAGGCAGACTTGAGTTCAAAGCAAGCCTCAAAACACTTATCGTGTGACCTTGGGCAAGTCACTTAATCTCCACTTGTCTCAGTTTCCTTAACTATAAAATTGGGGTAATAACAGACTATCTTGCATGATTATTGGCAGTATTCTTGAATGCAACAAAATGTAAACTTTAAAAAAAATTCTAATTTTCTTTCTTATTATTGTGTAATTTAATACATTCACATTGATAGTTATAATTTTAAAATTTGTGTTTTCTTCTGTTAACATAAATATAGAGTTTTATCTGGATCTCTAGTTGCATTGGGATAAGCAATTCCCAACGAGGATCCTCTGTTAATAGAGATTAACAACTGCCCTGCAATTTATTGTCTTAAGAAAATGGAGCACAAATGGTTTAAGTGACTTGTACAGTCACATAGCAAATATGTCTCAGAAGCAGGACTTCTGAATAATCATACACACACACATATGTATATGTGTGTACATCTATCATTGCTCGCTCTTTCTGTCTGTCCATCTGTCCATCCATCCATCCGTCTATCCATCTATCTATATATGTCCTCCAAATTTTGAAGCCTTCTAGCCATCCATTGTACCATACCATGGTACCATCTGTGTGTATATTCACACACACACATACAGACATGTATATGCACACACATACCCTGTTGTAAAATGTATATTTATAGTATGCATGTGTACATATAGTTCCTGTTTTAAAATTACATATGTATAGGTTTGAGTGCATATGTGTTGCACATTATGTGTATATGTACATACAGATACACTAATAGATATATATTTCTTTTTTTTCTCCCTCATATACATACTTGGTTTCTGTTGTTGGTGGTGTTTTGGGAATTCTCTAGATTTATGCCTTCCTATTTGCCTCTAGTTACTTTGGGCAATTTTTTTTCTGTGTGATTTCTTGAAATATAGTATTTAGGCTTTCTTTTTTATGGTTTGTTTCTAAAAGATATATCCTTAGATTATCTTTATGTGTTTTATCTTTTAATTGTATATCCTTGTTTTGATTAGTGCTATCAATTTTTGTCTTTTGATTTTGTTCAATTAATTTTTCTTCCTCATCAGCCTTTTTGCATTGTTATTCCCGTTTTCAGAAAAATCTATGGTTACAGAGTACCTCTAACTTTTGGTTTAAATTTTCCAGTCTTCAGGTTTTTTTTTTTTTTTTTTTTTCTGTAAGACCTCACATTTTTGTTTGATATTTCCACTTAATCCTTTGATTATTCTACTGAGTTGCTGTGGCGCCTTGCAGAATATTTTTTCAGGATTTAAAAATTCACATTCAGTGAAGCAAACAACAAACATTTGATGAGTTCCTGTTATGTACTGGTTATTGTACTAGGTATATAGAGAGAGCATGGAGTAGCGAATAGAGCACTGGACTTAGATGTGTAGTAGATATTTGACTTTGAATAACCTCTCTGGGCCTCACTTTCCCTAACTGTAAGATGAAAGGATTGAACTTGATGATTTCTAAGGTCCTTTTCCAAGATAATCTATTATCCTACCCTTAAGGAGCTTGCATTTTATCAAAAAAGTCAGTATGTACGTAAATAAGTATATTATACTGGCATTTATATATAGCACTTCAGGGTTTGAAAATCATTCTCATTTGATCATTCTAATGAAGTCACAGCTGTTATCCTCATTTTAAAGATGAGTTAACTGAGACTGACAGAGTCTAAATAACTTGACAAAGATTAGACATCTAGTGAGTATCTAAGACAGCATTTGAATTCAGCTGTTCCCTACATCAAGTCCAAAACTATCCATTGCATCACCTAATTGCCAATATACTCAAAATTGATACAAAATAATATGTTAATTGTGTTGAAGTTTTTCTGCTTGCCTATTTTCCTTACCTTTTCTTTACCTGAAAAGTAATTCTTCTTTAAGCTTACTTGATAGATTCCTATCTTTTTTTCTGCCTCCCTATTTAGTTTTGTGGCCATTTTCAGCTTCTTTCATTTTGTGGATATGAAATTGAGCAGAGCCTTTTACTCTGCCATCATAACAGAACCCCAGATTTCTGTAAGCTCCATTCATGTCTCTTATTATAATTTTCTTAATAATGTTGATTATTGTTTACATTTTAAAAATGTATATTCTTTTGAAAATAACTTTTTTGCATTGTTCCTTCTTTTCATGTTGACTCTGGTACTTTAGCTATTTCGTTTGTTCTGTGAAATTTTTCAAAATTAGAGATGCTTTCTTTAGTTTGCTCATATAAAAACATACATTCATTATCTTGTGGTCTTTTCAGCCATTGTTGTTGTTATTGCTGCTATTATTCATCTTCCTCCTTCATTCTTCCTCCTCTTCATCCATATGATTATCCTCATTCATATGACCACTCTGTTGTAAACTTTAACTCAGTCATCTTGACTGAAAGTCTGAGAGACTATGTCTGTTGAGAATGTACAGAATAGAAGAGGGAGTCAGCACCACTATCTGGCTCTGAGGTACAGTGCCTTAGAGATTAGTTTTACTTCATGTTGGAGATATGCCTCTATCCTAAGTTTGAGGGGATTTCCCTCAGAAGTAAGCTAAAGCGTTTTCAGTTTCTGTAGAGCCTATAGTAACAGGGTGCAGGAGTTTTATCTCAATATCAGGGATCTCCATCTGTTGTGTGTGTGTGTGAGAGAGAAAGACACACAAAGATGGACATAGAGACCAGGTAAGAGGAAAGAGGAAAGACAGAGAGAAAAGCTGGGAGTCTTTTTATATATTTTATTTAGAGACCTTTGAAAAATGGGTAGGTTTCTTATTCCCATCAGTTAGAAATAAGGTAAGAATTGTACTGCATTATGACTTCTTTCCTTGGAATATTATCAGGCAGATATGTGTACAGATTTTCTCACTACATCATATAACTTTTTTTTTTCCATTGAAACTTCTGTGGTAATGAGAGTGTATGTAACAGAGATGGTATAGTGGCTAGAGCCCCAGGCCTGGAAAAAGAGAAACCTGAATCCTCAGATACTAATTAGCTGTGTGATCTCTGGGCAGGTTGCTTAATCTTTATTTTCTTCAGTTTCCTTATCTGTAAAATAGAGATAATAATAGCACATAATGAGGTAATTGTAAAGTGCTTAGCACAGTGCCTAGCACAGTATATAAATATTAGTTATACATGAATGTTTCTATTATGCAATGGTGTGTGATTTCATCAGAAATAGCTACTTCTGTCCATACAAATCACAACTCTTTCATACCTCTTGAAGACCACATATTCTGTTGCTGTGCTTACAACAGTTCATGGTATAGTGACTATTCTGTTGGTAATGATGCCTTCCCTCCCTATCCCCCCACCCCTTCAATATACACACAATTTCCCTAGGATGTGGTGTGTGGTGTGTCTTTCATCTTAGGACCACTAAATACTCAAAGTACTTTCAATTAGGTCAGCCTGCCAAGAGCTACTATCAGAGTTTATTGAGTACCCATGCTCTCACCCACACTATGAGGAAGCATCAGAGGAGAACTTAATGATATCCTGAACATTAATGTGCCTCCACTGTATTGGTGTGTAATAAATATAATGCTGATTGCTACTTCCAAAGCTGACCTTTCATGAGGGCATAATAATTAGGGTTGTATTTATTCACATTCTGATTCGTATTGGCAATAGTTGAGCTGTTTTAAAATTAAGACTGTATATGGGAAAGCCTAATTCAAATAATTTTGAGGAGCTTCTAGAAGGTTGTGAAGTATATGCCTCCAAAAAGCAAAGCTTAATACCCCTAATTCTTAGAAGTGAAATGGTTCAAATAACTCTACTGGCATGTTGGTTGTTATATATGTTTTGGGAGAGTAAAAGGGGAATTTCCTTGAAAATGGAGAAAGGTAGATGAAATTCCTTCTTTTTGTGTTATCCAGGAAGAGCAACTCATCATGAAATGACTGATAAACGTTCAAAAATGGAAGAGAGCAAAACGAGTGGATGGATACTGACAGCATCATTTGGATTTCATGGAACGGTTTAGTTTAGTTTCCCTACCATCTGGTATAGACAATTAGTTTCTCCCACTCCTTACCCCTGAAAACTTTAGTTTTATTCCAGTTTTGACTAATGCCATCAGATCTTGAGAATCTACCTCCCACTTAAGAAAGACAGGTAGAAAAGTGACTCTTACCTTTTCAATTGTGCACTTTGTTGTCAGCAGGAGTCGTTCTTGGAGATCTACTTAAATCCAAGGAATAAAACATTTCTTTTGTAAAATGAAATTGAAAAATGAGCTGTGAATATTATTGTTCTATGGATTTGTCTAGGTGTCATCTAGGTTTCCCATTGTATATTTTCAAAGACATGAGAGTTTGTGATTATGGTGATTAGGGAGGTCTACCTTGTGCCTTTAATGTACAGCATCTCACCTCTAGTATTAAATTTCTCTGAAGCATCAGAGCAGTATTAAGTTTGTATTGTCCCAAAGCTATAGGGACTTTGAAGTCATAGTTCACATATTTGCAGTATAGTGTGCCCATATGAACCTCCTACTGCTCTTATCCTAGGCAAGATAGATTTGAAGGATGCAGGCCTTGAGTTTAGAAGACTTCTGACTTTAGCATAACTCAAAGAAATGACTTACTGTTGAAGTTTTTGGAGACAGGAGTAGTGGTGGAGGAGGGGGTTCATTTAGGGGAAAAGCTTTTTTTTTCCCGCATTCATAGAAGACATCTACTTTAAGGTGTTTCGGAACAGTTCAGTTAGACCTGAAACCCACTGAAAGACAATGGCCCTGGCAGTCAACCTTATAGTCAGGTGTTTATAAAACCTTTTTAAGTATAATACTTAACTTTTTTTCTAGCAGCTAATGATAGTGACTCTCTTAGGTTCAGGAATTCACAAAAATCCTTACTTTAAACCATAGTAAGTTTGCAGGTAATTCTGATAAAAGATTTCCTTTGAAGTATTCCGCCCCCCCCCCCTCACCTCCCCCCCGTGGACCATTGACTGAAGGTTCAAACTCTTATTTACTGGTGTTATAAGAACCATCAGTCTTTATTATCACTTGGAGATCTGCTTTTCAGGTTCTATTATTACCATTTTTTGAGAGGCCCCAGCCATGTTGCTTACTTCATTACCAGCTCAACTTATTTTCTGGACTATGTTATCTTCTCACTAGTTAACTTGCCTCCTCTGTGTGATTATCAACCCCAACCTTAGCTTTCCAGTTCCCCTTTATATTTTGTCTTCCTTTATCAGAATACAAAACTTGAGAATAGTGTTGATACAAGAAAATTTCTCTTCCTTCTTTGGAGAGATGAGGGGCTGTGGATTGAGAATATTGCATCTATTATTAGATATAGTTGATAGGTTGATTTGTTTTGCTAAACTGCATTTTTTTCCCTTTTGTATTCTTTGTTAAAAGAAATAGCTTGAGGGAAGGGGAGGGAGGATATGTTTGGAAATCAAGGTAATATAAAAGCAAAAGATGCCAATTAAAAAATCTATTTGATTTTTTTGATTTGATTGCTTACAATTTTTGTTTTTCATTGTTCAATGTGATAATATGTATATGCTTTATAAAAATTACTCAAATGGTTTCTAAAGGGGATATACAATTATAAAATCTGAATAATTTACCTAATTTATGGATTAGAAATAAATACAATTGAAAATGGTTTAAAAGCTAGCATATTTATTGTTAGAACAGAACTGTTATTTTCTTACTATTAGCAGTTATAATTGTAATTAATATGTATGTCCTTATACAAAGTAATAAAAAATGAGATAGTAAGAATAAATATGAATAGTACAAATAGAATACATTAATGTAAGAATTACAGTTGTACAATAAAATTTATGTCCTTCTGTAACATGTTCAGTTTAATGTTGGGCATGTAGATTGTTTTCCATTAATATTAAAAATAAGACAGCTGTGAGTATCATAAAGATATTACTAAGTGCAAAGAAGGACACCTTTTTAAAAAAACAAATTGTAACTGGATTTGGTAGATCAAAGGGTATGTTTGATTTTGTGGATCTGTTTCAAGAGTTTTGGAACTTATTTTTTATTTTGGAATTTATTTACTGCAAGTTGAAATATCTATAAACATATCAACATTGTAATAGAGTACCTGTTTCTTCTTAGCTCTGCCAACATTTAATTTTGTCCTTTTGATCTTTTTGTGAAATTTGATGGTATTGTGTAATAAAGTTGCTTTAACTTCTTTTCATGTGTTTATTTAATTGCATTTTTCTGTATAACACTTTGGGTAAGAGACAATACAAGTTGTCTGTTTATGTCCTTTGACCACACCTTCATTGGGGACATATCCCAAGGAACTGATGAATGCTTGTAGATCACATTGAGAGCCTTTGTGGAGTCAGTACAATGTTATCTGTAAACAGGAGCATCTGGGGAACCTTTCTATCTCTCTATCTATAATCCTTCCTTTGGATTTTGTTTAGGTCATCCTCCATGATAGTAGGAACACTTTTGGTATGCATGTATCTATCTCCTTTTTTGTGAATTTAAAAAATATTGTCAGTGGGTCATTAAATAAAGTTTTCTGTGACTCTGTCAGCAAAAGAATTTTCCATCAGAGACATCTCTCAAAGAATCTACACATGGGAGACATCTCAGAGAAAAACTTCTATGGCTGCATTTTGCTATGAATCTCTTTTTTTGGTTGTTACAAAAAAACAACAATACATACAATGAAATCTTGTATGCTATGACCACATAAGTCTTCAGCTCAAGAAGCTTCAGTAACTGCCTGTTGCCTCCAGTGTAGCATAAAAATTAAAGCCCTTTACAGTCTGATTCCAACCTATTTTTCCTGGCTGATTACCTAGAGTTGCTTATGCGTTCTATAGTCAAGCCAAATTGGCCCATTTTCTATTCCCCTGTGACATTCTATCTTCTGTCTCTCTTGCCTTTGCATAAGTTGCCTGTCATGCCTAGAGTGTGTTCCTTCTCATGCTTGCCATTTGGGATTCCTTGAACCTTTCAAGACTCAGTGAAGTTGAGTTAGCACCTTCTAGAGGCCTTTCTTAATTTTTTTGATTGTTTAAATATATTCACACATACATAAGCAATATATATGTATATGTATATATGTATGTGTGTATGTATATATGCATATATGTGTATGATACATTTGCTTATCTGTGAACTTGTATTCCCCAGTAGGATATAAGCTTCTTTGAGTCAAAAACTACCTCACTTTTGCTGTAGTACCACCTAGCATAGAGCCTGAAATATCATAGGTACTTAATACTTGTTGATTGCTTTATTTTTATAGATTAGATCTAATTGCTTTTCAGTATTTCATTTTCTTGATTTTGACTGCTGTTTCAACTTTTAGCACATTGAGTAGTGAGATGTTAGAGTCTAGATGTTCTTGTTTCACTGCTTTTAGTTATGAAATTTAATTACCATAGGAAGACAGGAAGTTCCATTTCACTTTTATTTGTTGTCCCTGATGGGGTGATGGGACCTGGACCCCTAAAAGGAAAAGGCCATGTCTTTGAAAGCAACCCCAGTCTCTGAATTTTCCCACACCTTTCAGTAGCCGAGATCACTGGTGCCTCTGTCCAAGGCATCTGACCCACCCTAGCCCACCTAGATCACTAATAAGCTTACTTGACAGTCCAAGGCATCTAGACCCACCCTAGACTACTTAATACTCCTTTCAGTATTGCACTTGGCCCACCCTAGACTACTTACCATTCCTTAAACCCATCCAGATCCTTTCACTGTCCTATTTTGTATATAAACATCAGCTTAATCCCCAATGAATTGCATGTTCAGTAGGAACTCTGCTTCTTTTGGTGTTACAAATAAACCTTGTCATTTGACTGAAAGGTTTGAGTGTGTGAATTCATTCTAGGCAGACATCATCCTGTACCTTGATGTTTTGAGGTTCCCAGCAGCCCCAAACCATATCATTCCCATTTCAGTTTAATCTATAAATGTTCCTGGGATTTTTTTGACTTAGTTGGTCTTCACATCATTCTTTTTATATGTGTTATACATTATTTTATTCTGGTTTTTGAGATGATATTGCTCATAAAATTACCAAAGTAAAATTTTTAACTTGTTAACAAATTCTCTTAGCATTCTTTATCTTTTAGTTTTTTCCTTTTTATGGTTTTAAAGAGAAGCAGTTGGTTTTCTTTCATTTGCTGGTTTGGTAGGTAATTTTCCTTTCTATAATTCTATTCAATGAATGGGCATTACCTCACCCTAAGTGAGTACCTGCGAAGACCTTGGCCTAAAGGACCCAAGGTCTCCCAGTGCATCCTGGGTCAACTCCAGTCATCCTAATGAGTATCTGGCAACTGGATTTGGATGACTCTGGAGGAGAAGTGAGGCTGGTGACCTTACACAGACCTCCTGCACTTAAAGTCATGTGCAAGTCATGTCATCATATCTCTAATGGCATGGTCTTCTTCAGCAACGAAGGATGAACACAGTTTCTCTTGAATTTCCATTTTCTATATTGAGAGAAAATTTTTAAAAAAGTTTTGAAAGAAACTGTTTCGAGGGACAGAGCTAAGATGGTGGAATGAAAGTATGGACTCACCTGAGCTCTTCCACAAATTCCTTTAGATACCTCTAAAAAATGAATCTGAACAAATTTCAGAGTGACAAAATCCACTAGGATACAGAAGGTGGCAGTTTACAGCCCAGGATAGCTTGGAAGGTTGATGGGAAGAATATGTTGCATGGGGCTAGAGGAGCACAGAGTGTGCAGGCGGCACCAGCACAGACTTGACCACAGCCATAACGGAGCAGGAACAGCCCCAAGTGAACTGAATCAGAAATGGCAATGCATTTCCCAAGTCTGTCAGCCCAGGACAGGAGTTCAGTGGAACAGAGTGAGAGAGAAGTGTAGAGTAACAGCAGCAGCCACTCTTGGAGTGCTCAGCCCACAGACTAAATGTTTGAAAGTCACTTACTTGAACTCCTGGAAGTCAAGATGGCGGAGTAACCTGTAAGTGCTCTCACCCTCACCTTGTTGACCTTGAAAAATGTGGGGAATATTGCCCCAGGAAAAATCCTGAAATAATGGAGCCAGAAGAACGGGTAAGCAGTCTTTTAGCTCAGTAGGCTAGGGAGACCACTGGGAAAGGTCCCTCTTGCTGTGGCTGTAAAGGATCAGTGCAGTACTGGAAGCGTCCCAGCAAGAACCACCTAAGTGGGCAAGCAGAAGAGTTTGAGCCCCACAGGGGTGTGGAGTGGGTAAATGCCAACACCAGGACCTCAGGCGTGCCTTAGCACAGCCAGGGGAATTGGGCAGTACCAGCACAGATGGGGTTCACCAGCCACTGAACCTACCTGTGTTCTAGTGCAGACCTAGGAGAGGAGGAGACCTCCCACATCCAGACCGCCTCTTCCCTACACCTCATGCCAGGAGCTTCAGTGTAACCCTGGGGAAAGTCAGATTTCACCTGGCCTTGGCACAAACCAGCCAGCTCAGCACCAGGTTAAGCTGTAGCATTACAAATAACTTCTAACTGAAAGAACCAGAGGCCACAACCCACAAAACCAGAAATCAGGCCCCAAACTCCAAGCATAAGAAATGTGGGACAAAGCCCCTTGTGCCCCAGTATAGAAGTCCACTTTAAAAGCTAGTAAAAAGGCAATCACCATGAGCAAGAAGCAGATCAGAAAAGCAAAACACATAGAATCTTACTACGGGGACAGGAAAGATCAAAATATGAATTCAGAAGAAGACAACACTGACACTACTCACATCTGAAACCTCAAAAGGAGGGTCTGGTGACCTGGTGAACTGGTCTTAAGCCCAAAGAGTATTCTTGGAAGAACTCAAGGATTTTAAAAGCCAAATTTGAGAAGTAGAAGAAAAATTGTCCAATGATTTTAAAAATACAGTTGAGAGAATGAAAAAAAGAATTCACTGAAGAGAACAGCTCCTTAAAGAGTAAAATTCATCAAAGAGATAAGGAGCTACAACACCTAACTGGAAAAAATTGGACAGACAGAAAAGGAAGTACAAAAGCTAACTGAAAAAAACAATTTGTTAAAAATGACAATTGGGCAAATAGAAGCTAATGACTCTATGAAGCATCGAGAATCAATAAAACAAAATCTAAAGAAATAAAAAATGAAAGAAAATGTAAAATAGCACATTGGAAAAACAACTGACCTTGAAAAATAGATCCAGGAGAGAAAAAAAATCAAAGAATTATTGGCCTACTGTAAAGCCAGGGTGGAAAAAAGGAGCCTGGACATCATCTTTCAAGAAATTATCAAGGATAATTACCACTGTTATTCACTATGGTACTAGGAATGTTAACTTTAGCAATTAGAGAATAAAAAAAATGGAAGGAATTAGAATAGGCAAAGAAGAAACTAAGTTATCACTCATTGCAGACAATATGATGATATACCTAGAGAATCAAGTAAAAAATTACTTGAATAAATAATAAAAACCTTTGGCAAAGTTACAGGATACAAAAGAAATCCATAGAAATCATCAGCATTTCTATATATTACAAAGCCCAACAGCAAGAGTTAAAAAGAGAAATTCCATTTAAAGTTATGGTAGACACTATGAAATACGTGGGAGTCCACCTGCCAAAATAAACCCAGGGACTATATGAACACACACAAAACACTTTTAGCACAAATAAATTCAGATCTAAATAATTGAAAAAAACATCAGTTGCTTGTGGGTAGGCCAAACTAATATAATAAAAATGATAATTTTGCCTAAATTAATTTAATTATTTGGTGCCATACTAGTCAAACTACCAAAAAATTATCTTCTTGAGCTAGAAAATATAATACCATAATTTATCTGGAGGAACAAAAGGTCCAGAATATCAAGGGAATTAATGAAAAGAAATGCTAGGAAAGGTGGCTTAGCCATACAGATTTCAAATTGTATTATAAAGCAGCAGTCATCAAAACCATTTGGTACTGACTGAGCAATAGATGGGTAAATCAGTGGAATAGGTTAGGTTCACAAGATACAGTAGTCAGTGATTATAGTAGCCTATTGTTTGGTAATCCCCAGGACCCCAGCTTCTGGGATAAGAACTCATGGTTTGACAAAAACTGTTGGGAAAACTGGAAAATAGTGTAATAGAACTGGGCATAGACCAATGCTTGACACAGTACACTAGAATAAAGTCCAAATGGGTACACAATTTGGGTATAAAGGTTGATACTATAAACTAATTAGGGAGCAAGGAATAGTTTAATTGTCAGATTTATGGAGAATGGAGAAATTTATGCTGATACTATAAACAAATCAGGGGAGCAAGGGATAGTTTGTCAGATTTATGGAGAATGGAAAAATTTATGACCAAACAAGAGATAGAGCATGTAATGAAATGCAAAATGGATAATTTTTATTACATTAAATTTAGAAAAGTTTTTGCCCAAACAAAGTCAATACAACCAAGATTAGGAGGGAAGCAGACAACTGAGAAATAATTTTTACAACTAGGGACTGTGATAAAGGCCTCATTTCTAAATTATATAGCTAAATCAAATTTCCAAGAATACAAGTCATTCCCCAATTGATAAATAGTCAAAGGTTATGAACAGGTGGTTTTCAGAGGAAGAATTAAAGCTATATATAGTCATATGAAATGCTCTTTTTGGTTACTGTGATGGATTTGGTTTTCTGGTATTGGAATTTGACTTTCTGGTATCTGAGTAAATATTTTTCTTTTGCCTTCTATATGGAGAGTCTATTATACTTTGTGATTCAGAACTATGCTGGTATATTCCTAGTCACCATCACTGCTGTGCATATTGCATTGGCAAAACATATGGTGTCATACTCAGGATCGCAGGGTATAAAATCTCTATTTGCAGACAGAAAGGCTTAGTGGAAGCAACATATCCCAGAATGAGAGAATTTACTGTACTCCTCCCTAGCAAAGGAATGGGCTAAAAGCATTGGAACTCTAAAAAACTGGGAACCAAGGTTACAGGAGGAGGAACCTAAAGATTTAGAAAGGTGTTTGCAAGGAATACCAATAAAACCAAGGAAAGAGCTGGAAGGGGTGTATAGAAGATCCTGGATTTACGAACAGGTTATCGTATTATATATAAAAGCAGAGACAATCTGCTAACGGAAAAAAATAGATGGAAAAAAGTTATCTAGTTTCAATGGAAATTCTCAGTGTTTGGGCTGTCCTTAAAAAGAACAAGCTGGGAGGTCTCAGGTGGAAGAAAAGGCTGTTCATTTTGCTAAGAAGAAGTGGAAGGCTGGCCAAAGAAGTATGCATACAACCTTTATACAGATGCAGCCTAGATGCCATGGTGACTGCTAGAGTATGTGGGAGGAAAATGTAACAAAGCCAGCTGGAAAATGAAACAGTGTTAGAGGGAGAAACTCCTCAAACAGAAGCACACCCAGTACTAAGGTGAAAACAGGAGAACCAAGAGGACAGCACAGTGTTTAGGGAGATAATTGAAGATTTTACTTAGCAGGAGGTCACAGATATTTTGAGTCAATTCACCCAAGGATGAGAGAATTGTTAATATCTTGGATGTTGAGAATCAGTGATGAAGGGGCTGGAGGAGTATCTATAGATGGTGTGGATTGCTGGAAATTTTTAAGTATTAGAATTCTCTTATATAGCAAACTTTTAGAGATTACATCCTGCAAGGAAGTAACAGTATGACTAATCTGTTAGCTTTGGCAGCAGATGGATGTAATAAGCAGCATTTAATGACTCCGTGTGGCCTAGTGGATTCAGGCCCTGGTATTCTTTTAGGAACTGTATAAGAAAGTAAAGGATGAGGTAATGAAGATTGCCATAATGATCAGAAATGCCCATGCATACTATGATAACCCCTTAGCAGTTTCCCATAGGAATATAATAGTTAAGTGGCGTCTCCTGCTTACAAGCTCATTAGTTCTGACTCTACTTGGGGAAATAGGGGCTGGACTAGATTTCACAGTTAAGTGACTTAGGGGACTGGTGAAAAGATAAATTTCCTTGAGAGAAAAGAGTAAATAGCCAGTGGATTCAAAGTTAAAATAAATTGACAATAAAAGAATTGTTTACTCCTCTATTGTGAGCAGGGTTAGATTTTGGAAGCATAGACGGTATTCCAACTAATGAACTATACAAAATGGACTGAGAAAAGGGGTTTGATACTTGACAGGATAGGGAAGTAAGAACTACCCCAACAGATCCTCCTGAACCCTTGGATTCAAGTGTTATACACCTTCAGGGAGAATAGGAAATTGGTTGAGCCCCAGCTCAGATTAAAGAAATACATAGGATTACAGACCCCATATCAATTTGACCACTTATTGGAAAGATGGATCAAATACTGTAACTAGGGCATTACTATATACTGAGGCAGAGGTTTCCGTTATTTATGAAAACCTTGATAAGTTTAAACATGGGGAGGGGCTGAAATATCAGCCAGAGAAATCAAACTAATGATGGAAATTGGACAATTACCTAAGAAAGAATATATCATGGTAATTATATATGTATATATATATAATATTATATATATTATATATCATTGGAATAGATATATTGAGAGGTATGACTTTAAATTTACCTGAGGGAAGATACCAATTTTTAATAAGAAAGATGAGAATTAATATAGTTTTAGCAGGTATAATAAAAATAAACCCAGTCATTTTACCTGAACCTTCTGAAATAATTACTTTAAAGCAGTATCATGTTTCAGGTAGGCAAAATGAAATTACCAATACTATAAAGGAATATGTTGAGGCAGGAGTGTTAATCCCTATAACCACTCAATGGAATAATCCTATCTGATCAGTATGAAAATCAGATGGAAGATGGAGGATAACAGTGGATTATAGGCAATTGAACAATAATTACCCCTTGTGTGCTGCTGTTACAGATATCGTTACCTTAAGAGAAAGGATTCAGAAGTATGATGGAACTTGGTTTGTAGTTGGTTGATTTAGCCAATGCTTTCTTTACTATACCAACATTCTAAACAATGGGACCAATTTGCTTTCACTTGGCAGGGCCAATAATATACTTTTACATACTTTTACACTTACCACAAAGATGTCTGCATAACCCCAGTATTTGTCAAAGAATTGTGGTTGAACATTTAGATGAAATAGAGCTACCTGGTGTACAGTTTACCCACTAAGTAGATGATATGATATAGGGAAAAAATGAAAAAGAAGTAGAGAAGAATTTGACCCTTTTAATTGAGCATATGAAAAGCAAAGGGTGAGAAAGTAACCCTGCAAAGACTCAAGGGGCAGCTCAAACCGCAATATTTTGGGGTATACAATGGATTAGGGGTCTGTAAGAGATTCTCCCACAAGCCCAACAAAAGATTTGGGATTTTCCACCAATAAGAAAGAGGCCCCAAAGTTTATAGGATTATTTGGATATTGGTGACATCACATATCACATTGAGGGCAAATTTTGAAACTCTTGTATAAAATTACTAGGAAAAAATATGGATTTCATTGGAAATTTGAGCAAAGTAAAATTTTTTGGAGAAGCAAAGGCTGCTATACAATTGACCCTAGATTTATGTCCTATGCAAAGTGGCCCAGTGGAATTACAAGTGACTACACAGGATGAATATGCAAACTGGAGTTTATGGCAAAAACAACAAAGTGAAAATATACCCTTAGAATTTTGGTCTAGGAAACTCCCTTCGTCTGGAATTCAATATACTTTTTGCAAAGCAGTTGTAAGCTGCATATTGGGCTTTGGTAGAGGCTAAACAACTGACTGTGGACCATAAGGTAATATTAAGGCCTGGAATCCTGATTATGACCTGGGTAATTACTACCCCCTGCTTCTCATATGTGGATTGGACATGTGCAAGAGGCTAGAATAATTAAATGGAAATGGTATACTCAAAATAGATCTAAAACAGACAAAAGTGGAGATTCTACTTTACATGAATTTATAGCAAACAGATGCTGAGGGAAATGATTTGCCTCCTGAACCAAAGCAACTGTTGTTACAGTCCTTGGTGAAATGGAATAAGGGGTATGATGGATTAACAAGAACAAAAAAGACATGCATGATTTACGGATGGGACAGCAAAATATTTGGGCAAAAAATGACAATGGAAAGTGGTAGCCTATAATCCATATACTAGGCAGACTTTGGAAAGTACTGGAGTTGGTGGAAATAGTCAATATACTGAACTAATGGTAGTACGTCAAGCTATCAAAACAAGCTATCAAAACAGTCATATATTCACTGATTCATGAGCCATAGTTAATGGGTTAGCTACATGGATGCCCATGTGGAAAAATTAAAATTGGGAAATTCATGGCAAACAAGTCTGGGGCAAAGAATTATGGGAAGATATATGGGACATTGTCTTTGGTTACCAATTTGTCTATTTTTTCATGTAGATGCTTACGTGGCCCTCACCACACCAGAATATGAGTACACTGCAATTGCTAATTGACTAGTAAAAATTGCTAGCCAACATTTTGTCCCTACTCTGACACCAACTGATGATCTGATACTAGAAAAATGGGTCCATCAAACGCCCAGCCATTTAGGAATCCTGGCCACACACCAGTGAGCATAGGACTGAGGTATTAGCATCTCGCATTCATTGTTAAAACAAGTAGCAGAGGAATGCTATGTAGGTCATTGGAAAAGGAACGAACTATTCCCTGGGTAGTAATTGGAGAGATATCAAGGGGAAAAGAACCAGCCTAAATTTGGTAAACAGATTACACTGGACCCCTACCTACCTCAGGGTAAAGGAAGCAAATTTATTTGTATTTGTGTTGACACCTATTCATTTGTACTAGTGACTTGTCCCTGTAAGAATGCAACCCAGAAAATCACATGTAAAATTGTAGATATCTTATGTCTCTATTATGGAACCTTAATGCAGGGTCACATTTCATAATGAAATGAAGAAATATTGTGTATTAAACAACATAGAATGGATATATCATATTCCATATTATTCACAAGCATCCAGATTAAGTGAAAGAATGAATGGATTATTAAAAGAAAGAACAGTTAAGGAAGTTAAGTTCTAATAATTTTTATCAACATTGGAAAGATAATTTGTTCAATGCTTTATGTAATTTGACCATTGGGAGGAAGTACACCTCTAGCCAGAATGATGACCCCAATCTGAAAATTAGAAAACAATAAATACATAAAATTCCAAATATTTAATATTGGACTGTGAGACTAGATGTTCTAGCACCATATCCAGGGACACTTGATTCAGCAGAATATGACTTACGTTGTTTAGAGGATTTTTGGTTGGATAGAAAAGAAATATGAAAAATCTCTAGTGGAATATGTTTTGAGAATCCTTAAAAATCATTTTGGATGGATATTACCTAAATTAGGTTTAGCAGTTAAAATAATACAAGTATTGACTGGAGTGATAGATTCCAATTTTCAAGGAGAAATTATTGTGGCATTCCAAAATTTAGGTGAAGAACTTATACTGTTTTGTAAAAATGATGGACTAGTTCAGTGATTATTACTCCTTGTAAAACAATTCCTCTTGTGAAAACTGACCCTCCTTCCAAAATAACTAGCAGAGGAACTGAAAGATTAGGTTCTACTAATAGAATAAAATTGGGGGCTAAAATATGAGTAAAACGGAACCCAGACAATGTTTTGAAGGCTGCAGAAATTATAGCACATGGTAAAGATAATACTGTAACTTTTGTTTATTCAGAAGATGACCACCAAATTGTACTCTTAATTCAAATATTCCGCCACGAATGAGGCTGTAATAGTGGGTTCATGGACTCCAGAAGCGTGACTGACCCTATCTACCCTGCTTTGAGTTATTGTCTCTTGTTTCTCTTTGACATTTTGTCTATTAAACTTGTTTGCTAGATTTGTTTTTGGCAGGTTTAGTACCTGATACTTGCAGATGCCTGATTGCTTAAGCTGGATGTCATCCCCTGTCCATGACTGTGATGCATTGCCCCTGGACCTGGCATTGACCAAGCTCCAGATGCCAGCTAAAGAACTGACCTCAGAGGTGGAGCCAAGATGGTAAAGTGAGAGCAACTACTCACCTAAGCTCTTGGACAGACTCCTTCAGATACCTCTTAAAAGAGAATCTGACCCAATTTTGGAGGGACAGAATCCAACAGGGGATAGACTGTGGCATATTCACAACTCAGGGCAGACTGGAAGGTCAATGAGAAGGTTCTGTTCTGTGGGGGTTAAGGAGCACACAGTGTACATCATGCAGGCTGTAGTAGCACATCCCCACCATAGCCAGGCTGAGCAGGAAAGCCCTGGGGTGGTCTGAGGCAGCAGGAGCATGGCAGAATCTCAGGCAAAACAGCCCAGCATGAGAGTCCAGTGGAACTGAGTGAGGAAGAGCCATGGAACCCCAGGTATTTGCAGCAGCTGCTCCTGAGACTATCAGCCTACAGATTAAATGTCTGTAAGTTACCTATTTGAACTTCCGGGAGTCAGAATGGGAGAGTGATCAGTAAATGCTCTCTCCCCCTTTGTTGATCTGGAAAGAGCCATAAAATATTTCCCCAGAAATATCCTGGAACAGTGGGATCACCAGAAGGTGCAAACAGCCTCATAGCACATGAGGCTAGGAAAATCGTTAAGGAGGATCCCTCTTTCTGTGGCTGAAAGGGACCAGTGCAGGACCAGAACTGTCCCAGAAAGCCCCACCTCAGCAAACTGGGAGGAGATCCGGAGCCCCGGGGGGTGGAGCCTTGCAACCACCAACACCAGGACACTGTGCATTTTGATTACCCCTTCCCCCAATCTGCTCTCTTTTCTAACACTTCCCTTCCCTTATCCCCATCTTCTCTCTTGTATTATAGGGCAAGATAAATTTCTGTACCCCATTACATGTATTTCTTATTTCCCATTGTATGCAAAAACAATTCTCAACATTTGTTCCTAAAACTTTGAGTTCCAACTTCTCTTTCTTCCTCCCTCCCCACCCATCCCTACTGAGAAGGCAAGCAATTCAATATAGGCTATATATGTGCAGTTTTGCAAATGACTTCCACAATAGTCATGTTGTGTAAGACTGTATTTCCCTAAATCCTATCCTGTCCCCCATTTATTCTATTCTCTCTTTGGACCTTGTCCTTCCCCAAAAGTGTTTGCCTCTAATTGCTCCTTCCTCCCATTTGCCCTCCCTTCCATCATCCCCCGACCCTGCTTATCGTCTTCCTCCCCTAGGTTCCTGTAGCGTAAGATAGATTTTCATACCAACTTGAGTGTGCATGATATTCCTTCCTTAAGCCAAATGTGATGAGAGTGAGCTTCACTTTTTCCTTCTCACCTCCCACCTTTTCTCCTCCATTGAAAAAGCTTTTTCTTGCCTCTATTATGAGATAATTTGCCCCATTCCATTTCTCCCTTTCTCCTCCCAATATATTCCTCTCTCACCCCTTAATTTTGTTTTTAGATATGACCCCTTCCTATTCATCTCACCCTGTGCACTCTCTTTCCTCTCTCTCTCTCTCTCTCTCTCTCTTTCTCTCTCTCTCTCTGTCTGTCTCCCTCTCTCCCCCTCTCTCTCCTTTCTCTCTCTCCCTGTCTCTCCCCTCTCTGTCTTTCTCCCTACCTCTCTCTTTCTCTCCCCCTCTCTTTTTCTCTTCCTCCCTCCCTCCCTGTGTGTGTGTGTGTGTGTGTGTGTGTGTGTATAATCCCTCCAACTACCCAAATGCTGAGAAAAGTTTCAAGAGTTACAAATATCATCTTTCCATGTAGGAATGTAAACAGTTCAACTTTATTAAGTCCCTTCTGATTTCTCTTTCCTGTTTACCTTTTTTCATGCTTGTCTTAATTCTTGTGTTTGAAACTCAAATTTTCCATTCAGCTCTGGTCTTTTCATCAAGAATGCTTGAAAGTCCTCTATTTCATTGAATGATCTTTTTTTCCCCTGAAGTATTATACTCAGTTTTGCTGGGTATGTGATTCTTGGTTTTAATCCTAGTTCCTTTGACTTTTGGAAAATCATATTCCAAGCCCTTCGATCCCTTAATGTAGGAGTTGCTAGATCTTGTGTTATCCTGATTGTATTTCCCCAATGCTCAAATTGTTTCTTTTTGGCTGCTTACAATGTTTTCTCCTTGACCTGGGAACTCTGGAATGTGGCTACAGTATTCCTAGGAGGTTTTTTTTTTTTTGGATCTCTTTCAGAAGGTGATCAGTGAATTCTTTCAATACTTATTTTACCTTCTGGTTCCAGAATATCAGGGCAGTTTTCCTTGATAATTTCATGAAAGATGATGTCTATGCTCTCATTTTTTTAATCATGGCTTTCAGGTAGTCCCATAATTTTTAAATTGTCTCTCCTAGATCTATTTTCCAGGTCAGCTCTTTTTCCAATGAGATACTTCACATTATCTTCCATTTATTCATTCATTTGGTTTTGTTTTGTAATTTCTTGGTTTCTCATAAGGGCATTATCTTCCATCTGCTCCATTCTAATTTTTAAAGAACTATTTTCTTCAGTGAGCTTTTGAACCTCCTTTTCCATTTGGCTAATTCTACTTTTTAAGGCATTCTTCTGCTCATTAGCTTTTTGGACCTCTTTTGCCAATTAAATTAGCCTATTTTTAAAGGTGTTATTTTCTTCAGCATTGTTTTGGGTCTCCTTTAGCATGACTTGCTTTTCATAACTTTCTTGCATTGCTCTCATTTCTCTTCCCAATTTTTCCTCCACCTCTGTTACTTGATTTTCAAAATCCTTTCTGAGCTCTTCCATGTCCTGAGACCACTGCATATTTATTTTGGAGGACTGATGGTAAGCATTATTTTTCTTCATCTGAAAGGATGGAAGAAAATACCTGTTCACCAAAAAATTAACCTTCTATAGTCTTTTTTTTCCCCCTTTTTTGGGCATTTTTCCAGCCCCCTACTTGACTTTTGAGTCATTTGTCAAGAGTGGGGTATACTCTGGGGACCTGTAAATTCTCAGTTCCTCCACGGTGGCCCAGTCAGGGGAGAGGAGTTAACTCCTCTCCTGGTCTGCCCTCTGATCTGGGATGTAACAAAGCTTTTCTGCCCAGGATCTGCAAGTAGTTCCCTGTCCAGAGTCTCCACAAGCTCCACCACACCAACCAGTACTCTTCCTCACCCCCAGGCCTCCACTCAGGGCTGAGACTCAGATCAGTGGCTCAATTCCCCCAGGGGCTTTAGGCCAAAGGCTCCAAAAATGGGCACTCCTGCTTCTGCCACTGCTGCAGCCACTGCCACCACCTGGGGCCAGGGCTAGGAGAGGACCCTTCTCACTTGGATGAAAAAGCTTTCTCACTGACCTTTGAAGCTGTCTTTGGTGTTTGTGGCTTGAGGAATCTGAGAACCTCTGCTGCTGCTGCTGCGGATTCTGTCCATGAGGCTGGTTCTGGTCCTGTTCCTGCTGGTGCCACATGACCATGGCTGGGGTGATCTCCATGTGCTGTGCTCTACTCTGCAGCCTGTGTAATAGACCTTTCCTGTTGGACTTCCAGGCTACCTTGGGCTGGAAATTTCTTTCGCTCTGTCATTTTCTGGCTTCTGCTGTTATAGAATTTGTTTAAAGTAATTTTTTACAGGTATTTTATGGGCTGTGGGGGAAGAGCTAGAGTATGTCCATGTTTCTACTCAGCCATCTTGGTTCTGTTCCTAGCAATTTCTTTAGAAATCTGAAAACTAACCTTAGTCGCCACCTCATTTTCTGTTTACTTTCCTGAAAAACCATTGTTCCCCTCTGAGATTTTTCAACAGTTTGGATGCTTTGATTTGTTTTTCATTGGTTTTCAATTTGCTTAAGTCTGGATGTTTATGTACAAAATGACTATGAAGATTGTATTCCCTTGTTGTAGAAGGACTTCCTTCATAGGTAATTTGGACATAATAGTCCCTGAGGTGCTTTCCAGATGAGATTCTCTCATATCAGAATATTAGAAAGTAAGGTCTTTAAAAATAGGGATTGTTTCATTCTTTGCCTTAGTACCATTAGCACCTAACCCAGGGCCTGATACATAGTAGCCATTTAGCAAATGCTTTATCAACTGATTTCTCCATATTCTGCCTTAAGTCAGAAACCTAATTGCATCTGTGATCTAAAGCAGACCTGCTTTGTCCATGCCTGTAGCCTCCATTGTTTTTTTCCATAGTGCTTTTGGGGTTTCTTCTATCCATGTGTTCTGTTAGTTCTTTCCCATTTCTCCAATCCTCTCTTGTTATCCACCTTCTCTAATTGGAACCCTGGAGTCTTGAGGGTTTGTCAGGGCACACATCATCTGACTCCCCAGGAACACCACACAGCTGAAGTAACCAAGGCTCTCCTTTCCACTTCAAGCTTAATTGCTTCCTATACCAATTAATTATTTGTCATAGAGACCTGCTCAAACCAACTACAGTAGAAATACATTATTTGTTGTTGAGTCATGAAGATGTGGGGGAGGGGGAGGAATAACAGAGAAAAACCAATGTCCTGTAGGTTGTATTTCTCAACTTTGTCATTCATAGTGATCTAGACTTACGTCTAGCATTCCTTACTTGGCTCCCGGGACAGATGATTTCCTTTGAGTCAATTGCCCTCTATCTGACTCAGGCTGATAAATGCAGACAAACCATTCTCCAATGAGTGTTTCAGTAAGATGCTTAGAAGGGGGACAGTTTAAGGGAATCACAAGGAAGTATCCTTCACTAACCTTGAAACCAGTGATCTTCAGAGTCACTTTGAGAGCATATCTTGTCTCAGAGCAGGTTAAATAGGAATGGGAAATAAACTCTATGAAGGTGATGCTCTTGTATTTCCGTTGCTCAGTATCACTAACTGTTCCAGCAAGGCCAAATACTCCTCACTTCACTGTCACTCACTATCCATACTCCTGCCTAGGTGTGGCATACATTCTTGCCTTTTTTAACTTAGTGCATATTATTTTCATTTTATTCACTGTGCAAAGTCTTCATTCCCCAATTAATATAAACAACCCATCATCTTTACAACATAAAATCCAAACTTCATAGCCTAGTAGTCATGGTTATCTTCTGTGTGGGTTCTACCTCCTTTTTCAGCCTATTTCACACTACATCTCTATTCATGCCTCACATTCCCATCAAACTCACCATAGTGAAAAGAACTCTGGATTATGAGAACCTTGGTTCAAATCCCAAATCCCAGATTTGTTGCTTATTTTCTATGTAACATTGGTCAAGACACTTGCACTTTGCAGAACTGCTCCGGTGCTGTGGGGTTGATTTCTAAAGTTTCGGTCTTTAAGATTCTGAGAGGGCAGGTGACGTATGATATGTTGTGATGTGATTTTGAGCTCTATGTCAAACCCATATTTTTGTCTTGCATATTTTCCCCTTTTCATCAACTCTCCTGCAAGGATTTCTTTTGCAGCACAGAACACTGTTGTCCCAGTGCTTACTGTCTGTGACAGTGCCAGCAAGCTTCCTCAACCTGGAGCATGGATCATGATGCTGAAAAGAGGGAAGGGGGACCATTATCTTGGATTGGGTTTTGTTGTAAGTTTCTATGTTGGTTCCTTAGGTTAGAATGTACAGCCTCATTGCTGGATGCATTTGTTTTCCCTGAGAATGTACAATAGTGCTTCTTAAACTGTGGGTTATGACCCCATATGGAGTTATGAAAAATTTGGCAACACTAAAAGGTTTCTGAATGTACAATGACCAAAATTTCATTAAAAGTTAAATGCTTAAAGAATCCGAAGTATTTCTGGTAGCACTTGACTATGTTGCATCTTGCAATTTCACTGTAGCTTTGGTTCTGGACACAAAGCATGCTCACTTTGCACTGCTCATGCCCTCAGGCCCTGAAAAGCCAGCAAATGTGGCCAGAAGGTGAAAAGAGTTAAAAAAGTTTAAGAAGCCCTAATGTAAACCATCCCCTGTCTCTCCCTTCCCCCACAGGTACCTGAGCATCATGACTGATTACTAGGGGCTTAGGTGAATTAATAAACAGGTTTAAGTGATGGGCGTAGTTCTCAAAATGGAACAGATCTGGAAGATATCTGCTATTTTTTGATGACAGAATCAGGATCCAGAAAGATCTCTTCTGCTTAAGATGATAAGATATATTTTAATCCCTATTAAATTTCAAGCCTTAGGCTTGATTAAAAACAAAAACAGAAACAAACAACCTAAGTACAGGACGGGGACTCCCCAGCAGTCCATGTGGAAAAAAGATCTGTGGATATTAGTATTAGATTTTAACTGCTTCTGTCCAATTTACCTTTCTAGTTTTCCCTACTCTTGTGTTGGCATTTCAAAATTTCTTCACAGTTCTGGTCTTTTAATTGAGAGTGCTTGAACATATACACATACATAAATCTACATATGTATGTATATATGAGTATGCATATATGTACATATGTGTATGTGTGTATGTATATATAAACACACACATATACGTACACACATTTATGAGTGTTTGTGTGTAAAAAAGGTTCATGATTTCCCCTACAGGATTATACTTACTCTTGCAAGGGTAAGTTATGCTTGATTGTAAGTCTTTTATCTTTTGGAATATTGAGTCCAAGATTTTCTCTTATTTATAATAGTTTTATTATAGTCTTGTATAATTCTAGTTGTGGTTCCTTGGTATTTGAATTCTTGGTTCATGTAATATTTTTTTATTTGACTTGGAAGGCTCTGGTTTTGACTATGCTATTATTGGGTATTTTCAGCACAGAGTTTCTTTCAAGAGGTGATCAGTAGATTTTTTTTCTACGTTTACTTTGCCTTCTGGTTCTAAAATACCTGTGCAGTTTCCTTTTACAATTTATTCAAACATAGTACAGTTAAGGTTTTTAGTGATTTTGAAATCTCTGCTTCCTTAATGAATCTTAAAATTATCTCTTTGTTCTGTTTTCCATGTCACTTGTTTCTAATAATATATACTTTACGTTTACTTCTATTTTTCAACCTTTTGACTTTGTTCTAATATTTCTTATTATGTGTAATCATTGAGTTCTGATTATTCCATTCTGCTTTTCAGGAAACTCATTACTTGTATAAGGTTTTTTCTTTTGTGATATTTATTCTCCTTCTATTTTCCTCCATAATTCTTGTTTAATTCTAATTTCATTTTTTTCTTCATTTCTTTCAGCCATTCTTGTGGGCAAGCCATTTTTTTCTGTTGATTAATTAGTATTTATTGTGGAGATACTTTTTCCATCTGGGTTTATTTCTTGGACTTCTATTAATCCATAATATTTCCTTATTTTTTCTCTTGTTTTCCCATTTTTTTCCCTGATGCAACCACTTCTATCAAAGTTTGTATGATCTAAATTTATTTCCCAGGCTTTGGATTGGTTTTCTTGGTGTGACCCCTGTCCCAGACACTGCTAATTTCTGTCCATTTAAAAAAATAGTTTTAGATTGGATGAAGTACCTACTGCTATTTTCTTTTTCTGTTTCATCATCATTTTCATATATCATATTCTTACAAAATTAAGTAGGCTATGTGAGAGAGAGCTGGACTCCTCTACATTCTTTCACATTGTCATCCTAACTGGAAATGTGGGATGAATTCTCTTATTTAGATTCCTAGAATAGTGTTGTAGAACATAGACTAGAGGCTTTGGACCTTGATATTGAACTATTAATGACAAATTTGGGGGTTTAACCTCTTCTAAGTTCTTCTAATGATATGAATTGTTAATTGATTTATGAAATTATTGATTTCTCTATTGTGACTCAAATAATAGAAACCCCTTTTGAAAGGGGACACAAAGTTCATTTGTTCAGCCTTGTGTTCCACTGATGAATTCATTGTGCTATGCTTGTAGGGACAGCTGTGGAACAGAATTTGTTCTCAGTTGTGGTGCTCCCAGTTTATGAAATAAAGGAAAGAACAACAAAGGAATCCCTTTGAGTTAGGGCAAGCATTCTCAGTTCTTAGGATACTCACTGGGAAAGACCATTATGATAGTAAAGGGGAGTAATGTTTCAATCGCACTTTATTAAGGTACAGGAAGTAGAGAGGCAAATGGTGTGGAAGTTACTGAGGTAGGATGATGTGGAGATGGGAGATGGGGTTGCGGAGGGAGGCAGACAGCATGGGGAGGAGAATGGGGAAAAAGAGGGTCACAGAGATTCAATTATATAAACTTGGATGAAAATTGGGAGCATTTGAGTAACATAGACCATGTTTTAAAGAAGAATTAGAACCAAAGGAAAAAGCCATGAGAAAGAAAAAACAAGCAAAAAAAGAAAATAGTTTGCTTCGATTTGCATTCAGACTCCATATTACTTTCTCTGAGGCCCATCAGGAGTCTTTTAGAATTGTCTTGCATCATTGCGTTGCTGAGAAGAGCTAAGTCTATCATAGTTGATCATTGCGCAAGCTTACTCTTATGATATACAACATTCTCTTCTTTCTGCTCACTTCACTCAACATCAGTTCATTAAAGTTTCCAGGTTTTTCTGAAATCCACCTGCTCATCATTTCTTAAAGCACAATAGCATTCCATTACATTCATATACCACAACTTATTAAACCATTCCCCAACTAATGAATATCCTCTCCATTTCTGATCCTATGCCACCACAGAAAGAGCTATAATAAGTATTTTTGTGCATGTGAGTTCTTTTCCCTCTTTTATGATCTCTTTGGTATATAGACCTAGTAGTGTTATTACTGGATCAAAGGATATGCACAGTTTTATAGCTCTTTAGGCATAGTTCCAAATTGCTCTCCAGAGTGGTTGAATCAGTTCACAACTCTACCAATAATGCATTAGTGTCCTAATGTTCCCACATATTTTCCAACATTTAGTATTTTCCTTTTCTGTCATATTAGCCAATCTGATATGTGTGAGATGGTACCTCCTAGTTGTTTTAATTTGCATTTCTCTAATCAACAGTGGTTTTGAACATTTTTTTTATATGACTGTAGATAACTTTAATTTCTTCTTTTCCTGTTCATATCCTTTGGTCATTTATCAATTGGAGAATAGTTTGTGTTCTTAGGAATTTGATTCAGTTCCCTATATATTTGAGAAATGAGGCCTTTGTCAGAAACACTGGCTGTAAAAATTGTTTCCTAACTTTCTGCTTTCTTTTTAATTTTGGTCACATTGACTTTGTTTGTGCAAAAACTTGTTAATTTAATGTAACCAAAACTATCCATTTTGCATTTCATAATGTTCTCTCTCTCGTTTGGTCATAAATCCTTCCCTTCTCCATAGATATGACATGTAAACGATTCCTTGATTTCCTCTTTTGCTTATGGTGTCACCCTTTATGTTTAAATCGTGTGTTCATTTTGATTTTATCATAGGTATGTTGGTGTATATCCAGTTTCTGCCATAATGTTTTCCAGTTTTCTCAGCAGTTTTTGTCAAAAGTGAGTTCTAATCCCAGATGGTTTTCTCTAATTTAGCACATAGTCTCTGGATGTGGTTTCTGTTAATTTATGAGGCAGTTGACAGTGACTCCTATGCTCCCCTAATTTGTGAGATAACATAAATAATTATTATACCCTTTAATTTAAGGGACGGTTTGTAAGTATCCTCTTTTGCAATCTTATTTCTTAGTGTTGTTACGTTATACTAGCTACTTATAAACTTACTCTACTAACTAAGGGAAAGAGTAATCAGGGGGACTAGAAAACCAAAATACAATTTCAACATACTATGCAATTATCCAGACAACTTCTTCCAATCTTGTCCATGAGAAAAGCATGAGAGACCTTCTCATGCTTTATTGAAATCTAGGTAAATTATATCTTTAGTATCTCTTCAAAGATCAGTTTTGAAACTGTGTCTGAAATGAAAATGATGTTAGCGTGACATTACCTGTTTTCTTTGAAAAAAAAAAAAGAATGCTTTTTGTACAGTGGCCGTATTAGTCATCTCTGTATTATTTCAATTTTAGCGTATGTGTTGCTGAATGACTTTGTTCTTGATAAAACTCTACTGACTATTTGTGTTCACTATTTCCTTTGCTATTGATTCATTAATCATATTCTTAATAATGTAGATTTGAATTTTGCTGGGAATTGAAGATAAGCTTGCTGTCCTATAATTGCCAGCTTTTATTCTGCTTCCTTTTCTGAAAATCAGGATAGTCACATTTTTTAGTACATCTCCCATTACCCATAATTTTTCAAAGATTACTGACAGGCCATCTCCTGTGTCTAGAATGCAATTTTTTTCTCACATTCTAGTCAGATTTCCTGAGTTCCTCAAGAATTCAAGTATAAAGCTGTCTCCTACATGGGACCTTTTCAGATGCCTGAGTTGCTAATGCCCTCCCTCAAATAAGTTTGTATTTACTTTGTATATATTTTAGATTTCTACTTATGTTTGCGTATTATTTGCCCAGATTAAACGTGAGGTCCTTGAATGTAGGGACTGTTTCTTTCTTGTTTTGGGTCTCATACACCCAGTTCCTGGCACGGGGTAGGCACTTAAAGTAGGCTTATAGATTATTGACAGTGTGACTCAGCAGCCATATTTGTTAGTTCTTTCAGTATGTGAGGCTGTAATTACTTAACTTGAATTGAAGGAGGTTGATATAAGGTCCTTTTATACTCTCTGCCTTGTCTTGACTCTCAGCTCCCCATGAGCTATTTCTTTTTATTCCAGACCCAAGATCTTTCTCCTTGTCAGAGAACACAGAAGTCAATAAGAGTTTATCCTTTTCTCATCAATAGTTAGTATACTCCCATTCTCCCCAAACAAGAGTTTGAGCCTATCTTTGATCTTTTTAAAAAATATACCTAAGAATAGATCATTCATATCAAATCAGCAAGCATTAAATAAGCACCAACCATGTTTAAGGAACTGTGCTAGATGCTGTGAATATAACTACAAAAGTAAAACAGTTCCTGTCCTCAAGGAGCATATATTCTAATATGCGAGACCACATACCCGTATCTAGACATATGTCACACTCATACAAAAGGCATGCGAGATACTAGCATCTGGGATGTTGGGGGCAGAAGGCAGCTCAGAGGAACCTCAGACAGAAGGTAGTCTTTGAGTTGGCTTTTGAAAGGAACCAAAGATTCCAAGAGGAGGAGCTGTAGGTGGAGTGCATTCTAGGCAGAGTGGACAACCAGGGCAAAAGCACAGACAGAAGAGTGAACTATGTGAGGGATAAGAAGAAAACCAATGTGATTGGACCATAGAGCGTATGGGGGAAAGTAATGCATAATAAGTCTGGAAGGGTAAAAATGTGGTCAATTTGTGAAGAACATTAAGTGCCACACAGAGGAGGCTATATTTGTTCCTACAAGGAATAGGTAATAACTACAATTTATTGAGTAGGAAGTGGGGATGATGTGGTTAAACCTGTACGTTAGGAATCTCACTTTGCTGGCTTTATGGAGGATGAATTAAAGTAGGGAACATTTATTGTAGAGAAATGGATAAGAAGGCTGTTTATAGAGGTGAGAATCGTAAAGGCTTGGACAAAACAGTACTTATGTGGATGGAGAGAAGGTGATAAATGTAAGAAATATTGTAGGTGTAGAAATGACAAGATGTGGCCATTAATTTCAAATGTGGAGTGAGAATGAGGGGTTGATTATGATAAAGTGACTGCAAGGAAGTTGGTGAATTTTGGGAAAAAATAATGTTATGTTTTGTGTATGTTTAGTTTGAGATGCTTGTTGCACATCTAGTCTGAAATGTAAAACAGTCATTTGGCAATGTAGGACTAGAGCTCAGAAGTGGTTGTGTTTGTCCTTTGTTTTAGAAGAGGACCAGGACATCAGAGAAATGATGATGTGACTTGTACTTGACTTAGTTTTGAGTGAGGGAGGGCTGTTCAAGGTCACTCATGTCACGTTCTCCTCTTATCACTAGAGACAGCTCAGGGTGCAATGGGAGACCCTGGGCTTTTAGGCTAAGACTTTTTCAGGTACTCACTTAAAGTGAGGTGATGCCCATTCAGTAAATAGGTGTCTTTATAAGATTGTCGGGGTGATGACCCCTTTAATAGAAAAGAAAAAAATTGATAAGAAGTGGACTAAGACTAGCTATATAGGTCTGTGAGTCTTCTAAGTAGAAAGTCTAATGAAATCCTTGGTGACTGATAGTTTTCAAGTGTAGAGAGAAAAGAGTAGAGGATACGAGACAGAGTCTTAGAGATACGTACACAGTTATAGGTATAACACTGATGATGACTAAGTAAAAGAAATCAAGAGGAGAGGCAGAGCCAAGATGGCTGAGGGAGAGTGCACACTCACCGAAACTCTAAGACAAACTCCATCAGATACCTCTAAAAAGAGAATCTGAACAAATTTTAGAGTGGCAGAATCCACTAGGAGATAGAGTGTGGCAGATTTTCAGTCCAGGCCAGCTGAGAGGGTTGATAGAATCTGTTCCACTGGGCTAGAGGAGCACAGAGAACAGAGTGCACAGATTGGTAAAGAAATTTCATCCTATAGTCTGCTAGGAATAAGAGGAACTAAAGGAGAATAGAAAAAGTGAAAAAGGGAAGGATAGAAAATGGGAAAAGAAAAGAGGTAAAGACCCCACCATAGCCAGGCTGCGCAGGAACCACAGGCAGTCTGAAGCAGGGGTAACAGTGTGAATTCTCAAACACATGAGCCCTGGACAGGAATCCAGTGGAACTGAGTGAGAGAAAAGCACAGAACCTCAAGTAACAGCAGCAGCTGCTCCTGAGATTATCAACTTGTAGATTAAATACCTGTAAGTCACCTACTTGAACTTCCTGGGGCCAAGATGGCAGAGTGATCTGTAAATGCTCTCCCCCTCCCCTGGTTGATTTTTGTAACATCCAGAGAATATTTCCCCAGGAATAATCTTGGAATAGTGAGATTGGCCAAAGGGGTAAGCAGTCTCTTAGCCCTAGAGGCTAGGAAAATTTCAAAGCGGGGGGTCCTTTTTGCTGTGGCTGAAGAGGACTAGTGTGGGACTGGAGCTGTTCAAGACAGCCACACCTCAGCAAGCCAAGAGGAGATCCTGAGCTCCAGGGGTATGGAGCCCATAAGCACCAATACCAGGACTCCAGGCATGCCTTAGCACAGCCATGGGAATTGAGCAGACACCAGTGCAGATGGGAGGTCACCAGTCACTGAGCCTGCCTGTGCTCAAGCT
This sequence comes from Bettongia penicillata ogilbyi, assembly GCA_023548195.1. Classification (NCBI taxonomy): domain Eukaryota; kingdom Metazoa; phylum Chordata; class Mammalia; order Diprotodontia; family Potoroidae; genus Bettongia; species Bettongia penicillata. The sequence continues at coordinate 5,496,032 of JAJHZJ010000090.1, read as the reverse complement.
CAGGAGAGGAGACCTCCTGCATTCAGACCACCTCTCCTCCATACCTCATGCAGCCAGCTCCAGGGTAACTCCAGGGAAAATCAGAAAGACTTCACCTGGCCTCTGCTTTGACATGCCAGCCAGCACAGCACCAGGTAAGGTGCAGTATTCTGGCTTTTAGCTGAAAATAGAGCCCACATTATACATAGCCTCAAGTTCTCAGCACAAGAACTGTAGGACAGAGCCCTCTATGTCCCAGAAGTAGAGATCCACCCTAAAAGCCAGGAAAAAGACAACCATCATGAGCAGAAATAAAACCAGAAAAGATCAGAGAATCTTTCTTTGGGGACAAAGACCAAAACATGAATACCTAACAGATCAGCATTGAGACTGTACTCCCATCTGAAACCTCAGAAGGGAATATGAATATGAACTGATCTCAAGCCTAAGGAGTATTCTTGAAAGAGCTAAGGATTTTAAAAGTCAAATGTGAGAGGTAGTAGAAAAAATTTTAAATTATGATTTTTAAAATATGAAAAAAGAATTCATGGAAGAATTTAAAAAGAAAATTGGATAAATGGATAAAGAGATACAAAAACTAACTGAAACAATTAGACAAATGGAAAAGGAGAAACAAAAGTTAACTGAAGCAAACAATATCTCATTAGAAAAACAACTGACCTAGAAAATAGATCCAGGAGAGAAAAATGTAAGAATTATTGGTCTACCGGAAAGCCATGATGAAAAGAAGAGCCTGGACAATATCTTTCAGGAAATATCAAGGAAAACTGCCCAGATTCAGAGGGCAAAACTGTCATCAAGAGAATCTCTACACATCATCTCCTGAAAGAGATCCCAAACTGAAAACATCAAAGGAATATTATTGCCAAATTCCAGAACTATCAAGTTAAGGAGAAAATACTGCAAGCAGGAAGAAAGAAAAAATTAAAATATTGAGGAGTTACAGTTAAGATCACACAGGACCTTGCAGCTTCTACATTAAAAGATCGAATGAATAAGAATATGGTATTTCGTAAGGCAAAGGAACTTGGACTACAACCAAGGATCAATTACCCAGCCAAACTGAACAAAATGTTTCAGGCAAGGAGATGGACATTCAATGAAATAAGAGATTTCCAGACCTTCATGATGAAAAGGCCAGAGATCAATAGAAGATATTATTTTCAAATACAAGTCTCAAGAGAGGCATAAAAAGGTAAACAGGGGGGAAAAACTTGTTATTCAATATTGGCAAACTGCATCTCTCAAAGAGAAGATGATACTTGTTAATCTTGAGAATTGTGTATTTATTATGATATTTAAAAGGGATCTACATATATACAGGGAGTGGGTATAAATTAAATGATGTGATGATAAAAATTGTGATTAAAGGATATGAGGGGATAGTAATGGAAGATGTGAAAAGGAGGAGGCAGAGAAAGGGAAACTATATCACAAGAAGAGGCTTAAAAACATATTACAGTAGAGGGAAACAGTGGGGAGAGATGAGCACTGTTTGAGATTTACTCTCATTTGATTTGGTTCAAGGAGGGAACAACAAACTCACTGAAGTATGGAAATCTAACTAGCCCTATAGGCAGTAAGAGGGTAAAGGAGAAAGAAAAGGGAAGGGAGGCTAAAAGGGTAGGAAGAAGTAGTAAGGGAAAAGGGGAAATAAAGGGAGGGGACCTGATAGACAGGAGGGAAGACTGATGGAGGCAGTGGTCAAAAATTAAAACTCTTTCGTGGAGGGGAAGGGAAAGAGGAGAACTAAATGCATAATTGTGAGGAAATGGGATGGAGGGAAAGACATAGATAGTAATCATAACTGTGAATGTGAATGGGATGAACGCTCCCATAAAATGGAGTCAGATAGCAGAATGGATTAAAAACCATAATCTAACAATATGTTGTTTACAAGAAACATACTCGAAACAGGGGGATAAGCATAGGGTAAAGATAAAAGATTGGAGCAGAATATATTATGCTCCAGCTGATGTTAAAAAAAAGCAGGGGTAGCAATCCTAATCTCAGACACAGCAAAAGCAGAAATAAATCTAATCAAAACAGATAAGGAAGGAAACTGTATCCTGCTAAAAGACACCATAGTTAATGAAGCAATATCATTACTAAACATATATGAACCAAGTGGTATAGCATCCAGATTCTTAGAGGAGAAGTTAAGGGAGTTACAGGGAGAAATAGACAGCAAAACTATACTATTGAACTTGTTAATCTAACCTCAAAATAAACAAGAAAGAAGTGAGGGAGATGAACAGAACTCTGGATAAGGTAGATATACTAGATCTCTGGAGAAAATTGAATGGAGATAGAAAGGAATATACCTTTTTCTCAGTGGTACATAGCACATATACCAATATTGACTACATACTAGGGCATAAAAAACCTCACAATCCAGTGCAGAAACTTAGTATAATACTTCAGGGGAAAAATGGAATTTCAGTGAAATAGAGGACTTCCAAGAATTCTTGTTGAAAAGACCAGAGCTGAATAGAAAATTTGACTTTCAAAAAAAGAATCAAGAGAAACATGAAAAGATAAACAGGAAAGAGAAGCCTTAAGAAACTCATTAAAGTTGAAATGTTTACATTTCTACATGGATGGATGTTTTTTGTAACTCATGAGATCTTTTTCAGTATTAGGGTAGTTAGAGGAAATACATACATACATACATATATGTGTGTATGGGTATGTATGTGTATATTATATATGTGTAGGTATGTACAGGTACATGGGTATATGTTTTTATGTGTGTGTTTATATGATATTTAACATGTGCGTATATTTATATGTATACATACATATATGTATTTATGTGTATATATGTATATGTTCATATAAATATACATATGTGTGTATATACATGTGTACATATAGACAGAGAGCACAGGGTGAACTGAATATGAAGGGAGAATATTTAAAAAGTCAAATTTACTGTTGAGTGGAATGTACTAGGAGTGAGAGAAAGAGAGAGGAAGATGTAACAAATCATCTCACATAAAAGAGGCAAGAAAGAGCTTTCACAATGGAGGGGAGGAGGTGAGAGCCTTATTTTCATGGGATTTGGCTTAAGAAGGAATAGCACACTCAATTGGATATGGAAATCTATTTTACCCTGAAGGAAGTTAGTGGGGGAAGGAGATAGGGAGATAGGAGACAGGGAAGATAATAGAAGGGACAGTCAATTGGAGAAAGGGATAATCAGAATCAAACACTATTATGGAAGTACAGGTCATGGGAGAGAATGGAATAAATGGAAGGCAGAATAGGACAGAGAGAAATGTGGCTAGTCTTTCACAACATAACAGTTATGGAAGTGTTTTGCATGGCTACACATGTATGGCCTATGTTGAATTGTTTTCTTTCTCAATGAGGGTGGGTTGGGAGAGAGGAAGGAAGAAAATATGGAACTCAAAGCTTTAATAACAAATGTAAAAAATTGTTTTTGCATGCAACTGGGAAATAATATGTACAGGCAATGGGGTACAGAAATCTATTTTACCTACAGGAAAATAGAGGGGAAGGGAATGGAAGAAGGGGGAGTAATAGAAGGGAGGACAGCTTGAAGGAAGGAGTGGATGGGTTGCATGCTGTCCTGATGTGAGGGGTGGGTCGAGATGGTAAGACCATTTTGAATTCAAATTCTTGTGTGAGTGAATGTTGAAAACTGAAAAATAAATTATATATATATATATATATACACATATATAAAAATATATATAGATACATACATGTATACATATATCTATATATATCTATATATATATCCATATCTATCTATCTATCTATCTATCTATATATATATATAAATGTATCATTCAAATTCAGTTCCTCTGACTCAAAAGACATTTTTTTCCCCCTGTAACATATCTTCCTTATATCTTTACCAGGATTCTGATGTTTTCCATATCCCATGTATATTTTCTCTTTCTGTTTCTGCTTCCATTGATCATCATCCAAATACACTCTTTTTTATTTCTTTCTTGTTCCTGAATGTTTCATTGCCATCAGTCTTCCTTCCTTGACTCAATTTCGTCTTCTGTAACAGAAAAATAACTCCATATTCCATGATTGAAGAGAACTTAGTAATTGAACAAAGAATTTGCTGGTGAATTTGAACTGGATAGTTCCCTATTTCTCTCACAAAGCGTGTAAGTTCCTTTAAGTTTATGCTCTAATGACAGATATGTGGGGAAGAGCCAACTCACTAAACCTAAGCATAGGACCTTAATGAGGTTCTTTCAGATGTGGTCATTTTAGAAACAGGATATTTTCCAGATTTCCTGGAATATACTATTCACTCCAACCTTCTCTTTCTTGAAGTTTCCCTCCTGTGGCCACCAGCTTCAGATAATCTAAATTTCCCTTAACCCTGAAAGAGGCTCTTCTTTTAGACCACTTAAATACCTTCATCTGCATTGAACATCTGATATAAAATTCCAGACTATATGCTCCTGACTCTGACCTTAATTATTAGAAATGCCAGAATGGTACCCCATCACTTTGGAACAGCAGCAATAGAAATAGAACGCTGAATGAACTTTATTCCCACTTTGATTAACATGATGGGTTCTATGAACAAATTGGCTCTAATAGCAAATTCCAAATATGCAAAATTTGGCTTTAGTTTTTACTGTGCTCCTGGATTACAATTTACTTCTGGAAGGGGTATCCTTTCCTAATTAACTTTCCTTTTCATTTCCTCTAAAGGCTCAAGGTGGCGTTGCTTGGTAAGTGTTTATTAATACATATGTATATATGTATGTATATATGTATGTATTTCTATTCCACCTTATTCACTTATTAATTCCCTCTTCCCTCTTGAAACTGTATTTTCTATGTGGCAGTTGCGGCCATGCATCAGAAACAGCAGGTGGTGCCAGATGCCAGATGGAATGGGAAGCCACTACCCCAGTGAGAGAGAGAGAGAGAGAGAGAGAGAGAGAGAGAGAGAGAGAGAGAGAGAGAGAGAGAGAGAGAGAGAGAGAGAGAGAGAGAGAGAGAGAGAGAGAGAGCGCTAGCTGTGTGCTTATTGCAGGCAGGAGCTACTCTACTCTCTGCTCCCAGCTTACTGTTAGTAGCTCTTGGATTCAGGCTGCTACGCCCGGGAGCCCTGTCCCTTCAGCACCATCAGCCTGAAGCTCTTGATCGAGGGAAAACCAGCCCTGCTCTTCAGATTGGCCTGAATCTGGCCTGACCCCTCAAGCGTGGTTTGCAGTAAGTACAAGGGTTTACTTTGTTCCATCCTACCCCCCCATCCTACCCTACCCCACCCTCTTTCATTGTGACACCCCTGTTTTTTTTCTCACTAATAGGACTGATAAGTGAAATCAGGTCATGCTAAGCTTCATTGTGGTCCTAAATGGAGGATTCTTTCTTTGACTCAGAGCAAGCTAAAGGGGAAGAAATGCAGGGCTTCTATTAGTTATTGTGCAGTTTGATATTAAAAACATATATAGCTATACTATGTTGTAGTAAATCCAATGGCTATTATGTTTACTGAATCAAAGAGCCAGGTAACAATGATAAGAATACTGAAAAAATGTAGGTTATGAATATATATTGATGAAAATGTGCATATGCCTTTATGAATCAATACATGGACACATGTACTTGCAAACAATGCATGACTTACTAGAAGGTTTGCTGACGAGAAGCTGTAGACAAAAATAGCAATTCAAATAGTCAGGTGAAATTTATCATACTGCATGATGCTCCAGAGTATTATGACTTTGTTCTGTTTTCTGGTTATGTCTTTTTAATATGAACAACTTACATTTTCAGCTAATATTTTAAGTGATTTCTGTTTTGCACATATTTTAGAACCATATCTTTAATTTGCCTTTGGCTTTCTCCAGACTGTGACTGTTCAATCCTATGAGCATTAGGGCAAGGAAAACATGTTAACTGAGTCTAGTTGTACAACTGGAATAGTATATGGAAACCTAACAAAGGTGTCCCCAGAGGATCACCAAATGGTCTGAAGAATTATGTCACAGCCTCAAAAGCCCGGGGTTCAAATCCAAGCTCTGCTACTAGCTGAGTGATCCTAGGAAAGTCACTGTACCTCACCACGACTCAGTTCCTTCCTCTGTAAAGTGGGGATAATAATACCTGCATGGTTTATTTACCTTACAGAGTTGTGGGAAAAGAGCTCTGTCATCTTTTAAGCTCAATAGAAATGTAAGTTATGAGTTGTGAGCTTTGATGATAATGTCAGGCAAAATGGAGCTATTTAGGAAGGAACTATTTCCATGACTGTAATCTTCTATTTTTTCCTGCTTTCTCCTTCTGTTGTCACCTTACTCATTTGGACTGTTTCAGATCTGGGAAGTGAGGCTCAAGAATGGTGAAGCTAGGGAGTAATTTGAGTGACAAGAACAGCAAACAACCTTCTGGTGAGGACGGCTTTCAGACTGTTCCTTTGATAACACCCTTGGAAGTAAATCACCTGCAGTTTCCTGCTCCAGAAAAGGTATCACTAATCATCTTCCCTATTCTCCCAGAAGTCAAAAGAATTCTTTTCTTACAGAATATGTTCACCTGTCTTACGGTATCCTCTGTATCATATTAATGAGATATAAATGAATTTTTTTTAATTTTTTTTTTAGTGAGGGTTAGCATAGTAAATAAATACATAGGACCATAGATTTAGATCTAGAAAGGACCTCAAAAAGCATATAATCCAGCAACACCATTTTGTATATTCTTAAACTACACCTATAAACTTAAAGTGACTTGTCCAGGTTACACAGGAGATTAGGAATTGGATCCGTCTCTTCTAAAATTCAAATCTAGCTCTCTTTCCACCCATTTCAGAGCATCTCCATGGAGTTGGAACAAACATTGAGTATTGTACAGGAAAGGGTCTTTATAATGTAGAACATAGATGGAAATAATTTAAGGGACCTGGGAGATCATGCTCTATTCGAAAGGACTCTGAATGTAGAGTGTCAGAGCTTTAAGGGGCTGTGGAGATCAATTACCTCATTTTATAGATGAGGAAGCTAAGGCTTGGACAGGGGGGACAAAGTTGGGACTCTAATGTTAGACTCAGAATGGACTTGAAGAGCAGTTGCTTAGTTCAAACTTCCGGTTTCACAGAGAGGCAAGCTGAAGTCAAAAGAAGGGAAATAAATTGGCCAACATCAAATATACATTTCTGAATGTTGTAGAGAGGAAGAGTGCAGCTGACTTTAAGACATAGGTTTAGTCATAAGAAAAGTCTCAGGTACATCTAATGGAGTATCAATCGAAAGAAGGTGGAAGCTATTGTAGAGGAGACACAGACACTTACTAATCCTGCATCCAAGGTGAGGCTTGTCAGATCCACAAAAGGGAGGTAGACAACTTTTTTTAATTTATGACATATATGGAATTTTTAGTTGAATTTTTAATATGCATTTGGTTAAAATGTCTTGAATACCTTGGAAGAAAACAGTGGAATCCTCTACAGGAAAGGTAAAAATGGAACATTCTATTTTTTCATCAATAAATTTGAGGGAACAATGATCATTTTAGCCAATCACTTTGTTAAGTGGAATCTGAGAGTGATCTGAAGTGCATTGGATGACTTTATTAATGTAAAATATCTTTCATGGTAGCAAAAATGGGTAGTCACCAAAGGTCACTGAGAAATTCATGGTTCCTTTCCCCAGAAACAGCATAGGTTCTAGTCCCAGCTCTGCTCCTAACTGGATCTTTTACCTCATAGGATCATGGATGATAGGATCATGGATTTAGAGCAGTAAAGGGCCTTAGAGGCTATCAAATCTAGTGCTCTCATTTTACAGGTAAGGAAACTGAGGCACAGACACATTAAGTGACTTGCCCAGGGTCACATGACTCATAAGGGTCTGAGGTGGGATTTGAACTCAGGTCTTCCTGATTCCAAGTTTGATACCATATTCATTACTCTTGCTACCAAAGACTTCAGTCTCTGAGCCTCTGTTTTTTCATCTGTCAAATGAAGCAGTCTTGAATTAGAACTAGATGAACTCTAAAGGCCCTTCAAGCTCCACCAGTCTGTTTTCCATGGTATTCCAACCTTTTCAGATCAAGTATTTTGCTCTGTAAGGTTCAAGCCATTTCCAAGAGTCTGTTCTAAGGTCTTTTCCAAGATGGATGTTTTTGTTGTGCATTCTAAGTCCCTTTCTAACTCTAACATTCTGTGCTCTATGTTTTAAAGTCCCTTTTAGTTCTATGCTGTGTTTTTATTTTTTAAGGTATGTTCCACATTTAACATTTAGGAATCTATGATCATGACTTCCTGTAACCATAAGATTTTAAATTATGAAAAGAGAAAAAATACCTGGAAGAACTCACCTTTCCTCTTCATGTAAGGCAATGTATATTGCCTGGGAACAGAGGGGAGGAAAGTCTGCTCCAGGCTTTGTCAGGCTTCACGTGAAATCTTTCTCCCAAGGCATCAGTCTACTCATGGTTTTTGTATTCACATATCTCTATAAGATAAACAGAAAAGAGATGGTAAGGTAGTAATACTCTTGCTCCATCTTCAAGATAAATCCCAATTCCCTGCTGTAATTCCTAGGGAACAGAGTGGCTATAGGGACATCCATGCTCTTAAGTAGGCTCTTGCTCATAAAGGCTGTGATTTTTTTTTTCTGATCTCCCTGTAAACCTTAAGGGAGTTTAGGTCCCCTATTCCTCCTCACCCCAGTTTCTAGCTCATGGGGTTAGACATTGAGGTTGATGGTGTATTTTGTTAACAACATAGCCCATCTGGGGATGGACAGAGTCATTTTTTTCACATTGTCTTCTATGGTCATGGTATTAGAGCCAGCCTGACCAAAAGATTTGGTTTATTCCATTTTACTACTGCAACCGTTGTTCATGTGTTAAGAGTCAGAAGTCAGTCACCAGATCACCAGCCTTACAGGGTCCAACTCCCTCATTTTAAGATAGCTCTTACTTAGAGCCTTACTAAGGTAGGCTAACGAAGCTTCAAAAATTGGACCTCCTGAATTTTTAATCAAACCACTTCTGCCAATTTATGTAGTTGTGCTTCCACTAATATTCATCACTCCTGAATTTTGCATATACAATATTAATAATTATACAGTTCACATGTTTTACACTTGGAAGTTTTCAAAGCAAGTTTATACCCATTAATTCGAGTGTCACTACACCTTGTGAGAGGGTGGGGCAGGGATTTTGATTCCCATTTTTTATGAACAAACTAGGGTTCAGTAAGTGTGAAATCACTTGCCTTAGATCACATTATTAACCTGAGGACCTTGAACTCAGAGTCACGTCTTTTAACTTTGAGTTCATTGCTCTTTCTCCAACTTCATCTTGTCCCTTCTAAGTTACCACAATACTATAGCATTTCTACTAGGAATTTAGAGTGGGATCTTGGCATTTAGTTCAATCCTGTTTTACAGATAAAGAAACTGAGGTCTTGGGAGGGGAAATGACTTGATGATCACTTCTAGAACATGTAGCTAGTAAGTGATAGAGCCAATATTTAAACTCAGTTCCTCTGACTTCATGTCCAGAGTACTGTACCACTCTGTCTTTATACTAGTTTAGCTTATAACTTTAAAAATATAAGAAAATTATAATGAACAGTCCTTTAATTAAGATGAAACAAGATTACATTTCTAAGTGACTCAGTCCTTCATGTGAACTCAGGAACTAGATAGAAAGGACTTTGCTAAGTCAACTTTCTGACTGCTGTAATTTAAGCTCTCATTCAAAACATCTTTAAAACAAAAATTAAGCCCATGAGCATTTGTCAAAGTGAGTTATTTTTATTTTAGAAGGAAAATATATGCCATAACTCTTTTGGGCAACTAATTTGTCCTGCTTGTTGTGACCCTCCTCAGAAGAATCCGAGCAAAATTTTATTAGAGAGAAAAATGGAAGTTCATGTGTCCATGAAAGAAATTAGTGTCTTCTTGACTTTATAGCTCTCCTTAGGTCTTGGTGCAGTTGCTAGCTTCTCTCTTGGCCCACTTGCCCTTTCCCTGCCACAACCTCAATAGTAGGGAAATGAGAGAGATGCTTGGCACATCTTGAGTTTGGTCCTTGTGCTTCAGGGATTAAAATTATTAGCCCTATTTTAAAGGTAGGGAAATTGAGTTACCAAACAGGTAAGTGTTTTGTTCTAGGCAGATCATGGGAGTGAGTTCACAGCAGAGTTAGATGTCTGATCTCCATACATTTGGTGCCTTTAATTTATTTACCAAGTACCACCAATCCCTACAGTCCAGTTAGGTAGATTGGGGATGTATAATTAAGCTGGAGTGGAGAGTGTGTGTGTGTGTGTGTGTGTGTGTGTGTGTGTTTGTGTGTGTGTGTAGGATAGTAATTCGAGATAAGCTGTTGAATCCCAATTTTTCCTTTTAAGCCTGACTCAAATACCACCTCTTTCATAATATATTTCTGACCACCCACCCTAGTCCTCAGATGTCATATGGCACCATATCTACACCTAACTAGTGCACTTATGCCATATTGTGTATTACACATATCATCCTTCTATCAGACTTTGCTCCAGGATTAGGTCTTATCCACACTTTGTATCTTTTCACAATGCAGTACTCAGAAAGCAATAACATTTGATGAATTAAACTGAATTAAATGTAGTTTCTCCTAGAAACATGTGCCCAACATTTATTTGGTCCCTACTTTGTAAAAGGCACTGTCACAGGTTCTGAGGAAACAAAGACAATTTTATGTAAGCTGTGTCCTGAAAGGACTTACCGTCTGAGGGGAAGGATAAGAGCAGAAAGATAAACAAGCAGATAACTGTAACCCAAAGGTGATTAATTTAAATCTAGAGAAGAGTCAGGCAAAAAAGCTAGGAACATTTTGAAGTGGAAAAATTACTTTCACCTTGAGGAAGGTGGTGGTCAGAGAGGATGGGAAAGCTTCTTGGGAGAGGTATCATCTGACTTGGGCATTGAAGGAAATGAGAAACTTCAGTAGATAGGGGTGGTAGGGAAAGGAGTGGAAGGAAAGTATTCTTGGCATTGGACATTACAAAGGCCTAACACTGGAGATTAGAGAAAGCAAAATAAGAATACAAAATAGGATGGTTTAGTTGGAATATAAAATATGTAAGAAATGTAAGATGCTGTTATACAGGTAGTTTGGAACCAGATTATAGAGACCCTTGAATGCTAGGATCATGAGTTTATATTTTATTTGTTAGGAAAAGGAAAGACTCTAAAGTTTTTTGGATAGATCAGTGACATAATTATGACACTGCATTGAGAAAATTATTAAGCCACTTGAATGGAGGATAGATTGGAGGTGATAAGAGAGTAAAGAGATAGGAATGTCAGTTAAGTGGCAATAGTGTAGGTGAGGAGGAAGTTCTGGATTGGGATGCTGGTCATGGCAATAGAGCAGAGGGTTACCTTTCACACAAAGTCAGCATTACTGATCAATGAAATAAAAATATTTGCATGGGTGTGTATGTATGACTGCACTAAAATTTATGCAATTGATGAAAATAGTTTCAAAGTCAATGAAAGACTTTTGAACTATTTACTATTGAAGACTGCACTTACCTCAGGGCCTACTCTCTACCTCTCTCCATGCCCCTTCCCACTTTACACATGTGTGCACAAATATGCATGCATATGTGCACATGGGCACATGCATTCATACACAAAAACAACCTTGGTAGTTAAAACTGTTGTAAAAGCAATAACATGATTTTTTTCTTTTAAGTTGACTTATTGAGTTAAAGTCCTAAACTTGGGAAGAAGTATATTTGTGCAGTTGTTTATCAGTTCCCAAAACTTACTGACTTTTTGCACCTAAAGGAGCAGTGAGAACTCAAGCTCTGTAGAAGAGTCTAGAAATCTAGAGAAACATTCCTTCCCTCCCTCTCTCCCTCCCTCTTCCCCTCCCCCTTCCTTCCTTCCTTCCTTCCTTCCTTCCTTCCTTCCTTCCTTCCTTCCTTCCTTCCTTCCTTCCTTCCTTCCTTCCTTCCTTCCTTCCTTCCTTCCTTCCTTCCTTCCTTCCTTCCTCTCCCCTCCCTCCATTATTGAAATTTGGCTTTCTTCTCTGGTCTAATCTCAACCAATCTCTAGCCTAAACTGAGCTTACCCCCATCTCTCAATCCTGACCCCACTCTCAAGGACAATTCACAGGAACTTATTCCAGCACTTTGCTCTTTTCATCTCATAAACTTATAGAAAGGTTCCCTCTGAGGGGTCATGTGGTATATAGTAGAAATCACAATGGCCTTGTTATTACAGAATTTTAGAGTTCAAAGGAATCTTAGAAGCCATCTAGTTCAACCTATACCCCCAAAAGAGTCATTACTCCAACATATCTGATATGTAGACATTCATCCTTTAATTAAAAACCTCCAGTGAAGGTCTAGTGTAGACCAATACTTTCTGACACAACCTGTTCCAACTTAGGAGGATTTTGGTCACATCAAATTTAAATTAATCTCTTTGCAATTTTAACACAGCTTTGAATTTCTGCTTCAAAAAAGTATTTCCAAAATGGAGCCAGAATTGATTGTTCTTTAAAATCTTATTCCCTTTTTGGGAGCTAGTGGGTTGTCCTCTGGTGTTTTCTACTACATTAATAATAATAAATTATTAATTATATCTAAATAATAATAGTAATGACTACTTCCCACTGATAAATATCCTTAGGGTACAGTACATAGTAGACACTTAATAAGTGCTTATTGATTACTCTTTCATTTTCTTGGATATCCTTGGATACTTTTACATCAAAGCATTTTATACACAGTCTCTGTTTGATTAATCTTTGTGGCACCCTTGTCCTTTGGGGGCCAAACAGAATAAATCTAATTTATTTTTTATATGATAGCTTTTCACTCACTTGAAATCAGCCATGTTAATCAGCCCCATTTCCTAAGTCAGGAGACCTATCTATATTTGAGTTCCAGTTATACCACTGATTTGTGAAATGAGTTAAGTACCTTTATGTTTCTTGGCCTCAGTTTCCTCATTTGTAAAATGATCAGGTAGAACTATAACTCTCAAAGGTCCTTTCCATGTAGAGGTTGTTCAAATTTTCTCTGAAGACCTGGGATTTGGGTTTCTCTCTTCAGTTCTAATGGTGTATTTGCTGTATTATCTCAGACAAATTACTTAGCTTTTGTGAACATTTTTCTTCCTTACAAAATAGGGACAATAATTCTTGGAATAACTGTCTTACAGAGGTATTATAGGAGAATCACATTGTAAATCTTAAAGTGCTATGGAAATGAGGCATGTAAGTGGTAAGTGAAATTACTGTGGGCAGGGAGTGTCTGTCTTATAGTGACCTTTTTCTAGGATAGTTTTAGCAATTTAGAGAAAGCTTAGTAAACTCAGATATTCTAATTTTGTTTCAGTGTTTTCTGTTTTCTACTACCCTAGAAAATATTGCTACAGAAAACTTAAAGGATCATAGGATCTTGAACTAGAAGGGGTCTTAGAGCTCCTCTAATTCAACATTTTCATTTTAGAGTTGAGGTAGCTGAGACCCTGAGATTAAGTGACTTACCCAAGGTCACATAGCTGGTAAATGGCAAAGCCAGTATTCACATAGATTGTTTCTTTGATTCTTAATGTTTTTATCTTACATGTGAGAAACCAGAGGAGATTCAGAGAATCTACCTGGGTCAGCTTTTCACAGTAATCCATCTCAATACTTCAGGATCAAACCTTAGCGCTTCAACTTACTCAAAAGAGAATCCTTCCTCAGCATTTCCACATTTTATTTATCTCAACTGCCAGTCCTGAGACTTCTTACACTGAAGAGCTCTCTATTATTAATAATTTTGGGAAGCAATATTTTAAATTTTTATGATCTGCACTTTGCACAGACCGAACTGCAATGTATTATATGAGCTTCTCCCTAGAAGTCTAGTCACATCAGGGTAGTGTGATCTTTTCAGAATGAATAATTTACAGCATTTTCACAATGCCAATTATGTCAAATCCTATTACTTATTTCTTTAGGGACACTGCTCATGTAAATAGGAAGAGAAAATTTATCCAGCACCACTTACAGTACACAGACGCAGACACACAGACACACAGACACACACACACACACACACACACACACTTGTTTGTTTCAGCCATGTTCAATTCTTCATGACCCCATGTGGCGTTTTATTGGCAAAGACACTGAAGTTCTTTGCCATTTCCTTTTCCATTTTCCTTCTCTCATTTTACAGATAAGGATACTGAGCCAAATAGGATTAAGTGACTTGTCTGGGGTCACACAGCTAGTTAAGTGTCTGTGGTCAGATTTGAACTCATGAAGATGAGTCTTCCTGATTCCAGGTCTGGTGCTGTATGCACTATACCACCTAGCTCGCCCTGCATACATACATACATGCATACATGCACTCACATAAACATTATACTTTTGCCTTAAATGTTTCTCTAAACCAAAGAAGCTACTGTACTATTAAAAACAATGGATTTGTGAAACACCATGGGTTTGCATCCTGACCCTATTAGGATAACTACTTTTCCCTTTCTAGCACTCAATTTCTCATCTGTAAAATGAGTAGTTTTGATTTTGCAGGTCTCTTCTAACTCTAAGATTTTATGAAGCTGTGAAATCCTATGATTCCCAATTACTTGGCTTCAGTTTCTGTCTTCAGAAGAGATTTCTAGAAATGGGTTCAGAATAGACTGTTTCTTTTCAATCTTATCCCTTGTTTTTTTTTTTTTTTGGTTGTGGTGATTTGTTTGTTTGTTCTGGGGAACTAGCAGGTTACTCCCTGGAGTTTACTTTCACATTGATAATGACAACTTCCCATTGATTATGTATCTTCAGGGCCTAGAACATAAGTACTTAATAAATTTTATTGATTATTCATTAATTTTCTTGGATATTCTTACATCAGAGTACTTTTGCATACAGCACCTGTTTGATTAATCTTTGTACAGCTCCCTCTAGAAGTGAGGAACCATGATCTTACTGCTTTTATGGAAATGAAAAACTGAGTAACAAAGCAACTTAGAATATTTCCCTAATTCTTAAAACTGAACTAGGCCTCAGAGATCATCTAATACAGTAGCTTCATTTCACAGCTTTGCTGCAGTGACCACTGTGGTCAGCTCCACCCAGATTGTCCTACAGACATCCCCAAGTTCTTTAACCTAGACGTTCAGAGAAGCAGGGGCAGGAAGGATGTGAAGCTGGGAAACTTCCCACCCCTTAATTAATTTTCTGAGAATTTACTCTCCAGCACATGAGCAAAGAAACAGACTCAGTGAAATTTCCAAGTCGGTTCAGCATGTTCCTCTAGCACTTTCCTTAAAGGCAATGAAGCTCAGACCCTTGTGGTCTGAGCCCTAGATTAGGAACCTAGTGATTCCAATATGTCACTTCCCTTCAACCTTCAGTTTTCTCATCTGTGAAAAGAAGGTGAATGAAAACGTCACTCCCAGTTCTGTCTTCCAGCCCTAGTTCCTACATATGCCATGGAGAGAACAGTGGACTTGAGAATCAGAAATCTGGGTTTAAATTCAGGTTCTGAACCTTCTTGTCCTGGTGACCAAGATACATCAGTTTCTCTGAGCCTCTTTGTAAAGTGGGGATAATATTCACATTACCTGCCTCACAAGGTTGTTATAAAGAAGGTACTTTGAGTGCTTCATGTCTGTTATCTCATTTGATCCTTACAGCAATCTTTTGAGGTGGTATGTAGTCATTCGCTACAATGAATGTTCTGAGGTGTTTGGATATGATGATTTCTATGACCCCATTCTAGCTCTGAAGGCTACAGGTATTATAATGTTCATTCTTTTGGGAGTGAAGCAGGAACAAGGCCTGGGATTTAATTAGCGTAGGAAAGTCCTGGGAGGGAACTGATACTATTACTGTGAGTCAGTCCTCTTTGGTCTCAGGGTTAGGGGGGAGCCTCCTTTTAAAATATCTTACCCCACACTTGGCATCAGTTTGAATCTTGGGTCTTATAGTTACTAGTTGTATGAACTTGGTCAAATTATTTAATATCTCCTTGCATCACTCCTCTTCTGTAAAATGAAAGCATTAGACTAGATCATCTCAAAGGCTCCTTCCAATTTTACATTTCTATTACTCTTCCTGAAGTGCAAAACTCACTGGTTGGGGATCACGGAGACCTGGGTTTGAATTCTACCTCTGAAGATGCCTGACCTTGGATAAGTCATTTCTACTCTTAGAGGACCTTGTTCTTTGGCAAAATAAGAACAACAATGCGTATACTTTCACCTTCCTAGGGTTATTTTGGGGAAAACGTTGTAAATCTTAAAGCTCTATAGCAATTTGAACAGTAATTACCACTATTCTGGTCCTGGTACTTATTATGGAACCTTAGGCAAATCCCTTCCATGTTTTAGGACTTAGTTTCCCTAACTTTATCTTATCTCACCCTTCTTGTCCTACTGAGCTCATGCCTTGTTGTGAGGCAAGAGAATTAAGATCTTTTGCTGTTTTTGTTTTAGCGTAATCAAGTGTCTCTGATTGAATCTTGCCTTTATCAATCAAGAGTCTTTCCTAGGAGTAAAGTACAGAAGCAAGAGTTTCTTTAACTGGAAAGAGTATATGTATTTGTATTGTTAATTTTTTTAATATGATTAAAAATCTTCACCATCCATTAATGGGTCTGTTCAGTAAAAGGAATTTGGTTAGGGAAGATTTGTGGGAAGGCCCAAGCCTTTTGTTATTGAGGCACTGGGTCAGAGGATTATGCACTCTGGTTCTAAAAAGCGTATAAATACTCTGAGGGTGAGGTTTTACTTTGAGGTTTAATTTTTGTAAGAAGGTTTGAATGCCAGACAAGGACTCTGGGAAGCCACTTTAAGGACACCGCCCCCCACCCCCAGCTTTGAAAACTCAGATATCAGTATTTCCCTCTCTGGTAACTATGGTCAGATAGTTGGACTGTCTGTTGAATTCAGGCAGAAGTAGCCCAAAAATGTCTGTTGATCTTTGATTGCTTTGGGGCTTACTGACTGGAAGTGTTTGTTTGACCAAATGAGGACTCTGGGAATCTGCTAAAGGAGCCTTCCAGCTTTGAAAACCCACATGTCTGTGCTTCTGTCTATGGTAACTATGGTCAGACAGTTGGACCTGTTGAGTTATGGTCAGGCAGAGGAAGTCATGTCTGTTGATCTTTGATTTCTCTGTATTTTCTTTGAGGTTCAGGGTACTGACTCCCCTGAACTAGGTGAATGATATATGTATTTGATTAAAGGAATGATACATGTGCTTGATTAAAGTGATTTTTAACCCCTCAAAAGTTGCCTTTCCTTTTATGACTGCAGATCTAAAAACCTGTGATAGCAGGCTCCCCTGTATATATTGGGGTGCTTACAGTTACACTTGTCAAATTCTAGCCCTGGGTATCCACCATCATTTACTTTCTCTGTTCCTCTTCCACATGTGCCACTGAATGGTCTTTTCACTCAGAGATCATCAATTATGTGCATCTTCTTCCATATTCTATTTAAAAATAACTCCTTGACGTCCCTCATTTTTTCCTCCTTTAGTCCAATTTACTTTGTATCTGTTTGCCACTAATATAGAATACAAACTCTTTCTCCTGGTTATTAAAATCCTTCAAAATTTGCCTCTGGTCTGTCTTTCTAGATTAATTTCACGTTATTAACCCTGGACTTGAGCACAGAGGAGAAATAGATAATGTGTCTATAACATCTAACCATCTCCCCTTTCACATCTTGGGGCCAAGCAGACTCCTTAGATGTGGTAGCTCTTCAGATAGAAACTTTCTCTTTTCTAGAATATCATCTCCAGTTCTTACAACTATTCTCTTATGGTATATTCTATAGCCATCTTATCATTCTGGTCAACTTTCTCTCAGTGTTGTCCAGGTTGTCTATAAATGTTCTTAAAATGTGGTGTTCAGATCTGACAGAGTGCTACAAATGTGGTCTTGTCAGGGCTGGACAATGAGATGTTGAATAAAACCCTTCCCTCCATGCACCTTAGGAGATTAACTATAACAGTGACTAGTAATTACTTAATCAAGTGCTCTTCTAGATCACACTGTCTGTTGACTGATTGCTTCATAGAAGCCCATGGCAGAGCAGTGAAATGACAGACCTTGACCTCCTTATTCTTCAATTTCCTTACCTTTCAGAATGTACAATTCATTTTACCTCATTCACCCACAGGCACGATAAGACCTAAAACCTCACCATCACCCAAGTATATGTATGCCAACTTTGTGATCTGGAACTTTGAAGTGATTTGCTATGATTATAATTTTCCTATCTTCCACTTCCCAATTCCTCCTAAATTTTTTTATTTTTTCATAGTGCAACCTCCAGTCCCTTTCTCCTCTCCTCTTCTCTTGGTCTGACACCCTTGATCTTGCTGCACTTTCCTATTAGGGTCTTGACCTAATAGTTAATCATTTAAACTATATACTCACTTCTACCCTTGCATCTCTTGCCCCTTCCTCAATTCATACCCTGCCAATTCTGTCCTAGGTTATCCCACCACTTACCTTTTACATTCTTATTTATGTCCTGATGACAGAAGTTAACCAACTATGTCAACCAGTTCCAATACAGACTCTTGTTTTCCAGTCTAGATGAGCCCTCATGACAATCCCTTATTTTTTTCTATTTTGATCACTTGAAGGACTTCCTAATGTTCACTTTTCTGAAGCCATCTCATACCCCTGTTGGCTATTTCTTCCCACTTCTTACTAACTCTTAGTCTCTTACTTGACTGAGAAAATTAAGGTAATCTATCATGACCTCCTTTGTTTCCTCTGCTTCATACCTTATAACCTTCCTGTGTCTTCACCCATCCTCTCTTCCTTTGCTTATGTGTATGATGAGAAGGGAGCCCTTTTCCTTGGCAAGGCTAACTCCTTTGCTTGTATCCTTAATCTCATCCTGGCCCCTTTCCTCCAGCAATTTGTGCATCTCTCATCTATCTCTTCAATCTTTTTTTATTTGCTGACTTCTTCCTCACAGCCTGTAAACATGCTTAACTCTCCATTATCCTTAAAAAACAAATAACGCCCCCCCCAAAAAAAAGCCCAAAACAAACCTTTACTTTATTCCACAGTGTAATCAAGCTATTGTCCTATCTCTTCTTTCCCATTCATGGCCAAACTAAAAATGAGTCATTTATACTCACTGTCTCTATTTTCTCACTACTATCTCTTTTTTCAGTGCTTTATAGTCTGGCTTTCGACATCCAATGCTATGTGAAACTGCACTATTAAAAATGACCAATAATCTCCTAACTGTTTAGCCCATTGATCTTTCATCAGTTCTTATTCTCCTTTTATCTCTATGCAGCTGTTGATACTATTGCCCATTCCCACCACCTACTTTTTATGCTTCCTTTGAT
Source organism: Bettongia penicillata ogilbyi (assembly GCA_023548195.1). Lineage (NCBI taxonomy): Eukaryota > Metazoa > Chordata > Mammalia > Diprotodontia > Potoroidae > Bettongia > Bettongia penicillata. Next base: position 5,476,691 of record JAJHZJ010000090.1, on the reverse strand, counting down.
TCTGTGATATTTCTCTCTCCTGGTACTCCCAGGGCTTCTCTTTTCTCTCTAATCTTTCCCTTAATGACTTCAGATATTATCATGGATTTAAGTTATCTTCTTTACACAGATAACTCTTTTTTGTTCTTTGTAAAAGGTCTGGTTGTCTGGAGAAAGGAGTGGGAGGAGTGGGACACAAAGGTGATAGAAAACCAAAAGATAGAGTTAAATTTTTAGTTTTGTTTTTCATAGAGAATTCTTTTTTATTTAAATTTATTTATTTTTAGTTTTCAACATTCACTTCCACAAAATATTGAATTTCAATTTTTCTCCCCATCTTCCCCTTCCCTGCATCCCAGGGCAATGTGTATTCTGATTACCCCTTCCTCCAATCTACCCTCCCTCCTATCACCCTCCCCCTCAATCCCCTTCCCTTCTATTTTCTTGTAGGCAATATAGATTTCTATACCCCATTGCTTATATATCTTATTTCTTGGTTGTCTGTAAAAACAATTTTTAACATTCATTTTTAAAGCTTTGAGTTCCACATTCTCTTTCTTCCCCCCTTCCCATCCTCCTCTCATTAGAGATAAATTTTTAGAAGAAGAGTGTGAAATCTTTGAAGACAGGAATTGCTTTGTTTTATGTATTGTATTTTAAACCCTTGGCATAGTATCATGCATGCAGTTAGTATTTAATATATGTGTGTTTGAATTAATTTGATTTAAAACATTACTCTCACACATACATATATGTATATTATATATATGTATATGTGTATGTGTGTGTATATATATGTAGGTGTGTGTATATATATATACCTTTAAGTTATCTTCTTTACACAGATAACTCTTTTTTGTTCTTTATATATATGTATAAAGGTATATATATATATACATATATATATAAAAGTATATATAGGTACTTATTTAATTTTATGTTTTGTTTTCCAAAGGCAAGAGTTGAAGTAACTCTAAATGGTATTGCTGGATGGCCCTGAATATATGACCCTTTCTCCAGACAGCCAGACCTTTTACAAAGAACAAAAAAGAGTTATCTGTGTAAAGAAGATAACTTAAATCCATGATAATATCTGAAGTCATTAAGGGAAAGATTAGAGAGAAAAGAGAAGCCCTGGGAGTACCAGGAGAGAGAAATATATATATATATACCTTCAGTGTATTTTCTGCTTTATTCCCTCTTGAAGGCAACTGAGTTACAGTATAGTAGATGGAGTGCTAGGCCTAGCATCAGAAAGACCTGAGTTCAAATGTGGCCTCAGATACTTTCTAACTGTGTGACCTTACGCAAAGTAAGTCATTTAACCTCTCTTTACCTCAGTTTCTTTAGCTTTAAAAAGGGAACAACAGTACCTACTTCATAGGGATATTGTGAGGAAAGTTCTTTCTCAGTACTGAAGTGCCATATATGAGAGAATGGTTATTACTATTAATAACTTCATGACATTAGCCAAATAATTTCCCTTCTCTGAATCTCAGTTTTTTCATCCCTAAGTAGAAGAAGATGGATTATATGATCTCTAAGACACTTTTCCATCTCTGATATTCCAAGATCAGATCAATGACATCGCCTTTTTATATATTCTAGCTGACTTTCCATTCTTTCCATCAACAATATAAGTGAGCTTTTGTTGTCTGTTTTGGTCAGGTGGATAGTCTCCTTATCTGATAGCATGTCTAACAGAAACTTCATTTTGTAGGAATTATTGGGTAAAGCGATGATATACACCAAACTGACTCACAATAAAAGGAAACTATGCAAATGGAAGTTAATACTGAAGGCCACAGGGAGAAATAGCAGAAGCAGTTAATATGATAGTGCATATTTGAGGCAGAAAGTAACTGGTGCTGTTGAATGTAAGAATTAGTTTCTTAATGTAGGAATGGATGCCACTGTATGCAATATTTTCTCCAAATCTTTTTCTAGATGTTTGCTTTTTTTTCTTTTGGAGTGTTTTTTTTTTCTCTCCTAATATTGAAACCTCTCAGCTGGATAGCATAATCCCAAAGCCACATGTATAGACAGGAATGGTAAAAATGCAGTGAGTGATGATAATAGAGCACAAATCAAAAGTAATTTATGGTTAGAAACAAGTAATACTGTGAATCTTTACATTTCTGATTTATGCCCCTTCTCTGGCTTCACCAGTTAGGTGCAAAGAGAGAAATCATTTGTATACCTCAAAAATTTATCTATATCTAGGATTTATATTAAGCATATGATTATAATCAGAAAAGGACATAATAAGGTTATATGAAAAATATGGCAAACTGCTTATGTTTGGTTGTGGAAGAGTCATATGGAACTGAAGGACTGAAGTAGTAGGGTTTGTCTTTAACTGTTTCTTTCTAGCTCCCTAGTCTTCCACTCAGAACTATAGATACTCTGTCTGAATCTGTTTACTGTTAGGGCAGACCAAACAACTGGCATCTGAGACTGTCAGGGGCAGATCCTCAGGGCCATCCAGCAATGCCATTTAGAGTTACTTCAACTCTTGCCTTTGGAAAACAAAACAAAACAAAACATAAAATTAAATAAGTACCTATTAACTAATCAATTGTCAAGAATTTATTAAGCACTTACTGTGTGCAGGCATTGTTCTAGGTAATAGGGATATAAGTACAAGGAATGAAACAATCCCCACTTGTAATGGGCATAAGACTAATGGGTGTATCTGCCCAGAGGCCTACCCCTGTGAACTTAGGCAAGTTATATAACTGTTCTATGCCTCAGTCTCTCTATAAACATATCAGAGTTATTTACATGCTTACAACTTGGACATTTTATGAGGCTATGTATCTACAGGCTTGCCAGTTCTACATGATGACAAAACTGATGAACCTGTGCTAGCCAGTTCTGTTTTGGTTATTCCGATGTGGCCAGTCATATCTAGTTCCATTATTTCTTATATCCCTGACCTATGCTCTTTCTATTGTACCATGCTGCTTCCCTTAATGTACTAAGTGCTGTCAGTTCCCCTGTCAGGCCGGTGTATTTATTGAGCACTTACTCTGTGTTGAATACCATACTAGTTGACTAGAGATATGAAAATAAAGAAGGCCAGCACAGATAGAGGGAGAAAAGGAAATAAGAAAACAAGAAAATTAAAAGAAAGCAATCTCTGACCTCAGAAATTTTAAAGTTAATTTATTCCCTTACCTAGACATGAGGGAAATAAAAAACAAAAATAATACAGGAGTTACAATGAATATTCTTGCTGCCATTATAAAAAAAAATAGAATACAATCATACTTTCTCAAAGCATTTTGTAGTGCTAATGGGCTCTTCTGCATAATTACTGGCACTCTCTTTCCAAAGGGCATGCAGGAAGGAGATTAGTTGCCAAGTTAAACTAGAAAAAATTGCAGTTTATGTAATTTAAACAGGATTTCTCTCTAAACATCTTGTGTTTTAAAAAAATTACTTTTAGCAAAAACGGGCTGTAACCAGTATCTTATCTTCATTAAAGGCTGTTCTTTAGTACCTAAATATCACTGACTAAAAGTAGCTGCTACCTTCAGGACACATGGTACACTTCATAAGTGTACCCCTTCATAGAATATCAGCAGTGGAAAAGACCTTTGAGGTAATCTGATCTAACTTTCTAATTTTGTGGATAGGGAAAATGGAATGTCAGAGTGGTTGAGTTTCTGTCACACAGCTAATGACCGGCAGACACAAATTGAGACAATGTTTCTATACAGTGTTACATTGTAATTTGCAGATCCAAAACAAAGTACTGTGTGAGGTCTGTGGGGAAGCTAATGGAAAACCACGGAAGGCATCAATGAAGAGGTGTTTTTTGAATGGCCTACAAAGAATAAGAATTTGAGGAATGAAGGATGGAAAAAGGTAGAGCATTCCAGCCAGGAGTTTGGGAAACAAAGAGAAGGCCTATTTGGCTAAAGCATAGAGCGTATGGAGGGTAATACTGTGAGATAAAATTGAGAAGGAAGGCTAACAGACAGATCCTTGAGTGATGGATAGTGGACTTCAGATTTGGGCATTAGGAAGATTTACTTAGCAGCTATATAAAGGAAGGTTTGGAGTGAGAAGAAAATGGAAGAAGGGAGGAAGGTAGGCCTGTCAGGAGCGTAAAGGCCTCACAAAATACGTTGTACAGACAAACAGGAGGGCCCGTTTTAGCGTAGCGGAAGAGAGGGACGGAAGACAGGGATATTGCGAAGGTGGAATGGACCAACACTGAGGGAGAGGGAAAAGGAAAAATAACCTCAAAATTGCAAATATGCGGGAGTGTGCACAGAACTAGTGCTCTATCCTTGATGCAATCTACCGCTCCATTGACTTTCTTTTCCTCCCCTCCCCCTCCCTCACCAATCACAGGTTCTTACTCTTTATTTCTTCTAACTGTTTTATTGAAATCACTTGTTCACATGACTAGTAAACCTAGGAAGTGGGATTTGGATTCTGATCTCTTAATCTTTCCATTACATGTTAATGCCTCCCAACAAAAAATTATCATGAATTTATGATTTTCAAGGTTATTTTGACTTACCCTTTCTTAATATCCTTTAAGTTTCACCACCCCTCCAACCCTGCCCTGTATGATCTGTCACCTCAGTTTGGAGTTTGTTTTGCTTATGACTTATCTTTTCCTGAATATTTGTTGTTGAGTTGTGTCTGACTCTTTGTAACCTCATTTTTTTTTTTTTTTGGCAAAGGTACTATAATGGTTTGCCATTTCATTCTCCAACTCATTTTAGAGATGAGGAAACTGAGGTAAATAGGGTCACTTGTCCAGGGTCACACGACTAGTAAGTGTCTGAGGCCAGATTTGAATTCAGGAAGAGTTTTCCTGACTCCAGGCCTGGTGCTCTATCCACTGCACCACCTAGCTGCCCCTTCCCTGAGTATACCTCTCTCTCTTCTTTCTTCTCCAAGTTGCTTCTTGTTTACATACGGAATTGAATGTATTTCTATACTGAACTCTTAATGTTTGTGTTCTATCCCCCTTTTCACTAGTTCAGATGAAAGTAAGTTTCAGGTGATATCCACGGTTCCTGCTCTATTCTTGTTTTAATGGTATTTTATTTATAATATACATTACATGAGATAATAACTTTCCTTTCCCTTTTCCCTCTATCATATCACTCTTTTGTTCCTCTTTTTTCTGTTAAGATTATCAAAGCATGACAAAGCACTTGCAGTCCTCCTAACTGCTCTTATGATTTCATTCTTTTTCCTCTCTAGCCCATCTTCCATATTGTGATCACAAGCATGTTTGCTGTTTTTGTTTTAGTATAATCAAGTGCCTCTGATTGAATCTTGCCTTTATCAACCAAGAGTCTTTACTAGGAGTAAAGTACAGAAACAAGAGTTTCTTTAACTAGAAACAGTATATATATATATATATATATATATATATATATATATATATATATTTGTATTGTTAATTATTTTAATGTGATTAAAGATCTTCTCCACCCATTAATGGGTCTGGGAAGATTGGTAGGAAGGTCCACACCTTTTGTTAAGTTTCTAAAGAGGGACTGGTTCCCAAGGGTTGTGATGCCCTCTGGCTCTAAAAAAATGTATACATACTCTGAAGGTGATGTTTTACTTTGGGGCTTACTGATTGGAAGTGTTTGGCCTGACCAGACTCTGGGCAGCTGCTAAGGGGCCCCCTGGCTTTGAAAACCCAGATGTTGGTGTTTCCCTCCTTGGTCACTATGGTCAGACTGTTGGACCTGTCTGCTGATTTATGATAAATGTATTGTAATGGTCAGATGGTTGAAAGCCTGTCTGTTGGTCTTTACTTCTTGTATTTTTCTTTGTTGGTGAATGACATATGTGCTTGATTAAAGGAGATTATTAACCCCTAAAAAGTTGCCTTTCCTTTTAGGAAAGCAGATCAAAGAACTTATGATAGCCAACCCCCCTGCATACGTTAGAGTGCTTGCTTTTTCACATATAGCTACTTAAGTAATTTTCCTAACCACGTGTCTGACCGTATCACTTACCTGCTCAGACATCTCTTGTGGCTCCCTGTTGCTTCAAATATAATACTCAATGTCTCTTTTCCACCCCAATCTCCCCAAGCCTCGTTTTAAAAGTCATTTACAATCAGGCTCCAACCTGTTTTTCCAGAATATTTCACATTACTTCCCTGAAGGAATTCTGTTTCTTCCAACCATAATTGGTCTAGTAGATTAACTTTATATTCCACATCCTGTGTTCAGGCCTTAGCATAAAGTGATGTACTCCCTCCTTCTTTACCTCTACCTCTCTGAATCCTTATCTGCTTCCCAGATTCCATTCAGGTGTAACTTCTCACAGGAGGATTTTTTTGAGAACCATACCTACTCCAATGGTTAATTCTCTTTCCATCCTCAAATTACCTTTTGGTTATCTGTGTACATTTTGTAACCTGTCTCCCCCCATCAGAATGGAAGATAAATTTTGTGTTTTGGCTTTGTATCTTTAGAATGTAAAAAGTGTCTTACATCCAGCAGGTACTTGATAAACTTTTATTCCCATTAAATTAAGATCATTAAATTAAATGCCTTTTCTTCTTTGACCAGAGGACAGAATGTACAATGATGTTCAGTTTTGTGGAATAGCAGAGGAGAATAGGAGAACTGGAAAAGCTCATATGTTTTTAGGCATCTCAGTGTAAGTAAAGGGAGTGGTTTAGGGGGAAGGGTAAAACTTGGGGAAGAAGAAAGAAAAAAAAAAAACTTGCCACAGACTTTAGAGATCATGATAAGGAATCCACAAAGCAAGAATAGATTGTTTCACAGCACTGAGGTCCCAGGTGAAGTTATTCAGCATGCATTCTTAGCGGATGAGTTCAGTATCCTATTGTGCTTTGGGTTTGGAAGAAGCTTAGATAAAATTTAATTTTCTCCTTTTGCAGGTGAGTGATCTGAGACCTGGACTGCAGAAGTAACTTGCCTAGTGTCACACACTTAGGAAGTCTAAGAGCTGGAAATTCGCCCCAAGATCTTTTCCCTCCAAACTTATTGCTTTTTTCCCCTTAATCTTCACATTATGGAATTCTTCTCCCTCCTGTGAAGCCCAAGAGAAATACCACCATCTCCAGAAATCTTTCCTTGATGCCATTAGTCAGGAGTGACCTTCCTTTCAAAATTTCACATGGTTTTTGTTGGTTGCTTTCTCTTGCACTTGTGTATAATTTTTTGCTATCTGAGGTCAAAGAATAAGTTTAATCTAAGCTTCGCATATCTCCTATGGCCTGTACATAGTAGGTCCTTAATAGTATTTATTGAATTAAATTTAACCTTAGGGGTCATAGGATAGGGACATAATTCTAGTTTTTGATGTGTCTTAAGACTTGGATAGTTAGCTTAACCTTGAATAGCATTTGAACCCTGGAATCTGGAAATTATTATATGTAGTTACTGGTATAGTAAATCACAATAACAGCCACAATAATAAGAGAGGCAGAACGGTATAGAGTCAGGAAGACTTCTAACATAATGGCCGTGTAACTCTGGGCATCTCTCTAAGACTAGAAATTGTAGATGGGGTCTGATCGTCATTGCTGGAAGATACTCACCCAATCAATTCATTATAACCCCCAACTTCAGAGAACTTTCCCTTGATCCATACACTCTTTCTAGCTCATCTCAGATTTCTCCTCCCTTATGTATCTAAGCTCATTTAGTTACATAGGAAGTAGAGAAGACTATCAACAGGTACATCCACTTCCTTTCCTCTCACTTTCTCCTTGATCTGCAATCACGCTTCCTACCTCATCATCCAATTGAAACAGCTTTCTGCAAAATTATAGATGATCTCCTAATTGCCAAATCCAATGACTTTTATCAATTCTCATTCTTCTTTACCTTCTTGTGGCCTTTGACACTGTCAGTCTTTCTTTTCTTAATTCTAGGTTTTCAGCTCATTTGGATTCAACTATCATCTTTATTCTCATGATTCCCAGATCTTCTTCTCCAACTCACGTCTCTATCTTGACTCCAGTCTCATACCTGCAACTCCTTACTTGGCATATAAAAGCAGATGTCCAGCAGAAATCTTAAATACAACGTATCTAAAACTGAACTCACCATCTTTCCTTAAGTCCTTTCCTCTTCCTGCATTTCCTATTACTGTTCATTATACTATCCTCCCAGTCCTCCAGGCTTGCAACGTAGGTGTCATCCTTAGCTCTTCACTCTGTCTACCTCCTTCCCCTCCCCAGTCAACCCATTGCCAAGTCTTGTCACTTCTACCTTTGTATCATCCCTTGTATACTCCACCCTTTCTCCTCTGATAGCTGCCACTCTAATGCAGGATCTTGTCCTTTATGTCTCTTTTCTTCAAGGCTCAAGTATAGATTTAACCATGTCTCCCTCACCAATCAAAAGATTCTAGTGGTTCCCTGCTATCTTCAAGATCAAATATAGAACGCCTCTGGCATTCAAAGCTCTTCAAAAGCTTGTCCCCTCATGTCTTTCCAGTATTCTTAGACCTTATCCTCCACAATGTACTGTGTGATCAATTGATATTAGCCTCCTTGAATTTCTTGTGTAATAGACTCCATCTTCTGAGTCTGTGCCTTTTCACTGGCTTTCTTTCTTTCCTGGAATGTTCTTTTTCCTAATCTCTACCTCTTAGCCTCTCTGGCTCCCTTCAAGTCCCAGCTAAAATCCTACCTTTCACAAGAAGCCTTTCCCAGGAAGCCTTAATGCTAATGCCTTCCCCCGGTGATTATCTCCAATTTATTCTGTCTGTATTTTGTTTGTACATAGTTGTTTGCATGTTCTTTCCTCTTTTGCACTGTAAGTTTCTTGAAGTAAGTACTGTTTTTTGACTTTCTCTGTATCTTTAGTGCTTAGCACAGCACCTATCACAGAATATGAACTTAATAAATGCTTGTTGACTGACAATCAAAGAAATAAATTATTTTTGGATCAAATATATGCAGAATATGATTACGTGCTGAAAAGCTAAAAACAATAATGATATATAAATGTTTCAGGTGATTGTGAAGACAAGGACAGAATACCAACCTGACCAGAAGAATAAAGGAAAACTCCGGGTGCCAAAAATTGCTGAATTTACAGTCAGTTTTACGGATGGAGTAACAGAAAGATTAAAGGTAAGATGGGTTACAGTCAGCTCTGGTTCCTCTATATAAAAATAGCAGACCTTGGCATAATTAACACAAAATGATCAAGATTATCTTCCAGGATTTCCTAAACTGCTCCATGTTAGATTCACTGATAAAGATAAAATTGTAAGAGAATTTGATCCTGTAACATCCTCTCCTATCATTCTTTCTTTCTGGCACACTGAGTTTTATCCAATTTCAATATTTTCTTACTCATTCATTCATTCATTCATTCAACAATGAGGCAGAGTGAGATAGTAGAAAGAACCTTGGGCTCAAATCTTGTTTCTGTGCTTATCAGCTTCATGACCTTTTTAGGTCACTTCCCTTCCCTAGTCCTTAGTTTCTTCATCTGTAAAAGGAAGGCATGGGACTGAAACATCTAAAGGTCCCTTCCTATTCTAATGTCCAATAATTAGGACCTATGTGATTTCCCTAAGGTACCATGTCTTGAGTGTGTTTATTTTCTTTCTCTCTTTTCATGTGGCTAACCTTTTCCCCCACCCCCATAGTGGTGAGATGTCACATTGACAAAACCAAGTTTATTATTTTTTCTACTGTTTTTCTGAATTCTTCGTGTCTATCATTCTTCATGGTACCAGCTGCCAGTTTGATTATGATACTTATAAAGACATAAAATGTACCAATGGAAAGGGAGTTTTGAAAATGACTAGCTCTACAATATCATTTTACGCACAAGAAAACTCAGGTCTAGAGGAAACTGGTAGCTTGTTCAAGGTCATCTAGCTCTTCCTCCTGTTCCTGACAGTCATAATAAATAGAAGGCATTTATAAAGGGTTTTACAAAAGCACTTTATTTACATTATCTCATTAGATTTTCATATTCCTATAAGGTAGGTACTACATAACTCTTATTCTACAGTTGAGGAAACCAAGGCTCAGAAAAGCTAGTTGTGCATGGTCACACAACTACTGGCAGAAGTAGGACTCAAATCTGGCTGTTCTGTTTCCAAAATCATTGCTCTTTTTACTATCTTGCATTATGTTTACAGCTTCAATGATCATAGTTCGCACTTAACTTGTATAGACTGAGGAAATGTAAGGTAAGAAGGAATTGGGTCTTTTGGCTATTGCTGTTTACAGAACAAAGATCTATTTGGAAATGATAGGATTGGAAGATTATAGATCTGGAGCAGAAAGGGACCTCAGAGACCACCTAAGCCAGTCCTTTCATTTTATAGGGGAGGAAAATGACACCAAGAAGGTTAAGTGCCTTGATCACAGTCACATAAATAGTAGGTGTTAGAGCTAGAGCTAGAACCTAGATCTTCAGATCCAAGGCCATAGCTCATTCAGTTATACCCTATGTATCATGCTTTGCTAACCTTTATATAATGCACTCTTAGTCTGTGAAATCAGAGAAATGAACTATGGCTTTGTGTAGTGGAAGAAGTGAGGAAAGGAATAATTTTTTTATGGGCAGAAAAAGTGGTAGCTGGGGAGCATGTGATCTTGATCTGGATATAAGTTGTGGCTAATGGATGTAGAGAAAGCTAATGGCTGCCATAAAAAACAATAAGATTAGTGATAGATTAGATAGATATGAGTAAAGAACAAAGGAGGAAAAGATGGCTTACAAGTTTCTTTTGGAAGACTCCAGAATGATGGAAGATTATGGAGGATGACAGATTCAATAATTTTAATCCAGTTTAAATAACATTTATTAAGTGCCTACCATGTGCACAACACTAAGGATACATAGATGAAAAATGAAATAATTCCTGCACTCAAGAATTTTATAGCCTAATGCAAGGGGAGATATAGGGATGAGTGTTGGGGTAAGGATACATGTACACAGATAACATATAATATTGTATATGGTAAGTGCACTGAATTTGGAGTCAGAAGACCCGGGTTTAAACCCAGCCCTTTCAGGGAAAACCTTTTAACCTCATTTTTCTTACAGTAAAATGAGGGAATTATATTAGATAATTCCTAAATCTTTTCAATTAATTAAACACGTAGTATGTTTAAGGTATTTTATTGGGTGCTTTGGACATAAAGGAGAAAAGGAACAACACCAGTCCTTGTCCTCAAGGAGATTGGATGATATCTGGGGAAACAATATGCTTATGTAAGCATATCCTCAATAAATTCAAGATTATTTTTGGGGTGTGTGGGAAGGAACTAGCAGGTAGGGCAATCAGGAAAAGTTTCATCTTGAAGATACTAATTAAGTTGAGCTCCACATAGAAGTGATGCTAAGAAGCAGAAATGAGGAGGCAGTGAATTCCAGACAAGCAGCACAGCCAATGCAAAGGCTGGGAGAGGGGAAGTGAATGTCACATGTGAATAAAGGCAAGGAGCCCGGTCAGACCAAACCATAGAGGGCGAGAGAGGTTTACTATATTTTAAAATCATAAAGGTAGGTGGTGGTCAGATTGTAAAGGGTTTTAAATGCCATAAAGAGTAATTTGTATTTCCAACATTAAGTGTTATACTCCTATGATAGAAGCAATGAAGAGACACAAAAAAGGGCTATGAGAAATAGGAGTGGGGAGATAGTAGTTTCAACTGAGGGAAGACTTAATGGAGGAAATAACCTGATTTATGTCTTGAAGGAAGAGAAGAATTTGGACAGGTAGGGTTGAATAGAGAGAATATTCTAGGTATGGAGAATGCTCAGTACAATTCACAGAGGCTTCACTATGTTTGATTTGTCCTTTCGATGAGAATATAGATAGAGATCAGTGCTCAGTTAATTGAACCAAGGAAGACAATTTGGTTATAAAAAAGTAGATAAAAAAGATTTGAAGAAGAGGTTGAGACAAAAGTACCATGTGAAATTTGAGTAAGGCAGAAGTTGCTTCCATTTGGGGATGCCAGGGAAGGCTTGACAGAAGACAGGGCATCATATTTAGACCTTGAAAGTGGAAAGAGAGGGATTTTAACAGATGTTGATAAGAAGAAGGTAGTCCATTTCACATATGGGGGATGGCATCAGAAAAGGAATGGGGAGACATAAGAGAACTGGGTATGGTGAACAGTTCCACATAAGTAAAAGTTGGAGCATATGAAAGGGAACAGCAATGGATATATTTAATTTAGTATGGAGATAATTCATGGAGGAGTTTGAACATCAGAAACAATAGTTTGTACTTTATGTGAAAGGGAAAGAAGATGCATTGAAGTAACTAAGTAGCACAGTGGATAGAGCACTAGTCTGCAGTTGGAAAGACCTGAGTTCAGATGGAAATCAGACACTTACTAGCCTTGTGTCTTTGGGCAAGTCACTTAATCTTGGTTTGTCTCAGTTTCCTCAACTGTAAAATTATATCATAACAGCACCTACCTCCCAAGGCTGTTGTGAGAATACAATGGGATAATATTTGTAAAGTTCTTAGTGCAGTATTTGTTACATAATTAGCAATCTCTCTCAATATATACATACATATACGTAAATATAATATATATATATACACACACACATATATATAGATATAAATAGATGTGTATGCACATATATATCTGTTGTTATTTAGTTGTTTCATTCATGTCCTACTTTTTGTGACCCTATATCTAGGGATTTCTTGGCAAAGATCCTGGAGTGGTTTGCCATTTTCTTCTCCAGCTCATTTTAAAGATGAGGATATTAAGGCATATAGGATTAAGTCACTTTCCCAGGGTCACACAGCTAGTAAGCGTCTGAGGCCGGATCTGAACTCATGAAGAGAAGTCTTCCTGATACAGAGCCCGGGACTCTGTGCACTGCACCACTTAGCTGCCCAATAGATCTATTTCTATAGCTATCTCTCTGTCTATAAAGAGATAGATAGATATAGAGATATCTCAAGCAATGAGAAAAATACCTAGCTTATGTGTCTCTATACATAGATCTACAGCTTGATATAGAGATATAAGTAGATATCTCTATATCTAGCTATAGATCCATGGGTAGCGTGAGATTCACATATACTAGCTATTTTTATCATTATTTGAGTTGAGGAGAGCTATATCATATTTTGCAAGAGGCAGTTATGTAATACAATGGATAGAGTGCTAGACGTGGAGTTAGGGAGATCTAAGTTCAAATCTGGTCTCAGACACTTAGCTGTGTGACCCTGGGTGAGTCTATTAAACTGTTTATCTCTGTTTCCTCAAATGTAAAATAAGGATAATAACAGCACTTACCTTGCAGGGTTGTTGTGGGGATCGAATGAGATAATATTTGTAAAGCACTTAGCACAGCTCCTGGAACATAGTAGGTGTATGTAAATGCTTATTGCCTTCCCCCTTGTCCTCCCCAGATAAAAGATAAACACATAGTAGTGGATCACTTGTTCAATGGCCAAGTATCTTAAAAGGAGATAAAGTATATAAAATTTGTGATGTAATACTCGTATGAGCATTGCTTCATTGTAGTAGCACGGTAGCGACTTGTGAATTTCTTAGTAAGGACAGGAAGTCAGTGTTTGAGATGGAATTTAATTTCAATGATATTTGATAGAACACAAGACATTCTGACACTAGCTATAACTAATTCTAGCACAGAGACAACCATCAGTATTATAATGATGACTTTCCCTTTATTCACATTTTTAGAACAGAAAGTTACAGTTTTTTCTAAAAGGGCTTCAGGTCTTTGAAATGGGATTTCCTTCCCTGGTCAATGACATTGGGAGCTTCTCATCTTTAAGTAGTGGCTCTTATATGCCTGCACTGTCACTGATAATTAATGATTATTTGGAGAGGTGGTATAAAGAATCAAATTAGCATGTCATTTACTATCCTTTTTTTTGCCTCTGTAAGATTACAGTCACTGATAACACTATCCTTTGAGAGTAGGAAGAGACCTCAGAGATCACCAAAACCAGTGTGTCTCAAATTTTTCCACAGAATATTTTGAAGTTTTAAATATATTAACAAAACACATAAATGCTAACCCAAGCATTAGGGTCATGGATGTGAGGTGGTGGAGAAGGAGTGCTATATCTTGGGAAGAAAGGAAGTTCAGGAAATTTTATAGAGTAGTGAATGATAAGCTGATCTTTTAGTTAGGAAGTCCTCCTATCTCTAACAAATAATGTACCGGCTATATGAGCAGAATCAAGTTACTTTATCTTTCAGTGCCAAAGACAACTTTCTTTTATTACAAATTACATCAGAGTTCTGGATCTGCTTTGGTGGGAGGGATACACATACTGAGAGGTCTTTATACTGTTGATGTTGTGGCCCTGAAATTTTAAAAAGCAAACATTTGCTATTTTATGACTAGCATTGCATTTTTCTCAAGTCTTCTGAGAGACAGAGTTTGGGGAACTTTAATTTAGTCAAATCCCTTCATCTTGAAGATGGGAAAACTAAGATCCAGAAAGAAGAGATCATTTTTAGAAACAAGGACAAGGTAATTCACTTTATTGTGTCCTTACTCACTATAGAAATACCATAGAAAGGAATTTATGGTTGTAGAGGAAGGAGAAAGAGATTTAATAATGTCCTTATTTTTACTACATATAAATAATTGCAAATTGAACTATTTTTTTTGAGGAAGAACTTCACTATTTTTATTTTAAAAATTGTCTCATAAATCCTTTTGTTCTTTTATTTCTGACATTCATTTCTTAACATGTCCCTCTCCCCCTTTCTCATCATATTGTATAATAAATATCTTAAAAAGGAAGAAAAAAGAAATCAATTAATAAACATTTATTAAGTCCTTGCTATATGTCAGGCACTGAGCTAAGTTCTGGGAATACAAATTAAAAATGAAAGTCTCTCTGCCTGAGGAACTTACAATTGAATGAGGGAAGACATGATCATATAGCTGTGTTGTTTTGGGGGCAGATAGAGAGTCATTTACTTGAAGTCTTTGTACCTTGTTAGGATATACTAGAGATTGCATTCTGCTGACTTGGTCAAAAATTCAGGCTTTGATGAGTCATTAGAGCAGAAATTTAATAGAAGTCATCTGCAGATACTTATCCATATATTCTTTCCTATGAGACCTTGCTTAGATGAAAGCAGAGGGTGAAATTCTGCCTTGTGTTTTTAAATCCTCATGCCCTTTGACACCATTCTCCTATATGCAGTTGTACTAAAGATAACAGATGTGTGTCCCACGTGGTAAATTTGTACTCATTAATGTTAAAAATGTACTCATTTGATGTTAAAGGAAGAAGGATCCCACCATGTTGGATAGATCTTAAATAGAGGACCTAATCAATCTAACTGCGTAGGTTAAGGAGGTTTTGATCTGCATTAGTAATACCTACCAGGCATATTCACAAGCATCGTAGTCATGATGCATCTCTCTGTTCATCTTAAGATCGCCTGCAATTTTGAATGTTTAAAGAGATTATTCTATCCCATGACTGAGAGTTATGTAACATTACCAAGAAAATATTGGTGTTAAAAAATAGGATCTTCTTAGGATCACATAAAGCAGTCCAGTCCATCTTCCTCCTATTCAACTCTAAGTCCAGTTCATTGTTCATCTGCGGTGCCTGCACAAGAAACATATAGTGATGAACTAACTTAATGGGCTGCCCAGCTAACTGAATGTCATAGTCTGGGAGATATGCATTCCTTGTGTATAGGAGGAAGAACACTCACACCAATAAGATTATGGATACATCAAATTACAAGCATTTAAATATCCCCTCATTGCTTTCTGTTTCTTCCTGTCAGCCCCAACTAGAACATATATTTTAAAAGTCTTGTTAGGATCCTGTGATCACTGACCACCAAAATCCCATGTTCCCTGATCCGTTCTTCCCAAGAGACTATGAGGAGGATATGGAAGGTTCATCAGAGTGCTAATGATGACTGATCATGTGCTAAAGTCAATTATTTTCCAGCCCTTCAATGTTCCCTCAGTGACCTCCAGAAGCTTCTCATGCAAGAGTTTTCCAGGGATATATCAAGCACAGTGGGATACAAACATGGGGAAAAGTCACTAAAGTCCACATAGAACCACAGAACTTAAGAGTTAGAAGAGCCTCAGTGGTCATAGCTCTGACCAATGCCTGTAAAAAAAAAAAAAATCTCCTCTATCACCTATCTAAACAAAAGTTGCCCTAGATTTTGCTTGAAGACCTGCAGTGAGGAGAATCTAATTGCTCCCAAGGTAGTCATTTTTGGATAGGTCTCATTGTTAGAAACTTTTTCTGACCACAAGCCTAAATTTACCTCCTTGTAAGTTTCACCCATTGCTCCTTGACTTTTCCTAAGTAGTCCAACAGAAATCTATCTATCTAGATTTTCCAAGTGTCACTGCCCCGCCAATTGAACTCTCATGTAGCTCTTGCGCTTATTCTTACAACCTAAGTTACTCCATGTCCATAGTACGAGACCCCAGTCTAGTGGGATATTCTAGAGACCTGGCTCCTACTTGATTCAGTCTGCTGGCTGTAGGCAGCCTCAAAGTATCAAACAGCTGGGCACCCTCATCAGGAATTTTACCAGCAGTTACTGCCTTCCCAACCTCACAGCTCGGTGTTCTTCCTTTCCTGATTCTGGTGACGTGTCCAGTGAAACTTCAGCAGCATCCTCATTTTTAAGGTTCCATACAGGTTTCCCATGGCTGGCTGGTTGATAAATTCTCCTTATATAATGCAGATCATGGCTTGCCTCAAATTCAAGCTATTTTTCTTTGTTTAAAATGTGTCCTCATGCCATCCCCCTTAGCTTCCAACTATGATGATGTCATTCTCTCATTAACTGCCCAAGCCTGCTGCCACATTTGTAATGAGAATGGCTGTAATTTATAACTTTCCCTCCACCTGGTTTCCCTAAAATTCTCTGTGCCATATTACATTCATGGTCTTCTGTTTGCTGACAGAAATGAACCTAGATAACAGATTATATTTTATTACTTTTTGTGCTGGGTTTTTATTACTCTGCACTTTTCTTTAGATGCATATTTTAGGCATGTTATTAAAAATCCCTCCCGCTGGTTATGCGCATATCTATTATCTGGTATTGATGAAATTGTTGTGCATGTGCTGTTTGTGGCAGGAAAGCATAATAATGTTTAACTTTTATTATTTCACTTCTGGCTATGATTGTATTTAAAATATGAATGAGAACACATTCTGTGATTCTGGCTGGCTCTTTCTTGCTGTATTTCCGGTGGTCTCATTGGATTCTTATGCTGACTTTATCTTCATTATTGGACTGTTGAAAAGCAAAATATCATGATTTTTGGTTATTGTTAATTAAAATGAAGCATTTTCCACAATAGAGAAAATAAGCCTAGATGTTTTTCATGTAGAACTCAGTCAATGCTTAGATGAGGATCTTGTTAAATCCAGCATTATCTTTAAAGGGAAGGACTCTTGGGTCTCAATCTTTTGATAATTAGTAGATCATTAGACTCAGAAAGGATTTTAGAACACAGAAAGTAAGAGTTGAACAGGGGCCTTAGAATATGGATTATTAGAACTGGAATGAATCTTTACGAATTATCTAATGTAGCCCCCCCTCCTCTTATTTTATTTTTTAAATTTTATGGAGGTCTATTTTTCAATCAGAGCCATTTCCATCATATCCTCATCATTCCCACCAATTAACACTGCCATGTAACATTAAAAAAAGTTATACAAAATCAGCCAACAGTGATATCATCTGACAAAAGGTACTCTTTTTTACTCATGGGCCCCACCCTCTTGACCAAGAGGATAGAAATATGTTTCGTCATATAAGGAAGGCCAAGACTGGTTCTTAAAATTCACCAGTTTTGCCTGCCTTTTCCTGTTGTTTTTTTTTCTTTATATTATTGCAGTCACCCACATTGTACTCCTGATTTTGTGTGCTTAGCTCTGAATCAATGTATACAAACAACAGATTGTGGACAATGTAGAGCTAGAAAGGACCATAGAGGTTGTCTGGTCTAATCTCCTCATTAAGCAGAAAAAAAGAAATGGAGTTCTAGAGCTGTGACATGACTTGTGTGAGTTGTGACAGGTCCTAAGGGACAAATCTCCAGGTCCTGTAACTCTAAATATCATACTTTTGCCACTGTAATTCAAGGTCTTCACATGTTTTTCTGAATTCCTTATATTAATTATTTCTTATGGTGTAATAATATTACATTACCTCCCTATGCTATAATCAGTTTAGCTGTTCTCAGGTTCTCATACATGATACTCGCATTCTTGTCTTTAAACTTTCTTCAGTCATTCTCCATGATTTATCTTGGGCATTCTTTTACATGATTTATCTTTGGCATTCTTTTACACAGCTAGGAAAGACTACACATAGCACATCAAAGCTTAGAAGGTACTTAAAGCATAAAAATAGAGATTCAGAGTTAGAAGGCATGGCAAAACATAAAACAGATTGTATTTGAGCTGAACTAAATCTTAAAATACAAAGCTTAGAAGGTCAGATCAGAGCCTTGCAACATAAATAGAAATGCCAGGACTAGAAAGCGTCTTAAAGATTATCTGGTTCAACCCCCTCATTTTCAAGATGAGGAAATTGAGGCCCTTAGAAGCAAAATGATGTATGTAATATCACATATGCAGTTGGTGACAGGTTCAGGATTAAAGAATGATTCCCGGACTAGTTGCTACCTTTTTTTTTTGTATTTATTTATTTTAGTCAACATTCATTTCCACAAGATTTTTAGTTCCAGATTTCTTCCTCATCTCTATCAGTTGCTTTCTTCACAAAAGCACATTGCTTCTGTGCTAAGAGTGATCTGGTAAAAGGCAAGGAGAAATGAAGAAATCTTGCATATAAAGTGAAGATGAGGAAGAATATTTTAAATTGAAGAGACAGCATGTGAAAAGTTAGAGGGGAAAGAGACATAGGAAGACATACAGGGAGTAACAATTAGAGCACTTTGGCTAGATCATAGAGTGTGGGAAACTGCATAATGTAAGGTAGGTTAGATTCAAATTGGAGGAACTTTAATGTGAAACCAAGAAAGCTGTATTTTATTTTAGAGGTAATAGGGAGCCACCAAGAGCTTTCTGAGTGGCATGATCAGATTGCTGTGTGGGTGACGAATTGGAGAAGGGAGAACCTTAGTTGTTGCAATAATCCAGGTAAGGTAATGAGGACCTAAAAGAGGGTGGTAGTTGTGTGAATTGAAAGAAGAGTGAGAGGTGTTAGAGTTTAATCAATAAGATCTGGCAAATTATTAGATCTGGGTGTGCTGGTGGTGGTCGGAAAGACTAAAGAGTGAAGGTTGACTCTTAAGATTGGTTGATCTGAAGGATAATTATATTCTTCCTAGAAATAGAAAATTTGAGAGGATGAATTGATTTAAAGGGAAAGAAAACAGCAAAAGTAACAATAACTACTATTTATATAGTATTTTAAGATTTGCAAAGTATTTATATGTGTGCACCCCAATGACCCTTATAACGTTTCTGTGAGGTAGGTGATAATGAGTCCACTTTGGACATATTAAGATTAAACCTCCAAGTGGAACCATCCAGCAGAAATTTGTGCTGGACTGGAACTCAGGACAGAGATAAGGGCTGGATATTCAGATTTGAGAGACATCTGCTGTGAGTGACAATGAATTTGTGGAAGCTAAGGAAATCATCAAGTCAGTGTAGAGTGAAGGTTTAGGACAAATGAATAAAATGAGAGGACTGAGCTAGACATAACCACCAAAAGTAGTGCCTTGACCATAGAGGTTAGTGAATTGAACCCTCTGAGATTTTGCCTTTCTATATTTAGATATTACTGGTTTTTGGATAACAAACTAACAGTATTTTGCCAGGCCTCTATTCAAAACCTTTACAGCTTGGTGGGACCAGCCAATGCTTATATTTTCCTGGAAAACTCTTATAAAGCCCATGATCAGCTCTGAACCACAATGAAGCATTAAAGAAAGACTCAAAAATATTAGCTTTTAACTAAGTTAAGTATATCTCTAAACAAAATC
The DNA here is from genome assembly GCA_023548195.1 of Bettongia penicillata ogilbyi. Lineage (NCBI taxonomy): Eukaryota > Metazoa > Chordata > Mammalia > Diprotodontia > Potoroidae > Bettongia > Bettongia penicillata. The sequence goes on along the minus strand of JAJHZJ010000090.1, from coordinate 5,456,730 downwards.
CTACAGAGTGCCCACAGGTCAGTAACTTATGCCAACTTGATCTCCGTCTCTCCTCTTCAAGAATCTGTAGCCACTTGTGTGCTGGAGGTAGGGAGACAAAGGTGTGACTTAGTAGCTACAATGATTTGATAGCTCATCCCCCATCAATCCTTGAAATAATAAAATATGAACTTAAGAACTGAGCTTATGATTTTAGTGGTTTGAAGAACTCCTTCTACCAATGAAAATTAACACCTTTTCTGCAGTTTATAGTGGTAGAGAGATGCCTAGCACACTGAGAGATTAACCCAGAACCATACAGCTAATATGTGTCCAAGGCAGAACCTGAATCCAGATCTTCCTGATCCCCAGATTGGCTCTCCAGCTACTATACTGTACTGCCTCTTGATTGAGGAATTGCTCATGCCTAGTATTCACTTATTTCAAGAACTTTTCAGCAATGAACAGCAGGATGCTTTCTGGACTGAATCCTAATGAATTAACTGGCAATTTTAAGAGAGAGGGGAATAGATAGACATAATGCAAATATATGCATTTTCATGGAAATATATAGCTCAGTAAGCAACAGAGAAACCCATCAAAATGACTTCTAAATGTTTAGAAAATAATCTTTTAAGAGTAACCCTAAAGAGAAAAGACTAAAAATGGATAGAAATTTGCAACTAATTAATACCTTATTTAAAACTTGTTGGGATTTGTTATATCCCAACAGTTTCACATAAATCCACGGGAGAGGAATAGAGAAGTCCAGACATGCTTCTTTGCTGATCCATAGTGAAAAAAAGAAGAGATTACAACCCTCAGAAGAGAAACCTAGTTTCCTCATCTATAAAATTAAAGGGTTGGATTAGGTTAACTTTAAGATATCTTTTAGTTTTAAATTCTATGATTTATATCATTTGATTTCTGATAAAAACCAAACCTTAAAGATTGCCTTAGATCATAATGTGTTCCTTTGCAGATATTTTCTTTCATGTTTTGAAATATCTTGATCCAAAAAGAAGGAACAGATCTCTAAGCATCAAGCCTTTATTTTCATTTGAAAAGATATGCCCATGTGCCCCCTTCTTGGGTTGCACAATTGTGTTGCAAGGTTTTATTCAGCAAAGGAATAGTAACAGTCTCTCAATAAAATTTTCTGGGTTTTTGACACATAAAACATGTTATTTAACAAATATTTTCAAGTCAATTTACCCTGAGATTCATGGTTTTTCAGAGGATGTTAGGAACTTGCAAAATTCTTGTATGCATATTGTGTAATTTTACCCCACCTCTCTAAAATTTTAATAAAACTAGTTGCCATAGCAACTGCTGCATTATCACATCACAGAGTTATGCTAGAGATTCTGAGAAGCTACTGGAAGTTCTCATTGTACTTATTAATGTAAATAGAGCAATTGGTAGGCAGATCATGGATTTAGAGCTAGAGAAAATCTCAGAGGTCTTATTATACCCTCCTATTTTATAAATGAAGAAAGTGAAGTCCACATTCTGGAAATTTTTATCATTATTGTAAAGTCCAACACTGGAATATTAGGATGTTTTTCTCCTTAGGAAATGAAATAGATTAGTACAATTTACTTTTCATGGAAGCAAACAGGATAGAAACTTAATGCATTCTAATAACTAGGTAATATTTCTTAGAATCATATAATCTCAGAGTTAGAAGGGTTCTTAGAGGCCATCTTTTCTAACCTGTACCTGATAGGAGTCCCCCTAACCATATCCCAAATAGATGGTCCATTGTGACCTCAAGTTGCCTTCCTAACTTTTGGATAGCTCTAGTTGTTAGGAAGTGTTCTCCCTATATTGAGAAAATCTGATTTACTCTACCCTCCACACATAACTTTTCATTCTACTTTTTTGGGCCAAGAATAACAAGTCCCATTCTTTCAAAGATAGCAATCATGCTCCCCAAAGGGTTTTCTTTCTAGTCTAAATATCCTTAGTTCCTTCAGTAGATTGCCAAAATGTGATTGTTTGTATCCCTTCTCTATCCTCATCCTGTTTTAGAGATATATTCCGATTTGTCAATTTTCTTCCTAAAATATGGTGCTCAAAATTGAACCAAATAGTCTAGATTTTGCCTGATTATCTGGAGAAAACAATGGGATCTTTCTTCCCTTGCTTCATTTCAGACACCATTCCTTCCTTGATGTAGTCTAAGATTACATTTGGTTTTCATAGTCACCATTTTAGCTCTACTGACTTTACACTGCCATAAACCCCCAGATCCTTTCCTCCTGAACTAGAAAGATTTAGCCATTTCCCCCTCATGTTGTGCTGATGCAATTTATTCCTAGAGGAAAGGTGAGCCTTTATTCTTTACACGTATTCTTATTTGTAGCTTATTAAATTTGGCCCAATATTCTACCCTGTTGGGACCTTTTAGGATTCTGACTGACTGCCATCCAGTGTATTGAGTATCCCTTCAAGTTTCATGTGTTCTGCAAATTGGATAACCATTAGATATATGTTTTCAAGTCATTGATTAACATGTTACATGGCCCAAGGACAGATTCGTGGGATACTCCTCTGGTGACCTACCTCTGATATGAAAGTTACATTAAAAGCTGCATATTTAGATTAATGCATGAATAATTCAGGACCATAACTCAGGCATTCTGGTAGTCGGAGCCATTGGAATTATTGTGTCAAATTGAAGTTATTGTATCTAATTCTGGATGTCCCATGTTAGGAAGAATGTTCACAAATTGGAGACCATTTAAAGGAAGATGCCCCAAATAGTAGGAAGAGTTCCATGTCTAGCTTTCCAGAAAATCAAATTCCACCCTCCCCCCACCCCCCATTTCTTTTATAGTAGTAGCTTCTAAACCTTGTGTGATCCTGACTGTGGATCCATAGTACTTGAATTCTTTCTTTCTTGCTACTTGTAGCAGTTTTTTCATTGTCCTGTGAGTTCTGGATTTTGACTGTAGCATTCCTGATAGTTTTCGTTTTGGGGTTTCAAGAGGTAACCAATGGATTTTTCTCTTCTGTTTTGTCCTCTGATTCTGTTATCTGGACAGTTTTCATTTCTAAAAGCTTGAAATTTGGTGTCTAGGCTCTTTTTATGTTCATGACTTTCAGATAAATCGGTAATTTTAAAATTATGCTTCCTCAATGTATTTTCCAGATCAGTTTTCTTTATGCAATATTTTACATTTTCTTCCATTTTTCCAGTCTTTTAACTTTGTTTTTATTATTTCTTGATGTCTCATGGAATCATTAGCTTACAGTTATTTTCTTCAATTAGGTTTTGTGCCTCTTTTAACATTTTAAGGAATCATTTTCTTCGGTAATGGTTTTTTTTCATTTCTTTTACAAAACCGCTAATTCTCTCTTCTATCTTCTTTCTTCCATGGCCCTCATTTCTTTCCCCATTTTTTTCTCTGTCACTCTTATTTGTCTTTTAAATTAACTTTCTTTGCTCTTTTAAAAAATATCTTTATTTTTTTTTTAAAGAATTCTTGTTGGGTTTGTGTCCAATCTATATTTTTCTTTGAGGTGTTCCTTATTGGTATTTTCAGGTCATTGTTTTCTTCTGTGTTTGTGACTTGAACTTCCCAGTCATCATATTAACTCTTAATCGTCTTTTTTTTTAAATTTACTCATTCTTCCAATCTCCTTTTTGATTTTAGACTTTATGTTCTTGTTGGGCTCTGCTTAGGTTGTGGGGTAGTGGTGGTGGTGGAGAGTATATCTGATCTAAACCACTATCTTTTTAGGTCCTTCTTCTGATTTCACAACTCAGCCTGGGAATCTGCAGGTTTTGGGGGCTTCCAAGGTACTATGATTGGGGAGAAGTTTGTTCCCTGCCCTTCTTGTCTGAGCTCTGCAAGTTCTTGAAACAGGTGTGGCTCTGTTGGAGTGTGGTTGAAGTTTCAGTAGGCTGATGCTGAACTCAGTCACTGTTAGCCTGCTGGGAATCTCCGCAGGTTCATCAGCTACTCTTTGGTCTTGCTTCTCCTAACCTTGTTATTCTACTGAAGGCTTGTGTGAGGGACTGAATATTAGAAATGAGTCTTAACAGCCTTTTCTCCTCCTCCTCATTAAGGGCTCAAAACTGTGCAGTCAAGTTTTTGGGACTTGTTTGTTGTTCAGTCGATAGCTATGGCCTCTCTTGCTTGCTACTGCTTCTCTCCGACCTGGAACCGTGACCTAGGACTAGGTAATGGGTGACGGCACTGCCAGCTGGCACCCATTTCTCTTCCTAGAACTGCCCTGCTTCAAGAATCTTCTGAAATTTCTTTGTCCCCGGTGCTTCTAACCTTGGTGTTCTGCCTCAGCTCCCTCACCATCTCTGGCACTCAAATGCCCTCTATCACCGCTTCTTCAGTTCCGTGTTCCCGGCCAACCTATTCCTCAGTGTTTGCAGACCTCTCTGTCTATCTTCTTAAGCAGCTTTATGCTGAGAAAAATCACTTACGTAATTTGATTTTCCTAATCCGAATTGGGTCTAGTGTATTATGTTCTGGAGAAGGCAAATTGGGTGAGTTAGACAAAAATGCTGACTCTCACTGTGCCATCTTGACTCTGTCTCCCCAAAAGCTCTTCTTGATGGTTTTGAATATGCCTAAAGACAATGACTTTCCTCCACAACCTGGAGTGCATTGATGATCTGCCTTACTTGTTTGTTCTCATGGCCTCCTTGAGGTCTCAACCAGGGTGATTGATTGAGTGTCTGTTTCTTAAGGATCAATCTGTTCAAGTATGGGGACTTCGGTCACCATAAAGTAGGCCTCAGTAAGATGAATTTTTTTTTCTTCCATATCAACTTGTGAAGACATTCTACTAAGGCATATATATGTGATTGTAGGTAGAACACATATGCATGAATCTTTGAAGTATTAAAAAAAGTTACTGTGTACCTAGCACAACTTGAGTTCCATAGCTGAGCAGATAATTTTCCTTATTAATAAATAATAACAATAGCAGTGCATTTTTATTTACTTCAGAGTTTCATATAAAAATATCTTTTCTTTCCAAGCAGATTCTAAATGTCTCCAAGACAGGTACTATGTCCTGTGGTTTTTTATTTCCCCACAGTGCCTAGCATAATGTCGTGAATACTTGTTGGCTAGATGAAAAAGTGTGGTACAGCAAAAAGGGGACTGGACTTGGAATCAGAAGAACTAGTTTAGATCCTGGACTCTTATTTACTAGTTGTATATAATTTTGGGCTAGTCACTTCCGTTTTTCTAGAACTCACTTTCCTCATCTGAAGATGAAGGAGGTTGGACTTGGTGGATTCTGAGTTTGAGTAGACCCAGTAGGCAGGGCTGGGAGCTTTCCCAGGTAGGGAGAAAAAGATTTTGTAATTCCTTCTAAGATGATAATGGGTGAAGGTCGGAGAGGATTCCAGTTCGCAGCTCTGAAAAGCACATGCATATTGCTGCCTCTATTTCTGTAGCCACCCTCTCCAAAATCAGCCTTTCTAGGAGTCTGAGCCCATGCTGTGATTTGTGCATTAGTCTGGAAGGAGTACTTCCAGAATATGCTTCTGGCTCTCTCCCAGAAAAAGTGGACCCAATGGACTTGTCATGTGGATTCTAAGAGACTGCAGTAGGTGTCAGTTGACCATAAAGACTTGAGAGATTTTGTTCAGCTGTACAAAGAAAAAAAAATTTATTTAGCTTTGGGTTACATAATAAAATATGAAAGAGATTCTTTCTATTTCCATTTCCCAAGGCAATCTAGGGAAATAATTCTTTAACAACTAAAATGGGGCCAAAAAAAATCAATTGCATTTTATTGCAGCCTGAGTTGAAACAATGCAGGAATGCACTAAGTATTCAGAGCAGTTCACTATTAATGACAAACTGAAGGCATGATTTATGTGAATATGTTTATTCAGTAACCGGGATGGAACCTACTATATTCACTTTTCTAGTTACCTACACCTGAAAGGCAATTAAAAAAAAAGTGTCTGAGGAGCATTTAGACCATTTTATTTCATAATATCCTAAATTCACAGCTCTAAGATTGGAAGTAATCTCAGAGGCCATTTTCCAACTTCTTAGTTTACAGATAAGAAAATGGAAGTTTTGGGAGATTGACGGATTTGTCCAGGATCAGATAGCTAGTATGTAACATATGTAGGATTTAATCTGGTTCCTCTGATTTAAGAAAGTGTTCTTTCCCCAGTACCATGCTAAAAGACTTGAACAGTCATCTATCACAATTTGTACCCGAACAGGACTGTCCTGACAAATACTGTTTCCAGAGTTTGCTTGAAGTAGGTTACCTATGTGTTAATCCATTCCACTTTTGGACAGCTCAACCAGTTAAGAATTTTTCCCTCTAATAACAAACCATCATTTTCTCTCTGTTCCACCCATAGTTTTGCCCTCTGGGGCCAATTAGAATGCACTGAATCTTTCTCCAACCTGACAGATATTCAAGGATAGTAGTCTTGTTTTCTCCCCTCCCTCTTTAAATCTTTTCTTGCCTGTCTCCAGTCCCTTCAACTGATTCTCATATGACTTGTTTTCTAGTCCCCTTACCATTCTGATCACTGTCCTCTGAACATTTCTCAACTCATTGATACTTCAAAAAATGTAGCTCCTAATATTGAATCTAATATTCCAGATTTTCCCTGAAAAGAACAAAGGACAGTAGAACTATCATCTCCTTAATTCTGAATTTGACCAACTCTCTGAGGCGAGAAGTGACTCTTTTGTGTTCACTGAGCCACTGAGACTCACTCTTCAACCTCTCCAGTTCTACCTGTGTGTCAAATGAAGCTTTAAATCTTGGGACCAACACAGAACCCTTCTAGGAAGCTGCTTTCTACTTGAGAGAGTGTTCTTCTCAGGAATTGCAGTGTCTTCTTGCTCTTGATTTCTTTTAAGGCTAATCCCTGGTCAATTTGATAAGCCCCTTCAATTAAATGATGAGCTTCCATGGCATAGGCATTTGTCAGGAAGTACCTCCCACTGAGGTAGACTTGCACAGTCTACTTCTAGTCCTGTAGTCGTAGTCTTGGTGCCTCACTGAGATAGCACAGAATCCATCACAGAAAATGTACCAGACACAAAAGACTAATCAATAGTTCTGAACAAATATATAAAGCACTTAAACGACCCTATAGATGCTATAGATTCCCCCTAGAATGTAAAGACACTTTGTGAGATGGCTTAACAAATATTCTCAATTCATCTTGGAACTACAGTCAGTCAAAAAACATTTATAAAACTTCTACTGTATGTCTGGCATTGTGTTGAGTTCTGCGGTTCAACACTGTCTGAGCAACTCAGTACAGTTTTTTGGAAGGTTAGCAAAAATCTGATCTTATCATAACTTTACCTGTGGAAGGAATCTAATGAGTTTAATGGGCTAAGTCCTTTTTATTTCCATAGTTCTTCATAGATGCCAGAGGTTGAGGATCAGGTTAACTGTATTTTGTCAACCCTCTCTTTTACTTCTGAGTCACTCAGATGGTACAGATTCAAGAAAAATAGGGAAAATTTATTATTCAGATGTTCCACAAAGAGTTCTAATGAACCTAGTAGGGTATTAGAATATTTTTTTTTGTTCATTTCTGTATTTGTTCATGAACATATGTAAGGCTTTTGTATTATATATTTTCTGTGGTGGATGAAATACATGCTAAGCCATATCCTATAATCATATTGTATATGGAGTGAGTACAGGAGTTGGAGACCTTATTACTCACATATGAGATGATTTAGAGAAGAGTTGTTGCTAACCCTTATTCAGATTTTTCCATAGTCTTATTATACATGGGTAAGGACAATGAGCTAAAGAGGGATACTAATTCTTTGGGATTAGGCTTCCCAGGATCAAATCTGGTCCATCTGAGTCAAGTGTTGATGACCTTGAGCCATGATGTATATCTTGGAGACACTTCTGGGGTGTAAAAATTGATTTTTGATTGACCCTCAGTGCTTAATCCCCTTTTGGGAATATCACATATCTTTGAGGTTTATCAGAGTTTAATATGTTTTGAAAGCTGAATTGCTAGAATGTTGTGAGTTTTGACAACTTGTCTAGATATATATTTGGATTGCTCCATGTTTTGCAGGGATCCATTGGAGAAGTTTTATTTGAAATTCCATTTCTAGTGTCAACACTCATGAATTTTAATAAAGGATGAAAGAAAAAAAAACCAATTCTGACTTCTCTTTCATCACTGCCATCTAAGATCTCATTAGCTTTTTTTTAGGTTTCCATGTCACACATATTGAACTTGCAGTTCACTAAATCACCCAGGTCTTTTTTGAAGAATTGTTCTTTAGCTATATCTCCTTCATCCATACTTGTGGAGTTCATTGAAAGTCATCCTTTTACAAAAGGTTATCTCAGATTCGATTCATTAGCTATCCTCATCATCTGACAACTGTCCCTTCTAGTATCCTGTCATTTTCTAATTTCATAATTATGCCATCTATGACTTAATTCAAGTCATGTTTCTGTATTCTACTTCTCTCTTTTATATATTAAGGAACATAGTATGCACCCATTTTAATGATTTGGAGCCATTTATTATCCAAGAGTCATTTATAGAGACTGTTATATGTGTTACTTTCTTCAAAATGAAATTAAATAGGACAGTGCATTTTCTTTCACTTCTCAGTTGATGAAAGAAAAAAAAAACAGAGGAGCTCTCAGAGTCAGGGAAACTCAGGGAAAATGTTAATCTTGATGTTATCAATCAGACGGTCTGATATTGCTCCAAAGGCCTTATGCAAGAAAATGCGTCTGTCCTCTGAATCTTCTCCCTTAGCTGACTTCTTGAGAACATTAAGCCATCTCAGGGAGAATAAGGCTCTCTGAGCTCTTTCTACCATAAACTGCACCACAGAAAAGTGGGAGCCCGAAGAAGGAAATTATAATTGACCCTCTTCCCTCCAACATTATCTACAGCATTAGTGCTATATGGATGTATGAGTGGGTAGATGGAGGAGACATGGATGGAAATCATGACTGAACAAACCTGCCCACAGAACAGGCACAATAGGGAGCTCTAGTGGAGTTTGGGTAAATGCTTTAAGTTATGAACCTTTGACCTCAGCTATTATGTGATAAGTCTCTTTGTGGCATTTTATTTCATTATTTTTTTTTAGTTCTTGCTGAGTTAGAGGAAAATTTGATTAGAGAAGCTTTTTCATCGTTCTGGGCAGAGATAGTGATTAGGAAGCAAGGAGTTGATTCTGCTGCCAAAAAAGAGCTGGTAAAGTTTATGGCGACTCTGGCTCCTGACACCAGAAAATTTAGATTAAAACTGAAAAATCCATAGCCTGTTAGCACCAGAAGGGGTTATAGAAATCATCGAGACTGGTCCCTTCATTTCTTTTTAATGTGAAACTGAGATCCACAACTTCACAAAAGATTAGTGGCAGAACTTACCTGAAGTAAGGTGTATAAGCCAAGTGCTCTTTACACATCATGCTACTCCATTTGAAGTCAGTCATCTGGAAGTTTATAAATAATGCTGAAATATACACATGCATCTGTTGTATAATTGAATTGGATACTGCTTCCAGTGATGCAGCCCATAACTAATCCATGCCTGCTCATCCTCTGTGACACATATATTTATGTCTTCTCTTCAGTTCAACACAGGGTTTCCACCCGGTATGTTAGAAGCTTCCTTCACTTTCTCCTGAGGTCATGAAGACTCTTACAGAGTTCTCAGTCTGTTCACCTGTCCTCTCTCATCCTTACCACATGTCTAGCTTATCTTCTTTTCTTGTTGCATGTTTCTCTGGTGATAATTTTTAGCTCTCATTATTTTTTGGAAGTTCTCATTGTACAACCTACTCATTCCCACCATATACTTCTTCATTGCTCTCTTTATGATAGTTATTTTCAATTTTTTGAAGATTCAAAGAAGTTTGAAGACTGAAATGGATGAAGAATTACTCAGTTCCATGTAGTTGAATGAACAACCATACTATAGAGCTTGTCCATCAGCATACTCATTTGATACAGATAACATTAATAAACAATGAATTGAACTCAGTATTATAGAGGAATTGCAGAGCACACTGAATTTCCTCTAGGGAATTATAAAACAAGAACAATATTTTCAATATCAATGTTAGACATGGTGGGCCCATGCTTTTAATCCCTGTTACTGAGTAAACTGGTGGAACTCTTGAGCTTAGGAATAGTGAAACCAATGAGTGAAGCCAATCTGTACTTACACTACATTTGACATTAATATGATGAGTCTCCAGGAGTGGAGGGGCCACCAAGTTGACTACGAAGGGAAAAATCTGCCCAAACCAGAAATGACCTGTTAGCAGCCCCTGTACTTTCAGCCTGAATAAGATAGGAGCCCCAGTCTCACCAAAAAATTAATATTCTATTCATATTATGTGAATATGAGATGTAGAGCACAACAACCTCTGAAGAATTGAAAATTAAAAATTGATGAAATATGTTTAAATATTCAAAGTCAGACAATTGAAGCATTTCACTGATTTATTCCTTTATTGTTTAATTTTCTTCATAATAAATTAAACTAGCCTAAGTACTGTTATATAAGCTTTACTTTGCATTTACCATGATACTTCAGACACCTTGTGAAGTAGTTGGTGTAGTCACTCCCTCCACTGGTGCCAATCTAAGCTCTTCATTATGTAGTTTATGGCTTCATGAATTGTCTTTTCCAGAAAAATATATTCCCTGGGGGAATGAACGTTTTCTTACTACTCTTCTCAAAGCACAGAAGTTCAGTCTGGCAAGGGGCTCATGGTCTTTCCAGGACCTGCCAGAACTTAGGTTTCATTAACAACACCTGCAAGGATACAGGCAGACCTCTACATGAGGGACTTCAGAGTGCTGGACCCTAGGAATCTGAGATGGAAGAAAACTTAGACAGCATTTAGTCCATCCCCTCCATTTCACAGCTAAGGAAACAGGACTGGAGGTGAAAAAACCTACTCAGTATCACACAGGGTTAGTAGATCTGAGACTTGAATTCAGGTCATCTGACTCCATAGCCAGGCTGCCCAGCTAGGATAAGCTGCCTCCAGAGTACAGGACATTTAGAACATTATTTATTTAAGAGTTTTCTTGTATGTCAGACACATTTGTAAATCACCATCATCATCATCATCAGAGTTTACATTAATATAGTGCCTTAAGGTTTGCAAGGTCCTTCCTCCCCCAAGTCCCGTAAGATATGGGATATAAGGGTTATTGCCATTTTACAGAATAAGAAACTGACACTGAAAGTTTATGTGATTTCTTCATGATTACACAGCTAGTAGATGTCAGAGGTGGGATTCGAACTCAAGTCTTCTGACTTGGAGTCTTGAATCCTCTATGCTCTAAGTTCCACCTGCTAAAATAGTTAACATTCATGTAGGAATTAGTTTTGCTGGACCTAGCCTTTCAAAGAAATGATCCTTTAATAATCCTATTCTCTTCTCCCACATCCCCTGCCTACCTGCACTACCTGTCTTATCACTATTGGAGGGCTTTTTTTCTTCTGAAAAGACCTGGTTTTTTAAAGAAAGGTAGAAATATAGGCTTAACTAATAGAGAGGTCAGATACTATGTTCCTGACTGACAAATCTTGCCTCTTCTCACATGGTTAGTGTCAAAAGAGTACTTGGTTGTCTATCAGGGAAAGTAAGGGAGTGAAGAAACTCCTCCTATATATCTTAGTCTGTATTCAGGACTCAGAACAAAGGAGAAAGTCCCAGGCTGTGGTGGAGAAGGGACCAGAAACAAATGTAACCAGGGGAATGGTTGTTTGATTCGTTTTCCTCCTGCAGCTGTAGACCTGAACCTACCTGAACAAACACTTCACTCTTTTATAAATACTAGGATAAATACTATTCATAAATAATAGTCATTTCTCTTTCTATCATCTTTACTTTTAGTATTCATACACAGTGATTTCCCTATAATAACAACTCTGTGAGCAAGGGGAGCCATGGAAACTTTTAGGAGCATGTTAGATAACTGGTGGGAATGAAAATCATAGTATGATACTGAGTCTTGGGGGGAAGGGGCAACTGTATAGGACTATGTAGGGAAAGAGGGACTCACTAGAATATAGAAAGGTTTTCAGAGGCAAGTCCTAATTGGTATGAGTCCTTTTACATTTTTTCTATTTTCTGTGGAATGTTTATATGGGAGCTGAGGACTTCTTTTACCAGATTTTGGGAAACTTAGATATGAGCTGTTATACTGAAATATGTTCTTGGAGTAACTATAGATATGGACAGTGAACCAGAGAGAGAAAATCACCCTCCTCTTAGGGTCAGGTCCTTAGGCTTGAATTCAGTCCATGAAAGTCTAGAGATTTAAAGGGGGAGGGAATGAGGAGGGATATGTGTATAGAAGGTGTTAAGAGCTAGGCCATAAAATTGCACAATTATGAGAGATTAAAATTTTTTTGGGCCTTTACTTGATCACATACTTTCAACATAAAAAAATTAAAGTTTATAAGGAATAGTCCTTCCACTGTGAAAAACTTCTGTCACTTGGCAAGAAATGCAGGAACTGGTCCCACTGACAGCTCGCTGACCCTCATGTGACCCTCACCCTTCACTGGGTTCTTCTTTGCCTGTTCTGATCTCTTCACTGATCTCTCTCCATTCTGAATTGTACTACCACTTGTAGGGCAGAACTGCTCATTTTGCCAGTTTTCGTGTATTGTCTTGGATTGCTACTTCTTGGAACGATAGAATCCTAGATTTGTATGTAGAAGGGATCTCAGAAGACTTCTGGTCCAACAACCTCATTTTATGAATGTGGAAACTGTTCTAGAGAGGAAAAACAAACTTGCCCAAAGCCATGCAAGTAATAAGTAGCAGAGCAGAGGACTTCAATACCAGGACTTCTAACTCAATCCAGCCTACTTTCCATTGTATCATGGTGGTTGTTTCATGTCTGTTAACTTCCTGACCAGACTGTCCCTGGAGGGCAGAGATTTGTGTCATATAGTTTTGGATCAAGCATAGTTTGAGGCACATATTTCAGTGGGATCATGGGATCAAAGGTCGGAGAGCTAAAAGGATATTAGAGATCATCTAATCTAACCTCCTCATTTTTACAGCTAAGGAGACTGAAGCCCAGAATAGAAATGGGAAATAAGGTGTGTGAAGGTGGGGGAAGCCTGTGTTAGGTCCTTGGGTCTGTTAGTATGTTCTCGCTGCTGGTTGCATGGGAGTTCAGGGTCAGTCAGTAAGGGCCAGTTCATGGGGTGGATTTTTTTAAAACCTTTTTTGGGGAGAATTCTGGATGTCCTAGACCATGGAGGCAAATAAAATTGCTGTATGTTTGGTGTATAATTTTTATTTTGAGAGATAATGGGGAGCAGAGAAAATGACTAATCTTAGCCTATGAATGCCTTATTGTGCTCATGGCCTGGATGTATGTCATTATTGCTATTACTAATACTGGAGCATAGATCTAGATTTGGAAGGAATTTCAGAGACTGTGGTCTAACTCATTTATTTTACAAATAAGGAATTTAAAGTCCAGGAAATTTAGTTTTTTTTGTCTAAGATCACGCAGGTAGAAGGTATCAGACCCAAAGTTTGAATCCAGGTCCTATGTTTGAAAAGCCAGTACTCTTTCCACTGTTTCGTGCTTATAATTGGTTTTATTTATGTTTTAGTTTAATCAGTTAGATGAACTGTTCATTATGATCTGTGTTTGCTTCATCTGCTCTGAGTTGTTGCCTCAGTTTCCCTATCTTAAAATGTGAGCAAATATGCTTGTTTTCTCTGGCCACATTGATATTTTTAGGCTTTAGGGGATTATTTGACAAGTCATTGGAGCCCTCTAGTAGCACAAAAAATTTATGTTTTTTTACAAGAAGGGTCATCTGATCCTTGATGATTTTCTTCTTATTGGTAAGACAGTGGAAATTTAAAGTAGAAAATGCTTTATCACTTAACAATACTTACCATGTACATGGTGCTTTGTCTCGTCCAAGGCTTTCACCATTATTAATGAAATCCTGGCTCCAAATTCTTGGCTCCCACTCTGTGACCACCCCTTTCTCCCACAGGGAACTTCTGAAAACAGTTCCAAAAAGAGATTGAAATTATTACTCATAAAGTTGGAGGCCACAGATGTTTCATTTTCTCTTTCCTTTCAAAGGACAATTTATTAAACAGCATTCATTAGGATCTTGGAGTTGGGCTCCCTTAATTAGATTTTCAGTAGCTTGATGTTAGTACAGAGTTGACCAAATAGTGTCTTAATAATAACAGCTCCATTTTGGTCTGGTACGGGAGAGAAATCATTTTGCTGCTTTCCCCAGCCTTCACATTATAATCAGCTATTTCAGTGGCCAGGAAGGGGTTCACAACTGCTACTGATAGCCTACAAAGGAATTCAGAAGGGTTCAATTAATCAGAGAAATTCATTTAAATTCAGAATTTCAGGCTTCTAGACACAAATTGCCTTTTACAACCACAGCAAGTGATGAAGACTTGGAAATGTGTGTTCTTCATTCAAGGTTCTTGCCTTGGCACAGTGTTATGCTGGGTAGGCTGCAGCTGGCACTGTGTGCATCTAAACAAATCTAAGCCTATTACTGCCTAAATAACTCAGAGAAAGAAAGGCTGTTACAAGATGGAGACCAGCTCAAACAATCAGCCTGTCTGGTTGTTGCACACATAATTTAATTATCTAATGAACCATTTGGAATCTGGTTTTGCATTCATGGAGTGTTCAGATTGGGCAGGGGATTCATGGAAAAAAAAAACTCTGAATTTGAGATCAGAGAATCTGAATTAGAATTCCACTTCTGTTATTTACTACTTGTGAGACTTTGGACAAGAGACTTGGCTTTTTGAAGTCTCAGTTTCCTTATGTGTAAAATGAGATGGTCATGTGGACAGAGGGCTACTTCCTACTTAGGGTTGTTGTGAGGGAAGCAATCATATAAGTCTTAAAGTACCAAAGAAATGTGGGCCTTTGACATGATATCTTAACCTCTTTGAGCTCTCTAGCCCTGCTCCCCAATAATTTGTTTAATTAACACTAATGATAGTAAAATAAGAGTATGGGCTACCAGCAAGGTATAGTGGACTGTATTGGCTTTGAAATCAGGAAGACCTTAATTCAGTTTGTGCTTTTGAAACTCATTATAAATGGGAATATAAGCAATAAGCCTTTATTAATAATAACCTTAGTTTCCTTATCTGTAAAATAGGCACAAATTATACCTGTAACTTACAGGGTTAGTATATGTCTCAGATGAGATTTTATATATGTATAGTTACAGGGGGTTACAAAAGTTTTAGTGAAGGTTAAGCTTTAATAAGTCCAAATGTCAGCTTTGTAAATTTGAAAGTGCTATATAAATGTCCTTTTTTAGTATCATTCACCTATCCTTTTCTCCTATCATTTATGGTTAGCTTGTTGCTAAGTAACCATTATACAGCCAGGATACTGTAACTATGTTCTTGATGATGCTCATGGCTTGTTCACTGAAATATGTCTGGGTTTGGAGCCAGAAGACTCGGGTTCATGTTCTGGAACTGCCACTTACTTCCCCTGTGACAAGTCATTTCACCTTCCTGGGACTCAGTTTCCTCAAATGAGGAGGTTGGACTCTCTGGTCTTTGTGGTTTCTTCCTGTTTTAGATCTCGTATCCTCTTACTCTATGAAATGATGACAATGGCTCACATTTATACAGTGTTCCAATAACCTGGAGTAGGCAGTGCTGAGCATCATCCCCATTTGACAGATGAGGAAAGCTTGGCCTGGAAAATTGAAGTCACTGAAAGTCATCTATACAGGTAGCAAGTAGCAAAGACAGGACTCAAATTCAGGACCTCTGCCTCCAAATCCTGTACCCCTTTCTGCTGCTTCATATGCTCTCCCTATTGTCATAATCAACTCCATGTGTAGGTTTTGGAAGTCATTAATGTGGTGCAAGGAAAAGACCTCTGGCCCTGGAGTCAGAGCTGCAAGACTCCTTAAAATCTGTGTGCACTTGGGCAAGTCATTGGACTTTTAACTCCCTGAACTTCATTTTCCTGATCTGTGAAATGAGAGGGTTGGACTAAATGCCCTTTTAGATTTCTTTCAGCTCTAGGTCTGTGGCCCTGTAATCTATGCTAAAAAACTATTTGCACTCAGTTAGAGACCAGTGAAAATAGTTCTCTTGTGGTAACACTGCCCAGTGTGGGGTGGGGGCTTTATTGTTTCCATTCTAAAATAGGTTAACCTGGAGTCATAGAATTTAGAGTTGGAAGGAACACTATCTAGGCCAAATCCTTCATTTTAAGGAGGAGACAAGCTGAAACCCAGAAAGGAACTGATATATCCAAAGTGATACCAGTAGTAAGAAACAGAGAAAAGATACAAATACAGGTCTTCTGACTTCATGTTGTGTCCTTCCCACTACAGTAAACTATAGACAAAGGGTCCAATTACCTCCCTTGCCTTGTCTTTTGGAGTGATGACT